>OV277348.1:7982500-8582500 GCA_922984085.1 Sicus ferrugineus
TGGAAGATAAAGAGAGATAAAAAGAGAGGAAGATAAAGGGAGACACAGAGAGAGAGACAGATAGAGAGAGATAAAAAGAGAGAGAGAGAGAGAGAGAAAGAGAACTAGAGAGAGAGGAGGAGAAAGAGAGGGGGAGAGAGAGAGTGGAAGAGTGAGAGAGAAACAGAGAGAGTGGAAGATAAAGAGAGATAAAAGACAGGAAGATAAGGAGAGACACAGGGAGAGAGAGATAGATAGAGAGAGAGAGAGAGAGAAAAAGATAGAGAGAGAGAAAGAGAGAAATAGAGAGAGAGGAGGAGAAAGAGAGGGGGAGAGAGAGTGGAAGATAAAGAGAGATTAAAGAGAGGAAGAAAAAGATAGACACGGGGAGAGAGACAGATAGAGAGAGAGATAAAGAGAGAGAGAGAGAGAAAGGGGGAGAGAAAGAGAGAGAGAGAGAGAGAGAGAGAGAGTGAGAAAGAGAGTTTCTTGTTAAATTCCATTCCTTCGCTCAGACTTCAAGCTACTTAAGAAGTTTCGGAACTTTCGATTTCTTCGCAAAGGACGAAGGTGCAGGATACTGTAGTCGTTTTGTGTGTGTGTGTGTGTGTGTGTGTGTGTGTGTGTGTGTGTGTAGATGACGTCCCTCAGCCATCGATATTCTGCGAAACTATTCTCTGTCTAACTCAGTCCTGGCGCGTTTTTTTTTTCTAGTGCGTTTCCTTTCGAAAAGTTTGCCGTCTGCGTTCTTCGGTCGTCAATTGTGTTGTTGTCGCTGCCATCGAGCGACATTCAAGATGGCAGTTTTCAGTTTTTCTCTTCTGTTAGCATTTGAGAAAATCCGTAAATTGTTTTGTTGTGCATTTCGAGCAGAATGAAGTTTAAAGTTTTTCTTAGGAACTCGTGTTCTGTTCTTTTCTTTTTTTTACTCTACTTTGCACAAATAGAATTATTAGCCATTGCAAAGTTTTGAGTTAGCCATTGAAAATGATAGGAAAAGAAGATGGAGGGGAAGCAGAGGAGAGCAGAAAAAGAGAAGGAGGAAGAAGAAGAAGAAGAAGAAGATGAAGAAATTTGTTTGAGGCTCAGCTGCAAATGTTCAGTGTCATTTCAGTCATTTCGCGGACATCAGCATCGAATGATGAACATTTTCGTGCTTTCGGGAAGGATTTTTCCTTCTGTGGAAGCAGCAAAGTTAGATTGACATGATTTTTATTCTGAATTCGTTTCTTCAATTTATATTCAGAAAGTTTTCATTCCAATTTCCTTTCAAATTATGAAAATTTTGTATAAATTTACACATTTCAAGTCAATTTCGTTATCTTCGTCTTTATTTTTCATTACTTTGCTTGCTGAAAGCGATTCCTTCTGCTGTTGCTTTGAAAAGTTTTGAGATCTTTCAACTTCATCTTCAGTGTTGCTCTCAGCGCAAATCTTTCTCACGCCTCATCAACGCATTGCCAACTGCAAAAATACAGAGTCATCATAAATCAGCTGCTAAATAAACAACAACAAGCACAGCAGCACCATCAACAACACCACCAACGGGAAGGAAAACAACAAAATAACCAACTCAAAAATTCGCAAACAACAATAATGGCAGCAGCAAGCATTGCATTGAGCGCCAAAGAATTTGAAGAATGCTAGCAGCTCACGCATGATCTCCACGCTCCAGGCACACGTGTGGTGATGAGATGATGCATCTTCTCTCACTTCAAGGCTTCCGCTGTCTTCCTCCGCCCCTCTCGTGACTGATTTAAGAGAGCTCATTCTTGTGTGTGTGTGTTTGCATTCAAATAATTCGCACATCATTAGTCCCGGCGTTGCCAACCAAGCGTGCCCGCAAGCTGCATACTTGTGTTGATACAATTGTGTTGTCAACACAGACGGCGCGGCGAAAACTATTTCGGCTGCATGCATGGTTGCTGTTCAAATATACTCGCGGTTTGATTGTGGCGACATCAGCAGCAGCGGCAACTAATTTCAGTTGAGTGAGTGAGTGAGAGCGCGTTATGCCCGCTCCGCTCCGTTAATGAAAGTGTTGCCAACCTCGATTTAGTTAGCTGACTGAACTGAATTTAAATAAATAAAATAATGTAAAATTAAATAAAAGTGTGAATAAACCAAAATAAATGAGATAAAATGAATTAATAATTGTAATTATACAATCATTAATTCTAAAATTACGGATTAATAATAATAATAATAATAACTGACAGGAGAGGAAACTGTTTACTAAAACTTTGTTGTATGATATTCAGGCGAAATTATTCTCCTCAACTGCTAAATTTTTCATTTTCCTCCACAACGTCATCGCTGACAACGACTTCCAAAGGTCTGACACCCTCAACTCTTCTCGATCGCCTTTTTCCTTATTTCGCTATCGTTATTCTCAAGTTTATTGGAATTCATAAGTTTACAGCTCATTCGCCCACTCGATTCTCCCCGCGGGTCCTCGCAACCAGCTTCGTGGTATCCGTCCTCCGCACAGCCGCTCGATTTCCGCTGCTCCAGCCACGTTGTCCGTCAGTCAGTCACAGTCCTTCCTTGCCCCGTCCAGCAACTGGCGGAGAACGGATGCTCAGATTTTATTATGAGCACAAGCAGTCCCTTTTTTAGCGCTGCCAGGACTGCACAGCTGCAGAAGTGTTCGGAAGTGTTGCGCGTTTCCGCACCCGCTTTGCAATCTCTTGCACGCAACAACCGGAGACTACAAAATGCAACAAGATAAAATTCTTGTTGCTTGTTTATGGTTCACGCTTCATCAGGAGCGGAGAAGAGTTGCGCTACAAGGAGCGGATATTAAATTTGATATCCTTGCAAGGACAGGCAAGGACCACCGAGACAACACTACGCATCCAAACGCATTCAAGCATAAACTTGATGGGAATCAAGTGAAACAACGGGTTGAAGTTTTCACATTTTGAGTGTTAGAAGCGAAAAAATGTTGGGGTTTATTTTGGGTGAATCTTTGAGGTTAAACGAGGGCACGCAAAATTTGTAGATATCGATTCGAGAAGGACGATTCTTCTTCTTGTCCTTCTTTCTGTCCTTGTTTACATGAAAAAAAGGCTCAAATAAAGCACTTAAAATGTAGCTAAATTCAATGTGACACGAGTATCATTAACTCGGTTTATCTCTCCGAAATGCACACTGAAATTATCCCATTAAAATGTTTTTAGACTTCTCATTACTCTTTACAAGCTCCAGAGATACTCACTGACTGCCACGGGGCGCGCTTTCTCCACCCGTTCTGGAAAATACAATATATTGTAATAACATCTATATAACTCAGTATATAGCTGACAATATTAGTCACCGAAGAGGTGATGATTGCTTTTTATGTCTCCTCTGTGCTGCTTCATTATTTCCGATTTTTAAAGTCGCGCCAACGCCTTTCATGACGAGTTGTATAGTCCTGCCTTTCAATTTCTGGAACCCTTTTAGCGGACATGCAAATGAGGGCGATTTTCTTGTTTACTGCTGATTTCCATTAAATATTGAAGAAGCGATAATACAGCTGCCTTAGTTACGACATATTTAGAGTGACGTTTACTGACGACGCCACAGTAGGTCATATTTAATCCTATAAAAATTAAAGCCAAATGGTTAACCATCAAGCCAGATGATGCGCAAGTTGGTTATAGATATCGAAAACTTGTTTAGAGTCCCGCCTCAAAATCTATTAAAAAATAACCTGAAAATAATCTGAACATTCTGAAAAGTTAAAAAAGTTTTTCAGTTAATGTGAGAAGTCTATTATTTTCTCGTATTCCTCTCTTGAAATCGCGGGTATTTTGTTGATCAGTGATTTTGTTGCCGACGCTTTATGTTTTCACATATACTGCTCAATTTTACGGCTCTCACATTAGCCGAGCAGAAAGGGAATTTTAAATTGTGCTATTATCAAATCTGCAAAATAATATAGCGGAATAGCGCCATCATTGTGCTCGCACACACAACTCGGCTAAAAGCCGCAGAATCAGAGATATTAAAGTTTTTACACTTTATGTGCAAATCTTGTGCAAGAATCTTAGCGAAGTTCTAGCATAAAACGGAAAGAGTTATTAAGTCTTAGCCACCTGCAGTTCAGATGGTGTCGGTTCTGTGATGGTACCGGTACGGTGATGATATTTAAATCCATCTACCAGCTACTCTTTCGTTATTAAAAATTTTACAGTGTTCTCAGTTAGATGGAAAGGAAAACTTTTTGCTCATCCTTAAGTTTCTTATTTCGTTTACGTTATATGATGGGAAAAATGAAAAATGCAAAGTACAACATGAGAATGTGGTGAAGACCTGTAGGTGTGTGTATCGCGAATTTCAATATAGGAAGTGAGTTGAAGAAGAAGAAGAAGGAGTGGAAGAAACTGAAATAGTAGGTCATGGAGTCTAAATAGCTCGCCAGCAGCAGAGACGAACTCTAATTTCACCCGAAAAGTGAAATTTTCCTTGCTTTTTCTTAAGATTGTTGCATTTTTATTTTTTTTTTTTGTGTTATCTGCTCTGCTGGCGTGTTATGAAACCACGCGAAATTATTTCAATTCAAAGTTTCCTATTATTTTTCTTATATTTAATGCGGTGATATGCTTTTGTTTTTCTTTATAGTATGCGGAAAAGTTTTTCTAGAGAAATCTCAACGAAGTATTAGGGAAATTGAAGTTATATTTCTTGAAGAAGAAGTTATATTTCTTGTAATTAAACAGCTTCCATTAGCTTTTCATTCTTACTATAAAGTAATTAAAACTTCTTAAATAATACGAGATGTATTTAGAGAATTTAAAAGGGAAATTGCCCCATATCTTACACTGAAAGCTAATATCTGAGGCTTTCTTAATGTCATTCAGCGAAATAGATTAAGAATTGAAAGAAAATTCTCGATACAAAGTAGGAAATAAGAAAAAACGCAAAAACCTGAAAACATTATAGACGACGATAAGAATTAAGAAGAACTCTTCACAGATTGGAGTGAAATTTACTTTGATTTGGGTCAGTGAGGAGTTTTGCCGCATTAAAAAGGTCATCGCTGGTACTTAATTTTTCTTCCGTTTTTTAAATACTTAAAGAAAACAAATTTCCAATTAGGCAAATTTTAAACTTTTGATGGTTTAAGCTATTTTTAAAATATTAGTACGCGGGTAGAGGTTCACCCAAATTATGTTCCCACAGAGTTTAGGGTGGAGATTTGATTGAGTACAAAACGCTTTGTAGAATATCCGACACGCAGCGGAAGTGATTAATAACTGCGTTTATTCATGCAGTGATTAACGCAAAAAATTGGCTAAAAAAGTGTCCCACAACAGCAAATGAAAATATTAGCACAGAAAAGTTAAATCACTTAATACACAATACTAATGACATTAGCCTGGGATGGATGGGAGGATGGGAAGGCGCAGGGCGATATCATGAAAACTCTTTTGTTTACGATAAGTGAAGGGAAAAAGTCTACCTTCCAAGTGGGTTGCATCACACCAGACCCTCTTATTTGGTCGTCTTTATGGTCGGTATTTTACGGGTTTTTGTTTTGGCAGGCATCACATCAAAGGGAGCCACAGGATCAACTCCAACTTCTACAGCTACTGGTAACGAAAAAAGTTATTTAGATTAATAAGCCAACCACAGAAGAAAGTGGGAGCAAAAAGAAAGGAAGGAAAAGATTCTCATAACTTGTTAAATCAGTGCAAATCAGTTCAAGTGTTTATATTGCCGAGGATTTGAGTACGCTTTCTTTTCTCTAACTTCCTTATATTTATTTTTATTATTTCTATAGGTATTGCTAGGGTTGTTGTTGTTGTTGTTGTTGCTGTTGCCGTTGTTGCAAGTGACTTTTATGGGGTGACTCTTTCTTATCACTCCTAAGCTATTAACTGACTTTTGTAATATCAAAGAAGTAGAAGGCCAAGGAACAGGACAGCAGAAGGACACGGAATCTGATTGCTTTGTTTCAGGAAGCGAGTTCTATGTTTTTGTAGATGTGTGCCATCGGGGAATTTGCGTGTGTGTGTGTGTGTGTGTGTTGTATATTTTTATGGTACGTATGAGTGTAACTGACCGAAATCAATTTTATTCAGGGCGTGTCTTGATGTGGTAATTGATATAAATAAGCCTTTAAGTGAATTCAAGGAGATACGAATATCCATATGCAATTCCAATTGTTTCCCTCCTCTCCCCCTCCTGCAACCAACAGACTACTGAAAAGAAAGCGAGAAAATATTGTACCATTTTTCCCTCATTACATGGCTAAAATAGGGCAAATTTTTATTTTTCTTATTGTTTTCTAAGATCTCTTTTCTATATAAAGTTATGATTATGGGTGACTTAGTTTTCCCCGTAACTGTAATATGGACTGTAACTGTAAATATGGAAATCTGTGCAGGATGTAATGGGAAAAATTTGTGGACGTGTAAATAAATTGACCAAAAGTCTCTCCGAATATATTGTATTATAATCTAATTAGGGAACAAATTGCTTTTCTATCTCTATGAAAAGTTAATTGTATCTTCTGTTGTTGCTTTATTTTACCGAAAACGCATAAAAATATCTGATTTCAGTAGTGAGTATATCGATATTGCTGTGAGAGTCTATAAATTTCAATTGCATGTTATTTCTATTGCATCATAAAAGTTTTTCCCGCTTTTTTAGAGGTTTTAGAGCAAAAACGAGGAAATATAAATATATTAATTCTTGCTATTGCTGCGAGTGTTAAAATGCAGAAATGTTAAATTTGGGAATCTAAAATCGTTAAATGTTCGCTTGTTATTGAACTTTATTTTTTCATTAAATTTATAACATAATTGTGTAATTTTACCAATCATTTAACTCTAAACTACTAAGTTTTTTCGCCACAATTTGAATGAACGCAAACTCCTGCCTTTAGATTCGCTTTCCCACCCACTTATTGAGCTCTTCAACTTTTTCACCGAGAATACTCGAGTCCGTTCGAGAGCCGCATTAAAACGATTTCGTGCTTTATTTATCACAGGATCGAAACGGAGTTTTTTTCTAAAACACGCAATCCTGCAGTTATCGTATTTTGCGTTTCTACACACGTTTTTATGCCCTTGAAATCGTGATTTGGAAATGTTAAGTGAAACGGGAAGGAAGGCAGTGAGCGCGAAGCACATGCAATCTCAGTTGGCGTTCAGTTTTTTGTACAAATGTTTAGCGCCGAGTTTTCTTTGCAAATTGTTGCAATTAAAAGTTTTTCCTCTTCCTTCTTCGTAGCAAATTAATGTCCACTGAACGTGTAAAGTGAATGTGAAGAAAACGTCAAGTGCGCGCAGAACATCGAGGATGTAGAAAGGATTTGCACGAATTTAAGCCTGCAATTGAGTTTTAGGCGCTCTTCTGTAGCTCTGGCGAAACGTGACTCTCACCATTGTAATGATGTAAAATAAATTTCTACTCTCTTTTGAAAGCTTTTTTCTCTTCTTGAGAAAAACAAACCTCCTTTTTATTTTATTTTAACAATTTTTAGAATAAAAAGGGTTTAAATGTGAAATCATGTTGAAATTGTTTTGTTTGGTGAAGAATGAACCGTCCGTCACTACTCCCGTCCAGTAGACCTATTTTTCGGGTCAACAGATGAGCTGGAATGATTGGTGGAGCGAAGAGAAATCTGAGTGCGGATGTCTGGCGGCGGCTTCAGCGAGGGCACTGCGGATACCGATGGGCAGAGCTTCAGAGGTCTTGCACGAGTAGCTCTGCGTTTGCGCATCAGCTGGTCCGTCGGTTGGTCATTATCAAGCACTAATATGACGTGCAACCTTCGATTGTCGGTGAGGAACTTCAGCGCCTTCGCCACCGTCTCTGCTTTAAAATCGAACTTAGTAGGGTTCTTATTGCCTAAAAATTCCTGCAGTTGATGCAGGCGCTCCATTGCCTGGTCCTGGCAGTTTACGATCTGGTTCAGTACACTTGCCTTCGTCGACACGCGAAGCACCAGCGCTGCCGTGCCGTCCGGCATGAACAACTCCTCGGGCTGCACCACGTGCTCCACGCGCAGGCGGCGCAACTCTTGCTGCACTACGCGCATGTTGCGCTGGACAGAGGCGCCCATGCATTGCGCTGGCGAAAGCACAGCGTCCTCGGTCTTCAGGCGAAGCACCTGGGGCTTCCGGCCAAACCTGCGGTACATAAACACTGAGCCGGCAAATAGCGAGCCCAGCGTCATGAGGCCAAACAGCGTGTAAAGGACACTCCAGAGTAACTCGTTGGTGGCTGCTTGGGACGAGCAGTGCGGCGCTCGCAATACGTAATCTTGGGCGATGTGCAGGAGTAGCGAGTGGCATTCCTGCAGGGACAGCCGTTGCGGGTCGATGTGGATCGGTAGATCTGTGTAGGCAACTGCGGTGTTCCGCTTGGGGGAGAATAAGATCTCGACTGCGTCCCATAACTTAAAAGTGAACCTGGTATCTAGGATGACCCCTCTGCAGTGATTGATCGCCTGCCGGAACCAGTTGTGGCAGATGAAACTGCGACCCAAGTCGGGGTGGAGTGCTCGACAAAAGCGTTCCATATCAGTCTCCTTCAACTGCAAGGAAACGGTCCAGTGAGGCATGGAAGTCCAATGAGGCATGGAAGGCAACCCATACTCACGTTTTTATAATTTTACAACACAATCTTGGTTTAGCTGTTGGCACGTCCGACGAACAATTTCCGCTCGTTGAGAACTATTATAATATTTTTCCTTTTATTAAAGATATCTCAAAATGTTTCAAGATTGAAAACTAAATTTTGTACAAAGTAGAAATTTCAAGGTGTTCTAAGATTTAAAATGTAATTTTAAACAAAGTATTTATTTTTAAATTGAGCGCACAGTACACTTTTGCTCTTTTTTATTAGAATTTTTGTACGCTGAATAAAAAAATTAATTAAAATTGATTAATAGTACATGACTAACCGTGAAAACCATCCAGACGACGCCTCCAAAAACACCGTGTCAAACTTTCTGAAGGGCGTTTGCACGTCCCTGGCCACCAACATCCAGCAGGTTGTTGGTATCTTCAGGTTGTTGTCCACTAGCTTCCACTTCGATGTCACGATGGAGAACAATAGCAGGCGACTGAGTGCACCCACTGACAAACGCATACTCTCGCAATCTCAACACGTCTCTTGAAAAGTAGGACAATATTAAGTACAGATTAGAACTTCGAGAAAAGCTAAAAAGGTCTTGAATTGTCTGGCTGTCCTCGGTCAGGAGAACCACCAACGTTTGCTACTGGACTCCCGGTCCGGTAAAATGAGTTCTCCATAAAAGCTGGTTAAAGGATTGGTTACTGGGACTGCACCAGGATTCATAGTTAGTGGCCGGTAACAAATAGCACCCATAACAGGAGCACCATTATAATTCGCCGATATGGCGCCTGGGTATGTGACACGGCTGTATTTTGTGCTAATAGCGGGAGGAAACCCGCAACTCCTGCTGCCGCTGTTTTGGGGGAGCCCACTGTAGGATAACATAATCCTCGTGCCTCGTTTGACACTCGTGTTTATTATTATTGATATCAAAATTAAGGAAATTAGAAAAACAACGATTCGAATTTATTTTTAAGAGTCCAAAATGTACAAAACAATTATGATCTGGCGGTTTGCTGCACAGTTGGTGTATCCGAGGTAAGCGTGAAAGTGAGTGGGTGAAATTTCGACCATTGGCTTATAACGGTATCGAAAAGGGAGGGAAGGTGTTGAGGAACTAAAAGTACTGCTCTGACTAAGTATTCTAAACACGTGGTTCTTGCAGTTTGGTGTGTTCGACACTCAGCTCTCCATCGACGAACAAATGGCGCCACACTTTGGCAGGCATTCCTGTATGATTTTCATCCGCGGACAGCCAATTCGTTTTGGGTTCAAATCTGGTGCCGCTGCTCGAGTGATGGATATCCGGAGCAGACGAGTCAACTCTGTCCGACGAATCCCAGAAGATTTGGAAGAAAAGCATTCTTCTGTAAAATATTTCGCAAATTCAGTGTTTGAATTTGGTAAGCCTTTCGCAGGTAGGACAGGAAGTGTGTTAGCTACAATTCTTCAACCAAAAGCACTTCATGCAAATACTCCTCCATCGCTTTGGCTACCAAAAGCACCCACACCCACTATTGTAAATATCATGTCTGCATCACAAGCAGCTAACAAAATTATGCTAAAGTTTCTTTTGTAGTTATGATATAGGGAATCACTTAATTTGTGGCAAACTATGTTTATATGCTTTCCTTCAGTAGCTCCCGAAGAACGGTGGCAGTCCGGTTTTCTCGAGGAACTCTACCGAAGTGTGGACCCAATCTATTAACTTTGGAGGAGCCATATAAATTGGATGTAATTAATTCCAAATACTATCGCAAGTTACATAAACTATTTGGCGAACTGTGAGACACCAAGCTTGTAGAACCATGCTAGAAACTGAAAGCTAAATCCATTCGCGCCAGATACCTGAAAGTAGCAATTATTAACTGCACAATGTGTATCTTAGCTAGAAGAAACTTGCATAAAATCACGAATTAATAGGATTAACTTTTTTTTCAATAGGACCAGCTAATGGAGTTAAATAAGATTTTCTTTAAAAAATAAATTGATTTCTATTTATAGCATATATTTAATATTCGAAAAAAGCATATTATTTGTGTGTTTTAATAAGATTTCATAGTAAATTTCAAAGTAATGGCTTAATAAAAGGACATCTTATTATATTTAGGTGGTACTATTTTCCAAAATACTTGTGATTTGATAAAATTTTTATCGAGATGACAGAACAACAGAAATCGGTTGTTCATATTGCAAAATGATACGCGTATGATAAAACCTTTGAAGATATTTATTAAGTTCATTAATTTAAAATTGTCAACAGGATACAATATATTGAAATCAATAAATATTTATCAGTATTGTGTTACTGTTCCAAAGTGTCAAATCCACGAGCCGCTTCAGGATTCGAGGTGGCCGGTTCTTCAAGTAAAATTATTGCGACGACTCTGAGGACACTAGGACACGTAATGGAGCAAGAAGAACAACACCAACAACTAATGATATGGTTAAGAAACTTATTTTGAGACCGCCTGCGAAATAAATAATAATATAAAAGAGTGATTTACCTAATAACTATTAGAATAAAAGTCATTTACATGTGAATTAAGGCTTAAACTGCAAAATATTAGCGCGTGAAGAAATCTGGGTGCGGATGCGTGGCGATGATGGACCTTTCGCTGGCGACAACATTCGCTTCTCTCTCTTCCGTGGCGTACTCGATGATGCAACATTTGCCGGCGGCAACATTCGCTGCTCCCTCATCCGTGGCGAATTCTTAGATGACAGCGAGCCTACCTTGTGCACCTGAAGTCCTGGCGGCGGCTTCAGCGCGGGCACTGCGGGTGCCGGTGGGCAGACCTTCAGAGGCATTGCATGCGAAGCTCTGTGTTTGCGCATCAGCTGGTCCGTTGGTTGGTCATTATCAAGCACTAATATGACGTGCAACCTTCGATTGTCGGTGAGGAACTTCAGCGCCTTCGCCACCGTCTCTTCTTTAAAATCGAACTTAGTAGAGTTCTTATTGCCTAAAAATTCCTGCAGTCGATGCAGGCGCTCCATTGCCTGGTCCTGGCAGTTTACGATCTGGTTCAGCAGACTTGCCTTCGTCGACACGCGAAGCACCAGCGCTGCCGTGCCGTCCGGCATGAACAACTCCTCGGGCTGCACCACGTGCTCCACGCGCAGGCGGCGCAGCTCTTGCTGCACTACGCGCACGTTGCGCTCGACAGAGGTGCGCATGCATTGCGCTGGCGAAAGCACAGCGTCCTCGGTCTCCAGGCGAAGCACCTGGGGCTTCCGGCCAAACCTGCGGTACATAAACACTGAGCCGACAATTAGCGAACCCAGCGTCATGAGGCCAAACAGCGTGTAAAGGACACTCCAGAGTAACTCGTTGGTGGCTGCCAGGGACGAGCAGTGCGGCGCTCGCAATACGTAATCTTGGGCGATGTGCAGGAGTAGCGAGTGGCACTCCTGCAGGGACAGCCGTTGCGGGTCGATGTGGATCGGTAGATCTGTGTAGGCAACTGCGGTGCTCCGCTTGGGGGAGAATAAGATCTCGACTGCGTCCCATAACTTAAAAGTGAACTTGGTATCTAGGATGACCCCTCTGCAGTGATTGATCGCCTGCCGGAACCAGTTGTGGCAGATGAAACTGCGACCCAAGTCGGGGTGGAGTGCTCGACAAAAGCGTTCCATATCAGTCTCCTTCAACTGCAAGGAAACGGTCCAGTGAGGCATGGAAGTCCAATGAGGCATGGAAGGTAACCCATACTCACGTTTTTGCAATTTTACAACACTCTTGGTTTAGCTGTTCGCACGTCCGACGAACAATTTCCGCTCGTTGAGAACTATTATAATATTTTTCCTTTTATTAAAGATATCACAAAATGTTTCAAGATTGAAAACTAAATTTTGTACAAAGTAGAAATTTCAAGGTGTTCTAAGATTTAAAATGTAATTTTAAACAAAGTATTTATTTTTAAATTTAGCGCACAGTACACTTTTGCTCTTTTTTATTAGAATTTTTTTACGCTGAATTAATAGTACATGACTAACCGTGAAAACCACCCAGACGACGCCTCCAAAAACACCGTGTCAAACTTTCTGAAGGGCGTTTGCACGTCCCTGGCCACCAACATCCAGCAGGTTGTTGGTATCTTCAGGTTGTTGTCCACTAGCTTCCACTTCGATGTCACGATGGAGAACAATAGCAGGCGACTGAGTGCACCCACTGACAAACGCATACTCTCGCAATCTCAACACGTCTCTTGAAAGGTAGGACAGTATTAAGTACAGATTAGAACTTCGAGAAAAGCTAAAAAGGTCTTGAATTGTCTGGCTGTCCTCGGTCAGGAGAACCACCAACGTTTGCTACTGGACTCCCGGTCCGGTAAAATGAGTTCTCCATAAAAGCCGTTTAAAGGATTGGTTACTGGGACTGCACCAGGATTCATAGTTGGTGGCCGGTAACAAATAGCACCCATAACAGGAGCACCATTATAATTCGCCGATATGGCGCCTGGGTATGTGACACCGCTGTATTTTGTGCTAATAGCGGGAGGAAACCCGCAACTCCTGCTGCCGCTGCTTTGGGGGAGCCCACTGTAGGATAACATAATCCTCGTGCCTCGTTTGACACTCGTGTTTATTATTATTGATATCAAAATTAAGGAAATTAGAAAAACAACGATTCGAATTTATTTTTAAGAGTCCAAAATGTACAAAACAATTATGATCTGGCGGTTTGCTGCACAGTTGGTGTATCCGAGGTAAGCGTGAAAGTGAGTGGGTGAAATTTCGACCATTGGCTTATAACGGTATCGAAAAGGGAGGGAAGGTGTTGAGGAACTAAAAGTACTGCTCTGACTAAGTATTCTAAACACGTGGTTCTTGCAGTTTGGTGTGTTCGACACTCAGCTCTCCATCGACGAACAAATGGCGCCACACTTTGGCAGGCATTCCTGTATGATTTTCATCCGCGGACAGCCAATTCGTTTTGGGTTCAAATCTGGTGCCGCTGCTCGAGTGATGGATATCCGGAGCAGACGAGTCAACTCTGTCCGACGAATCCCAGAAGATTTGGAAGAAAAGCATTCTTCTGTAAAATATTTCGCAAATTCAGTGTTTGAATTTGGTAAGCCTTTCGCAGGTAGGACAGGAAGTGTGTTAGCTACAATTCTTCAACCAAAAGCACTTCATGCAAATACTCCTCCATCGCTTTGGCTACCAAAAGCACCCACACCCACTATTGTAAATATCATGTCTGCATCACAAGCAGCTAACAAAATTATGCTAAAGTTTCTTTTGTAGTTATGATATAGGGAATCACTTAATTTGTGGCAAACTATGTTTATATGCTTTCCTTCAGTAGCTCCCGAAGAACGGTGGCAGTCCGGTTTTCTCGAGGAACTCTACCGAAGTGTGGACCCAATCTATTAACTTTGGAGGAGCCATATAAATTGGATGTAATTAATTCCAAATACTATCGCAAGTTACATAAACTATTTGGCGAACTGTGAGACACCAAGCTTGTAGAACCATGCTAGAAACTGAAAGCTAAATCCATTCGCGCCAGATACCTGAAAGTAGCAATTATTAACTGCACAATGTGTATCTTAGCTAGAAGAAACTTGCATAAAATCACGAATTAATAGGATTAACTTTTTTTTCAATAGGACCAGCTAATGGAGTTAAATAAGATTTTCTTTAAAAAATAAATTGATTTCTATTTATAGCATATATTTAATATTCGAAAAAAGCATATTATTTGTGTGTTTTAATAAGATTTCATAGTAAATTTCAAAGTAGTGGCTTAATAAAAGGACATCTTATTATATTTAGGTGGTACTATTTTCCAAAATACTTGTGATTTGATAAAATTTTTATCGAGATGACAGAACAACAGAAATCGGTTGTTCATATTGCAAAATGATACGCGTATGATAAAACCTTTGAAGATATTTATTAAGTTCATTAATTTAAAATTGTCAACAGGATACAATATATTGAAATCAATAAATATTTATCAGTATTGTGTTACTGTTCCAAAGTGTCAAATCCACGAGCCGCTTCAGGATTCGAGGTGGCCGGTTCTTCAAGTAAAATTATTGCGACGACTCTGAGGACACTAGGACACGTAATGGAGCAAGAAGAACAACACCAACAACTAATGATATGGTTAAGAAACTTATTTTGAGACCGCCTGCGAAATAAATAATAATATAAAAGAGTGATTTACCTAATAACTATTAGAATAAAAGTCATTTACATGTGAATTAAGGCTTAAACTGCAAAATATTAGCGCGTGAAGAAATCTGGGTGCGGATGCGTGGCGATGATGGACCTTTCGCTGGCGACAACATTCGCTTCTCTCTCTTCCGTGGCGTACTCGATGATGCAACATTTGCCGGCGGCAACATTCGCTGCTCCCTCATCCGTGGCGAATTCTTAGATGACAGCGAGCCTACCTTGTGCACCTGAAGTCCTGGCGGCGGCTTCAGCGCGGGCACTGCGGGTGCCGGTGGGCAGACCTTCAGAGGCATTGCATGCGAAGCTCTGTGTTTGCGCATCAGCTGGTCCGTTGGTTGGTCATTATCAAGCACTAATATGACGTGCAACCTTCGATTGTCGGTGAGGAACTTCAGCGCCTTCGCCACCGTCTCTTCTTTAAAATCGAACTTAGTAGAGTTCTTATTGCCTAAAAATTCCTGCAGTCGATGCAGGCGCTCCATTGCCTGGTCCTGGCAGTTTACGATCTGGTTCAGCAGACTTGCCTTCGTCGACACGCGAAGCACCAGCGCTGCCGTGCCGTCCGGCATGAACAACTCCTCGGGCTGCACCACGTGCTCCACGCGCAGGCGGCGCAGCTCTTGCTGCACTACGCGCACGTTGCGCTGGACAGAGGCGCCCATGCATTGCGCCGGCGAAAGCACAGCGTCCTCGGTCTCCAGGCGATGCGCCTGGGGCTTCCGGCCAAGCCTGCGGTACATAAACACTGAGCCGGCAATTAGCGAGCCCAGCGTCATGAGGCCAAACAGCGTGTAAAGAACACTCCAGAGTAACTCGTTGGTGGCTGCTTGGGACGAGCAGTGCGGCGCTCGCAATACGTAATCTTGGGCGATGTGCAGGAGTAGCGAGTGGCACTCCTGCAGGGACAGCCGTTGCGGGTCGATGTGGATCGGTAGATCTGTGTAGGCAACTGCGGTGCTCCGCTTGGGGGAGAATAAGATCTCGACTGCGTCCCATAACTTAAAAGTGAACTTGGTATCTAGGATGACCCCTCTGCAGTGATTGATCGCCTGCCGGAACCAGTTGTGGCAGATGAAACTGCGACCCAAGTCGGGGTGGAGTGCTCGACAAAAGCGTTCCATATCAGTCTCCTTCAACTGCAAGGAAACGGTCCAGTGAGGCATGGAAGTCCAATGAGGCATGGAAGGTAACCCATACTCACGTTTTTGCAATTTTACAACACTCTTGGTTTAGCTGTTCGCACGTCCGACGATCAATTTCCGCTCGTTGAGAACTATTATAATATTTTTCCTTTTATTAAAGATATCTCAAAATGTTTTAAGATTGAAAACTAAATTTTGTACAAAGTAGAAATTTCAAGGTGTTCTAAGATTTAAAATGTAATTTTAAACAAAGTATTTATTTTTTAATTGAGCGCACAGTACACATTTGCTCTTTTTTGTTGGCATTTGTTTACGTTCAATTGATTGTACATGACTGACAGTGAAGACCTCCCCGACCACGCCTTCATAAATAACGTTACAAACTTTCCGAAGGGTGTTTGGGCATCCCTGGCCATCGACATGCTGGAAAACTGAAATGATAACCTAGCTTTCCTCGCTTTTTTTTAGAATGAGGTGATCTAATTCAGCTGTTATTTAACATTAACTGCCTGTGCAATGAACATTTCTGACTGTTAACTTTTGGGAAATTTGCTCTTCATTTATAGAGCTGAGCGCTAAATCGTAAAACCAGGAAAGAAAGAGATAATTCTTGTTAAACCCTTGCTAACATAATTTCGTGTATCTCTTTTACAGTGGTCGCGACAGCATCCTTTTCAGTTGAAATGAGACCTCAACATTTCCAAAGACTCAACATTTTCACCATGTCTGTTAAAATATTCTCAGCTCTGTTAAAATATTCTCTGCTCTCACACAGCTGTTGGTGCAAATGTCCTCTTTATGAGACTCCTACTGTGTTGTCCGTTGACTGTCTGGCTGCTGGATGGTGTTGTTGATTCTGTTCGTTTAGATGGTTCGTCGTTCCTGCTGGACCGTGACTCACACTCATACCGGCCTTCTTGATATCGCAGCAAAGACTCAGAACCGGCACACTTTTCCACACACTACGAACAAGTTCCACACTCCATATGGACGTGAATAGTTTGATTCAAGAATCTGATGGTAACATTTTCATAAAAATTATTGAAACTCTTAGTGAATTTAATATATGAAAATAATGTATTTTCAGCTGTTTCCTTCTAAAATGTCAAAAAACCACGACGTCATGTGGCGAACTTATTCCACTCTCCCTCAGTGGAATGAACAAGCATTCTCTTTCGTTGTAAACATGAGTTCCACACGAAGTCGCTTCTGTTAAATTTAACAGAATTGCCCAGCAACCGAGCTGCGAGCTGACTGCTTGATTTCCTTGGAGGAGGACGAGGACGATTTAGTTGAATTCTGTGTGTTGGGAGTGTAGCACGTGTTTTCATTTATTAGCGGTTAAAAGTGGAGAGATTAATAAGAATAAAAAGAGAAAATTTTGAAACAAGTTGTGAGGATTACAGTTTAATATTCTTCAAGTGCAGAAATCAAAGAAGACGGAAATAATTGAAAAAATAAGCAAAACTTCGGCCGAGTACAAAATTCGCACTCACACGAACGCTGTCGAGCTCTCAATGCATGCGTGTGTCACCGAAAGCACTTCTTTGGCGACCCCTTAACTGGGTCAAGTGCAGCCGGAGTGCCATGAAAACGTTGACAATTGAAATGTTTAATTGCGAAGCACTGCAATTAATGGCACGCGCGCATCTTGTTGAACTTTCAAGAGGGTCAGAGCGCGATTTAACGGGTTCAAATTAATGCAATTTTGCCGTGTTTGCGAAAATCTGCAGTAATTGCTAGTGAAATTATTCGAAGTATAATTTTAGGGGCAGCTAAAAAAATAAATAGAAATTTGTGTGGAACAAAAAGTTATTTAAGATGTTAAAAGATATAAAATTAAACTAAGTAAATACGTTTCGAGAAAAAAATACGATTGGTGTGTGTTTGTTGAATATCTACGAAATACATTGACATTAATAAAAACGTACTTTTAAAATCCTTGCATACTTTTCGGAGCCACGCGCGGAATGGTGAGTCACCGTTGTCGTTGTCTGCCAGCGGAGGAAACTTGAAATGTCCTCCTAATGGATGCAATTTCACTTTGACCAACTTTGCAAGAACAAAAAAATCGCTGCATACTTTGCGGAGTTTTCGCCAGCTCTGGCCAGACTGCAGTTGAGAAAGTTTTACGTGCTTCAGGGACACATTTAACTAGAAGAAAAATAAAATTAAGCGACCGCTTTAAACTTGGAAAGCGCTTAACGACGTTTACTGCAAACCCGAAAAGTGTTTCAGCAAAATCAAGGAAGGAAAATAAAGGAAGGAAAGAGTAAACATAAGAAATAATCATTCTTCAACCTCAAATAGAAGAAAATCAACAATTAGCACTTACCAGAGCATCATAATGTGAACAAATGAAAATATCAAAACGCCTAAAAGTAGACTTCAAAGAGTAAACTTTAAAAATAAAATATAAATGAAATGCGAAAGTTCAATGAAATACCGAAATATGCGATCTTTTCACCATTTTACATTAAAAACACGCAGAAGAATATAAAAATCCTCGACTTTTTCTTCGATTTTAGCCGTTTTTAAGGCCAACAGCGACAACCGAAAAGCTTTTGTTGGTTTTATCGGCCACAGAAATCTTCGCACGGCCGGCAACTCAACGTTTCATCGGTTTTTATTAAGTGATGCCAGCGATGCTCGTGCATTGTAATGAAATCCTTAAAACGCTTTTCCCACTCACACACACACATTTAATTCAATGGCGACACTGATTGAATGGGTTTTAGCAGTCGATTTCCAATTGAGAGCATTGAATTGATGACGAAAAGCTATGAAGTTTGAATATTTAAAAATTTCGAAAAGACAAATTTGAAGGAGAAGAAAGGTACAGGAAGGAGTTTTATCTCAGAAAGATGATGAGGAAAGAAAAGGAAGTACAAAAAGCAGAGTGTTAAAGAGAGAGAATTATGGGAAGTAAGAATTAAAAACAAGAAAATTGTGTTTCAATTTCAATATAAAGTTTAAACATTAAAAAACACACCGTCGCATTCGTCAAATTTAAGCCTGCAAAATGTGTCGCAATCGATATCCAAGACTAATTGGATTATTTTTATTGATATTCCTGTCTGAGGTTAAAGGTGAGTTTATTAACCCTTGCACGGAATTCCTTTCTTCTGTCTTCTCCGATTTTTTTTTTGTTCACAGAACGTTCCTCGCACGGTCACTCGACGTTGCATCAGCTGTTGTTTTGCGGTGATTAGAACGCTCGGAGAAGCGACTTTTTGTTAATTTAATAATAATAATAATAATAATAAATTACAGTTCAATTAGCACACAACGGGTTAAACGTTAACACAAGTGGGCACGTGCATGCGTTATGTAATCACGAAAAGTGATTTCGCGAGTCCGGAGAAAACCATGTGTGAGAAAAATTTGTGCCGCTTGATGCGCCTCCTGTTGCTGATCTCATTGTTGTTGTTTACAAGCGGGCGTGTATGAACATACGTGCGTGTGTGTGTGTGTCTAGCTGTCTAACACACATACAACCTTACAAACTAAAAACAAATGAAATGCGCTCTGCTTAAAACAAACGAAATGCTTGGGGAAAAAATGACTAAAGAGTCAAACTTTTACGTTACACTGACGCAAAACAAAACAGGCAACGAAAGAGGAAACAATTTTCTGAAAGCCCACAAACACAAATCTTCAACGTGTAGATGTATAAGTGTACGCGTGTGTGTAGGTGTATGTGTGTGTGTGTATGTATGTATGTGTATATATGTGTGTTTGTGCATCTGTGTGCGTGTACAGAGTGTGTGCATTTATGTAGATGAAACGCATTCAAAGATAGAAACATTCAATGGTCAGGGTCGTCCTGTGATCTCCACGATGCTACTCACACGCGCTCACACGTGCTCACACACAAACACACACGCACACATACACACTTCCTGTTCTAGATCTCTGCACCTTGGGCGCTCAACGTTCTTCGCTTTAAAGTCGCCGTTTTTCATTCGATTCCAGCAGCAGAAAGCGTCCAGCCAGAAGCAACTCGCGCTAACACAGCCACTTGTGCTCAATTTTTACATACGCACGAATGAACACGCACACACACACACACACACACGAACACCACACCCACACACAGCCACGCCCTTCTGCATCTCTACACATTAGTTTCAATGTTGCACTTTTAGCCTCAAAAAATAGAAACTGAAATGAAAATGTTTTCTCTTCACTCGATTCGCCTCGTTACCGGCTTAAGTTGCTTTATGTTTTTTTGGTTTTTCCTCTTTTTTTTTTGTAAGGAAGGGCTAAGCTTTTCTTTTTCCGCAACCACACACACGCGTGCACGCCGGCGTCTGTGTGTGGGTGTGTTGGGAAGCAGGAGAGCTCGTGTTTTCCTGCTCTTGAGCTAAATTCAGAGTTTTATGTTTTGACACACTCTGAGAACACAAAACTGCGAAGAACCCCACGCGGTTTGCAAATGCACGCGTTAGTAAAGTTAAACATTAGTAAAGTTTTAGTAAAGGTTTTGCAAGCTCTGGCGTTTATTTACTTATTTTTGTAGACTACAGAACTGCAAAAATGACAATTAACTTTGTAATTTTCAAGAATCCCGTAGATTTTAAGTACCTCGATCACGATTTCTATTCTCCTCTTGACGCAAAACGTCATTGCCGATCTCGACTATTGTGTGTCTACTCGATCATCGTCTCGAATTCCAGACCTTTTCCATGAATAAATTTAAAATCATCTCGATGAACGTTTCGACTGGAAAAACTCGTCGAAATCTCGATTATCACTCAAAATTCAAGATGCCGAACTATTAGCGAAAATTACCTCGTCGACTCTTGACGACACTGATCCGGAAAAAGACTCGCAACACTCACAAAATTGTTTACTGGGTGACTTGGTGTCCCCTGTTGCAGTTGTGTTGGTGGCTGAAGTTGTTGGATGCGATTGCTTTTAAATTTGCATGTCCTACTTTTTTAGGCGCTCCGCTGATATTTTAATGACGAGTTTCTCTGTGGCATTCCGTGTTGATGCAGCATGGACCCCCTCACCCCACCCTTCCCTCGACGTTCCATCCCAACTCGGCGACGATGAGCGAAGATGAAAGCGTTCAACCAGGTTGCCTCTGGTTGCAGTTTTGTGAAACGTGTTGCATTTTAATACTCGTAACTTGCGAAAATTAATAACGTCACAGAGACCTTGAATTTTGCATGTAATGCGATGCGTTTTGAGGCGCAGTCTCGAGGTGGCGCAGGTGCTCGGAGAAATTTGCGAACAGTTGTCATCGCACGCTTTAATTAATACGACGAGGGAGAAGCCTTGGAAATCTTTTAGCCAAAGCAAAGCAGAAATAATTGCTTAATCGCTCAGTATTGTAATATAATATGATTAAATTTCTCCTTCTAACTCCAAACTGTTACAGTTTTTATAAAATGTAAACCAATTTGAATATTTTACAATGGAAAAGCGTGTCAAAATATTATCTGAAAAATTTTTCCACACAAAAATATCGAGTTTAATTTGTAAAAATGCGTGCTAACAAATATTTAGTTAAATTGAATAATAAACGATGTACACATATATTTACACATACACACGAACACACAAACGCACATAAAAAAAATTCACACACACACACACACACAAACATACAAATATACACAACTAATAGAATTGCAAACGAAAACAGCAGCAGCAGCGTTTTTATTTGTTTGTTTTCCATAACTTGCAGCAGCCGCAAGAGAAAAAAATTGAAGCCGTTAAACGCCACAAAGTATGCAACACAAAAGCGATTTATTAGCCGTTTAAAAGCCATACAAGCACAGAGTTATAAATACAGATATCAGCAGCCATATTTAACTGAATATTTTCCTCTTCTATTTACTTTGGTTCTCACTAAAATTAAGCAAATACAAAGTTAACACAAGATAAATAAATGTCTATAAAAACAAAAATACAAATTATCAATTCGAACAAATAAAAATAAATTATATAAAATAAAATAACAAAGCATTCTGTTTCTGTTGTAAAAGTAAAAAGTAAAGCTTTTCTGTTGTCGAAAAAAATACATTTTAAACGATATTTCACATTGTAAACAAGCAAAAATAATTTTTTAGTTTGTTGATGTCGGCGAAAATAAAGTGCAAAGCTAAATTAAAACTATTTTTTTCAATATCCCACTTCTCAAATAAAACTGGTAATATAAATATATTTTAATATAAACAAAATAATAGAATAGATGAATGTAGTTCTTCATATAATTCCAATAAATAAGATATGGGAATCACATTTCCACTAAGTAATTCTTAAATAAATGAACGAATTTCGTCCTGTTGTCCTGTTTCAGTCGAATGGAAATAAACGGTACAAAACAGATTTTATATTTTCCCTCATTTTTACCTTCTGTCTCTCTCCCTCTCTCTCCTTCCCGCGCCTTGCAAATATTTCGCCATCAATCTCAATACGCTGCCGCGCATACTATCGTAGGGAAACAAAAAACTAATCCATCCTTCAGTTCGTTGATTGTGTATCCATCAATAATCCTGCCCCACGCAGGATTCCGCTTGTCCTGCCAGCAGAACTATATTAGAAAGCAACTGCTGCTCCAACCGTCCATTCATCCAAGATGAACGCCACGCCATTCCACTTCGCCATTATTCTGCGTATCTTGTATTGTTGTGTATCCTGGTCTATCCTGCTACCCGAGTTGTCATCCTCCCACAGCCTCTCACTCATCCTGCAACATCCTGCTAAGCCACTTGTCTGGTGGTTTCCTGGCTTTTCATCGCCCTCCTCTTCTTCCTTTTGTAATTCCTATCTTCGGATTTGCGGTGCTGTTGCCGCTCTCACCATGCGGTGCTGTTGCCGCTAAAATATCGCCAACACTTTGTTGCACTTCTGACAGAATCAATGATTCAGTGTCGGATCGGGTTGAGCGCGGCAGAAGCAACGAAACTGTGGTCGGGTCAACGCAGCATTCATCACCATCAGCAGCGCTATTCTGTGTAGTGATGGGGCTGCTCTTCCGAAGATGGTGCTGCTCTTCCGAAGATGTTGCTGTTCTCTCGAAGATGTTGCTGTTCTTGCGAAGACGTCGCTGCAGAAATTATTGTCGCTCATCAGTTGGAGTTGGAGGTTTAGATCAACAACATTCACATTCTGAGTGAGAAATAGATCACATTCTTAAGAAGATTAAGGCTAAGTGAGAAATAGAAATCGCAATCATTTCGGCGCAAAGATTTAGTCAAAGCAATTTTTTTCTAATTTTCGTTCTTGCTTTCATTCGATTTCCTGCAAAAGTACGCAGAATATCCTGTGATAATCGTATTACCGCCTCAGTTTATATTAACGTTGACACACATGGAAGTTTTGAAATACGTACTCTATATATATAAAACCCATATAAATATTTCAAAATGCTTTTCAAAACTACACTCTAAAGAGAGTTTGAAGTCAGTTTAGCATGCCACCCTCTAAACTTTCAGGCTTTTTAAAGCACTCACAACTTTATTATCTACGAACTGCTAGAGCTTCACTTCTATGAATTTCTACGCAAATGGAAATCCAAAAACTGCATTCCTCGTTTAATTAAAATTAAGTGCCTCACAACAGGACGAGCACAGCGTACTTATAGCAGGTTACGAGCAGGTTGCCGAAGACACGAAAAACAAAACAAATTATGTTTTGAAACTAGTAGCTCACAACTTTTGTTGAGTTCTGGAACAAAGTAGGACTTAAACTCAAGTTCGTAACATGATGAAATATAAATTCAACAAGGTCCCGACATGAGTACCACAACCATTTTGCTGGAAACCAGGATACAACAACATTACATCACATACGAGTACATCCATCCATACATCCATTCATCTGACGTGAGTACAATACTGTAGTGTGTGTGTGTGTGTGTGTGTGTGTGCGTGTGTGTGCGTGTGTGTGTGTGTGTGTAACGAGATGCCTTTGCAGGGCACAGCAGAATTCTATGAATTTAATTTGAAAAGTGAAAAGTTTGGTTAACGAGAAGAACTTTTGGCCACTCTGAGCTGAAATGCTCAGTACACGTTGAAACTCATTGAAAAATACAGCAGAATTACACACCTGAACCACAGAGGTCAACAAATTACTTGCATGGTTTGCCTGTGTGTGGAAATCCTGAGGGAAACAGTTCTTGCACTTTTGTACTTACGTAATTTTCTGCTGCACTTTAGGCATACATATAATTTAATATATACAGCTGCAAAATAGAGGTGGGAGTTGCGAAAAGCTAAATTTCCGGTAGGGCAGAATTGCCGAAAAACGCCATTAATACGAGCAACAGTAAGAGGAAAAAACCGCGGACATTTAAGCAATGGAATGTTCAGTATCACATGGACACTAATTACAATCCAATGCAAGCAAAATCATGCTAAACATCATACACTGAACCACACTGAACCACACTAAACCACAGCGGCTCGCACAAACCTCAGATATGATTCACTTGTTTGCGCACCAATGCAATACAAACACGTACCCGGGAACCATTGTTGATAACCCTGTTTGCCGATGTGCATGCCGGCTGTAATGGACCGACCGATTGTCTAAATGAGCGGGGAAGAGGGGTTCGGCTGAGAATGCCTTACATACTTATAAAGTCCATATATTGTCGAGTATTAGAACTAATGGGGGAATAGACTTCAGTCTCTTCAAGTCCGTGAATGCGGGCCCACCTATGGATGCGGATCGTATTTCTTGCGGCTTAAGAAATGAGTTCAAATTCAGTCTGTCTAACTAATTATTCGCCATTTTAATTTTACATATGGCGGATTTTTCCACTGACTAATGTATACCCAGTCTTGCCATTATTTTATGTGGTACACGATTCCAGCGGTATTCTATCACCTTACACTTCATCAGACCAAATTACGGATAATTTATTATATCGTCCATCATTACGATTTTCCAACATCCAACCATCACTACGATTTTTCCAGCAAAAGTTTGTGTCTCTCTCTCTCCCTGTCTTTCTCTCGCTCTCCGCTACTCTTTCTCTCTCTCTCTCTCTCTCGCTCCTCTTTCTCTCTCTCTCTCGCTCTCTCTCGCTCTCTCTCGATCTCTCACTCCTCTGTCTCTCTGTCTCTATCTCTCCCTCTCTCTCTCTTTCTATCTCTGTCTCTCTCTATTTCTCTCTCTCTCTCTCTCTGTAACTTCTCTATAACACTTTCCGACCCATATCTATCTTTTCTATCCTTTTCCCTCTCTCCTTTCTATGTGTATCTCTTCTCTCTTCCTTATCTCTCTCTCTCTCTCTCTCTCTCTCTCTCTCTCTGTCTGTCTCTCTCTCTCTCTTTTTATTTCTTCCTCTCTCTTTGTTTATCAGTTTGGTTAACATATTACAGAATTTCAACATTTGGATGAAATACGCTGTTCACATCTTTTTCAGTTTCGTTCTTTGACCTCCCCACTTATAGCCAGAGGGGTCTTCGCATGTAATACCCGTACCAACACGACATTTGCTGTCCGTTGTCCACGCACGCCTGAGGATTTTCGTTGTGTTTGGGTGGTCAGGGGCGCTCGTAAAACATGAAGCTTCATTTCTAAATACATTTCGTCTCATATGTTGCTGTTGCTGCTGTGAAGTAGAACATATGCGTTCAATTTGTGTGCAAATTGGTAACATTAAAGTAACAAGGGCTACAAATCTTGCGTCCCAAGCCCAAGCGCTCTCAAATAAATTGAAACGATTTTTCATTATTCGATATTTTCAGTACAAACAAAGACACTTTAAACGGGGTCGGCAGATACATTCTCGAAATTCATTAAACTACAAAGGAATCTCGTGTTTGGAATTTTGAATTTCGTCTTTTGAACTTTTGAATTGCAGACTAAGAAAAAAGGGGTAGAAATTAACCCTAAAAGAGACCGTAGAAGGAGGTCAATAGAAGACCATTGAACTTCCTTCAGATGTATAGTAGGTGTAAAAAATGATGTCACATCTTGGAGTCACCTTACGTCACCATCTGTTAAAGAATCTTTTTCGAGGATATATTTACTAAAAGGTTTTTCAATAACCGAAATGGAAAAGGTACAGAGAAAGAAAAGGGCGAAATCAAATCATCTCAATTGAGGTGTGCAAAGGCAAGGCACACCCTTAATGGCCACAAAATATGTCTGGAAGAGCCCATCAATATTTCAGCAAAACTCCCGTCATTTTACGAACGTTAGCAGAGGCTATTCCGTGCGACGGAGACAAAAATAGAGGAAGGAGGAAGGGGGAAAATCAGGTTCAGGTTAACACTCGGAAAAATTGAGGGATATTCAATTGAATGTATTTTAGCGGCTATAAAAAGGAGAGCCATAAACTTACAAAACAAAACGTACGCTTTCACGCTCAGAAACACTCCCTCTCGCCATCACACCACCTTTTTTGACCCGCAAGTCCATATCCTACCCACAATGTGCCAGTTTACTCAAATGTGCCAGTTTATTCAGATGTGCCAGCCCAATATCGCATGCCCTCAATTCCGGAGAGAATATAAAGGGATGCAAAGTTATGCCGTGCAATAAAATTTATTACACTCGGTGGTGTTCGGTATAAATTGAATCGTCGACCAAATGATACAACAGTGCAAACCACATTCCCCTGTGATGGTGATGTGATGGTGAAGGGTGCTGTAGGGTGCTGAAGACCAAGGACGTGGTTCGTTGTGTGACCCGAACAACACTTTTGGTGTCGACCTGGTTAAAATTTTAAACATTCCGGTTGATCCTGAAGTACACACACACGAACCGCAATGGAAAAGAAGTCAGCCTCGTTCAGTGTGGGGTAGAGGGAGAGGGAAGTCGAGGTGGCGTCGATCCCTTCAAATGGCAGACTAATATTTGGATTAAAGTAGGACTCAAATTAAAGCTTAATTTCGCCTTATGCTGCGTGCAAACGATAAAATTTAGTGTGAATACGTGCGTGAATTAGTGCGTGTCTGGCATTCCTCATTTTTCAATATCAACTCCAGGATCAGGAGCAGGCGGGATCACAATGTACGCCATTCGACTCTCTCCCACTTTCATCCCCATCGAGAAACGACAGAGCTGCTGCAGGGCACGGGGCGGCACACCGCCGACATAATTTGCTTAGCGCCGCCGTCAGGTTTTATGAATCTCATTAAAATGGAGCTCGAGGAGGGGCTGTTCTTGGCGATGTTGCTGCTGTTCCGTTATGCTGCTGTTGCTCCGGTTTTCAATTTTGCGAGATTCGTTTTTATATATTCATGAGACTTTGAGACACACTATCGAAGTTCCATATCGAACAAAATTATCAGAAAGCAGTTTGTTTCCGCACGTCTGCTCGTTTCACCCTTTTCGTCTTTACTTTTCAGTTACTTTATCAGGTTAATTTGCACTTTTTTCCTCTTTTTCTCTATCGTTTCACGCTTTGATTGTTTCGCAAAAGTTCACTGGAATTTTTATCCAATTTGTGTTGCTGCTATTTTGTGTTTTTTTTTTAGTTGCCGCCACGTACGTTCAGCTCAAGAACTTTGCCGAAGTTTAGTTAATCTACGAAATTTACCGCTAAAGAAGAAAGTAACCACAACATTTCTGCCCGTTCTACAAATCGTCCGCTCGAAAGCTTTGAATTTTAAATTCGTTACCTTTTTTACGTATCTTTTTCAAGGGAATTCTACTTGAAACTTTCAGAACCATTAAAATATTTAGTAATTAATGAGTTTTAAACACTTTAAATTTGTTTAGTGTTTTGTTTGATGTATCGCAAGGAAGATTAAAATTCTGTAAAGAATTTCTTTATATTGCATTTTTATGTACTTTTTAAAACTTTTTAAATGTAATAGAAAATATGTGGAAAAATAGAAAATTTACTTTACTATTATGTCAGAATATTCGACCTAAAAGAACAACAGCTTGCACAATAACAACAACAGTAACAAAAATGGTTTGTCACCGCTTTGGTTGTTGTGATTATTATTGCTGCTGCTGCTGTAGTACGAGTAGGTAAAAATTGGCTGTTGTCGATGCAGTTTTGGGTTTTTTATTCATCCTTTTAATTACAACTGGTTGGCGTGAAGCCAACAACAGCTGGTTGACCTCACTGTTGTTGTTGTTAGTTAGTTGCTCCCCTTAATATGCAACAAACTATCAGGTTCAACGAAAGTTCGCTGACCCACCAGTAAAAAAAACTTGAATGCTTGAAATGCTTCAAATAATTGGCCATCAGCAGAGGCAATAAAATGTGTTTCCTCTGGCAGGAAGGATAATAAATGTCCTTGCGAAAGGAGAGGAGAAACTTTTTGTTGCTGATTCCTATTTGTTCGTTTTTTCTTGTCGATAAAAACATACAATCGCGTAGTTGTAAAACCCGATTTTCTCACATGATTGCACTTTGCAGGCGTGGTCGTGGTACGGAAGAGACAACATGGAAGGGGAGAGAAATCCAGATGCAGTTAGAAAGTGGATATAGCGGTTCCTACATGACGTTAACTAAATCCTAAAGGAATCTCTGGGAAAGTCTGGGAATGAAAGCGATAGCAAAACACTCGCTATAACTTTTTTGGGGTCCCATAGCTTTTTAAGGATTTCCTTCCAGGATATTAAAGAGATAAACGAACCCGTCCCCTCCACGACATCCCCTTCCAACAAAATCAATCATCTGCACCACCATCGCCTCCAGAGTTCCTCACTAGAGTGGGCAGAAGGAAGCAACAGGACTGACTGGCAAACGAAAGCAGGAAGATTATTATTAATTAATAAACATTTTGAAGATGTCAGCGGATACCGAAAAATGCCAAGTTGTCGCTCAGGGACTGTTTTCTCCCCCGATTTAACAACCTCAATTAGCTTGAATTAATTAGCAAAGTTTGTCGCAATATTAGTATATATTTAGTTGAATATATGCATATCAGCGGAGAGGCTCCACCGAAAAGTAATTAAAATTCTAATCCATCTTCATTTCGTACAAATGTGTACACGCGCGAGGCCTCGTTGACAGCGGCTGTTTTATTAAAATTAACATTCGCACTCAAAGTGAGGACGAGAGGAAGGCGGTGTACATCTTGGAAGTACACGTGTGCCTACAAGAATGTCTATTAAAAGTTTCATAGACAACCAGTGTGTGCGTGAGTGTATGTGTATGTGTGTGTGCGTGTGTGTATGTGTGTGTAGTAACCTAGTTAGCTATATAGCGAAACTTTGTCGAGTATCGTTGTTATGAGTTTTTTTAAGAGAAAAATTATAGAATTGGTGGAGACGAAAAATTGTGGTTTCTATTTCGATCATTGGCTCGAGACGCGTAAAATAGGTCTCGAATTCGATCTGGAGGACGATAAAGAAATTACTTATTTCTTCCTTTTTCAGAACTTTGCACGGTTTACTCATCTTATCAATCCTTAGATTTTGATTTCCAAATTAAACTTCTAAATTTGGAGTTTATGGCTGAATTGGTAGATCTCGGCGTTAGTTTTCAACCACTTTTAAAATTAGTAAGCCTCAAACTAGTTGAAAATCTAGTGAATTTCTAGAAATTACTTTTTTTTCATTCCACAGCGATATCTCTTCTCCAGAACACAGAACAACTTCTGCTTCTGTTGATAAATTAATGAAATACTACGGCGCGCATTGAAGGCATTTAGTCGCAATTTCAATATTTACAGAGCTGCAATAATTTGCGTAATGCATCTTTGCTGTGGCAAGCATATGCTTGGTAAACGCATATTAATTAATCCGTATTTCGGTAACCCCGGATGGCAACCGAGCTCAACGCATTCGGTTACTCAATCCAAGGGGAAGAATTTGATTTCAACGACTTCCCAACGATTCCTTCTCTATTTCAGTGCAGGAGAAGTGAAATAGTTCGGCATCTGTACGGCAGATAATTAAATATTATCAACTTGCTGAGAGTTTCGAATTTTCTCTGAAGGGAACAATTTTGGGTTCCGTGTAGTTACGTACAATTTAATAATTTATTATCATCTGTGTGATTTACACAGAAGCACACAAGCACACACACACACACACACACACACACAAGCACACACACATACATATCACACATTCCTCACATAAACTTCTGTGTACGTCTTTACAAACACAGACACTTGTTTTGCAGAGAGATTGACATTTCGAACATACAAGTTGTTCATACTTAAGTACACGAACTCTGTGTGTAACATTATATCAGTGTGTGTAACATTATATCAATGTGTGGAGAGCGGGAAGGGGGACGGGAGGAAGGGATCTTCATTGTCGTTCGCTATAACAACACCAGCATACCTTCCTCACGAACTCATTCAAGCAATAAAGTGATTGTATGTTTTCACAAAAGCGTGTCACACCTCTCATTTTCGGATTCATGCAAGCACGCATACGTATTAACAACCCGTTGCTAGCAGTAATGGCACCACTAGCACCGCTTTTCTCCCGTCGGCAGGGATGACAAAAGATTCGCAATCTAAGCAAATGTAATTTTTCGTTCCGAGCGTATGAGGCGTGCGGTGGCCCACATTGAGGCGCAAAGAAGCAGAACGCCATGAAAACTCATCAGGTGCGAAAGTTCTAATGGGTTCGCAAACGTTTTGAGTTGTCGACACTTTCGTGTCTGAAAGAATTCTGATTTTAGTAAGTGACAGCTTTTTTCTTTGTGAAATGTTCGTCCGCAGAGGGAACGTGAGACGGAGAGAGCGGAACAATATCGAGAGCGGAACAATATAGAGAGCGGAACAATAGAGAGTGAAAGTTCCATCGCATAACAACTGTGAACCCAAGTTGGAAGCAATAGAACGCAATTATTCATGACAGTTGAAAAAGAGCAGAAGGACATCGAAACCAACCATTTATCTGTGCCACTTTGTTTTCTTTTCTGGCGACGGAGCAGAATCCTGCAAACCGAAAGCTTCCCCTTCCACCCTCTCAGCGGGAGGGGGCTGAGGTTACCCAGTGTTGAAAACACTTCAATAGGGCGTTTTTTTCAAACTGGTACTGAAGAGGCGTGATCATCTTTCCGCCCACGTGCACGGAAGTGGAAGAGCAGAGTTATTTGTATTGTTGAAAGTACGAGTATTTTATTGCGAGTCCTTTTCTCTTTCACTTAGTTGCACGAGGATTATTTGCGTCGGATGCGGTTATAATTGGACGACTTGTGGTTGTGCAAGGAACACTTTTTCCTCTCATTCATACAAAACAAATTGTATCTGCTGCCCTCAGCTACGGAGCGAACAAGGACGCAAACTATTGAATACGTGCTCTGCAGCAACACGAATTGACGCAAATACGGATACTTGCAAGGACGATAAAGTTTGCTTGCTGCGCAGCTGGAAAAAACCCCTACTGGAGTGATAGCGGTAGTGGGTTGCTTCTCCTCTGTTTATATAAAGTCCTCTTCTTATATATATAGAAATAAAAGAAAAGAGCGAAAACTTCTGTGCCCTGAAAAGATACACAGAATCAGTGAAATTGATTGAGTGGTACGTGGAAACAACTTCAGGTGTCATTTGCATGGAAACGAGGGCTTTAAGCGTCGAGATCCTGTAACATGACACACAATTAATGCAAACTTTCGCAATTAATGGAAACTTTTGAGCTCATGCCGACACATGTCCTTAATCGCTTTTCTATTCACGGTGACAGTCAATCATGTCAATTCGGGTGGAGTTCGTCGGGGCCAATTTGGCCAATTAAAATGCGAGTACGTATGCACACGAGGTTTCTATACCTTTAACCGCGTATTGAATCGTTGCGTTCATGACTGTATGTGTGCTGAGTTATGATTCTGATGCCGAAATATCGGGAACGAGTGAAGACAAGGTCCTTCAAGTATTTCATGCAGACTGAGAGCGCGCTGTTTCGATGTAATTTCGGTCACATATCTGGGTCTCATATATAAATTACAAGATTTTCTCCATTTTTAATCCATAATTGCCCTATTAAATGAAGAAACATTTATGAGGAATTTCATTCGGATGTCCCTGTTCGCCCTTTTGTAATCGTGATTTCAACAGACAGGCAGACAGACAGGCAGACAGACAGAAAGACAGATAAACAGGCAGACAGACAGACAGACAGGCAGACAGACAGGCAGACAGGCAGACACACAGACGGTCAGACAGACAGGCAGTTGTAAGGATATAATTTCTGAATTTCTTCTCCTTCTCTGCTTTACAAACAGAAGAAAAGAACGCAAAACTCAAGCAGTCACGCAGGATATCGACATACGCCACGCCCACCCTTTGGAAAAATTAAAAACGACTTTATTCCGGTTACGATGCCTGAAAGAATGCAAAGCGGATTTTAATGCTTTCATATAACGAAAATGGCATCTGTAGGGCTTTTTGTGTCTGTGTAAGTGTGTCTGTGTGTGTGTGTGTTAGTTTAGGTTTGTGTGCGCTTGTGTGTAAATGTAGTCACGTGAATTCTCATACTTATCTTCACCGAAATCCTGCCGGATTTTATTGAATTCCGCCTCGAGATTCGAAGGAATCCTTTAATATAAAGCAATCCTTTGACGCAAAGTAAATATTTCTCATTTCCATTTTACTCTATTGATTGATCTGTTGTTTCTTTTGGCCAACGTGATTTGCTTTACGGTGCAGAAATGGCAAATTCATCCTTCATTTTCGTGGAATACAAACACTAGAGTTGCATTGATTTACATACAATTTCTGTACACGGGATTTAAACTCAGAAAACTTTTATATTTCATTTATTTCTGTTTTCGTTTATTTTTTTTATGACAACTCGTCCTGATTTTCGAATATAATAATCATGGAAAATCTGCTTGTAAGCCGATTTGTAGGCCAATTTTGTGCGGAAACATATTGCAATATTTGTTTCTACGGTTTACAATTCATACACACTACAACTACGCTTGCATACACACACACACACACACACACACATACATACATTAAACACACGTGTGCACCCATCCTTTTCCGTATACAAATCACAGCACTGAATTTAATCCTCATTTTGTAGACATGTCAGCGCCTACGCAGGATGATCAAGGACTTCATCGCGCTCCCTCGGATTTGCATGCCGACTGCTGCGATAAAGCAGTCAGTTATTTTTGGCGACTCGTGTTTATTTTTGTCTTTGCTCCTTGTTGAATATTTTTTTTTCTTGGATTATATTAAGTGAGGAGCGAGAAAACATGTTGATGCTTCTGCTTGGGTGGCGCCCAACATTCTGTCTCCAGCTGGCGTGCAAGCAATTTGATTGCTGCGTCTGTCTGCTGTCTTCTCCGAGTGTAGTCTTCGTAATTTCCTGTCTTTAACTCGCAAACTTGGCGAAAGTTTGTTTTCGCTGTGTTGCCTGCTTATTTTGCGTGAGTGAAAGAAAAAAAAAATATGAATGTAAATAAAGTGGATGGATAAAGTAACAGTGGCCGTGGATAAAAGTAACAGTGGCGGATCCAGAAATTTGTCAACAAGGGATCCATGGACTCCTTGCAATCCCATTTACACAGAGCGGAATTAAAAACGTGTCCTTACAGCGATTACTGCCTGTGTAATAAAATCCCATTCAACGATTATTGCCCGCCATTACAACGTGCATCACCTGCGGCAGCTGTCATCACTGACATTTACTGCTGCGCGTATTCACGGCTGCTGCAAAGGATGCTGTTATCCTTTTGTCTTCCGCATGCCCCTGGCTTTCCGTTTCCTTTGCATTCACGTTCACATCTGCATCCGTTTTCCGCGCGCGCGATTTCACTTACCATCAAAATAATTCGCATTTAATTCGAGGTTTACTTGCAAGGATAAACTGCAAGTTGCCGCAGAGTGGAGGTGGCGAAAGGAGTTCATTGACAGTGAGTTAGTGGGGTGCGACGCAGATGAACACGAAAATAATGAACGTGATTTTCGCCGAAATTCAATTAGTCACCGCAGCGTGAAATCACTTGGCAAAGTTCATCAGGATAAGCAAACGGATTCAATGTTATTCCACTGCTTCCCGTCCTCCATCTCTCTCTCTCTCTCTCTCTTTATCTCTCTCTCGCTGTCTCTCTCTTTCTCTATCTCTCTCTCAAGAATGTGGATTTTTCTTTGAGTGTGCCTAACTAAGCAACTTCAGTGTCATGCCAGGACTAAATTGCTGTCACCGCGAAAGACTGACAAGTCGTGCTACGTCATTATGACGTCCTCTTTGACACGTGACAGCAACCTCCATAAATTTCATACGAAAGGATGTCATCTTCGCATGAATTCGAAGCTCGCCTCTCTCTTTCTCTCTTCGAAAAACATATAAACTCAGCCGGAAATTTGATAGTGACGTCGCATTGATGGGATTTGTATTTATTAAAAAGGAATTATTATTTATTATCTGCTTATTTATTATTATTGCATGTTATTATTTTACTTATTTACATATTGCAGTCTATGATTTCAAAATATCAAACTAAGAATGCGGTTTGCCACGTGAAGAGAGTACGGTACACACTCTCTGAGGTCAAAATGAATGTTGGCCCCACACCAACTCTCTCTCCCTCTCTCTCTCTCCCTCTCTCTCTCTCCCTCTCTCTCTCTCCCTCTCTCTCTCTCTCTAAGTAGTCTGTGCTTACTATTCATATTTTATAGGGATTCCACTTACGCAAAGTAAAATTGCACTTTTATTATAATTTAAAAGGGTGATAAAATCTCGTAAGTATCCGCACTTTCGAAATGAAAGATAAGGAAAAATAAATTAAAATTAAGAGAAATAAAATGAAACTTTATTTGTGCACATTTTTTTAATTACCTTTTATTTTGCTTTATTTTACTTTATTTAAGCTTCCCTTTTGGTAGTTTGAAAATTCCGTTTTGGTAGAAAAAATAAGTGTGTTGAAGACGCGAAGTAGGTTAGAGCAAGAAGGAAATATGATGTTATAGCGGAAAATGCATTATTTTCACCCACTTCAACTCACTGCGAAGGGAGTGGGAGAGAGAGTTTGTAATCCTCTCTCACCACAAGTGTGTGTGTGTGTGTGTGTTCGGAGCGCTTCTTCACAACACGCAAAAATGCGAAAACTCTTGTTACTTTTTGTTTTCTCTGTGATTTTTATTGTTACGTTTTTCTATCTGGTTTTCTATCTGTTTTTCTATCTGTTTTTGTAAGAATTTTTTAAATATTTTCTTACATGCAGAATATTGTAGATGTAAAAAATTTTGTTAAGTGTTTCAGTTTTACGTTTCATTTCGTTTACGTTCGTTTCGTTTTCGTGTCTGCTTTTATTCTTCTATAAATTTAGGTTAACGTGTTAGGGTGCGACTGTCACGGGTGACGAGGGGCACGAGTGGAATTTAAAAAAAATGAATTTTTGCTGTGTCGTCGTCGACTCTCAATCAAACGCAGCGAAATAAAACAACTTTTAACTGTGAAAACAGTTTTTGTGGAAATCTAATGAAACCCGAATTAAAATTTTCATATCTCATCATTGACAAAAGTAATTTGTTTCGTAATTACAAAGTTAAATCAAAGCAGAGATTCTTAATTTTACACGCCCTTGAGATGCGCATCAAGCAGACCTTGAAAGCCGATTCGGCTCCCTTTTTCTAAGTAATTTTACGCGGTGTCTTCAGGCATTAATAAATATGGAAAACAGGAGTCATCAAAGTTAGATTAGTCATCATCGTGCGTCCCGATTGCTGCGTAGGAGCGGAAAAACTCACAACAATTTTCCGTTGCTCAGCCAACAGCACATCAGCGATCGATGAAATCTTCCGCTGATGTGCTGTTGGCTGAGCAACGGAAAATTAAGATTCAGTATTCCGGAATTCGTAACTTCCAACTCGGTAACTCGGTGAATACGCAATGCGAACTTCCTCCTCATTTCATTAAAATTATAGGTGAAGTTATCTGGGAGGCTGAATTTTATGCTTACTTTTATTTTCGGTTCCATCATACTTTTCGGTGGAGGAGAAATGGCGCCACGACTGCTAACTTCATCACAGATTATGTCACTCGTCCGAAGAGCTGTAGATAGTTAATAACAAGAATAACAATAACAATAACAACAATAACAATAGTGACAACAACAAGAACAACAACAACTGCAGAAAGTATCGTTTTGTAGGGTTTACGTCGCTCACTGTGATGTGGTTTCTAAAATACGTCGCGAAATTTTGAAAAGGAATTTGAGGCGATAATCGAGATCGAGACGATCGTTGTTGTTGTTATGTTTTATTTTTATTGTTGTTATTGTTGTTCCATGGATGGAATTCCGAAAGTAGCATAATAATAAAAACACATTAGAAAATAATGAAATCGACTTCCCATCTCGCCGACGAGGTCGTCACGGTGGCCGAGTGCCATTTAATGTGGCTTCATTTGAATTTGCGGCTGCGGGAACGACGACTAATTCAACTGTAATGGATTTTATGCTCAACCAGATAAGCGAAATTCAAACAATTTCATGTTGAAGCATCCTGGGAAGTGGGGTGGGGTAAGGGGGAGGTGAGTTTGGGGTGGGGAGTGGTAGTGGGGGCGGATTAGCTATGTAAGCAATCTTAAGGTTCGCTGGCATTGTGGAATATCCTTTGTCATTGTTGCCATCTACATCTCCGCTCACATTTCTACATCTCCGCCCTCATTTCTTCATCTCCCCCTCATTTCTTTATCTCCCCCCCACATTTCTTCATCCCTCCCTACCCATCCCTCGTAATGAGGGTATTATAGACATGATGAATTCTTATTTATTGTGCGAGCAAACAAAGTGATAATTTAAAGATTGATGGCCTAGTTCGTCACACTCGCTTCACTTCAATTACTTCACTTAATTGGCTTGAGAATATTAAATACCGATTACGTGTGACATCGAACCAGGTGATGTTTTGAAATTTTAACTTTTATAACTTAAATGGCTCTCCGGCTTCAGCATGCTGTGAAATTTTTAGTACTGCTGGTGATAAGTAATCAAATTTACGTTGCATTTCTTTAAGATGTTCATTTATTTTGTTTTTATCTTTAATCTCTCTTCTGCGCGTTCCTCATGCTGCTCCCCTTCCTTCATTCCTTCCTTCCTTCCTTCCTTCCTTCCTCCCTCCATTCCCTCCATCACGCAAGTGGTCAAAATAATTGCAGGTCCTTCATTCTCTTTACACCAACTACGCTAGATGAAGTTGTGAAATTATTCCCGCTTTATCGCTCGCACTTAAATTCAATTCGGACTTCATTAATAAAACTCTGGTGCGGTAATCTGGAGTGGCATTTTTTCTCTCGCTGCGCGCTGTTTTAAAACAGCTGAAGTAAACGAATTTAGTGGGCGAAATAAATTGAAGCACTCAGCAGTGTAGCGGAAAGCATGTCGGTGAAAAATGTTGACTTGGCTAATTTTTCCACTCAGTTTGCTTGAAGCTCCTGCTGGGATTTTTTTTTTGTTTTTTTGGCTTGGAAATGCGGATGGAGGAAAAACCGAATGAATGCATAAAAAGTGAAGCGAAATGATTTGGCAGCAATTTTACGCTGTTTATAATTCTAATCACACTGCAATGAGTGTTGGCAGCGAGTGGCGTCGCACCCACAACCCCACAACACTTGCAGCAGTTGAGTTGATATTACATCAGGTTACACTGAATTTAAGCAAAAAATTTGTTCACGTTTCTAGCAAACTCTAGAAATTTCTCTTCAAAATCATCCGCACAATCAAGAACGAATATTTCAGTGTGCAACTTTGTGTTTTCATTGAAGTCTCTTCTATATTTCTTGCATATTTCTTGTCACGAATGCCTCTCCTCCTCCTCCTCCCGAAGAAGAGGACTTCGCCTTCCAACCAACCTCTTGAGTTCGTTTGAAATCCTTCTTAAACTCCTCGGCGCCTTCAACATCTAAGTTCAACTTTTATTTGAACAATTAGAAGTGTAAGATTGCGAGCAGAGCTCTCTGAAATATACGAGTATTTAATATGTGAGCAGAGTACGGATGCTCCAGCGACACACTGACACTCTGGGGTGCAGGATGTCAGTGTGCATCTGCAGCTTTGCACTCAAGATTTCTTCTTCATTCAATGTAAGAACTTGTTATCAACATTTTGAGCGGTTAAGAACGCACACTGAATTTAACACTGAGGGGAGTGCAAATTAGAAACGCAAGAAAGTCATACGTGATGGAGATTTAATTGTAGAACTTTAATTCAAGCGACTACTGACAATTTTCAAATGTTATTCCTTCCATTGATCTTAGTTTTCTATCTTACGTGCGGTTAAAACAATTGGAATAAATTATGTTGTTGTGATATTCTTACGATTTAATAATTAATTTCCGTCTCAGTTCCGTCTGATAACTTATCTGTGAGAAACTTGCGCTTACCAACACGATATCCGACAGAAATCATGGTGTGAATATGATATTTGAAAACTACAAATCATCGCGAACACAAGTCAATAAGCTTGTCAATACGTGTCCTCGACGTACGAAATGAAAATGAGGTCAGAGTTTTGGTTATTTTCTAACATCCACTGATATGATAAGCAATTCCCGTGATATACATGCAGCAGCGACATGTGTCAGTGACATCTCGAAATTGCCAAAGTAAATCAGAAATTCTTGAGAAATCCTTACCACTTTATTTCCATATTCTGTCCGATATGTCTGGCAGTCTGGGTTGAAATTAGGGAATAGTGAGGTGAAGGGAGATCTTCAGTGGCAACAGAGAAATACTTTTAGTATTACGAAACTTCAACTCCCTTGCTGTCACTCGTTCTCGATACCGATTTCGATGGCTCTCGTAGTTCGAGAGCTTTTATTTTCCCTCTAGTTTTACATTTTTTACGTGGGGAGTGCGGGGCAGACAGAGGGTAGTAAAAGCGTATTAAATATTAATTCACAGAATTTGCTGGCGGTATCTGTGGAGCGAATTCTGGCCGAATTCCTGACATGACAGGAACAAACCATCCGTGTTGAAATTTGCCATGATGGTTAAAATATGTCATTTGATTGTTAACAACAAACGCATTTAACACCGAAGGCATTGTAAGCACTTTTCAAAGCTTCTTCACTCATTTCTAAATGCGTCTAATAAATAATTCGGAACGTCTGAAGGAATTCCCTGTACGCGTGGCAGATTCTTGAGTGGAATTGTTAAGTTAGATTAAAAATTGCCGCAATTTTAATTTAAATTAAAAATGAAAAATTAGGGCTATTGTCTGATTTAATAAATGTTGGTTGCAAATAGAGGAATCTTCGTAAAAAGGCGGGAATTTTAATGATAAAAGAAAAGTAGAAAAGGCTGCAAAAAAGGAGGCAAAGTAGAAAAAAGGCAACGAACGCGTGTTTGCTTTGCTTTACGCTTAACAAGGTCAGCTTAACAGATTTCTATTTCTTTTCACCATACGAAAACTTCGTCGATTTTTCTATACTTGATTTGAGACACTCAATGACTTGCATAAATAAGGAAGCTTCTTGTCACTGACTTCACCGACTGTGATTGTCAGTCAACTTTACCGACCTCGAAAAGGTCTTAATAATCAATATTGGGCTTGTTAAGTGCTGACATTTAAAAGAATTTCGAGGAATTTGCGTAATTGAATGTAATTTGATTTGGATTTATAGTTAATCTTAAAAAAATGGTGACGAAACAAATTTAATGTCCTAAAAAAGCTTCGTACAGAGCTGGACGTTTAATTTTGATGCTGCTTCAGGAACAACAACAGCAACAACAAGGACAACAACAACAACAACAACAGCAACAACAACAGCAACAACAACAACAACAACAATAACATCAGCAACAAGAAAACCACAATTGAAACAGCCAAAATATAATAAAAGCGATGAAAACAAGGGACACGCAGCCACACGAAACCATTGTATGCAAATGACATTTTAAATGTGACACCAGCGCGCGCACACACACACACGAACACACTTTCAATTAAATATAAACGCTGTTCAAGGATAGAAAGGATTGCTTTCGGTCTGGCATGCAAAAATGCTGTCAACTCTGCTGGCGAGCGAAAACCACTCGTCAAATGAAAGCGCTTGTGAAATGAGGGAAACCAGCGAACTCATTGGCAACACATAAATAAAAATATGAATACAAATACACACACACACACACACGCACACGCATACACACACATGCACACACACACACACACGCATACCGACTAATACGCAACTCACAGATAGATTCGTGGCAGTCGCAGTTGTGCTGAAATCCATGTCATTCAATTCAAGCAGCATTTCAAACCTGCCTCGGGGAGTCTGTGGATAAGTGCGTGCTGTGTGTGTGTGCCGTTGTGTGTGTGGATAACTGCATGTGTGTGATGTGCTTGTGCTCAATATCAATCAATAAAAGATGCAGTAACATCATCATCGGAATTGCGTAGCAAGAAAACTCTCTCAATACGGTTTCGCTTACAGCTCGTGCAGGATTTCGTGCACATCCTTTCACATTCATCGAATCAAATCAGAGCTGAGTTAGCAGAGTAGCAAGTGAAATGACAAAACATCAAGCATCCCACAACCGAGCGCAGGAGTTCAACGAAGCCACGAGTCCTCCTGATTTTATGGATGCAGACACGCCAGCTGCTTGTTTTCGATGATTACTTTGACCATCTGCAGATGACCTCTACGAGCGGTGGAGGTGTGTCTGTGTGTGTGTGTCTGTGTGTGTGGGCGTGTAAGAGGTTTAGCTGATACACTGGTGGGCGTGACTCGAACTTCTGATGATTGCTGCTCAACCTTTCGAAGGCGTTACCACGCTAATTAAAGTCTAACAGAATCAAATATCAGGTGATGACGTTCACCTTGTTTACGATTGAGCGGAAAATTGTGAATACAAATAATCGTAACTCGTAATTACAATTAGAAACCTTTATAATTTAAATTCTTATTGAAACTGAAAGGTAGGAAAAAACGGGGAGACAGTAAAGTTCTTCAGAATTTTCTTCACTTCAAAGGGAGCGCAAAATTTCATTAAATTTCGCGGCCAGCCACCGTCGCGTCGCTAACGTTCGGCTTGACTTCCTTTAATCGAGAGCACGTCACTTAAATTTGGCCCACTAAAACTGAGCGCCGGTTCAATTAAACGCCTTAACACCGCACGACACTGCAACCCAAAATGGGCTCCCCTGCGGCGCAGCTGTGTGAATCGGCGTTCACTCAAAACTCATTTAAATAAAATGCATAAAAGGACTCGCGCCAGCCCAGCAAGGACCACCATTCGCTGCGGAGACGTGGTGTGCGTGTGCGCGTGTGTGTGTTTGCGGAAATCATTTTATAAACGGTGCCAATTAAAAGCTTCCACTGCAGAGTCGGAGAGAAAGAAAGGGAGGGGAAAGCAGTGCCGAGGAAGGGCGGCAGGGAGGAGATGAAGGATGGAAGGAGAGTCCTTTAATTCCGACTGATTGCCATGCAAATTAGATGCTGCATAAAATCTGATTGCGTGCATTTTGCACACTTCATCGAGTATTGACTTCATCAAATTGGAATTAATCACTCACAGAATTTTTGAAATTAATGCATTCCACGAAATGTGAACTCCGAACGGGCAAACTAAATTTATTTCGTTAAATGCAACTTGGAAATGGAAGGAAAATCCAGTACAGTTACACCGAAAATGCCGCAGAAACTTAATAAGTTTCGTGGAAATTATTTAGAATGTTGACAGTAAGTGAAAACTTCGTTTTAAAAACAGAGAACTAAAAAAAACACTTTAAACTTCGTGCACTCATACATATTTGAAACTTCTGCAACGAGCGCCACCCGAATAGCGCTGCGACAAGGATGCGCGCGTGGAACACACACAAACAGGACGAATTCCCTCAACGAATTTTAGCCACGCGCGCCACGCGTTTCTGAAGAGGACGGAGGGGCGCGGAGGAATATCGTGCAGCAGGTTTTCGTATTCCCCGCAGTACACCGTTAATTTTATTGGCCATTATTTTTGGTCTGCTTGTTCTGCGCATTTCGTCGGCTCCTCATCTCGGCTCATCCTGCTGTTGCAAGCGAGGATGAAATCACGCTGAACCAGAGAGAGCAGCACCGAACCGAAGAAGTTCGGTACAACAGTAACAGCGAAGCAACAACAAAACAAGACCACAAAACTGCAATAAAGACATTTTCGCGAGAGTGCCATCATCCGCTGAACGCGCACTCCAACTGGACCAAACGATGCGACCATAAAGCGGGACGGGACGACGCGACAATCGCGGCAACTGCGGGGGCTACGAAAAATTCAAACCTCGTCAGCACTCGAGGATTCTGCGTGCTAATAATGTTGTTGCTGTTGTGTTGGGTTGTCTTCTTGGGTTTGAGTTTGCAGCAAGTTGTTTGAGGAAAATTCGTTTATTTGTCGTTGCGAAAAGTCGTTTTCGCGATTGTTTTCTTGCTCTTGTGTTCTTCTTGCTGCTCGCGTTCTCGCGTTCCTTTCTCTGGTTGACTGGCTTTTCGGCTTTTATTTCATTTGCAAGAGAGTAGAGCAAATTAATTGAGTATTTTTCGCCTCGCCTCGCAGGTCAAGTCAAGCCTCGCAGACGAAGTTGCTGACATCTGAAACGTTCGCGTCAAACACAATTAATAAGCCGAGAGGTAGCGAGTCGAGATGGCGACGCAATCGGTGTGCACGAGGTTGCCGAACGCGTTTGTAGAACACAAAAGTTAGTTCAACTTTCGCTTGCTGATTATAGGCAAACAAGTTGAATTAACCTTCCATAACGTTTCTCGCTCTCTCTTCTCCCTGAATTTGTCACTCTATTCGGAATTTTCCTCGAACTCCTTTCGTGCGTGTAAAGAAATTCTAACATTCTGTGAACCACGATCAGAAAAAATGAGTACAAGTCTCACAAAAACTGAAAAACCAACGAAATTTCATTCCTTTCCCTCTAAATTCCGTCGACCAGAAGGAGGCCGAGAAAAGACGGCGACGCGTCGTCTAATTTAAGTTCGTTTGGCGTCTACCAGCAACAGCAACACAGCAAAAATATCAAGTTACAAGAGGTGAGGAGGTCGGGCAGCAAAATTTCCACAAGATTGAACTGATTCGGCGGCAGTTAAATCGTGAGCGCCGGAAGCGTAAGGTTGAGTGTGTGTGCGTGTGTAGTTGTTTCTGTTGAAGCTGCTGTTATTCTTGCTCTGCTTTCCGTTGTTAGTTACTGTTGTTGTTGTTGTTAGCATTGAAGAGAAACGAACGGAAAGAAATCGACAGCCTCTCGTCCTCACCACGCTTCACTCATTTTATTACATCTTGTTTATGCTGCTCCATTTCTGAATTAATTTATATACAATGATGATGTAATCTCGCTGCGGCTGCACTTGTCGTGGTGCGGCGAGACGGCGGGTGGGTGAGCAGAGGAGTGGAGTGGCGGTGAGGAGCAGAGGAGTGGCCAGCGAGTGAGAGGAATTTTTACTCGATATCTTGCTGAGGCACGAAAAGAAGATCCTTGATATTTCTTCTAAATAAAATCAAAATTTAGCGAGCGAATTTTGTATTAATAGAAGTCTGCAAACACTTTTTTTTAGCTGAATGAAGGACGGAAAAAATTGCAGACGTACCTTCGACGTCTTCTCTTGCGATAACCTTGAGTGTGCTGCAACCAGTTGGAATCAATTGATTAAAATAAATAAAAATAATATTAAAAAAAATTTAAAAAAAATTAAAAAAAAAATTAAAAAAAAATTAAAAATAAAAATAAATTACTTGTGCGTGGAATTCATTCTGAGCCGTCTTAGCGGATGTGCACTTCCACGTCAGTCCACGTTGTAAGCTGAGCTCAAATTTTGGCGCGCATCTGCAGCGTGAGCAAGGAAAAAGCGACCGACGCGTCGGTCGGTTGTCACGGTGATGCAGTGCAGGTGGCAGAGTAAATGCTACGCGGTGCAGAACAATGCCATGACCTGGATTGTGAAGTTAAGCGTGCAAACGTGCAGCGAATAATAAACAGATAAAATAAAAAATAAAACAAACAAACAAAAAAAAAACAAGAAATCTTGCAACCAACTCAATTTTTACTACATATTTTTTGTTTTTTGTATTATATTTTTGTAATTTTAATTCGGTTCAGCTGGAATTGAAGAAGAGCTTGTTAACTTTTTAGCAAATTAAAATTTAAAATAAAAGATTAAAAATGAGGTATTAAAAATGGAAAATTAAAGTTTTCCCCTCCTTTAAACGCGCTTTGCACTCAATGTGTTTACATTCGCATGCCAGCGTTCGCGCGATAAATCAAGTTGCCACTGAATTTAAAGTAGATGCTGTTCGTGTTGTTGTTGTTGTTGTTGCTGTTGTTGTTGGTGCTGTACTTGCAAGTCACTACCACAAGGATAACACGAGTGCAACTTCAACAACAAATCCATTAACCAAGTTTTAAGTCTGCACTTGTTAGCGGTGCGAAAGCAGCTGCAGCAACTAATGTGTTCTTGTAAGGGAACAACGGTTGCAGAGGCCACACACACACGCACACACACACACACACACACACACACACACACACACACACACACACGCACACACGAACACACACACACATACGTACACACACACACACACACACACACATGAGAAGGGTTAGGGGCGGTTTAAACGTGGAAGTAAAGTGTGAACAAGTTGAAGAAAACGGTATTTTTACGTCCCTCTCGCACTAAAATCAATTGATTGTCCGACTGTCTCACTAGTTTTTTAAGTAGTCTTGCAGCAACTACATCGAAATAACAAGTAAATGAAACAATATTTTCCTTTCGTAACTTTTCAATTTTTAATTAAAGTCTGTCATCTGAAGGAAAGTTCTAGCAATGCATCGATTTTACTAGCAGTCAGAAGGAGGTGGTTTCGAATCTTCTACGGGCTGCCAGAGGAATAAAGTCGACTAATTGGTACTCGAATTTGAGTCGTTTGCACTTAGCGGAGAGTTAATTTCTCATCAGGCCAAGGCTAGAAAACCAGACGACGTGGAAAATGCAAAATTAGCATACCGGAGTTTGTAGAAACTTACATAAAAGTAATGTTTTAGTAAAAATGATTTGAGAAATTAACTTATTAGCAATTTGATTGCTTCAAAAACAGCGTTAAAATCGAGAAGAAACTTTTAGTTACTGCAGAAAATCCGTATTTGTATTTCGAAGGAATCGTATTTGTATTTCCAACTTTCTATTCAAAATTTTCTCCAAATCCAAAATAGACTTTCAAGTTAACATTCTAAATTGAGAGTGAAGTTTTCTGGAAATTGTTAACTCCCGCAACATTCAACTACTCGGTTTCCCTGGAGGGTTACTGCCGCTTCCACTGCAACCCGTCATTTTTCAAGCTCTCGACGGGTTGTGTCTCACTTGAATTATTTACTCTAATTTTTCTCCATCCGTTGTAATGTCATGCATAAGTTTGTTGTGATTACAACTGTTGGCGTGTCGTGCGTACCCGCTTCGCTGGCACTCCGGCAGCCATAAAAACGTTTTATTATATAAACGCGCGTCTGAGTTGTGAAAGAGCGAAATGGCGTTGCAATTCTGGCCGATTTAAGTGTCGTCTGGATCGTTAAAGGAAGCTGAGGTGTTCGTGCATCGCTTTCGTTATTTAAATTCAATGCATGGCTTCTTGAGCGCACGACTGCATGTAAGTCTGCGCTTCTGTCTGCTTTTCCTGTTTAACTGTCTTTCTGTTTCACCGTCTGTCGGTCTATCTATCTGCTTCTTTCTCTCTTTTCCTCTCTCTCTCTATCTCTCATAAAAACCAATGAGGACGCATTTTGCTTTCTTTCGAGGCGGGTCAAGTTAATAGTAAACTGATCACGCAGTAGCGTGCAGCTAATTTGTTTGAAATTATTTCCAGCTTCTGAGGGATCGAAATAAAAGTCTTTGATTAAATTTGACGTAATACGTTGCTGCTGCTGCTGCTGCTGCTGTTCGAAGTCGCACCAACAAATCGCAGCATTCAGATGGCGGCACGTTTCTCCATAAACATAAAAATCAACATTTAAGGGCTGCGCGCGGTGGTTCTGCGATGGCAGGGCGAGCGAAACTTTGTAGCGGGCGATAAAAAGTTCCGACTCGTAAAAGTTGCTGGCGGGAAAAGAAACGAGCGACCAGCAGCACCGGCAGCGGCAGCGGCACCACCAACAAAGCTACCAACGAGAATTAAGTAGATAAAAATCGTATACGGAAACTTTTCGAACGCGTTGCGCTGCGAGAATGAAATTCGCGAGCGTAAATTTTAGATTCCATAAAATAACAGAAGAATGAAGAAGATGCGAGCGGGATTTCAGTTTGTTCAGTTTGTTCAGTTTGTCTAGCAATATTTTCTTTTATTTATTTAAAGTTTATATTAAGTATTTTCATTTTTGCGTCGTAATTTTCCAATAACTTCTAAGGGTGACTTTAAAGCGGGTTTTTAAAGGTAATTTTATGTTTCCTACGTGATCCTGCGAGCAGAAGAAGGATAACAAGACTTCACAACACTTCAAACTTTACAGCGTGTGATTAAAATTGTTTTTTTTTACGATATTTGCTTTCCTTAATTTTATTTCCAACTTATTCTCACTTTGTGTCCCTTTCTCTGTCGTCCTTACAGAATCGCTGAGCACGTATTCAATGACGACGACGACGACGACGGCGAGGATGACGGCGAGGATGACGGCGACAGCCCTCGCAACAACAACACTATCGCCAGCGAATGTCCTGCCATATTTCGACTTCGATGTGCCGCGCAACCTCACCGTGACCGTGGGTCAGACGGGCTTCCTGCACTGTCGCGTTGAGCGCCTGGGCGACAAAGATGTAAGTAGTGAATAAAAATGCTCTTGCTGTGTACGGATGTGCGAGAACGATTGTCTCGGTGTCGAATATCGCTTAAAATCCGTGACGGGAAAACCGTCTCGTTCACGGCTATCGTCTCGACAAAGAATCGCTGCCTCGGTCGGGGTTCTCGTCTCGACTTTTTAGCTTTTAAAGCTGTGAGTCACGCGTTCGCGAGAAAATATCATCTTGATCTCGACTCTCGACTCTCGTCTTTGAACGCGAGAATTTACTCGCTGAAATCCCGGCAAAAGATGTTCACGAGACGATTTCCAACCCACAGCGATTGCCAACCCACACCAAATCGTTTCTCTGAACTCCCTAAATCGTCCCGCATTAACTAACTTCGAGAACTTTCCTGGTCACGATACTGCATCTCTGACGATCCTTCACGTCCTGCTTTCTGAGCTGAAGCAATTGAATGACTGAATGCTTTTAAAAGCCTGAATATGCTGGCGATGAGGGAAAAAATGCTGGAAGCTTCGTCAGTTCTAATAGCTGCACTAATACGTCAACATCACCGTCGAAATCACACGCACACACGCACACACGCTTGGCCTGCACGCGTATGCATGTGAAACACACTGAAATACACCGAAAAACAGACGCGAGATAAATTCGTCGGTCGGTGCTTGTAAAGCTTCCGCGATAACTCGGCTGGGTGGCTGGAGGATGGGCTCAGCAGTGGGCGCATCGAGTGGGTGGCTGGCAGGGCTGGTTATCGTGGCAGCCTGGAATGACTAATTTATGAGCCATCAATCACGTGACTCTTGGCTGTTTCGTCTCGCTGTAGCGCACCGAGCTTGCCAATTCAGCCGAAAAACAAGTTTTTCATGCGTTGCGAGCTGAATTGTTGCACGTAGCAATGAATGAATGAATGGTGGGGGAGAATCCTCAGAGAGAGCCATGATTTATACAAAACCAGGTTAGCCGAGAGTAGAGATTACGATACACTAGCATAGATTACGGGCTTGTGTGCACCATGTAAATGTGTGTGTGCGCTCTGGCGAGAAGGTGGCTCTTAATAATTAATTGGAAGAATAGAAGAGAATAGCTTTTCCTCTAATTAAGTGTAATTAATTCTACGAGAAGAGGGGAAAAACTCCAGGTCCACATTTATATTCTCTAACGCTCGGGATTACGAGATCATGGTAGACGCGGCACTTACAGGTGCCGTGTGCTCCGAGATCTCGACAGACCTTCGTAGTCAAGAGGAGAGAATGAAGAGAAAATGCAATTTCAACGATTTCCTAAAGTTATATAATTCATTTTAATTGTAAATCGTGAAAGTGGACACAATTTTGGAAGAATGAAATTCAAGACACAATCGGTCGACGGAAACATTTTTGCGTGGACCAACCTTCACATACACACGCGCATGCCTTCCTCCCTTCCTTCCTTCTTCCTTCGTTCGTTACCTCCTTCTCTCCTTCCTTCCTTTCTTCTTTCCTTCACTCCTTCCTTCCTTCGTTCGTCCGTTCGTTCGTTCCTTCCTTCCTTCCGTCCTTCTTTCTTTCCCTTCCTTCCTTCGTTACTTCTTTCCTTCCTTCCTTCCTTCCTTCCTTGCTTCCTTCCTTCGTTCGTACGTTCCTTCCTTCGTTCCTTCCTTCCTTCCTTCCTTTCTTCTCTCCTTCCTTCGTTCCTTCCTTTCCTCTTCCTTTCCTCCTTTTTAGTTCCCTTCTTCTCTCTCCCAAAGTTGTCTCTTCCAAAATTCTCTCCTGCTGCTGTTCATGTCTCTCCTTCCTTCTCTCTGGTCCCTCCAAGTAGTTCTTCTTCTCCGCTCCCCTCCACTTTCACACATTATTACGGCTGCAAAATGTTGCCTGCCAATCCTTGGACAACCGAATCTCAACTGAAGGAATCTCCACCGCAGTGACACCGGCAACAGCAGCGGTTGCAGTAGCCATTTCACTCTCAGCACCAGCAATGGCTGCCAATTTGTTGTTCTGCTTGTTGTTGTGCTTGGTGTAGCTGCAGCTGAAGTTGTTGTTCTTCACGATGTTGTTGTTCTTCATGTTGTTGTTGTCGAAGAAGTTGGTGTTGCTGCCGTCGTGGCTGAAGATGCTGCAAGTTTTGCACAGTTTACTTGTCTTGATTGCATTATTTGCGTTGGTGTTGTTGTTGTGGTTGTTGTTGTTGTTGTGGTTGTTGTTGTTGTTGTGGTTGTTGTTGTTGTGGCTATTGATGCCGCAACTTTTGTTGTACACGCCGACTGCAGCATTTGTTGCTGGCGTTGCAGCAGCAGTGAAAACCACGCTTCGATGCATCTGCATCTGCAGTGTTAGCGGACCAGAATGCTGCGTTGCAGGTTGAGGTGGGCTGAGTTGGGACGCGGCGGGCGGTGCAGCTGGTGGCTGGTTAAACTGTTGCTGCGGTGGTTGCAGCTGCTGTTGCTGCTGCGGTTGGTGCAGCCCGTATTGCGAATGCGGAATAATTGTCGTCGTCGACGCTGCTGATGTTGCGTCTGTCATTTCGCGGCTTTGCAATCTCCTGCTGGGCCGGAATTGAATGGGCTTTCGATTTTCCAGGATCAGCTTGATGTCCCGGGCGGACTGCCACCACCTGAAAGTAGACAACACGAGTGATTTTGTTAAATAGCAAGGGAAATGAATGTGTGAATAAGTTGGAAGTTGGTTCGTTCAGTAGCTCGTGTCTTTGAAATGACTTTTCACCTTGTTTGCGATTCAAAACTCATGCAGGGCTGAGGCAAAGCTGCCGGTGCTCAGACATCCTGCCAGAGACTTCCTCCCTTCAATATTTGCTACTCAAAAGTCAGAGAGCAGAGACTGCATTAATTTCCCCCGGCTAAGAAGATGCAATATTTGGAATGCAAAAGTTGACTAGAAAAACAAAGGGGAGGCAGTTGCCGCCCCAACAGCAACGAAACTCTACTTATTTACAATCTCAAGAAGTCATTTCGACTGGCAAAACTAATTGAGTTTCATGCAAACAAGGCGAAGTGAGACGAAATAGACTGGAATGTGGTGCACGAGCACACGAGGAGCAGCTGAGAGTCGCACTCGCACTCCATTGCAGTGCTGTTGCTCTGCTGTAGCTGTTGTCGTGCTTCAATATCCGTGAATCCCTATCGTCCTTGTACTGTTTCAGCTCGTGTACAGCGACGCACACAAATGCACGTGCTAGCGGGTCCATGTAAGGGACTTCGGCGAGCAAAACCATGCAGTTTTATTACAAGCTTACATTGGTTTTTGCCGACTTGTGTTCGAGCCAATGAATGCATTTTGCTCCTGGCTGTCTGTCTGTCTGTCCACCTGTCTGTCTGTCTGTCTGTCTGTCCATTCAAACATGTCGCACTACTGTTAATTTTCGACTCGTCTGTCGTTGTTTTTACTCACCGATACCATGGCGAGAGCTGCGAACGCACAATCATGTAGATGTTGACGAAGTACACGATCAGCTACAAAGACACACAAGGAATGTCTTAGTTTGTGTGATTCTAGACAGCCGAACAAAAATAGACTTCCTCAGAAAACACTGAAGAGTTACTAGATATTCATTAAATCGCGAAATCGAGTTGGAATGGAGTGCCATTTTGCAGCATGGAGGCATTAAACTCACATGGAGACACGCCATTCCCTGCACTCTCTTTCAACGGGGGAAGTCATCGCCCATCGTCGAACTTACCGTTGTAAAGAGCGAGAACACCAACCAGCCCTTCGTCCAGAAGCGCCCGAGACCCCAGGTGCGGCCCTGGAGGTAGTAGTACTGGATGCCCACCAGCAGCGTGCCAACAATACCGAAGGCCACCAGCGTCAGCAGGGAGAACATCTGGCAGTCTTCCTGCATTGCACACGCAGAGAGAAGCCGGAATTCGGAACTCGTTAAATATTTTTGCAGGAAATAAATTCCGACATCAAAAACTTGGCAAAGCAGCCGGAAAACGAAACTCGATAAACTCGCTCAGGGGGAAGTAAAATAAAATGAAATGACGTGAAATAAAATTAAGTAAAATAAAATAAAGCGAAATAAAATAAAGTAAAATAAAATAAAGTAAAATAAAATAAAGTGAAATAAAATACAGTAAAATAAAATAAAGTAAAATAAAATAAAGTAAAATAAAATAAAGTAAAATAAGATAAAATAAAGTAAAATAAAATAAATTAAAATAAAATAAAGTAAAATAAAATAAAGTAAAATAAAATAAAGTAAAAGAAAATAAAGTAAAATAAAATAAAGCATTATAAATTAAAGTAAAATAAAATAAAGTGAAATAAAATAAATTAAAATAAAATAAAGTAAAATAAAATAAAGCGAAATAAAATAAAGTAAAATAAAATAAAGTAAAATAAAATAAAGTGAAATAAAATAAAGTAAAATAAAATAAAATAAAGTAAAATAAAATAAAGTAAAATAAGATAAAATAAATTAAAATAAAATAAATTAAAATAAAATAAAGTAAAATAAAATAAAGTAAAATAAAATAAAGCATAATAAATTAAAGTAAAATAAAATAAAGTGAAATAAAATAAAGTGAAATAAAATAAAGTGAAATAAAATAAAGTGAAATAAAATAAAGTGAAATAAAATAAAGAGAAATAAAATAAAGTAAAATAAAGTGAAATAAAACAAAGCAAAATAAAAGAAAGTAAAATAAAGCGGCATCCAACTGCATTTTGCTAACCCCCCCCCCCTCCAGCCCCTTGCGAGTAACCTACTCACCTGCAGGGCGCGACGGCTCATCGAGCGTGAGTACCACATCCGCAGTGACTGCAAACAAGTGTATCTGCAAAATAAACAGTTCGTCCTTCGATTATTAACGAGCATGTTTTACGCATTGTTAAGCTTGTAGGTCGTGTGCGTGTGTGCGTCTCTGACGACTGCGTGTGCGTGTGCGTGTGCGTGTGCGGTGCCATAAAGCTGCGACCGAAGAGAACATTTTAATATCCTGCCGTTCGTCGTCGTTTTATTTGTTGCTGCAAAGAAGGAACTCCGCGAAAGCTGAACGACTGGCGCGAGTGAGCGGGAATAAATAAAATTATATTTACGGAGGCGCGCGGTGAATGCAAGAATATGAAATGCTCACCGCAGGGCAGCGTTAAGCTTTTATTTCTGCGCTGCTAATTGCTTTTCTTTTCAGGTTAATTAAAGTTTTAATTGAGCCTTTTGTTGGAGTTGGTTTTCTGCGTAGCTGCCACACTTTTAATTGCTGCGAATGTTGCTGTGCGGTGAATGTGTAAAATATGCTGTAAAACGGTCTTGAAAAGGGTCGCTTATATCGTCCTTAGAATGCTTTTTCGCTGGTGTTGGAGGGGTTGAGTGTGAAGATGTGGGGTTGCGAACCGTTCGAATCAGGAAATTGACCGAATAATCGTTGCTTTGTGAACAAAATAAAATAAAAATAAAAGAAAAAAGGAAATACTAAGAAAATCTGTTCTATAAACGATAAATTATCTGCGCTTGAATAAATGTCATTCGGTTCATTTAACAGGAGTTGGTTGTGTGTTTCTCAACATGCACGGGTTAGTCAAATTTTCTTCCAATGTAGTTGAAAATTAAGGGAAATTCGTTAAAAACCTAAAAAATAAAAGTCAGCGAACAGTCGCTTCTCAAGAGTGAACGTAATTTACTTACTACCTCGAGCAGCCACCCCACCCCCAACCCTCACCACCACCACCACCCTTGTCGTTCACACTACTGAACAGCATTGTTGCAACTTCTGCGTTTTAAACTCTTCTGCTGAAATTCCTCTAATCGAGTGCAGCTTAAAAGTGCAGAGAGGCACGCACTGGCGCTGACGCTGATGAAGAGCCTCTCGCTCACTTACCGCAAAGTTTGCTCGGTGTTGTACTGAAACTGGCAGAGTTCGCAGGTGGTGTTGCGCGACGTGCTGATCCAGCGCTCCAGGCAGTGGATGTGCACGTACGTCAGCGATCCCTTGCACAGACAGGGAGAAACCAATCTGTGGAAGAGAGCGAAAACTAATGAAATGAAAATGTGATGCGGGGAAATAAATTAAATAAAGAAGTTGCAACGGGGGTGAGGTATTTCGATACCATATCACGAGGAGTTCAATACACAACTTAAGAGTTGCGTTGTACCTCTGCATGAAACATGAAATAACAAACAATCAGTTCGACGACGTCATGAGGACGAAAAGTGTGTTGTGAGGGTGTTGTGGGGGTGTTTGATATTTATATTTTCCTTTTTATTAATTTTAACATCATCTACAGAGGAAAATTTCCTTATAGACTCAATTAATTAATGTGTACAATAAATGAAACAACTAGAAATCCTTAAACAATCTTAAATAATTATGTAAAAGTTGGAAAGCTTTTGCGAATGCAGATAATAGTTTTACAATTATCAAAGTTCAACCGTATTTCGTTTTTGCGACATCAAATTAATCGAGAATTAATATCCCCTTCAAGTTCTAGACAGTCATTTGCATTTTTACGGCCTTAAATAATTTGACATCTTCAGCATAAATTAGGCATTGACAAGACTTAAAATCTGAAACTACGAAAATATCATTTAAAAATAGAATAAATAACAAAGATCCCAAATGACTGCACTCTGGCTCTCCTGAGGAAATTGCTATCGTCTTGGAATACATAGTTTCAATTCAAATCCATTAAATTTCTGTTAAATAAATAATATTTTCTGTTAAATAAATAATCCATTTAAGGATGGAATCCCAACTTATTTAGCTTGTATAATAAAATATTACGATTTAAGCAATCGGAAGCTTTGACGAAATCTGTATGAAGGACGTCCACTTGAAGATTTGATTCGAAGCCATTTATGCAATAATTCGAAAATAGAATGGAAGGTTAGAACACGATGTCCAGCCCGCAAAGACACTTCGGAAAATAATTTATTGAAAACAATTTTGTCCATAACTTTAGGGATCACAGGCAGCTGGATAACAGGCCTGTAATTTTCATTAAATTTGAAAATCGGCGATATGAATGCAGCTTTCCACTCTTCCCGAAAAATAACCACAAGTGAGCGATTTATTAAAAATTGTAGAAGGAGGAGCGCACACAGAGATAATACGCAATTTTTAAGAAATACTAATTTGTATTCAAATTTCTCAAGGCCGCATTGATTCGTCTGCGTCTGAAATCCACACCGAAAGTCTGATATGAAGCCTTAAATTCAATCCTTTTTATATTAAATGGAACCTTTTTTCCCTTCCCTTCCTGAAGTCGTTCGTTGTATCAAATATACACATAATATAGTTTAATATATAATTTAAATATAATTTAATTTCAATTTCCAATAGAAAGAAGAGAAGCGAAAGGATCGCCGTTAATTTATGCGCCCTCATGTTGGGCCAACAACTGGTGTTCAGCCTTCGCTTTTTGCGGAAACATTTATAATCGCGCGAAATTAATTCGCGTGCCCAAGAACAACACAGCGTTGCCTCGATGTATCAAAGCGATGTAGCGGCGTTGTGTAGGCGGCTGATTGCCGTTGAAAACACGGCTTTCGGAGCCACAATTCAAGCCAATTAATTAATAAATGGTTAGCTTTGGCCTCTTTGTGGCAGATTTTAAAACTGATATTTCACGTGTGCGCGTGTTGACCTGTGCTGCGATGACGTATTGCGCTCGACTGTGTTGTGTTTTAATACTTTGTTTCATGGCTTTTTGCTGCAATAAGTGCAACATTGTAGTTTCTTTTCAAGTATGATTTACTGTATTTGCTGTTTTGATTTAAAATGTGGTGTTTTTATCGGTAAATATGGTAGTTGCTTTTATTTTTCCCCACAAAGGACGCGTTAAATATTTAAATCTGATAAAGGAAGTTGACTTCGAAAATGTGAAATCACGAAGTAGTTGTAACTATTAAGTTTAACTAATCATAGTTGATGTTTCACTGTAATCTGAATTCTAAAACTCTGTGATTTCGCAATTTCTCGTTAATAAAAAGTCACTGAAACGCCCCGTGGAGTCGCATGGATCACAACATTCAAAACTGGAAGACCGGACCTTCCGCTGCTTCTCCTCTCCCTGTCCTTTCTGTCCCCTGTCACCACTCACCTCTCCGGATTCTCTGCGTTGTGACAGATGCGACAGACAAACGAGCCAATCGAACGTATTGAAGTTGTTGGAGTGAGTTGGCTAGCGAGTTCCGCGTTGACTATCGCGACTTCAGCGGCGCTTCCATCCGCGCTAGCGGCACCACCACCCTCAACTCCAGCGCCAGGGCCAGCGCCAGCCCCTGCTCCACCTCCTCCTCCTCCACGCCCGCCACCGTCAACTGTTTCAGCCAATTCATTCAGAATGGCATTCAATTTCGTCGTTTCAGTGTCATCGTCATCTTTTTTGCCGCCAGCGCTGTCGCTGTCGCCGTTATTGCCGTCCTTGCTGGCATTATTAGCTGATGAATGTTCGTCCGCCGCCAACTCCGATGCGGCCGCTGCGTTGCACTCATTTATCACTGCTGCGTTCGCACGCGTCTCCAGCTGAACGTGAACCGCACAGTTCGGCAATTCTGAATGCGCTCTCATGATTTCTTTCAGCGTTTGCTGCGATGACAGCTTCTCAACCTCCTCCTCCTCCTCTTCCTTCTTCTCCTGCTGACCCACTCTTGCTTTTGGCTGAGTGGCGTCTATTGTTGGTGCCACTGCAGTGTTGCTGTTGTTGCTTCCATTATTTCGTTCGTCCACACCGCTCGCTTCAGCCAGCACGATTTGGTTAACAGTAGCAATTCGCTCCGTCACCGCCATCGTGTTGTCAGCAGCAGCAGCAGCAGCAGCATTTGTATTGTCTGCTGGATTCTCTGCAAATAAGCGAAAAAAAGAACGTCGAGTCTCGTGGTCGGAAGATGCTTTCGAGTCGCTTTCGCGCCCGCTCACCTTCCTCATCCTTTTCGAGTTGTTGTTGGTGGAACTGCTGGGTTGGCCAGTTCGAAGCAGCCTCGTCTTCGTTTTCCATTTCGCGTTGTTGTCTTCGTTCGCGTCGTCGTTGGCTTCAATGCGTTTCAAATTCTTACAAATGTTTGTTAAACTAATAATTTTGTTCAGATTTGATAGATTTTTTAATATCGAAAAAAACGAATGACAGCAAACGTTGTGAAAATTATTTTTACTGTGCAACGATAGCAGGAAGTGTGTAGCTGAGTTCCTTAAATATTCAACGCTATTAATTACTTTGCCTCAAAGTTCTGTGAACTGAGAGACGGACACAAACGCAAGTCGCGAGCACTTTTTACGCACTCCTTTCAACGCTTTCACCGCTGCCCGCCACGCGATGTTTTTACCACTTGTTGTTTTTGCCTCCAGCAGCAGTCATTAATTACCACAGGCAGTTCGGTCAGCCTCTTCCGCCCTCAAGCGACTGCGTTGAGCCGTCGAAAGTCGTCCACCCACTTCGGGCTCAAAGCAGCATCAAGTCCAGCCAAGCGGCAACGTGTCGTCGTCGTCCTCGTCGTCGTCGTCGTCGTTGTTGATAACCCAATTCTTGACTTTCGACGTAAACAGGTACCCACCCACCTTTACGTTCGCCGGCGCTCTTGTTCGCCGGCTTTTTTGCTGGCTCCCGCTTCATCCCCTCTGCGAAACCGGAAGCGTTTTCGTCGTTCGCTTGTTTGCTTTGCCTCGGCAAACTTCCTGGTGGTGTTTGTGTTTTATTAGGCAGACGGACGCTTCATTGCCTGCGTGCTTGACTCCTTCAACTGTTCACTGGCGTTTTTAGGGCACGCAAATTATTTATTTCTGCACAAAAGTCGACTGGTTGACGCGTTGTTATTTTTAGATTTATTCGAATAGTTGGCCCGGAAAGGGGGGCGAGCGGATTTAAATACTTTCATTGAAGTGCGGTAAAGCGTAAACTCTTCTAAAATATTATCCGCGAGTTCCTGACGTTGTGTATTCTGATGTTGTAGAAATTTAGAGGTGCGTCTGCAGCAACCCTCGACGTTCTGAATTCTGTTAATTCTGCGAAGATACGCAAGAGCTCACAATTCTCCATTCCAATGAAGGTGAAGAATGGAGAAGAATGAAGAATGGAGTTCGCTTCTAAGAGGCCAAATTTAATCACGCACACAAAACTCGATAAGCAGCGAACAGTTTCGTGAAGTTGCTGGGGGATTTGTGTGGCATTTGTTGGGTGGAGCGAAATTTGACCAAAAACGTTCGTCGAAAATAAAGTATTGAGAAGTTTCAGCAAGGAAAAACGTGAGGGCTGGAAGAATGAAGAATGTGAAAGGCAGCTGAGGACCGACATACATTAAAAAGTTCGACGTTACTTTAGCTGGAAGGGTGTGATAGTTTTCGTGGACACCAAAATGGAGAACCAGAACACTTCACCGGAGCAACCCTTTCAACGAAATATTGAAAATCCCGAAATGAATGTAGTCGCAAAAACTGACAACCTTATTAATAACCGCCCACTGACTGGTTAGCGCAGAAGTTGGAAACAGAAGAGCAGAGATAAATGACGGTTTCTACATGCTGATAAATCCACGTGAGGATTTTTTCAAGTGAGCTAGAAAAATGCGTTCCCTTCCATCTTCAGCGCGAGCTTCTTCCTCAATAAATTTTTGTCTAATGAGGACCGAAGGCAGCCTGAAACACCTTAACGCGTTATTTTACGCGAGAGCAAAGTATGCGTAACGATGCATGAATGGAAAAAAAGTGGATGATATAAATTTCTGCTTTCCTTGATGAAGGCTGTAAAATGTTCCCAAGAGCAGACTTAACGCTTCTATAATCGACGCAGTGGAATCGCGCGCGGGGTGGAAGCACACGGGGCTGAAGTAGAGTGATGAGGAAAGTTACCACGTCAAAGTTTTATACATTTTGAAGCCGAAGTGATAGCGAAAGTTTTTCAGGCGTGTTGCGTACAAGAGTTGGTATAACTCGTCGTATGCGCGATAATTAATCTTGTTAAGTCGGCAAAAAGGACGATTTTTGCACTACAAACACATACTGCTGTAATTTTTGCAATATTCGTGTTATTCCTGAAGACCTGCAAATCGAAAAATTATTCACTAATATCTTCAAACTCAAATGAGGCTCAGTAAAATCTTGAAAATTTAAAAAATTCGCCGTTTTTATCTGTCTGTTTATCTCGTTGTTTTCTCAGTCTCTTCTGTGGTGTCATTGACGGTGGCGCCGAAGAATATAAAGAAAGATAAACAAAATTATAAAAGTAAAAGCAAAAGAATGCAAAAAATTAATACAAATCGCATCTATAAAATGTTCGCAGTTCAATGATTTTTATTTTCATGGTTTACGTGACTGATTCGGGTGTTTCTGTCTTTATGCGAAAATCAAATAAATTTTGTAATTTTTCAAGTATGCATAAATCGCATTAGAGCACAAGAAATTCGAATCTTTTCCAGGGTACCGAGGGGTACTTCTTTCTTCTCAAATCAAGGCCTGCGAAAACTTGATCCTTACTGAGTTTTCTGTACCAAAAACCTGTTTGAGTTCATGCGATTTTCTTTTAATGTATCAGCGCGCTACTTGTTGGGAAGAGAAGAAACTTTTCGTTATGTTTTTCTTTTAATTTACTTTTTGTTTTATTTCCGCTTTATTCTTTTTTCCACTTGTTTCGTTCTTTCTTTCCTCGAAAGCGACACCTATTAATTCGGAGATGATTTTCACGCCAGCTTTTAGCACTTCTCAAGGATTTACTTTACGTAGAAAGTTTGCTGAGCTCTTAATTTTAATTACCTGAGGACACGTTAACTGGTAGCACGTAGTAAAGAGTGGATAAATAGGTCTTCAGTCTGTTTTGCTTTGTTATGATTATCAGAACGAAATGGCAAACGAATTCCTTTTGTTATTCGCCGCTCTTGTTTGCCCTTTTCTTCTTTTCCGCTTTTTCCTGAGTCTAGGAGTCTCGGTTCAAGTTTTCTATTTAGTCAGCTAATTTGGATTTGTGGTGTTGTTTTGTATTTGTTGTGTTCTGGCGTTTTCATTTCCCGCTCGCAAGGATTCGACGGTAATTCTTCGACAGCTTGTTTTTATTGTTCGTATTTAAGTCTCGAAGACTGGTGCTTTTTTGCTGAAGAGTCTTCTGTGAGATGATTTTATTGTCATTCTGAGATCTCCTCGAACTTACGCTATTTAATGCTGGATGATTTTATCTGTTCAGAGTTGTGAATATATTTTGTAAACACTTTAAATTAAGTAATAAAGCGGGGTAAATATAACAATAAATAATTTTTCAGGCTTTTATTTGCAATTAAATCTACAACTAAATCAGAAAAAACCTTGGAATTTCTTTTTTATTGGGTTACCAAAAACTAAACCAAAACGCGTACTTTAAATCTTGAAATTAATTAACAAACGAAGAACTATTTCACCTACTATCAACGATTTTTTATTTAATTGCCTGTTTATTTGTAGGTTTCGTGGATTCGCAAACGAGATTTACATATTCTCACGGCAGGCTCAACGACATACACATCAGATCAGAGATTTCAGGTAAGACAACGTCAAATCTAAAAACCCTTAAGATTTCCAAAATAATACTCGCTACTTTGCTCCATATAGCGAACGCTCGATATAAGAGACACTCGATATAACGCTTTTTCAGGTTCACTGATTCTTTTGCCCATAATTTCTGCTTTTTTATGTGTAAATTGTGTACTTTGTAAATAAAAAGTTATATAAATAAGATAAAGAAATAAAAAATTATAAGAAATGTAACATTTTAGGTGATACGTCCCGAAAACTCCGGCAACTGGACACTACAAATCAAATATCCGCAGCCAAGGGATTCGGGAATTTACGAGTGCCAAATAAATACAGAGCCCAAAATGTCCTTGTCGTACTCCTTCAATGTGGTTGGTAAGTAAGAAGTGAATAAGGACAATAATAATTTAACTGATAAAAGGCAACGAATAACAGGCCAGTGAAAACCTTTTAATTTAACCTTTAACAATTGTAGAGAATGTCAATATTTTTCCTGTCAACATTCAACAACTTAAGTGTGAGCAATTAAGTTGTGTTTCTTTCCCGCGATGACAGCAGCTCTGTACAGCATTGCCTTTGTGTTTCGTCATTTCTTCTGAGTTCCTTCCTTACGTATATCCGTCGCGTACTTTCGAGATCTCATTTCCGTTCTTTCAGCTTGAAGGAAACTCTTTCCATCTTCTTTTCGAATGGCAGGAAGTCACTCTTAACTTTAAGAATGGATAGAAGCGAGGGATGGCTTATAATGGAAAAGAGAAAAGGCGAATTAATTAAAAAGTTAAATTAAAGACCTCACAAATTTCGCAGCCTCTTTTAAGCAATTTTCACCAGTTTTATATTTCAATTAGTGATGTTTAATAGAAAAATGGTGTAAAAATGGTGAAAACGATGGAAAAATTGTGGAAATAATGGCAAGATGAAATTATTAACGGTTGTTATTGAGGTTGTTGGAGGATAACTTACGGTGTTTATTGAGGATTGAAGAGCACTGCTGGACAGATGTTCACATTTCAAATCAAATCTGCAACTTTAATGAGGATTTATTATCTTCTATTATTTTCTCTCCCTTTTTGTTTCTCCGACCCCACCCTCTCTCACTCTTTCTCTCTGTCTCCCTCTTCTCTCTCTCTCTTTCTTCCTTTTTCCTTCCTTTCTTCCTCTATCACCTTCACTCTCACTCTCTCTCAAACTCACTATCTCTTTCCCTCATTCTCACTCTCTCTCACCCTCACTCTCACTCTCACTCTCTCTCACGCTCACTCTCACTCTCACTCTCACTCTCACTCTCACTCTCACTCTCACTCTCACTCTCACTCTCACTCTCACTCTCACTCTCACTCTCACTCTCACTCTCACTCTCACTCTCACTCTCACTCTCTCTCTCACCCTCACTCCCACTCTCTCTCAACCTCACTATCTCGTTCCCTCTCTCTATTCTCTCTCTGCCCCTCTCTCTCTCCCTCCCTCTCCCCAACCCAATCTCTTTCCCACACTCTCTCTATTCAATTCAATCGATTTACTGTCACTTTTTCTTTTGAATTCTCAGTAGAAAGAAAACCAGCTACTTGTTTGAAGTTTGAAACTCGAAATCTACTTAAATATTCGTATCCCTTTACGTCTTCTTCAATTTATTGAATTGCATATAGAAAACATTTTCTATTTTTTTCGCCGGCGCTCACAAAGCATTCAAAAAGCATTTTCATGTAGAGATCAATAATGTTTCACAAACAATCGCACAAAAAAGGAAGAGAAATGAAGGAAAGTAAGGCGAAAAACAAGCAAAAACAAAACTTAAAAAGTCCGTAATATAGAAAGCCGTAAGTAGAGATTTGTAGCTTCCTTTGATTTGTAATACAGAGCCATTCCTGCATTCACACATCCTGCAGAGACTGACATGACTTTGATTTTTCACAGAATTTTGGGAAAACTTCTGGAGCTGCAGATAGTTTAGATGAGATTTCAGATGTCAGAAAAATTGAGGAATTGATTAGCTGCAGTTTTCTGGGTAAACAAAAAGTAATCAAAAACTAAAAGTAATCAGAAATTCAAAGAATCAAAAGGCATTAAAAAGACGAATCGCACAATCGTGTCCCCCAAACTCCTCGCTCGAAAATCATCCAAATATTTGGGGGAAGCGTGAGATTTCCATGAAAACTATTTTCCTTACAGTTCAGCACGTCTCTGATTTCATTCCTTCCACCTGCTTTTGTAAGTGTTAACTGGGAACAACACAACTTAAATGTGGCTTTTTAAATAAAATGCTTTCAACTGGCAATTTTAGTCGTCTGCAATTTATGCGAACTTCGTGCCTGCGCACCAGAATCAGTTCAGCTCACATCACATCGAAATTTCTCGCTCATTCTCTGTCATCCTTTCAATTGAACGCTTTGCACAGGTGGTATGCAACAGGATTCGCTCTCCTAATGAACGGATTCGATAACGTGTTCACGCACGCACAGAAAAATATTTCGGATGGTGCCGTCCTTGCAACTGTTGAGTGCATGCGGAAGCCTTTCTTCGTCTTCTTGAACAGGTCACGTCAGCGTGATGAATTTTAATATGCAAAACGTTGAGTTGCACCTCGATGGGGTTGATTTAGTTGAACCCGGCAACCCCTGCTACCTCCAGCCCCCCGCGACAAGGACACCTGAAATATGCGTCGTGAATTCCTGAATTTCTCACTCTATGGGTGGAGCACGACGAGGAGGTTCTGACGATGGTATCGACAGCGAAAACAAGAGCAACGCACATCGAATGAAAATTCAAATTTAATATTTATACGCACAGAAATGCCTTGCATAGCAATGAGTTTGCACCGTATTATTGAGTTTGTGGATTATTAAATGTTTCTGAAGTGTTTTGTGGATGCTGTGGAGACGATGATGTTTTTATTCAATCATCTTTTATTTTATTCATTTCTTTAGAAATTTTAATTTTGTAGAAATTCTTGAACTGACATGATATCTGACACTCACGAGGAACGAGGGGCAATCACATCATTCGGCCTCAGTTATCATCTCCGAATTGTTGTCGTATTAAATTATCGTATTAAGTTTACCAAAATTAAAGTACTACTTTTTCGTCATTAAAGAAGGAAACCGCGCCGTAAATGCTGGCGACCATTTGAAATTAATTGCGGTGTTGTTAACAAAGCGTAACCCGTGGAGGCCTCCTTCACGTCCCTTCACGTCCCGCTTTCCTCGAACAAAGGAAAACAAGATGCTCACATTTATGTGGCAGTTAAATTTTTATAGCATGCCATGCAATTTAAATCATCAGACAAACAAAAGCGCGAATGCGGGGAGCGGAGCGAGCGGCGCGGATATTAAGGCGGAATTTAATTTAGATTTGCACAAATTGCACCTGAATTGCGACGAAATTGGATGCGAAATCATTTGTGTCAACAGAAATTTGTTTCCAGCGCTCGGGGCGTTTGAATTTAATAAGCTTACAAATGTCGGCTTCTCCGGCTTCTGGCGCGCCACTTGACTTCAAGAAAACCTGCTTCGCCCCCTTCCGCTCTCCCCCTCATTGCTGCGCCTCTGCCAGCAGCCCTGTTCTGTCCTGTGCTGCCATCCTTCAGTTGTCTGAGGAGGATTCGGCGGAGTACGTAAATTATGGCAACCAGCCATGAGCAGCAGAGGTGGAGCTCGGTAGGGGTCGTTGTTACCCTCTACCCCGCCCTCGACCCCTTCATTATTCCTTGGAAACCTTGTAGGAATATACTGAAGTCTATTTTCTGGCGGAATTTTATTCATCGCGCCGCGTAATTTTAACACAAATTGGCACCAATCAAGTGTAAAAAAACTGCACAAAATTTTATGCTGCACATTTTGTATTCTCTTGACTCGCGTTTATTTCACGTCAGATTAAAGAGGATCTCATAAAGGAGGCGATAATTCAAGAAAACATTTTATTATTTTTCTTCGTTTGCTTTTATATCCTCCTAACGAAGGTTTTGAAATTCGCTGAAATCGCAATTTTTACTTTTTATATAAGAAAATGTGGAATTTAAATATTTTTATGTGTTCATTATATTATTATATTATATAATATTTTTATTAGTGTTCATTATATTTTATTTGAATAATAAAACTCAACTAAATCGCTTAGTTAATTCGGCAATGCTGAGTGGTTGCAGTTTTTATTCAGCGACACTCTGTCGACAATTTAAAGCTTCGGTGTTCTTAAAACTCACGGTTCAGCCACCCCAATTTATTCAGCTCTCCAGTAAGTTTTATTAGAGGCCCTTGATTTTTATTATTCTGATTCAGCGGCGCTCACTTCTTCGTTTTTATATGCTGAGAAGAATTTTATTGTCATTTTTCTTTTATGCATAATTATTAATTATTTTTATTCAGCGAAAGCCGTCTTCACTTCTTTCGATTGATGTTCTGCTTACAATTCTCCGCAATTAGCGTTATTCAGCACCAGTAACTCTATTCAGCTAATTTTGTCCGCTAAATAATTGATTCATCAATTCTCATCTCAGAAAACTTAACATTTATCAAATCTAAATCCTTATTAAGTTATATTCAGATACTTATTCTTGAGTACTCCTGAGGTACTTTTATGCAGCGATATTTTGTTTATGATTATTCACACTTCAGTGATGCGGATCTTTTTACTCAGCGAAGCTTGGCTTTCGATTGAATTCTTATTCAGCGATTCTCAGCTCTTGAAAAACTTTCTTTAAAAGGTTTTTACTTGTGTTTATCGAAATATCATCGTGGTTCGTCGCTTCGGTCAGACATGCTGATCCATTAATTCTTCCAAGGACGAAGCAGAAGATAACAAATATTTCTGCACACATGACAGGACACCACAAAGCAACACAAACACGTTAGCTGCCAAAAGCCACGTTCAGTGGCCTAATTTAAAAAAAAAAAGAATCACCAAACTCAGAAAAAGTAACTCAGCAAGTGAAAAACCGGAAAATGTGGCAATTCTGGAATGAAAGTTTTTAATTTTTAGTTTCGCGGCCTAAGAAACGCGAGCGCATAACTCAGCAGCTGAAGTGCACTTGAAGCGCTGCTGTTCTCCTTATTTATTGCAAACATATACGAGCATTTACTGTTACACATGCACACATGTACAAGTATATGCATGTATTCAGTGTTTATATCGTGTCTGCTAGCTACCAACATTTCTGTTTGCCGCCGGCTGGCTTTAAGCCAAGAATGGAAAAGCTATAAATTGTTTAAAAATGCTCGACGTGGGTTTCCATATGCGGCATAACATTTGTAAATGCGAACTGTTGTGTGTGTGAAGAAGTACGTGTATGTATTTCAGGGGTTATAAATGCCGGGAATTTGCAGTCCCGGAATTTGTGCCACTCTGTCAGGAAAGGGATGAGTTTCTCTGTAATCTACTAAAATTTGTTTATGAAAATTCCTAAATGAAGGCTTAAAATTGATCTGCGCTATATAAGTGATTGAAGTTGTTGAAATTTTCACGTGAAATAACACGTTACAAGCGATATTTATCGACGATATTTATATGTAACTTTTGACGTTTAACATTGTCAATGACGTTTAACAATGTCAGTTATGCAATAACAATCAAAAACTCATTGAGAAATGCGATAGGATTGGTAACTCTGGATGATTGGCTTCTCGGTACTTGTGGGATTCTTGAGAACTTGCTCCGGGATCGTGATGCCCTAGTAAGTGTGTGGCTTGTGCGTCGAAATGGCATGAAATGAGTTGCCACCAGCTGTGCGAGTAACGAAAACAATGAATTCTTATTAAACTTAGAATATTTTATGGCCCAAGACCTGAAAAAAGCTCCACATCAGTCCGAATTTCAAGCGACGGGAAGGAAACAACATACATTCGCTGTGTAATTTGAGAAATTACTGACCAGTATAATTTATCGCTTTCGAAAAAGTCGCTCCGACATCAATTTCCACCCCCAAACCCACTCGCTTTATAAGCCGAAAGATATGCTACAGAATTTTTCATATACTCCGGTCCTTCTGCGGTATTCGTTCTACTTATTTATGTTCTTATTTAGTATTTTGCTTGTTCTTGCAATTCTTACAATCATTCCAAAACCACTTTTTCCACCGCCTAAAGGTATGCAAAGTTTTTCTTCATTTTTATTGATCACTTATTTATGTGGGTTTTTCAGCTCATGAAAATCCTCCTCGTCCTCGCCTTGAACAGTTGAAACATTCTTTCTCTCTTTTCTAGTCCTTCAGGCAACGGAACTGGAACTGCAAATATTTTAAATGTGGCAACCTTAATTTGTTCTTGTAGTGTTTCGGTTTCGTTTTGATTTTCATTGTGTTCTTTTATTTTGTTGTCCGCCCCACCGCTTGTATGTTGCGAATGTTTTGTGTTTCCTTGCCTTTTTTAAATGCTTTAAATGGCATTTCGTGTGATGAAAAAATGGGTTTATTTCACCCAGAAATGGGCTTCCGGAAGCACCTGACTTAAAAATCAACCCTAAAAGTCAATTTTTTGGGTATGAAATGGTTTCCCCTATTCCTCCTTGCACCCCAACCATGGCAATCAACCATAATAGGGTTGCCAACTGCTTGCATAGAGAAGTAACCTGGAAACTTTTTGTGTTAAGTTCTTTAAATACAAAGAAAAATTGAGTGCAAAGCTTGTAAGGCAGAGCAAGAAAAACTCTAACATTGAACAATTCATAAGAAAGTTTAAATGATTCTTGTTTTCATAATTTTTATGTTATTTAGCAGCGTATAAAATTGTTATAGATTTTGACATGTAAAAGAAATAATCAAAATTAATGAAAAGGTTACCACTGAAATGCGATTTACGATACGATTACTTAGTAAATTCGAGTAGTGACGCAGTTTAACTTACATTTTTCGAGTAAAAAAGACATAAAACTTCTAAAAACACAAATGAAAACGTGGAACAAACACGTGGAGATTTTTTTATACACTGTCTGCCCCTCTTGAATCATGCAAGAAAAAAAACTTTAAATACCCAGAGATTTTCTTTTATCTTTCAATTAATTCAATCTACAGTGAGTTTCAAAGAAAAATATGTTTGTAAAGAATATAAAATCTGATTTATTCCGTCCACGTATTTGTATTTCTTATTCTTGCAATTCTTTTGTTTGCTACCAAATTGCGTTCCAAATACATTATTAAATCTGCAAAACCCAACGAACAACAGCAATAAACGGAACAAATCTCGTGGTATTAATTTTCCCCGGCAACCGGAAAATTTAATTTGTAAAAGTCAAAATCACTCTCAATTGGCATTTTTTTGTTTTTATGGTTTCAGTTCTCTATATTGCCGACACATAATCGATGACGCTTCGCTCCGCTCCGTCTGCATTTTGCCGCCACTCAGCGCATTACAAGCAATCGCTTCATTCTTGGATTGACCCGATCTAAATAAATAAATTAATCTGTCACAAACTGGTGCTGCGGCGTTGACGGCAGCAATCGAAATGAATGAATCCCGTTTCAAGTACTCATTATTTTTATTAATATTTGCGAGTTGCGGTCGCGATTTATTGTGGCAAAATCATTCAACGACGTTACAGGACCTTCGCAGATTTATGATGACTTGGGAGGGAGACGCGAGAATTCAGAAGGAAATACAATTGAGGAAATTCAGAAACAAATATTTTTGTCGTTTATTATTATACTCTGGAAAGAAATCCAAAGGAATCGTAGAGAAAATGAAATGTCGTAGATATTTCCCATCTGAGTTTTAAAGAAGCTTGCATTGGAAAAATGAAATAGTTTCTCTCACATTTTCAAATGTGGTTTCATATTTTCGAAAATCCCAATGAGTTGCGCAAGATAATTCCGTAAATTTTCACATTTTCTTCGTATCATATAATCAAATAACACTCATTCCTCCTAATGAAACCATAAATTTAGCCATCCATAAAAATGACAAAAACTGATCGATGTTTATGTCGGATCAACTGCGGAATAACTACAAAAAATGCACTCAAAACTCAATTGATTTCCTACACGAAGCCGTTCGGAGTTTGGGAATTTATAGCTGCCAGTAAAACACTTTTAGCGTTTTTACGTCCTTCCGGATCACTTATGCTGCACACCAGCAGCATATCTCAGGAATCCTTGAAGCATTTAAGGTCACCGAGAGCGAGGAGGAGTAGGAGGAGGAGGAGGAGGAGGAAGGGGTGGAGGGCGAGGGCGAGAGCGAGCGGGATGTGATGCAGAAGTCTGTGCTAAGTAATGTTTTCAGCATCAATTCTCCTGACTTATAGACTCGTTTTTGTTTTCTTCCGACACACCAAAAAGCTTGCAGGACTTTTTCATGGCTGCAGATACCGCACTGAATGCAGATGCTGCTGCTGCTGCTGCTGCTGCTGCTTGCAGAACTATTTTCCTCATCGTGTTGAACCCCGACATGCTTCACTACAGTGACCTGCACCACAGCTGCAGCAGAATATAAATTATGAATGCAGACTTTTGGCTGCTGCTGCCGGTTGCTACCTTCTCTTGCTGCCGTCGACGCAAGGTTTCTGCGCTCGAACTTTCTTCTGCGGAATGCTTTTCTTCACGCGGGATTTGCGAGGACATATATTGGTCGCAGAAAACCACTCTGTCTTGCGTGTTTGTGTGTGCAGCGACCTCTTGCGCGACTTCCTGCGAACGTCTTTTATCGCGAGAAGGTCACGGAGTTGCGGAAGTTTAGTGAGCAAGCAAACACCACCACCAAAATGTGGTCGAGTGCGAAGTGTAAGAGGAGAAAAACTGAAAATACACTTAGAAAAAATAATGACAAATTTAATTAAAAACCTCTGCATTCTTTTTTCTTTTGCTGACCCTGTTGGTAGCTGCAAAAATACATTTAGTTAGTTTTTTCTCGTTCTTTAAATCAAATTATTTCGTTTTAACACTAACTATTCTTTACTTCCGTTGAGGAAATATTCAAGAATACCTTTGCGTTTGTTAATTATAGGCAATTTGTTGGGATTATGAACTTCTTCGCTAAGTGTAAGAGTTAAAATTCAGCCCGAAATTGCAAGTGGATTGAAGTGGGCTGAAACAAGACAACAAGTGAGTTAAACGTGCATTTTGAAATAAATTTGCGGAGAGAGAACAAGTGGAGAAAACTATTCAACAACCATTCAGAGTGCAGAAAATCAATCAAAATAAATTACAAGCACTCGCTTCAAGTATTTGCGGAAAAACAAAAGAAGAAAATTATGATGGCATGAAAGATGGCATTGTGAGGAAATGAAAAGTAGGGAGAATGAAAGAAAATCACAAACATTTAGGGAAATTTAAAGATGACATAAGAGAATGTCTTCAACTTGAAAAGTTTCCTGTGATCAAAACTTGGGATTTTACGAGGTCAGAAGGATAACGAAGTGTGATGAAGGATCTTTAGATGGATGATGATATTAAATTATAATAATTATAAATCTTTTAGCACGTTTCACAGTTTCAAAATCATGTGATTTGAGTTTTTCATTTTTATTGAGACAAGTTGTTTTATCATTTCTGATGCGCATTATTTTGCACATCACTACAGCCTTCAATATGGTTCGACTGTATTGAGTTTAGGGTTTATTTTTTCTTTTTAAAAGAATAAATCCGAACTGTTGAATCCCTTCGGCGGGGGGAATAAAAAAGAACAATAGACAGTAACTGCAAATATTCTCGTACTTCCGTTTTTCGCAAAATTGAATTGAGTTTCCGTTTGTTATTCGCTTTTAAAGTCGACATTTCGTCCGTCTGCGCGTCAAGCATTTCGCAGTCAGGCCAATAATGAGTTTATTGTGTGGTGCGATTATTTTTTGTGTGGTGCCGGCCGTGCAGCCAACGGAATGCTGCCGCTGCCGCTACCGCTCTTCAAATTGCCGGCGCATAATTTCGCTTTTCACACTTTAACGCGCTGCAATGACGACTCGAGTCGTGAGTGTGCTTCACGCAACTGCTGCCGCCGACTGCTTTGCGCCGCATCTGCGCTGCTGTTGACGCTGTTTTGCTCGCTCGTTTGCTGCTTTTTCGCGTATTTATTTGTGATAAAATCAAGTCAAGCACTTTTAGAAACGCCTAGTAAAACGAATTTATTGTGAGTGGAAAAACATTTATGAACTCTTCGTTCTTTTTTTAACTGAAGATACTTCAGTAGGAATTGCATTTTGAAATAATTTTTTTGCTTATTCTGACGCTGAACTAATTTAATTAAACGCACTTCAGAAACTGCTTTTCCTTTACAAACGCGATGTTTCGTGTCTCCTCGAAAAATCGTATAAATCAACACTGAGATGCCAACTCGTGGTGTGACATCCTTTGTTGTCGGCTGATTTGTCATCCACGACCGCCGGCACGTCGCGTCCTGGCGCTCACATCCTTCACAATAATTGTTTCCCACATTAAAAATTATTTATGTGATTTTTTCGCCGAAGCCTTTGCATTGTTGATTGCATTGTTCGCTCGTATAGCGAGCACGCAAGCACGCACAGTGGCCGCAATTCAGAGAAGACCGCTTAGATTTTTGGCGTAATCGGTGGTCAAGCTACACCTACTTTTTATAGTTGGTATTCGGGAACATCTTGAAAATATTTAATATTTACGAAGGATCTCTGAGCCTTTAAGCGCTTTCTAGGGCGATTTTTGCAATTTTGCGGCTGTAAATAAAACAAAACAACTAAAAATATGCATTTTGAAAGCTTAATAAGGCTGTTTTTTTTGTTGCTTTTTTTCCCACGGTGACATCAAAAATTTCTTCTTCTTTTTTCCTTCGTCTGCCTTCTCTGAAAGCCGTCCACTGCGCGACGGCATTTTATTGTTTTCCTTGTTGTGATCGTCGTCACCGTGTCATCACGTCAAGCGGAAAGAGAAGCAAAGATAATGACTGGTTGCTGTGTGTGTGTGTGTGTGTGTGTGCTCTTTTGCAGAAGCGTGTTGATGAGTGAGAGCGCGTTTTTATTGTTGGTGGAAGGGTGTGGGTGGGTGGGTTGCTGTTGAGTGTGTGTGCTGCTCACCTCTTTCACTGCGTAATAAAGTGTTATAAGCGCTTATTATGTGAACAAAGAACGTATTAAATAGTCACACGTCACACACACACACACATGCACGCACACACACACACACGCACACGCAACACATATACTTGTGCACAGGGGAAGCCTTTGTTTGCCTCTTTCATCACGAAGAAAGTTTCTTTGCTGTTTAGTAAATTAAAAAAGGTTTTCTGGTCTTTTAGTTATTAATTCTAATTGCTTCGCATATTAAACTTTGCTCCCTCTTCATCTCTTCTTCTTCTTCTCCTTCTCCTTCCTGCTGTTTCAGAACTCAAAGCGAATATAGTCGGTCCTGCGGATCTATACGTGAAGACTGGCAGCGACATAAATTTGACGTGCAAAATCATGCAAGGACCTCATGAGTTGGGCAACATTTTCTGGTACAAAGGTATGCGTAATTTTTAGGCTTGCGTGTGTTTTTGTGTGCAGTTGGAAAAGAAGGAAATATTGTGGCACCTCTAAACGAAATCCTGCCGACGCCCATGTGTCTCCACATGTCCGGTGTTCGCGATTCGAGAGGCGTCTGTATGAAATTTAATTCAGCTTTCTGTTCCCGACTTTAATTTGCATGTTTTACTCATTTATAACTAATGAAACCGTAAAACGCTGGATTCAATTATGCTCCGGCTGTGTGTGTGTGTGTCTGTGTGTGTGTGCAACAATTGATGTGTTCATTAAATGTGACATTAAATGGCAGTCTGATGTCCATCTTCCTTTTTTTCTTTTGCTTTAATTACAGGCGATGAAATCGTCGACACAACTACGAATCAGAATGAGATCGACAGCGGGACGCGGATAAGCGTCGAGAACGACTGGAGCGACGGACTGACATCGCGGTAAGTGAGAGTGGAGTGGAGTGGTGGGTGACATGCCGCTGCGGGTGACAAGCATTTTAATAACATTCATTACGCTGCGGTCTTCAACGAGCTCAGCGAGATGATATCAAATTAATTGAAGGAGAATTAAACGAACATCACGCGAAACGAGTGAATGAATAAATAAAATTATTTTCTATTTACACGGGTTTTTTTTTAACGAAATTTATCTGCAAAAATTTAAACACACATTTCTGTAATGAGATTCTTGATGGAATAGGAATTTGAGAATTTAATTCAGCCTGGAAAATTCATATTTAAGAAGATTTTTCAGAAGTTTGTTGGTTTTTTTAGTTGTTTTAGAAAGTTTAATTCGAAAATGCCGCTGAAACTTCTCATATTTTCAAAGCATCTTCTTAATTTTCATGATTCTTTTCATTTTCTTCTTAATTTTATTAATTCCTTCCATTTTCCAGACTTAAAATCCGTCGCGCGATGCCCAGCGACACCGGAAACTACACGTGTGTGCCGACGATAGCCAAGTCGTCGAGTGTCTACGTGCACGTGATTATCGGTAAGTGCTGCGATATCCTGCGAATCCACTGGTCTCGCGTTAAGTGAGGATGATCGTCATGACGTGCTCGACTCCACCCGCCTGCGGCGCAAGAGCTGTGATGCTCGTGATACTCGTGATACTCGTGAACTACGCAGCGGCTGCATTAAATCTCACTTTTTCCCTCTTCGCTGGCCAACAATTCGTCCATCAACGCAGCGTCCTTGTCAGCTGCAGTCGAACGGTTGGTGCGGATGCCCGCTTGCTAGTGAAGTGAAGTCGTTTTAGTTTTTAGTAGTCCTCCTCCTCCTGCTTCATGTGGGTGCGTCGTTGTTAATGAGGTTTTTCTACTACTTTTCGAGTGTTTTCCGACTGCACCTTAGTGTTGTTGCTCTCTCGCAGGCCTTCTCTGTTCCAGATATAAACTTGTATTTAGTTCCCTTATTAAATCCTTCCTTATTTAAATCCCTCCTTATTTAAATCCTTCCTTATTCGGTAGAAGGAAAATTAATAGCTCTCGCTTTCGTACTCGAATTCCTGCACGAACAGCTGAACAACGTTTTCTGTCGGGTCGATCGCACGCGAGGCGTCCTTTTCTTCGGTTGCATATTTTGAGGCGCTGAATATTTGGTACCCTCCAGCGCGGGTTGTTTGTGCAAAGGACTTCATGTCACTGCTGTCAGTTGCTTCCACATCGTAGAAGGCAACGAGCGGCGCATCATGAATTTTGAAATGATGCAAATCAAGTTAGAAATGAGGAGATATTTTGCACTCCTTCACGAAGTCCAATTTTTATGCGACTGTAATCTGCAACATTTGCATTCCCACGCAGAGACGTATATATTTCTGCATACGTATTGAAGGCTGTATTCAGTGCAACATTTTATCCCTTAATTATGCATCCATTAAAGACGGCTTAGAGAAATAAAAGAAGTTCCCCGCCTTATTTTGTTCTAATTTTTGTTGAATTTCGAAGAGAAAGTCTTGAAGAAAAATCTTCCTTTCCGTTTCTTGAGCACCGCAATTAACGCTTTCAAATATCTGACAAAAGTGAGTAATAAAAATAAATGTAAGCTGAAATGAAGCTCTCATTGCTTCGCTTCGCTCTCCTTATCGTTCGCCTTTTCCTCTTTGTTCTCCCCGCTGGACCTTATTAACTCTTAAATGTCCTTTGACACACTTATTGCAGTCTTGGTTTTTGATATCCTTATTATAGTCATTGCAAGACGATTGTCTCGCAGCTCCGCCCGCACGCAGCAAGCAGCGGAGGGAGTAGATACTCGAGAGACAACAACAACAACAACAACAACAACGACAACGACAACAACGACAACAACAACTGCAACAACAACAGCAACAACTGCTTTCATCCACAAGCAGTGCAACTTCCACGTCGGTCTTCACTTAAAAACAATGCAAACACAATGAAGAGAAAATAGAAAATCCAGAACAAAACGAAAACAACAACAACAACAACAGAATTGAGAACAAAACAATACAGTTACAGACAATGTAAACGAACAAAACAACAACGTCGAGAAAACTTCACAGGAGACCGCAAAACAAAACAATTTGTTTTCAGAAACAGATGGAACTCAAGAGGAAAGAAAGCAGGACTCCGCGCTGTGGAGCTGCATTCGAAGGCGAGGAGCTGCAATTAACTGTTAAGGACTTTTCTGGTCCTTCTGGCGGGAACTGCGGAAGGGATGGGCATCGAATCCTGGTTGTGGCTTGCTTTTGTGTTTTAGTAATTTTAAGTTAATTCAGTTGTGATTTTTTGTAGCAAAATCATTTCTATGAAATTACTAACATTTTTAGTTCTTGAGAGAATCTCCTCATTTTAGCTCATGAGCACTCACGTGTGCTCACGCTCGCGAGCACTCATGAGCAACCATGCTCGCGAGTGCTCAGGGGCGATAACGCTCATGAGCGCTCATGAGTGGTGCCGCTCGCGAGCGCACACGAGTGATCTCACTCGTGAGCACTCACGAGCGACCATCACTTGCGAGCACTCACGAGACTCACTCATAAAATAACGCTGTGAACACAATGCACGTTCTAAAAAGTGAAAAATTCGAGTAATTAAAAAAAAAGAAAAAACTTTCCCCTAGCCATCGCTCACATATTAGTTCCTCTTCTCTTCCCTCCAACCAACCCACCCTCCCACCCTCCTCACCAACATTCAGCATTCATGCCATCCAAGGCTCATGCAAGGAGTTTCTTCGCTGCTCGGGTTGCATTTTAAGTGCTCAGCTTGCGAAAAACAAGCAGAAAACTTTCCTACTTCCAACATTCAACCTTTGCTCCACCTTCTAACCTCTCTCTCTCTCTCCTCACTCGCCTCTCTCGCTCCTCACTCACTGCTTCTCTTCTACTCGTAGCAATTACGCTCCGCCTTAGCGTGAACTACATTTGATAGCTGACTTCCTACGCTGCATCTTCAACTGCATCCAGTTAAGCCAGACGCCGAAGCGCCTTAAAAGCTGCAACGCCTCGGGATTGAAAAATAATTACTTTTCCAACCACTGCCCCCCTCGCTCAACCACTTCCCTCCCTCGCCCTACGCCGGCATCAACGCCAGGGAACCACTCAATCTTTGCTACTCCAAACCTCTTAACTTCTGCTCCTCAACCTCCACTCTTCTCGTGACTGCTTTTCAGTAACAACTTTCGTTCTCTTCTTCTTACTTCCAAGTTTGACGCTGATAATTTTTGTTGCATATTTTAGGGCGTCGAAGGCTTCACAGCTGATTTCCATCACCGGGGTGTTGGAAAGGGAAGCAACTACCGCTCGCCGCTCCCAACTCCACCATTTTTATCTGCTCCCATTTTATAGCCTTCTCGCTCTCACTTGTTTTCAGCGTTGCACGCCTCACTTGCGTGTAGTTTGAGTTGTCTTGTGATGTGTTGACGAATGCATCCTTTAAAGGTCGCTCACATCATCAGCAGACGGAGGGAAGTGCAGTCAATTGAAACAGGATTACCCTGTCTGAGAAACCGAGGGATTGACCTACTTCGCGAGGCTCTGAATTATTAACTTCCTTTCTTAGTTTGTAAGAGAGAAACTGAGAAAGGAAGGCGTTTTCGCCAATTTGTTTGCTGCGCGAATAAATATTTTTCACTGGAAACTTCATTCAAAAGAGTTTGATTAAGAAATCCTTGACACACTGAAAAACCTCCACAGCTGACAAGTCAGCTGAGTGCTAATAAATTTAAATTTACTTAAATGAAAGTTTCTTCTGAACAGGAAAGATAACACTTTTCCGTTGGTGTGTACGTGTGTGTGTGTGTGTGTGTGTGTGTGTGAAAATTCTAACTACGCTCATGAGCACGTGTGTTGCTCTCGCAGCAGAGTTTTGTTTTTGTTTCTGATGCTTGCGGAAATTTTTATGCTTAATAAGTGTTTTCCAAAGTTATCGTTTTTGCCTGTTTTTACTCTACCGTTTCTATCTGCATCTTTGAGAGAGTGTGGTTGTGTGTGTGTGTCTGTGTGTGTGCTCGCTCTTGTGTTGCCCTTGTGTGTCCCCTTTTTTCTTCACCTGAGAAACTGTAAGCCGATTGCTGGCGGCGTTTAAATTCAAAGGAAAGCGGCAGCAGGACGAACAGCTACAGTTGCTCGTGCATCTGATCTGGCTGTAGCTGAACAGCGCTGTGAATCTGTGTGTGTGTGTGTCTAGGTGTGTGTGTGTGTGTCTAGGTGTGTGTGTGTGTGTGTATGTGTGCATGACTTTGGCAGAAGGGAGTACAACCACCTATTATGTGTCTGCATTTTTACTCGGAGAGTCCCTGAAGCACGTTTACCTGAATACCATCTACTCGACTCGACTACAAGAGGAATACATTTCCTGCTTCCCCTCTCCCCCCTGCGTTCCCTGCTTGCCTTGCTCATGCTGCTGTTTGTCTTGTTTCTCCGCTTCCTCGTTTCTCCGCTTCCTCGTTTCCTCGTTTCCATTTCCTGGCCGCCGTCATCCTCACCGGATTCAGTTCGACAAAGTAAAGTTTAGCGATTCAGAGTTTCGTTTGTATTTTTAGGCGACGATTTTGGTTGCAAGGGTTCGGATGCCACTTTGTGTTTGTTCCCGACTCGAGTGTTGTTGAGGATTTTCCTCTGTTTTGCTTTCATCTCTTTAAATTGTTGAAATTAAAATCTCTTTAAAATGTTAGAACTAAAGAATGATTAAACTAATTTTAATGATCTCATAGTGGAAATATTTTTCAATTTCAGTTGAACGCTAGTTTGCGTTTGCATCAAATGAATAAAACGAAATTTTAACAGCTTTCATTTAATTATAGCAAATGTAAGAAAAAACAACCTGAATAAATTTAAACGAACAACAGGCAAAAATAGAAGCAGAAAACAAACTGCAAAAAAAACGCGAACCGAGCATTTTTCGGAAGTCTTTTTGTCCTCACTTAACGCTACCGTCTCAAAATTGCTAATGCGCTGCAATTTTAAACTCTTTAAACTTCTTTTCCTAACTTTCTTCTTAACTCTCTGTATTTTAACTTCTTCTCCTTCTCTTACTTTTATAATTTATTTGTTATTTCTTTCTCTTCTTCTTACATTTCGTTACCTTCCTTCTCTTATTTTATTTTGACATCTACTCTCTTTTCTCTTCTTTCCTTTTCCACTCTTTTCTTCTTTCCTTTCCTTCTCCTTCATTTTCTCTTCTTTTCGTTTCTTTTATTTTCTTCTCTTTTCTCCTACCTCTCCCTTCTTGCCCTTCCTTCTCTTTACTTTTCCTCTCTTTTCTGTTTTACTTTTACTTTTATTTCTCTTCTTTTCTTTTCTTCTGTTTTATTTTCTCCTCTTTGTTTTTCTTTCTGTCTTTTTTCTTTCTTTCTTTTTCCTTCCCTCTTTATCTCCATTATTCTATTCTCTTCCCCTCTTCTCTCTCATCTTCCCTCTTCTCCCTCTTCTTTTCTCTTCTCCTATTTTCATTCCCTTTTCTCTTCTCTCTTCTTTTTGTCTCTTATTTCCTCCTCCTTCCTCTTCTATTCTCTTCTCTTCCTTCTCCTCTCCTCTGTTCTCTTATATTTTCTTTTTCCTTCACTCCTTTTCTCTCCTCCACTGTTACCTTCTCTTTCGTTTTATTTTCTCCTCTCCCACTTGATTCTGATATCCTGTTGCCTCTCTTCCTCAGGCGAGCATCCGGCCGCAATGCAACACAACTCGAGCAGCATGATTTGCAGCAGCAACATTTATTGCAGCATTTGTTGCATGCTCTTCACTCTGTTTACGTGCTGCTGCTGTTGGCAGAACTTGTTAGTAGCAGGAAGAGAAGAACAAGCAACAACAACAACAACAACAACAACGAAGTCGGCATTAGCAACAGCAGCAACAACAACAACACTGCTAACAGCATACACACTACAGACGACGAGTCGTCTTCGGCTACGAGTATCGAGCGAGATTCCGAGATGAAGGCATTCAACTGAATGCTGAACTCATGCCGATGAATTTGTGCTTCGATGTGGGAGCTGCGAAGGGAGTGGAATGAAACGGCCAGAGGGGGGCGGAGGGAGGGGTTTCATTTTTTAGAAGGTACTTTTGCACAAGTGGAGCAAAAAAGTAGGAAGTAGTGAAGTTGTAAAATTTGAAAATCCACTAATTTAAACTGTAATTTAAGGAAACAATTTTAAGCGTTTACAGTAAAATACACATACAACCAAACGTACATATTTCCACACACATACATACACACACACACAAGGATGCATACGCAAATGCAAACTTTAGCTAATGCAATTTTTAATTTAGCATAAACAATAACTAGTTACAAACTAGTTTAAACTAGCACAGAATGTGTTACTAATTGTAAATCATTCGAATCCCTTAGAAAAGACGTAACAACTGTTTACGTGCTGAATTATCTGCTGAAACCTAAAATACTTCCGACTAAATTCACTTCAGAAAGATACAAAATAAGAATTATTTACGAATTGAGTTTTTGAATTAAAATATTTTCTTATTTAATTTTTTTATTTGCTTTTCTTCGTAAAAAATAAGAGCAATCTTTTTTAAATCTGGATTTTTTGAATTTGCCAAATCACATTTCGATTACATATCAAAAGATAATTAAGAAAACAATTGTTTTTTAGTGGTTTTTATCATAATAATTACAACAAACCTAAAATCGTAAATAAATTTTGAAGAATTACAAGCTCAAAACTGAATGTATGTGAAATCTGAACTTGTATGCAACAATTCGCTGTTACGAGTATTTTACGGCTGAATTCAGGCATTTTTAATTTTTTTTTACTTTTTGTGCTCTGCGAATTCGTACGAACACTTTAAAGTGCTGAAATTTTAATTGCTTCCTATGATTTGTGCGTGTGATTAAAAAATTAATTATATGGAATCAAATTAAATTGACGAGCGTTGAAGCAGTGAATGAAAATGGAATGAATATTGAAATACTGTGAAATACTTGCAGGTAAAACGGACTCGCATACAAACAGTCAGACGAGTAAATACACATTCACACACACACACACACACACAAGGTTGTTTGATTTCACGGGAATAGTAAAAAATATATTGAACTTTAAAGAATGGATAAAAATATAATAATACAAAGGAAATTTCAAATTTCTATCCAGTTTGTGGAGAAAAGTTCAATAAACTAGAGTTTGTAATTAGAATTTAAGCCTTCTGATAAAATGTATTTATTGTACAGTATAAAACGCATTAGATACACAACAACAAACCCCTTCATTTAGAACATTGAATTTAAAATAAAGAAAATTTAAAATAAGTAAATTTTAGAATAAACTACGAACTAATATAGATATTGAAGAGATCCATAAGAATCCAAAAGAAGAGAAAAAGAGCGAGAGAGAGACTCTGTCTACGCTGTCACAAGGATCTAATTTTGAGTATCGCCCTATTAGTGACAATGGAGGAACCAGGGGAAAGGCGTGCTGTAGTTCTAAAAAGGATCTCCTCTGCACCAACATGGAAGAGTTAAGGTTTTAATGAATAAAGTGAGAAGTCGGAAAATATTACAAAATACATAGATTTCGAATTATAGTTGGGTGAATATTATAGAGAAATTGTGATTCGTTAAGTTGAATGCTGATTAGATCAGTGCAATAGAAACTACCATAAAAATGCAACTTTGTAAATATTAAATATTTCACTTACCTAAACTAAGAACAGTTCTTACATACGTAGCGTGTAATATGCATCCGATTTAGTAGACACGATGTACGATGCGAGTATATATCTGAATATATACAGGGTGTGACAATGTAATGCTAATGTTAATGTTAATGGAAAATAAAAGAAAAAATGCTAAATATAGCGGAGATTTAGAAGAATCCAAAAAACGAATACACAATTTGTTTCATTTTGTAAATCGCTTACGACTTCGGTGGGATACGAAATATTAAATGGAATTCTTATAATCAAAAAATTGCTATCTCAAGTTTTGCTTATACGATTAATAGTTTTGTTAACTCATACAAGGGAAAGATGAAACAAAGGGCGCTAACTAAATAACTTTTTCTTAACATAAACACAAAATCTTAAAAAATATAACTCTTACTTTATTCTTCTCCGAAAAACTCTAACTTAAATTAATCATTTCAACTATCCGCTCAAGTTTAGCATCTTATTAACCCATAAAAATTAAAAAAAAGATAATTTTGCTTTAAGTTGGTGAAGTTAAAGCGTGAATAATTCTCGTGCGACTCAATTAATCACTTTATCGTTATTTGTACCCGCTGGAAAAAAAACCGCTTTTAAATCTTTTTTTTTCGATATCATTTAACATTTTTAACTACCTTAAAAAGCTTGGGGTTCACTCTGATGTTACATATTTGGGACAAATAAAGAGATCGTTGACTTCCCATCCAAATACGAGAGAAGAATTTATGGAAATCTAGAATAACGGGATAAGAAGTAGTGAGAACTTAATAGGAATTGGCAAAAGCATTAACCTCAGCGCGCAACACAACAGCAACAACAATAGACAATTTGTAATTCTAAATTCAGGTTAGAGAAGCGAAGATGTGTGTGCGATAAATAGTTGCTAGCAACGTTAGAGACGGGGACTGAAAATGCTAATAACAGATTTGTTATTCGAGCGTCAGCCAACAGCCAACAATTCGATGCGTTAATAACAGATAACAGATGTTGAGAGCATCCATCGCCTTAGTGGAAAATGTTAAAATTAAAATTAAAAAATAGCAAGAGGCAGAACTCAGTTATTTTCGATTGCTCAGCTTCTCATCTCTAGAAAACTATTCGCGGTTCATCCGAGAAGAATCACGATTTCTCTTTGCATAAATTAGATTAATCAGTTAGATTAATTAATATTAAAAAAATGTCAGAATAACAGAAAAACCATTCTAACCAAAAGAACTCTCGGCCTAAAAATGCCCGCCAAAGAAGGGTGAAGAAATATAAAGGCAGTCGGGCACCTCGGAACGTCTAGTGTGATTATCGTGCTGGCGAAAGAAGCCACAATTTCACAGAGAGTTCAGAGAGCGGAGGACCTGACAACGACTTAGCGACGCAACATGTTCGACAACCACTGGCTGATCCTGGGGCTGTCTTGCCTTGCAGCAGCTCAGCTGACAACCGCAGGTAGGGTCCTGGTAGCACTAGCACTGAACTCTCTTACCTTACTCAAGAATCCCCTAATCTCCAGCGCCACACCACGTCCAAGTGCTGCCCGTGTCGAAGCAACAATACGAGTCCATACTGCGAGCTGCCTTCGAAGGGCCGGTCGTCTCTGAGGCTCGCATTGCCGACATCAATCTCAGCAGCCTGCAGACGCTGCGGAAGAACGTGGCCACCACATGGCAGTCGCTGCTAAACAAAACCGGTCTGCTGCCATCCAAGCAAGAAGGCGGCGAAAAACCAGTCAACGTGTACCCTTTGTGTATCGTTAAGAACTCCGATTTGGGTAAAGCGGTAAGCGAGGACGGCAGTAAAGGTCAGCGAGGGCGACCCGTAGTCAATTGCGTGGTACCCAACAAAGATACGGTGTTCGTCACAGAGCAGGAGCTCGAGCACATAGTGAACTCCTTACCGAAGCCAACGCAATCGCCACAACCCGCCGCGGAAGCAACTGCTGAGGGCCAAGAAGACCCGCACAAAGCAGATGCTGCGGACCCACAGGCAGCAGAAGATCCGGAGGCAGCACAACCAGAGTCGGAAGACGCGTCAGATGCCGAGGAGAACGCCGACACCTCAGATACCAATGAGCCGTCACCGGATGATGCAGACAAGCGAAAAGCAGGCGTTGTCTACGTATATCCGCCCTACGGTTATTCGTATCCCTATGGTTACCGCAATGGTTATCCGTTCTCGGCTTATCCAGGAACCGCGCAGCCCAACACGCCGGGTACACCACGTAATACGCCCTACGGCTACAATCCGGCCGGCCCGTATGGCGGTTTTCCCTATACGATACCACCCGGCTTCTCCGGTTATCCGGGCTTCCCGTACAACCCGTACCATCCTGCCGCACCAACACTCAACCCATACTTTGGAGGACCTTTGCCAGCCTTTCCTGGTCAAATAGCGCCGGCAATACATCCTCCGACGTTTCCACAGCCATTCCTCCCCGCGCTGCGTGCTGGAATAAAGAGCGCAGAAACTGCGAGACATTTAATACCTGTTGCTGCGGTGGCGTACGAGGATTACGAGGACGAAAAGGACGGTGACAATAACGCGGAATAGGATTGGGATCTAGCTGCTTTCCTAATTTTGTAATGTGTTAAAAGACTCTCAAATCACGTAAACTAAAATGTATAATAAATATTTCGACAATGGAGGATGATGTGTTTCCTTTCGGGTTTAATAGTTGTATCTAGAAATTAAGTGGCTTTTTAAATAGTATTGCACAGAGTTGGGATTCATAGAAATTTCGGGAATAATCAATCTTAATTGACGTCTCGTCTTGGTATTGTTACCTCCATGAGTATTGCCTCAAATGCGACGCGATGAAAGGGTTCTCTTGATCTGGAATATCGCCTCCATTGAAAAAGGGAGCCTTTATCTCGATCATCGTCGTTTCCCCGTACATCCACGAAATTTAATTTCCTAAGTAGGTACTCCGATTTGGAGAATGTTTTGGGGAGAGCAGATGTAATAGTTTCTGAATACCTTGACAAGTATTTCGGGAATATGGAAGCTCACTGGTAGTGTAATTGAAAGAAATTAGAAATGTTAAGTTCAATATGGAATAAAATTTCGTCAGTGTTCGTTAAGCATTTAATAACCTCTCCTCACGTGGTAAACATTTGGTCTCCTCAATTCTAAAATCCTCTCTCATCCTTACTCGGGGCCACACAATTGAGACTCAAATACGAATACGAACATCTACGACACTCCGCTCGCCGCTTTAACAGGTCGATGAAGGAAACGCGATCCATTAAGCAAACTCAGTGGATTAGCATAAATTTTCTCACGGTTATTGTTCGCCTTATAATAACTGTCTGTTCGCGCGTGCAATTGTTGTTCTTGGAAGTGTGTGTTGTTGCTTTAATTTGCATAAACTATCACTTGAACGCCTCCTCCGAACCCGTTTCATACGCTAACGAGAACACAGCCGACATTTTGTGCTTATTGGCAACAATTTGCATAATAATAATATTAGGCGCAAGTAAACAAGACCATTAATAAGATTATATGGCAGCACTGGGCAGGTGTTGCCAGTGTATCTGCACTCGAACGTACGCGTACAGATCGTCCCTTGATGACCTCAATGTGTACGCAAGATGGTGATAAATTGTCCATCGAGACCCCTCAGTTGCGGTCCTTCTCTCTCTCTCCCTCTCTGTCTCTCTCTCTCTCTCTCTCTCTCTCTCTATCTCTCTCTCCGTGAAAGCATGCTCTTACGAATCTCGATTCGAAAAGACAGCCTGATTTTACGAATCTAAATCGTCTGTTGATTGGTCCAAATGTGAGTCGAATAATCCATTAGCTTCTTATACCCTAAACACGAAGGGAGTAGGGTATATTCACTTTGTTCTTCCGTTTGTAACGCAGAGAAGGAGACGAGATATATATAGAAAAGTATATACATTCTTGCTCAGCGTCACCTCCTGAATCGATTTAGCCCTGTCCGTCCGTCTGTCTGTCTGTCTGTTGAAATCACGATTACGAGAGAACGAAAAGAGATATCGCGATGAAATTTGGCACAAATATTCTTTGTTATGTAGGGCTGTTTGGGATTGAAAATAGGCGAGATCGGTAAACAACCACGCCTACTTTACATACGGAATGTAAAGCAGCTCGTTTCGAAAAATGTTATAATCGGAATATTTCTTAAACCGTCTGAGATAGTAAGATATAATTTTATTCCGGAACATATAGCGTCATTACTAAAACGTTCGAAAAAAATGGGAGTGCCACGCCCACTGATAACGAAGTTGGCAATATCTCATGAACGGTATAAGATATTGGTATGTTTTTGGTATAATTTTATCAGGATATGTAGGGAAGCATTACCAATGAGCTTCTCAAAACTGGGCGTGTCACGTCCACTCATTCAAAAGTTGTCAATATCTTGTAAATGGTGTAAGACATTAACACGTAATTTTATCACGAGGTATCTACACGTATTACCACTTTGTATACAGAAAATGGGCGTTGTCCGCCCATTTATACAAAAGTTGTCAATATCCCATGAACAATTCAAAATATTAATACGTTCGAAATTCTATCTAGCAGTACCTAGAGACCAAACAAAAACATTTGCCCGAAATGGGCGTGGTCCGCCCACTTATACAAAAGTTGTTAAGTGGCGAAATTATAATTTTTTCAGTTATTCGGGTGTAGGGTATTTAGATTTCGGCCAGGCCGAATATTACACTTCTACTTGTTTTTTTATTCATTCTCATTCCGGGATGTCTTATAGTATTTATATACTGGCTACCCAATTAAACTTCGGAGGCTCAACCTACTTTGGTCCAAGGAACCTGGAAATTATGTTCCGAACGTTTCTACTTTCTGGTCACTCTGCAGTGCTTTTGACGCCTTGCGTTACATGCAGCTCGGCATTCTGCCCCAGCAGGCTCTTCGAATATTTGATGTTACGAATAAAGTAAAAGTGGGCATATCACATACTCCAAATGTTCTACAATTTTAGAGAAACTGTTCCGATTTGTTAGTCTTTTGAGAAATTAATTTCGAATACATACTACGAATAGCAAGACAAAGCCAGTTTAAGAAATCCGCTTAAAAGGGTTGTTATAATCTTTAAAAACCACAAATTCTGATGAAGTGCGATATAGGGAAACAATAAGCCTTTCCAGGACTTGAAGTAAAATTATGTGTAACGGATTGGCGGAACAAAAATTTACTCTCCAACAGCAAAACACATACAACGCCGCTGTTAATTTCGCCTGTAAACTTTTAACAATTCCAAAAAATGTTATCTCGTTACTCATAAGTTCACTCCAAATCGTGAAAATGCCAAATATAAATAATTTAGAACAGTTCTGCTTCGCCTGAGATAGTTACGAAAACTTAGAATACAATAAGACCATTTTCATTAATTGAAGTTCCATTCGTTTCAGTTGATATGCTCCCAAATTATTAACAATTTGAAAATATATAGTCTTAATCAAGTCTTAGAAGTAATGAAAAGATAGGAACGCACAAAAAAATATATGCGTGGGCCACATAGTGTTCCTTGCGCGATGAATTTTTGCAATAAATGTGGCCGATTTATGTATGGCCATAATTTAAGTGTTGGCTTCGTAGAAAAACATCTTAGAACCAATTAATAAACCGGTCTTTGAGTTTCCTGTTTATACATTATGAGTTTCCTGTTTATAATCCTACATTTGAGTTTCCTGTTTATAATTATTACATATGAACCGAAAATTACATTTTAGGTGAAAAATATATACCCTTATTTTTATGAAGCTAACTAGTTTCTTCTTTACAAACTTTTCTGGCTGTGAAAACGCATTTTCCGCATTCGCCTAAAAAATATTTTTATAACTAATCGTCAATTTAAACCTTTCGTCAATTTAAACCTTTTCGTTTCGGTGAAACTACCCAATTTCGGGTATTCGAATTTAAAAGCAGGTGTAGTTTATAAAATACCTTTATATTTAATGAGTTAACTTGATTTGAATAAATGGCAAGTAATAGGAAGAGGAAACATTTATTTGAAAATATATTAAATTAACAGAAGAACTAAATTTTCACTATAGTAAAACTAGAAACCGCGTTGAAAGTGGTGCAGGACCATCAGGGCAACCAGGAAGAGTAGGGTTGATAACACACCATGGAGGAAGTGTTGTTGTTGATGTTGATGTTGTTGTTGATGTTGATGTTGTTGTTGGTGTTGATGTTGATGTTGGTGTTGATGTTGTTGTTGATGTTGTTGTTGGTGTTGGTGTTGACGTTGGCGTTGTTGTTGGTATTGTTGTGGTTGTTGTTGGTATTGGTGTTGATGTTGATGTTGGCGTTGTTGTTGTTGTTGGTGTTGTTGTTGATGTTGTTGTTGGTGTTGATGTTGATGTTGATGTTGTTGTTGGTGTTGGTGTTGATGTTGGCGTTGTTGTTGGTGTTGTTGTTGTTATTGTTGGTGTTGTTGATGTTGTTGTTGGTGTTGGTGCTGATGTTGTTGTTGGTGTTGGTGTTGATGTTGGCGTTGCTGTTGGTGTTGTTGTTGTTGTTGGTGTTGTTCTTGGTGTTGTTGTTGTTGTTGGTATTTGTGTTGATGTTGGCGTTGGCGTTGTTGTTGTTGTTGGCGTTGTTGTTGTTGGTATTGGTGTTGTTGTTGTTGGTATTGGTGTTGTTGATGTTGTTGTTGGTGTTGGTGCTGATGTTGGCGTTGTTGTTGGTATTGTTGTTGTTGTTGTTGGTATTGGTGTTGATGTTGGCGTTGTTGTTGTTGTTGGTGTTGTTGTTGATGTTGTTGTTGGTGTTGGTGTTGATGTTGTTGTTGGTGTTGGTGTTAATGTTGGCGTTGCTGTTGGTGTTGTTGTTGTTGGTGCTGCTGTTGGTGTTGTTGTTGGTGTTGTTGTTGGCGTTGTTCTTGGTGTTGTTGTTGTTGTTGGTATTGGTGTTGATGTTGGCGTTATTGTTGTTGTTGGCGTTGTTGTTGTTGGTATTGGTGTTGTTGATGTTGATGTTGGCGTTGTTGTTAGTGTTGTTGTTTTTGTTGGTCTTGATGCTGTTGTTGTTGTTGGTATTGGTGTTAATGTTGATGTTGATTGACTTGGTGGTGGTTTTGGTCTAAATGTTGGTAATGGTGGCCAATATGGTGGCCAGTAAGGAGGCCAAAGCGGATGATAATACGGCGGGTGCTGTGGATGGTAACCTGGTAGATGTGGTGGATAATGCGGTGGCTGGTATGTAGTCTGGAGAGGCGGAAAAGGTGTTGGACGTTGCGTCTGGTGGTCTGCTGGCTTTCTGGTTGGATGTCTTTTAATTATTTTGAACTTGTCATGAAGTGCTGACAAATTCAATCCGAGAGTAAGCACATGGCCATGTTTATTCCCCGAACCATTGCTGGGCTTCAGTATAAGACGACGTAATGGTGAGGTGACGTCTGTTCTTTCGTTTGACCTAGCAGCTCCTGCAGTAACTAATAATGCTATGAGACAGATTGGTCCTAGCATCCTGGGTAGAAAATCGCGAAGTGCGAAGACGGCGTTGGTCCACCTGGCTTATGACTGATTTTCTACACTGTGCCGTGTACCTATTTATACTGTTATTGCTTTTGTCAGTCGGAATGTGTTTCTGTTCTCTCGCCAAGGCGTTGTCAAATATCTTATGTTGGTCGAACGCTTATCTATGCATTTCATCAGCGCGAGCAGACAGTTCGCTAAACTCCATTAATATTCATGGGAAGATGGTATTTATTTCTTTAGAGCGACAGTATAACTGTCGCGATACTTTCATATCGCTTCAGTTCGAGTAGATCATCAAAAAGCCGACCTAATTCGTGACTTTCTTTTCATCGTATTATATTGCTCTATTAAAAATGTTCCTATCTTTTACCTTACTAACTATTACATCGATTAGATGCTTGATAACAGAGCTTGCTAAATACTTTCTCTCACTTGCTCGTGGCCTGCACCGCTTTGCCCCTTCCTTTGAGGACCGCACGTTCGTTCGGCTCAGTATCGTGGTGATCGTGTGAGTCGTGTGAGTCGTGGTGCCCGGAGTTGTCGTAGTAACCAAATGGCCCATATATGTACTGGTCGTAATGATAGTAGGGATCGTAGTGACCGTGATGACCGTGGTGACCGTGGTGATAGTTTCCATAATACGTAGAATGGTACACCGGTGCTGCGAGTGACGGATACTCATGTAGATATTGAGGGTAATAATAGTAATAATGATAAACACTTTGAGTATCGTGTGAGTCACTGGTGTCTGGCGCGGATGGCTTGGAGCTGGAGCCGGGATGCAGCAGGAAGAAAGTTCGACCCTCTTCTCTCGCGATGCTTCTGCGTCCGGCGGAGGCCAGTGTAACTAGCAGAACTAAGAGAAGAACTCTATAAATCATTCTGGTTTCAGCTTCTATCCACAACACCAAAAGCGGGATCAACTGATCGCAAAGGAGTTCAACAACTGAGTGATCAACATGATGTGTCGAAAATAGGTTTTTATATGCGCCAGGCTATCTGTGATCTCTGAACTGTTCTACTCTATTATATTCGTATTCTATTCCATCTCTATTCTGGCTACATAAATTTTTAACGCTATAAGGCGAAAACTGCTAACTTTCCCCGAAAACTAAATTTATGCGAGCCAAAAAAGAATCGCAGAAAACGAAGACCACATAAGTTGAAAAGTATGCTGTGCTTTCATTTCAAGTCTATAAATTAATGACAGATGGAATTACAGATGGAATGGCAGACGACAAAAAGGTTTTCATGCTTTTTAAGATATTCTATTTGAGTCATTGGTTGCATTTAAAAAGTGTAAGTGTGAAATACGACTTTAGATTACGTGCCATTATGGGCATTCATGGGTTATGGACCCAGGTATGTCTCCGGCCTTTCCATCTCAAAAGTTCAATAACTTAGGAATCGGTATTTTTTGTTAATTAGCACACTTTATGAACCTGAACAAAGCATTTGAAAGAAAGGGTAAAAATCTAGAGTAAACTCATAACACAAATTCGTTATTAGAAAAACACAACACAGATAACATAAATCGGTTAAATTATGCGTTACAAGTTCGAAATTTGTAAACTAGTCGGATTCTAAAATCCGAACTGTGCGGGTAACTGTGTCAGTGTTGTTGTTGCTTGTTCCAAGACGTTAAGTTCGTTGACTGAAACATAGTTTTGATAGATACAGCCGGTGTAATTTTAAATTATTCAAAATGAGAAAACTGGTTTTCAATTTGTAAGTTGAAAGGCTGAGAGCTCTGAAAATGGATCTCTTCGTCTTTCTGAGGTTTAACAAATTTGTAAAAGGCTTTTTATTTCTATTTTCCCTGCAATTTCATAAAGTAGAAAGCGGCACAATTGGCTTTTTAAGAACTATTTTAAAAACTTCTTAATGTCGGTGACTTCTGTCGACTTTGTTGCTGTTGCTGTTGTTGCCGGTGGTTGTGGCAGCGGTGGTGCTATCAATGGCGCGGGCACTGGTATCGCTGATATTGGCACCGTTGCTATCGGTGTCGATTGGTTGAATAGCGCCACTGGACTTGGCCAGTACGCGGGCCAAAAAGGTGTCCACAATGGATGTGGGGGCAAAGGATTATAATGGAATGGATTATAAAGCGGATAGTATGGATGATGATATAGTTGATGATATAGCGGTTGCGACGATGGTTGAGATGATGGCTGAGACAGCGTTGAAGTTGACGGTTGCAGCACTGAGCTATTTGGCGCCAGGGCAGGACGCTTTGACGTTGGTCGTCGTGTGGTTGTTGTTGCGTTAGTTAGACCATTAAGCTTATTATGTAATCCAAGAAGGAATGCAAAAGGCGGTCTCGATCCCGACGTATTTTCTCCACTGCCCTCTGGTTGGAGCAGCAATCGAGCTGAAGTCTGCCACACCGTCAAGGACAACAGGAGGGCGACGACGACGATACTTCTAAGCAGCATTCTTGCCAGCAAATGCTCGTCCAAGTCGTTGTCGATTACTTACTTCATTCACACTCCGATCACAAGGTATTTATATGTTTCCAATCTCTGTCACGATGTAACACGAGGCCTTCTAATCAGAACCTCGGCTCAGAATTGGGGTCACAAATTTTTGCGGTAAAAATCTCCATACACGCGGCTGAATTTATTAATACGAAATCGTAGATTTACATGCTAATCAAGAATTCATAATTAATTAATTAATTTCATCTTTTACACTGGGACCAGGAAATGAAAGATAAAATAGTATAAATCTTGAAAATGTAAAAACTAATACAAAAAAAAAAAGAAAAGGTATAAGACGGCATAGCAGACTATTATGGTGTGTCACCGTTTTCTTTGTGCAAATCGTACTTTAACTTTTAAACGCGGTTTTCTCAAAACTGTACTTTTCATTATGGGTTCCATGATATTTAAAAAATTACTGAGCGGATTTCGCTAGAATTTTTATGACACATTTAATGGCACATCCATAGCCTCTCTCGCCTGTACTAGAATATTTGTGATATCTGCCAACCTTTTTTTTCTATGCTGAAAATGTCGAAAAGATGACGAAACTTCAAACTTAACTTTTAAAGCCGTGTCAAAAATTAAATTTTCGCTATTTTTATTTTATTCTATTGTAGTTCCATCGAACGCATCAGGTTTACAAATTAAAATGCTGGTTAATTTTTTTTTTATTTCAGATGAGCGAAACCTCCGGAATCATGGAAACTTCAACCAACATTTTTTACACATGCGTGTTTTTCGAACGATGTGAAGTCGATTCAAATGCTTGATTTTGACTGAACAAATTCTGAGAGTCTATAAAAGAGTCAATAACTGTGTGATAAAAACACCTTGTTTGTTTGTTTAAATGGCTCATCAAAAGAAATTCCCATAAAAAGCGAAATAAAAATAGCTGTCACATGGCTTTTTAAATTTAAAAGCCTCTTTAAATTATTTAACGTATATAAGTGATAAATAATTACGAGATATAAATGATAAATAATTACGAAAAATGTGTTATATACCGTAACTACCGACACGAAAATCTTTCTCCCCATTCCTTTACCGCTCCTTCCCCATCCTTTCGCTTTTCTTTCTCCTTCCCTTTCAACACCACATTCCCCTCCCATTCCCCTTTGCAGTCACTTCCCATTCCCATTCCCATTCCCCTTCCCATCCCCCTTCAGCGTATTTTGGATATAATTGCAAAATGAAGCCAATTACGCAAAATACTATTCTGATCTTTATAAAGTCCTTCATTGCTTGGTTATTTCTGCCAACTACTACTGTTGTTCTCGTTGATGTTGTTGATTTTTTGTTGTTGTCCCTTCACCACTCAACAAGAGAGCGCGGCACTCAGTCAGTATGCTAGCGGGGCGTTTTGCACGTAATCGGTGCATTAAAATGGGCTGCCAGCATTAAAATGTGTTGCCAGGAATTAATTGGCGGCAGAAGGAAACACAGCACGAAATCCCACTGCAGCAGAAAAGTAGACTGGAGTGTTTACATATGGATGTGTGTACATATGTATGTGTGTTGAAGTAACAGCAGATGGAGCAACAACAACGCAACAACAACGCAACGGTGGTAGAGTGTTTCAAACTGAAAAATTGTATTTTCAATAAAATCTCATCTTTTGTTTGTGGCTGAAATTCCAGTATAATTCAGGCATAAATTCAGGTCTGAATATTTTTGTTCTATTATTTATTTTCAGAGTTTTATTCCACCCATGAATTCTGCGCTAATTAAGAGAGGAGAGAACCAATTTTTGGCCAAGAATTCAAGTTTAAACTGAAGTGCATCACTCTAGCAGCAGCAACAACAACGAGAGCCTGACACAAGAGTAACATTTGCTGCAATAACAACAACAACAAAATGCACCCCACCATCATCAACAGTCATAACTTCCGTTATTAATTCCGTTTCCTGGCAATTAATTTTTATATTTACATGGATTTTATTATTCTCATACATTTTTTCTCTGCTTTCCACACAATCATTCAAATTTCCACACAAAATTCAAACACGTTAACAAATAAAGGAAAGGGACTCGCAAAACTTCCGCATACATGCACACACACGCATACATGCAGAGAAACGCTCCACCTGCCTGAGACCGGTGCCGAGTGAGTGGCAAGCAAACACTTATTTTCCGAGTCCCATTCTTGCAAAGCAGCTTATTTTCGTGCACTCGGATCGTGATGTTTCTGTGCTTTTTGTGTCCTGCTGTTGTCGTTTCTGCTGCTGCTGCTGTTGCTGTTGTTGTTTATGCTGCTGCTCTTTCCCTCTCTGCAATCGTCTCTTTTCATTTGGCGTTAATAACGAGAACGTGATTTAAAGTGTTTGCTCGGTATTAACCGTTGCTTTGTTTCGCTTTGTATCGTTTATACTGCTCGTTCGCTTCGTGTGCTTTTTAAGTGTCGGTCGAATTATTCGCTCGTCTGCCTGTGTGTCTGTATTGCACAGTTATTATAGCTGTACTTTTGTACACTTTTGTGTGGCTGCTGAGATGTTGTTGCTGCTGATGGCGCCCTCAGCTTCACTCTCCTGCCAGTGATTCCAAGCGTGATTTGCCTGCAGGCCAAAATTAAGCGAGTTTCACAATAATGCATTTAATGTCAATCAAATGCCGCGTGGCACGCAACAAGACTTTCCGATGGATTACAAACTCAACATGATGCGGCAACAAGCGCGTAATGGGATTCATTCGGACCGCAACAGCAATTCTAAATGAATTATATTGGAATTTGCAGTATTTTCGAATTGAATCTCTCTCTCTCACTTTTCAAAGTAAAAGAAATCAAATAGAAATTTGTTTATATTTCAATATTCTTCGATGTCAATGAAAAATAACTCAGTGTAGCATATTTCTTCCCCGTTATATGTCCAGAAATACCGTACTCCACATCCAGCGCTCACTGCCCCTCCCACCAGCACAAACGCATTTGCCGAAACGCCACTTTGCTAGTCGTATGTTGCTGTCAGAAGCACGAATCCATTAGTTTCACTATCGGTTTCCGCTTGCTGCGGATCACAAGTTCCTTGAAATCTTTTTTCCTTTTTCCTTTTTGCTACTTTGTGGAAGTTTTCGTGTTTACGTTGCGCCTGCACTTGCCACACTTGGAATTCATGTGCTGCCAATAACAGGTCGTACACACTCACACACACACACACACGATCGCGCGACGAAACTCTCTTGCGTGCGTGAACAGGCGCACCTCAGTTGCTAACGATGTTCCATCTTCTACGGTGCGCAACATGCGGCCAGCCATCCGTGAGCGTTGGCAACCCGATTGATTTGCATTCAATTTGAAGTGACGGGTGACATGCAGCAGCAGCAGATTATCGTTGATAAACAAGTGAGTGCGTGTGTGTGGCTGGAAGAGTGTTAGTGCGGCAACGAGGCTAGAGCGAAGTAAAGCTTCGAGTGCTGAGCGAGCAGTTAATCTTCCGTTTTCCCCTTCACTAGCAACACACTCACAGATTTACGAATCTTGGCGCACACAATCACTTCCACCGAAGAAGAACCTGCATGACCAGAAGTACAGTCTCAGGTGTGGTTCGACGTTGCAGGCGTTGTTGTTGTATGCTGATTGTCTGTATGGTTTTTCTTATGTTTACTGCCGCTGTTGTTGCTGTTCTCATCTCTGCTCGCACCTTATCAAGCAACTCGCATGTTAACAGGGAGTCAAACACATGCAAGTGTTTGATATTCGCCGCAACCACAATAACAACAACAGCAACAACGACAGCAACCACGGAGCAAATAAGCAATCAACGACCGCAGCGAGTTCAAACCAACTCCCGTTGCAAGAGAAACACAAAAGTGGAAACAAAAACAACATTTGAGAGCATATCAATCGGATGTTGAAGCGATACGTGAAAACCCACGGCTCAGTTACAAGTAACGAGGGGGCGTGTTTTCGGGGGCGGCATAGATGTGCGAGTAGTAAGTGTGCATTTAGGTCACATGCAAATAACAGGCACACACACACACACACACACACATACACATACACATATGCATATATGCATGTGTGCCGGAAAAATCAGTGGGAATATTAGAAGAGCAAAAAATCCCACCTCCACATTCAGCTCAACTTTATTAATCCCATCTTCACTTTCAGCCGCAATAACTTCTCCACAACGTTGTGGAATTATTTTCGAACATCCCGAATGTGTTGCGGAATGGAATTTCCCTTTACAATTTCAGTGAATTTCGAATAAGTTGGCTTACAAAGCAAGCAAATTTTAATTAATGTTTATATTTCGTCCGCCTGACCACCAACGCCATGAAACTCTGCTGTCGGACGGGTTGGTGGTGTGGTTGGTGTTGTGGATGTTGTTGCAGTTGTTGTTGTTGTTGTTGCGGGTGTTGTTTTTGTTTTGCTTGTGGTCGTTGTTGTTAAAGTTGCTATCACTGTCATTGCTGATGCTGTTGCTGCCATTGTTATTTTCGTAATTTACTCGTTTATTTTCATCACAGATGCGATAAAACGTATTAACAAAATCAACTACAACATGAGACAGCAGCGGTAAACAGGATTTAAAGGATCTCTAAACGTGCACTCGAAGCTTAGAAATTCAATTGCCAGCAACACGCTGCTGATTCGGTCGACAGTTGGCAGTAGCAGCAGCAGCAGATTCACAGAGGACATTAACTGCCACACGTAATCCGTTGAGAAGTGATTTTGTATTTTGTGGAAATTTCTGAAATTTCAGGGCAGAGAGTGAGAGGCCGGGAATGGACGTTATTAATCTCAACTCATGCTGAGTGCGTAACGTGAGATCCTGATTTAAGCACGGATGTGTGTAGAAATCTGTTTGCAAAATCCATCCTCTCAATGAGTCCTTGAGTAGGGAAGGGGTTGGGGAGGGTTCGAACACCCCCAAGCCTTCTTCTCAGTACGTCCCTGATTCTGAAGCGGTTCTGAGGTGGATCTAAAACGCAGCGTCACGTACACCGCTGGTCATGACTTCCAGGCAAATTGAAGAATAGACTGGCCAGCTTCATTCGTGCAATGAAAAGAGGAACACTTGTCGCACGAACACCTGTGTTGCAAAGCAACAACAACAACAACAACAACAACAACACCAACACGGAGACCAACTGCAGCAGCAGCAACAATTCGAACAACCTAATTAGCATGGCCAGTGTGAAGCATCGCACGCAGAGTTATTGAGTTCGCAGGCAGAGATAATCAGACAGACAGACAGCAGCATCCTGCAGCGGCGCCGCACGAACGCACAAACGCATTCGAGCGCTGCATGTGTTGCATGTGTTGCATGTGCCGCCGCCACCAGGACATAAAAGCAGGCAACGCAACACAAAAGCTGTGAAAGGCTGAGCAAACACAGCGAGCTGCTAGTAATTGGCGGCGCATAATTTTCGGCTCATAAGCGATGCGTGCTTGCAACTCGCTGGCTACGAGAGGGGGGAGAGAGAGAGCCGTAACGATGAGGGGTTTGCACGAACAAAAGTTGCATGCAACATTATTAGAGAGTGGGGAGGGAGGTGAGTGCTGGCCGGAAGATAAAGACACTGAGCAGTGAGAGGAAGGATAACTAGATGAAGGGACAGCAGAGAAAGGACGTCATCTCGCGATGTAAACTTTAAAACGTAAATAATCCTCTCTGCAGGTAATCCTTCTAGCAGGTAATCCTTTCAGCGGATAATCCTTCCTGAAATACCCAAGCCAAACCCGTGTTCTTCGTAATTCCCTTTACAATCTCTTAAATAGATGTACGTCCTTCCTTCCTTCCTTCCTACAGCTTTAATTAAATTCCTTGCCCAAATAATTAATGTAACACATGGCCTGGCAATCATTAATTTGCATCATACTGCAGCAATTTGTATTGCTTTTCCTCGCTTGCTCCGCGGACATTGGCTGCTCTTTCCTCCGCCTCCATAGCATGTCCTTTCAGCATTCATTTAATTTTATTTTCGCCACTATTTGTAATCCATTTCCGCAAATAAGTAATTTTAACGGAAATACATTCCCCCCCAGTCGCCCCATTCCTCTTCTCCCGTCATTTTCTAGACCCGTGCCATATCATCTTTCAACATCATAATTAATTTCAAAGCTCCTGTACTGCTGGATGCCGCCAGCTTCTGCCCATATTACACACACACTATAGCCCACCTCCGCCCACCCCCACCCCCTATGGGACTATGGAACCTCCACTAACTATGACAATTTAAGTGTAAAAATGTTTCGCTTTATAGCTGGTATGTATATCTTTTTGTCGTTTGTTTGATTATGATTAATGACATTATTCCTTTTTAATCTGTCCAGCAAGTGGAAGGAAAATGAAGAAAATAGTGAAAGCAACGGAAGGAAAAAAGGAAGAGGAACAGGAAAAGCGGGTTTTAATTATGGTTAGGAAGAAATACGAATTCGTTGAGAATGTATGAAGCAAGTTTTCCTCACGAGGGTCTTTAAAGTTAAATATACTCTCGCCTTTTGGGATATCGGTAACGACAAAGTGGACAAGGTAAGGCCAAGGTCGGGTCTACACCTTATCCGCTACTTGCCCGGTTTACCTAACCATGGACAATTTATTCAGATCTGCTCCGGCACATCTTCGTACGGACTTAATTGTTCAGTTCGCAACGCACACTTTTAATGTCCCCTTCAGGTCCGCTATTCAACATAGATTCCTGATAACATCACTGTACCTGATAAGGGCCGATATTTTATTTCTATTGTGATACCAAGGACTTAAAAAAGGTTTTGATTTATTTGAAAAGTTTCCACTTAACCGTCTATCAATTTAAACTTGAACCCTAGAAACCTAATCGTAATAAATGACCCGACATCGAATTCAAAACGCATCATTGTACCGCAAGTTCGCGTTTATAAAGGCATTATCGTTGTTCGAAGGAGGAAGGACAAAAAAAAACGAAGCTGATGAATGAAATTCTAATGCAAATTTGATTTGTACGAAAGATATTGTTGTTCTTGTTGTTGTTGTTGTTGGAGGTGGGGAGGGGATGCTGTTGATGGTGGTGTAGTTGTTGTTTTAGTTGTTGTCAGAAATGCAGGAGTTGCAGGCAAACCTTTGACAAGCAACCAACCGGCTGCTGGCTGATGAGATGTCAACTCTGTCGAGTTAAATCGAAATCCCTTTGAGAAGAAATGCTAGCGAAATGATTAATTATTCCATCCATCAACTCTTTGGGTGGGAAAATTAAATCAGGGTGACACAGGAAGGAATTCCAAAGTTTCGCGCTGTTTGCTGAGACGATTGGGATTACATTACACAAGGACAAAATCTGCTTCCAAATTGAAATGGAAGCGATGAGGACATTTCTGGCGGGAAAAATTCTGAAAATTCTGAAAATAGTGACGGAAGAGACTGCGAGACGCACAGATTGAGAGAAGAGGAAGGCAAAGTGTAGCCTTTAAGTTTGATAAAAACTCCAGAAAGAGAGTCTTTTCGCCCAGGTCAAGGTCCAAGTACCCTACATCCGCCATGTTTTAATTTCACTTTCATTTTCATTTTCATGTGTCCTCTTTCCAGACAAATGTAAATTTAAAAAAAAAATAAAAAGGTTAAGCGTGAGTAGATGGATTGATGAAAGTCATGCATTCATTCATATTTCCATGTGTACTTTCGCACTCGAACTTAATCATGTGGTAAGACGTGAGAGACAAAAACAAACAACAATGAAAGTAAGCTGTGGCATTACCGAGAACCCTAATGTTAATGCCACACCCACCTGATTGAGTTCATCGTGCCAAGTTGGCAACTCAAACACACTTCATTTGCCACTATTATATTGGTGTCAATGTGAAATCGGATTCAATAGCTGGGGGCTGGAAAAGTAATTATTTTTCCATATCAGAGTGAAGAGCTTTTGACAGCTCTAGCGAAGAGAGTTGAAATAGAGAGAGAGAGAGAGAGAGAGAGAGAGAGAGAGAGAGAGAGAGAGAGAGAGAGAGAAAGAGAGGAGAGCAGCGCAGAATGCAGTGTTGTCTTGCACTGGACTTTTGTGGTTATAATTTTTCATACTATTCTAAGCAACTACATTGCTTATTTTTGAATATAAATTCCTATTTTCTGCGTACCTCGTCAAGTACAAATTCGGTACCATTTCTTACGGGATGGGTTTCAGATTCTATTTTTCCTTGTGGAACAGAAACATAATTGTATTTAAAAAGTAATTGAATAGTACTTCTTACTATTTTAAGTACTGTTTTATTCTGTTTCGATGCAACACGCATCACGGACGGCGGACGACATGAAAGATGAGAGACCAACATGAAGTGACCCGAGTGAGTGGAAAAGTTTCGATTTTTCCTGTCCCCGTCGGCAGTTTGTAGATCTTTTACGTCCAACACATATTCTAGCCAGGAGCAGGACCTTGTAACACTTATCTAACTTGTAACGTAGTATTTAGTGGAACAAGTGAAGTTGCTGCCGGCAACTAACGCAAAACAAAACAAGCAACAACAACACTGACACAGTTACCCGCACAGTTCGGATTTTAGAATCCGACTAGTTTACAAATTTCGAACTTGTAACGCATAATTTAACCGATTTATGTTATCTGTGTTGTGTTTTTCTAATAACGAATTTGTGTTATGAGTTTACTCTAGATTTTTACATGGTTCAGGTTCATAAAGTGTGCTAATTAACAAAAAATACCGATTCCTAAGTTATTGAACTTTTGAGATGGAAAGGCCGGAGACATACCTGTGTCTATAACCCATGAATGCCCATAATGGCACGTAATCTAAAGTCGTACTTCACACCTACACTTTTTAAATGCAACCAATGACTCAAATAGAATATCTTAAAAAGCATGAAAACCTTTTTGTCGTCTGCCATTCCATCTGTAATTCCATCTGTCATTAATTTATAGACTTGAAATGAAAGCACAGCATACTTTTCAACTTATGTGGTCTTCGTTTTCTGCGATTCTTTTTTGGCTCGCATAAATTTAGTTTTCGGGGAAAGTTAGCAGTTTTCGCCTTATAGCGTTAAAAATTTATGTAGCCAGAATAGAGATGGAATAGAATACGAATAGAATAGAGTAGAACAGTTCAGAGATCACAGATAGCCTGGCGCATATAAAAACCTATTTTCGACACATCATGTTGATCACTCAGTTGTTGAACTCCTTTACGATCAGTTGATCCCGCTTTTGGTGTTGTGGATAGAAGCTGAAACCAGAATGATTTATAGAGTTCTTCTCTTAGTTCTGCTAGTTACACTGGCCTCCGCCGGACGCAGAAGCATCGTGAGAGAAGAGGGTCGAACTTTCTTCCTGCTGCATCCCGGCTCCAGCTCCAAGCCATCCGCGCCAGACACCAGTGACTCACACGATACTCAAAGTGTTTATCATTATTACTATTATTACCCTCAATATCTACATGAGTATCCGTCACTCGCGGCACCGGTGTACCATTCTACGTATTATGGAAACTATCACCACGGTCACCACGGTCATCACGGTCACTACGATCCCTACTATCATTACGACCAGTACATACATGGACCATTTGGTTACTACGACAACTCCGGGCACCACGACTCACACGATCACCACGATACTGAGCCGAACGAACGTGCGGTCCTCAAAGGAAGGGGCCAAGCGGTGCAGGCCACGAGCGAGTGAGAGAAAGTATTTAGCAAAATCAGTTATCAAGTATCTACTCGATTTAATAGTTAGTAAGGTAAAAGATAGGAACATTTTTAAATAGAGCAATATAATATGATGAAAATAAAGTCACGAATTAGATCGGCTTTTTGATGCTCTATTAGAACCTAACTGTATGAAAGTCGCCCTAAAGCAATAAATGGAAATCGTGTAACTGGAATCTGAGGAAGAGATTGCTTGGGAACCTCATAAAAGTTTTGAGAAGATACCATCTTCCCATGAATATTAATTGATTTCAGCGCGCTGATGAAATGCATAGATCTAGCTTCCTGGTTGCCCTGATGGTCCTGCACCACTTTCAACGCGGTTTCTAGTTTTACTATACTGAAAATTTAGTTCTTTTGTTAATTTAATATATTTTCAAATCAAATGTTTCCTCTTCCTATTACTTGCCCATTTATTCAAATCAAGTTAACTCATTAAATATAAAGGTATTTTATAAACTACACCTGCTTTTAAATTCGAATACCCGAAATTGGGTAGTTTCACCGAAACGAAAAGGTTTAAATTGACGAAAGGTATAAATTGACGATTAGTGATAAAAATATTTTTTAGCTAAGGCGGAAAATGCGTTTTCACAGCCAGAAAAGTTTGTAAAGAAAGCGGAAGGCCGAGCTGCATGTAGCGCAGGGCACCGAAAGCACTGCAGAGCGAGTGACCAGAAAGTAGAAACGTTCGGAACACAATTTCCAGTTTTCTTGGACCAAAGTAGGTTGAGTCTTTGAAGTTTAATTGGGTAGCCGGTATATAAGGCATCCCGGAATGAGAATGAATAAAAAAATTATTTACTATTATTCAAATTGGAATGATAAAACGCATTAGTTTGCAAAACTAAAACCCAGAGCATTTACGAAGAGTACATTAAAATGTAAAACTCATGGTTTTATACAATAAAAGTACACCAACATTTTTAAGAAGACTGAAGTGAAATCTACTTCATTAATATTATTATCATCGCCATTATCATCAACAATAACGACATCAAAACGTATGCAAACTTTTCAATTTGTTCCGATTGCAATGAGAACGTTTTGAAGAAAGACTGGAATTATCACATTAGGACCAATAAACATAAAAAAAATTCTGGCATCACGATTAATGAGCACTTTAAAGCAATCAAATCCGTCTTCAAGGGAAGGACTGAAACGCTAATGCTCGAAAACAAGAACAAGGGTTTGCTGGTTCCAGAAACGTTTTTCGCAGTTAACAACAGCATTATTATAAAAGCTTTGGAAGATTTACTCGAAAAGCACCTATATATTCAATAAATTCAATTTAGAATTCAATTGAAAATTTACAGATATTGAATTTAGAGATGAATTTAAAGATTCAATTCAAAATTTAGGCTATAAATTAAATTTAGAAATATTTTGTGAGTATGTGAAAATGAGTAGTGAAGAACATATGGTTGTCGATGTAAAATCGGTCCAAACCAAAATGGCTTCAATCCAGATAAGAGAAGATATCGAAAGCAGCTACAATAATATGATTTATCAGATTTGCCAAAAAATGTCTGAATTTCAGGAAAGGGACTGGCTGGTCTCTCGTAAGGATATGTCACCTGGAGTTCAATATTAATCAATATCAGCCAATAAGGGAATCACTATAAGAAAGATAATGTTATACCAAAGTCAGCATACAATATCGCATACAATATAGCATACAAATCGACGACTATTACAAAAGTATTCCTGATGATATCGATTTAAAATTCGATACATCAGAATACTCACCAAATAATTCTTTCAACATACCGCGTAAAAATTGCAAAGCACTCGGTATGATGAAAGATAAAAACAAGGGAAAGATCTTGTGAGTTACTAAGAACTCATGAACTCGAGTAAAAAATGTCGGCATGTTTACGTGATTCATGCTGTTAAGTTGATAGTTGATTATTGACTGACTTCTATTTGTTCTATCACATAATTTTATAAAGTGAAAAAACTCGCACGTTACTAACGGTTGTATACTTTCTTCGAAGAATTAATTAAGCTAATTCTAAGAATTAAGAAAACAATAGTATATAAAATTTATGTATGCACACTCATGCAATCCTAAATTGTAACAAAGAAATCTATGCATGTACACTCATGCACCCCTAAATTGTAAAGATTTCATCATATTTTTTGAAGTTTTTAAATTAATTCAAGTAAATTCTGAAAATGTTTCCAATTCCTAGCAAATTCGCGTCAAGTCACAATTCGAAACCAAGCAATAAGAACGACAAGGTGACCTTCAAATTTCTATAAAAATATTCATGGATGCGAAGCCACAGTTTCAAGCGAAATTGATATAATGAAGAAATCTGTACTTAAATTTTTGTTTATCCCTTCTGGAGATTCCACTCTAGACAATAAACAATAACAACAACAACCATAACAACAAGGCGAGCTTTATATTCGAACCCAAGAAATAAGCAACAACAACAACAAAAACAACAAGGCGAATTTCATATTTCTTAAAATAACAACTCCGCGCTTCAGACCGTGGATGCGAGTCACAGGTCGAACCGCTCCCTTAATGTTTACATTAAATTGCACTACACTTCTGAGGCAACGTTTAAAAAGCCGTCCGGCAGACGCCAGCCACTAGCCGTCAGTCGGTCAGGCGACAGTCCGTCCGTCAGGCGACAGTCCGTCCGCCAGGCCACCCGCCCATCGAGCCAGCACTATCTCTTCCACACGATCACCCCTCCCCATCCCACCTAGTGTCATCGTCAGCCGTAGACCGCCGACCGCCAGTCCCCCACTTCCAGCTTCTGAAAATCCCCACAAAAAGCCCCCAAATCCCCACAAAAATTCCACAAAAAATCCCATGGCAAAATTCCTCGATCTGGCAACTCTTTTCTGCACTCATGTAGTATATCTCACTTTTGCACACACACACACAGCGCCCCTCTGGAGGAGACTCCACCGAAATACACAGGCGGCGCCGTATGAGCCAGAAGGTACATATATATACAACTGCTATGGAATCTCAGTTTTCATTTTGTTGCATCTTTCACTTCGCTTAAGCTGTCCAAACGCTGAACCACATGTGAATTAGGAAGAATGAGAGGAGACGTAAGCACAAGGAAAGTGTTGCATGAAACCAAAAACATGGTGTTCTCATCGCGAAGCTACTGTGGCGTAGACTGGGATACCGTCTAAAATGAAACTATAACTACGCAGTGGATGGTACATTGTGACTACCACAGCGTCTTTATTACAGAATCATAACCTCTGAAGCCTTTAGATATTCAAAAAAATGGTATTGTGTCGTTTAATAAACAAACATTGAGTGATGCAGCGAGTGATTTAGTTTGAATCACTCTGTGTGATGCGTGAACTAAATTTTTGTCGATGGCGGGCTTTTTCGATTAGCATATCTCACTCATATAATATGCTAATTAATACGTATAAATTAAGATCTGAAACTGAAAAACATCTTTCCACTGCCTTGAAAATTTTCTAAGGCCAGTTTAGAAGATTATGTGGAAAAGAGAAGATTGTTACCGGTTTTGCTCGGAAAATTTAAATAAAAGGAAAATTTGAAAAATTATTGCTCTCGCTCTAAAGATGTTTCTTAACGAGATGAAAAAATAGAGAAAGCAAGAATCCATAGGCCGGAAGAAACACGTGAAAAGCAATAAATAGGCTGACAGCATGCCCAACGAAACAGTTTACTGAACGCGCGTGTCGAGGTCTTTAGTTAATGAACTCACTCATTGAATCAGACCGACTGTATTAGATTTCTGAAACGTTTGATCCTTGAAACTTAATACTTGGAAACGAAGATTGTTCACCGAAGATGATAAAAGAGATGATATTTCTGGCAGTCGTTGCCACAGCAACAGCATTTGATTTAAGTGACGACAGTGATAACGTTCCGAAAGCGCGACTCTTACTGCTTAATCGGATTAACAGCCTGGCGAATAAAGAACGTCCTGTAATTACACTGGATTGGTCGTCGCTCTATAACACGTTAACAGGAACCACGAATCCACCAAGTACGGAACCTCCAGTTTCCCCCCACTATTACGAACCACAATATCCAGCATATCCAATGTACATCCCGTTGCCCCAGCTACCCTTATATTATCCACAAATACCACAAATACTACAAATACCACAAATACCACAAATATCACAAATACCACAAATACCACAAATACCACAAATACTACAAATACCACAAATACCAACACCAACAGAAACACCAGCATCAATACTAACACCAGCACCAACACCAACACCTACGCTAAACACAACACCAACACCAACAACAGCGCCAAACACAACACCAACACCAGCGCCAAACACAACACCAACACCAACTTCAGCAACAACACCAGCACCCGAATCATCAATTCCTCCATGGTGTAATATCAACCCTATTCTACCTGGCTGCCCTAATTATCCATTATTAAGTTCGGTGCGCTTTCTAGTTTTAGACTGAAAATTTAATTTTGATTATTTAAAATATTTTCAAATCAATTGTTTCATCTTTCTAATACTTGCGCATTTATACAAATTAACTTTACAAATATAAAAAAAATTCTACAAACTACACCTGCTTTTAAATTCGAATCACCGAAATTAGAGAATTTCACCAAAAAGGAAAGATTAAATCGACGATTCGGTTTTTCATTAGTGATAAAATGTCATGGTAACTAAAATAAATTACAAACCCAAAGTGGAAAATATTTTTTTCACAGCCCGAAAAGTAACATTTCATTTAAAATTCCGTTTACATGTGAACCGTATTCTTCCTGGGTGCCCCAATTATCCTACACAACATTCAGTGCGCTCTCTAGTTTTAGACTTAAAATGTAATGCTTGTGAGAATTTAATATATTTTCAAATCAAATGTTTCCTCTTTCTATTACTTTCCCATTTATAGAAATTAACTTTATAAATACAGCATAAAAGAATTATATAAACTACACCTGCTTTTATCGTAAATTCGAATCACCGAAACTAGAGAATTTCACCAAAAGGAAAGGATTAAATCGACGATTGGGTTTTTCATTAGTAATAAAATATTCTAACTGAAATAAATTAGAATATCAAAGTGGGAAAACATTCTTTCACAGCCCGAAAAGTTTGTTAAGAACAGATTAGTTAGCTTCATAAAAATAAAGGGATACTGGTTTTCATTTAAAATTCCGTTTATTTACATGTGATCCGTTTTTGGGTTCACATGTAAAGAAAGGGGAAAGTCAAAGACCGGAATTATTAATGGGTTCTAAGATGTTTTTCTACGAAACCAATACTTAATTCCATCTTTCCATTCCGAAAGATGCATGTGGAAAACTATAAATAGGCTACCACCTCGACTCTTAGAATAGTCTTGTGATTGCAAGTGTCGACGTCTGAATACTATTTGATCTACTCATATATTTTTTTGGTGCGTTCCTATCTTCTAATTACTTCTAAGACTTAAATTTGTGTGGTTATAAAATATTTATATTTTTTGATTTGTTTTAAAATTGTTATTTATTTTGGACCATTCCAACTAAAACTAATGGGATTTAAATTAATGAAGATGGACTTAGGTTTGTCTTGTTGTATGTCTTATTGCACTGTATTCGGAATTGGTTTCTAAAAGGACTGACAAACCGAAACCGGTTATCTAAAATTGTAGAAAAAATGGAAATGGAAATGGAGAATGTGATACGTTACCCACTTCTCCATTCGTGCGATCAAAATCAATTCAAAGAGTTCGCTGGGGTAGAAGGCCGAACTGCGTATAGCGTGGGGTGCTAAAAACACTGTAAAGCGAGTAACCAGAAAGTAGAAGTGTTGGAAACCGAATTTCCAGTTTTCTTGGAATCGAGCCTGAAGTACGTTAAGCCTCCGAAGTTTATTTGGGTAGCCGGTATGAGCCGAAAGTATTGTATGGTATTGTTTTCTTTACTTCATTAGTATGTAAGTACAAATACCAGTGCATATATATATATATATATATATATATATATATATATATATATATATATATATATATATATATATATATATATATATATATATATATATATATATATATATATATATATATATATATATATATATATATATATATATACCAGTGCAGTTTGGTTTGTATTCAGAATATGAGTGACCAATACTAACTCTTTGAAATCAGCCCGCAAGATAACTTTTTAGCAGCTCCACTGAGGCATTGGAAAAGCCAAAATATTCTTGAGCTTCAAACATAGTAATACATGGTTTGCAAACAGAGTAAGAAGGGTCAAATATCTATTGCCAAAATGAATCCTAATATCGTCCAGTATCTTAACTATGGCCATTGCACAGCTATGATGCTGCCGGAAACCCGACTGCAAAGGAGAAGTAAGCTAAATTTCATTTAGGCGTCTCGTGATATGCTCAGCCAGAAGTGACTCAAAGGCCTTAGAGATCGAGGACAGAATACTTATTGGTCAATAGACGGAGGGTTCTGAAGCATTACATTTTCTTAGAATAGGTAAAATAGTTGTCTATCGATCCTATCATTTCGAAACAATTTATATTTTTTAAGTTGTAAGAGAGAATCGTGGACATCCCGATCAAACCAAGTTTCAGAAATACAGATTACATCGACAGAAGAATCCTCAAATACATACTTAATGCAATCTAGTTTAAACTCATTTAGACTCCGAGCATTAAAATCCGCAATTCTAAGACCATAAAATTTTTTGCTTAGTAAGTCGACCATTTTTTTTATACCCTACACCAGAAGGGAGTAGGGTATATTCACTTTGTTCTTCCGTTTGTAACGGCTTGAAGGAGGCAAGATAGATATAGAAAAATTTATATATTCTTGCTCAGCGTTACCTCCTGAATTTGATTTATCCCATCCATCCATCCGTCTCTCTGTCTGTCTGTCTGTTGAAATCACGATTAGGAAAGAACGAAAAGACAAATATCACAAAGAAAAAATATCGCAATGAAATTTGGCACAAATATTCTTTGTTATGCTTACATTTCATTTCAACAACATGGTTTTTACGCTGGTCTTTGAACATGTTCGAATTTAGCCCTTTTCAAAACTTTTGATAGTAGAAACTACATCGATAGATGAATTCAGTCTTACTGAAGTAGGAAATTAATTGTACGGATCGGTGACTCCTACTACTTCTATATATAAATTTCGTATATCCCTGATATATGCGGATGATTAAAATTATTTTGTATTGTAAAGAATCACAGTGATTGCTACAATTTTCAAAGAGACATCAACGCTTTTGCTAACTGGTGTCGTTCCAATCAATTAAATTTAAATTTTTTGAGATGTAATATCGTATTATGACTTGTTCTCGGAAAAACATAACAATTTCTCATGTCCATGAGTACAAAAAAGGTAAATTCTTCGAGAGGGTTGATGTTATTAAAGATCTTGGCATCTATTTTGATGCAATACTTTCTTTCAGTTTTCACAGAGAGTACATAATATCTCTACTCTAGGAACTCTAAGGATTTTGGGGATCCACATTCTTTAAATACAATTTTTTGTATAGTTTTTTTTTTTACATAGTTCTTAATATTGTCTTTTGAAGGTACGAACTTGTTACCATGCAGTACTGTGCCCTAACAACCTCTTCAATCGACATAATCTTTGACGAGAACTCACTGAGTGGTTCAGCGAGTGATTCAGTGTCAATCACTTTGTGTGATGCGTGAACAAAATTTTTGTCGATGGCTGGCTTTCTCGATTAGCATAGCAAATCTCACTCATATAATATGCTAATTAATACGTATAAATTAAGATCTGAAACTGGAAAATATCTTTCCACTGCCTAGAAAATTTTCTAAGGCCAGTTTAGAAGATTAGGTGGAAAAGAGAAGATTGTTACCGGTTTTGCTCGGAAAATTTAAATAAAAGGGAAATTTGAAAAATTATTGCTCTCGCTCTAAAGATGTTTCTTAACGAGATGAAAATATAGAGAAAGCAAGAATCCATAGGCCGGAAGAAACACGTGAAAAGCAATAAATAGGCTGACAGCGTGCCCATCGAAACAGTTTACTGAACACGCGTGTCGAGGTCTTTAGTTAATGAACTCACTCATTGAATCAGACCGACTGTATTAGATTTCTGAAACGTTTAATCCTTGAAACTTAATACTTGGAAACGAAGATTGTTCACCGAAGATGATAAAAGAGATGATATTTCTGGCAGTCGTTGCCACAGCAACAGCATTTGATTTAAGTGACGACAGTGATAACGTTCCGAAAGCGCGACTCTTACTGCTTAATCGGATTAACAGCCTGGCGAATAAAGAACGTCCTGTAATTACACTGGATTGGTCGTCGCTCTATAACACGTTAACAGGAACCACGAATCCACCAAGTACGGAACCTCCAGTTTCCCCCCACTATTACGAACCGCAATATCCAGCATATCCAATGTACATCCCGTTGCCCCAGCTACATCTATATTACCCACAAATACCACAAATACTACAAATACCACAAATACCGCAAATGCCAACACCAACAGAAACACCAACAGAAACAATAACAGAAACACCAACATCAATACTAATATAACACCAGCTTCAGCTACAACTCCAACTCCAGCAACAACACCAGCACCCGCATCATCAATTCCTTCATGATGTGCTTTTAACGCTATTCTTCCTGGCTGCCCTGATTATCCTTTATTAAGTTCGGTGCGCTTTCTAGTTTTAGACTGAAAATTTAATTTTGTGAATTTAAAATATTTTCAAATCAAATCTTTCTAATATAGTACTATACTTGCGCATTTATACAAATTAACTTTACAAATATAAAAGAATTCTATAAACTATACCTGCTTTTAAATTCGAATCACCGAAATTGGAGAATTACAACGAAACGAAAAGATTAAATCGACGATTGGGTTTTCTATTAGTGATAAAATATCATGCCAACTAAAATAAATTAGAATCCCAAAGTGGAAAATATTTTTTCACAACCCGAAAAGTTTGTTAAGAACAGATTAGTTAGCTTCATAAAAATAAAGGGATACTGGTTTTCATTTAAAATTCCGTTTATTTACATGTTAACCGTTTTTGGGTTCACATGTAAAGAAAGGGGAAACTCAAAGACCGGAATTATTAATTGGTTCTAAGATGTTTGTCTACAAAACCAATAAATACTTAATTCCATCTTTCCATTCCGAAAGATGCATGTGGAAAACTATAAATAGGCTACCACCTCGACTATAAGAACAGTTTTGTGATTGCAAGTGTCGACGTCTGAACACTATTTGGTCTACTCATATATATTTTTCGTGCGTTCCTATCTTTTAATTATTTCTAAGATTTAAAGTTATGTGGTTATACAATATTTAAAATTGTTATTTATTTTGGAGCATTTCAACTAACACTAATGGAATTTAAATTAATCAAGGTGGACTTACATATGTCTTCTTGTACTGGAACTTTTTATACCCTTCACCCGAAGGGATGAGGGTATATTCACTTTGTTCTTCCGTTTGTAATGCAGAGAAGGACACAAGATAGATATAGAAATGTATATTTATATATATTTCTCAGCGTCATCTCCTGAATCGAGCCCTGTCCGTCCGTCCGTCCGTCTGTCTGTTTGTCTGTCTGCCTGTTTGTTTGGCTGTTAAAATCACTATTACGGGAGAACGAAGGGCAGTTTGGGATTGAAAATGGGCTAGATCGGATAACAACCACGCCTACTTTACATACGGAATACAAAGGCACCTCGTTTTAAAAAATATAATGCGTTGAATGTCTCATAAACTGTGCGAGATATTGAGGTATAATTCTATACCGAGGCACATAGGGCCATTATAAAAATTTTTGCGAAAATTGGGGGTCCACTCATACAAAAGTTGGAAATATCTAATGAACGGTATAAGATATTTAAACGTAATTTTATGACAAGGTATCTGCAGGGATGGTATCAAACATGTGTGACAAAATTGAGCGTGGCACGGTCACTCAAAAGATGTCAATATATCATAAACGGTGCAAAATATTAATACGTGATTTTATCCCGTGGTACATAGAGACATTGGCTAAATGTTTGCCAAAAAATGGGCGTGATCCGCGTATTTATACAAAAGCTGTCAACTGGCGAAATTATAATGTTTTAGCTATTCGGGTGTAGGGTACTTGGACTTCGGCCTGGCCGAAGACAACACTTTTACTTGTTTTCTAATATCTCAGGCGAAACAAAACTGTACTAAATTATTTATATTAGGGATTTTCACGATTTGGAGTAAACTTATGAGTAACGAGATAACATTTTTTGGAATTGTTAAAAGTTTACAGGCGAAATTAATAGCGGCGTTGCGTGTGTTTTGCTGTTGTAGACTAAATTTTTGTTCCGCCAATCCGTTAAACACAATTTTACTTCAAGTCCTGGAAAACCTTATTGTTTCCCTATGTCGCACTTCATCAGAATTTGTGGTTTTTTTAAAGATTATAACAACCCTTTTAACCGGACTTCTTAAGCTGCCTTTGTCTTGCTATTTGAAATATTCGAAATTAATTTCTCAAAAGACTAACAAACCGGAACCGGTTCTCTAAAATTTTAGAACATTTGGAGTATGTGATATGCCCACTTTTACTTTATTCGTAACATCAAATATTCAAAGAGCCTGCTGGGGCGGAAGGCCGATCTGCATGTAGCGCAGGGCGCCGAAAGCACTGCAGAGCGAGTGACCAGAAAGTAGAAACGTTCGGAACACAATTTCCAATTTCCTTGGGTCGAAGTAGGTTGAGCCTCCGAAGTTTAATTGTGTAGCCGGTATATAAGGCATCCCGGAATGAGCCGAAAGTCGTCTCTTTCAGAAGCAGAGGAAAAATAGTTTTCGACTTGACTTGAGTTGAGTACTACTGCGTACTTGTCAACTCACCGCTATGGAATCTCAGCTTTTCATTTTTTGCATCTTTCACTTCAATTAAGCTGTCCACACGCTGAACCACATGTGAATTAGGAAGAATGCGCAGTGGATGGTACATTATGACTACCACAGCGTGTTTATTACAGAATCATAACCTCTGAAGCCTTTAGATATTCAAAAAATTGGTATTGTGTCGCTTAATAAACAAATATTGAGTGATTCAGCGAGTGATTTAGTTTGAATCACTTTGTGTGATGCATGAACTTAATTTTTGTCGATGGATGGCTTTCTCAGCATACAAATATAATATATGCTAATTAATACGTATAAATTAAGATCTGAAATTCCAAAATATCTTTCCACTGCCTAGTAAAATTTCTAAGGGCAGTTTAGAGGATTATGTGAAAAAGAGAAGATTGTTACCGGTTTTGCGCGGAAAATTTAAATAAAAGGGAAATTCGAAAAATCATTGCTCTCGCTCTAAAGATATTTCTTAACGAGATGACAATATAGAGAAAGCAAGAATCCATAGGCCGGAAGAAACACGTGAAAAGCAATAAATAGGCTGACAGCGTGCCCATCGAAACAGTTTACTGAACACGCGTGTCGAGGTCTTTAGTTAATGAACTCACTCATTGAATCAGACCGATTGCATTAGACTTCTGAAACGTTTGATCTTTGAAACTTGATCACCGAAGATGTTAAAAGAACTGATATTTCTGGCAGTCGTTGCCACAATAACAGCAGTTGATTTAAGTGACGACAGTGATAACGTTCCGAAAGCGCGACTCTTACTGCTTAATCGGATTAACAGCCTGGCGAATAAAGGACGTCCTGTAATTACACTGCATTGGTCGTCGCTCTATAACACGTTAACAGGAACCACGAATCCACCAAGTACGGAACCTCCAGCTTATTACGAACCGCAATATTCAGCATATCCACTGTATATCCCGCTGCTCCAGCTTCCCCTATATAATCCACAAATACCACTATATAATCCAAAGCTAATATCACTTGGAATTCCGGCAACAACTCGGATACCCACTTCAACAACAGCTACAACGCCGCCACCATCAACGAATTCGCTAAATCTCGTTCCGGTGCGTCCATCTTCGGGAACTCTAACCACACCGTCAATTTCAACACCGAAACGAACAGTAACATCGACAAAATTAACAAGTACTCCATGGCCGCCAATTTGGCCAAGTCAACCAACTTCTCGACCCGAAGTTGCGTCAACAGGAACTTCAACTAGATCATCAGCAGCACAAACTCCATGGTCGCCAATTTGGCCAAGTCGGCCAACTTTTCGACCCAAAGTTGCGTCAGCAGAAACTTCAACTCAATCATCAGCGCCATCAACAGCAGCAACACAAACACCAGTTCCCACTCGATGGTCACCAATCTGGCCAAGTCGTCCAATATTTGACTGAAACTCCAGCTTTCAGGAAAAAACCCTAACCCCAGCATGAAAACATTTCACTATACCAACACTCGGATGTCCTATCAACATTTAGAAAATGCTCGTTCTGTGGAAAACGGAAAAAAGAGGCATACAGAACGCTATGTGGTTTGCGTAGTACCAAGTAAATCTTAAAATGTCACCCTACTGTTATTAGACGCCCAAATTGTTTTTTTTCGAAAATAATCATTTGAAAATGTCTACAAATTTTGTCGTCAAAAGTGGTTAATGAGAAACAAGAGATGTTAGAAGAAGAAATTTTAAATCCCTGTTCGGAAGATCAACGACCATCTTTAATGTTATAGATGTCGTACCCAAGGAATATGTATTAAATAATATTAAAGTTTTAGAAACGACGATAGAATAAATTTCAGCACATATACATATAAATTCAATAACAACTGGGATATCTCAAATCCAAGACGTTTGTATAGACTTAAAATATTAATATGTAAATTAAGTCAAAGAATGACACACTTTTCCATATGAGAAGTTTACTCTTTGTCCCTCCTTTCATTAGAAATACTTTGATTTGTGTTTAGATATCGCTGGCCATTTTAGTCTGCTTAATAAAGTTCGTTTGGTAACAACGTTCGAACCCGTAATTTGGCACCTTGTTGGTAAGAAGATTATGGTATTAATTATACGATATTTTCCTAAAACTTTTCTGCATATTCCAAATATTCGCGACATTCTTGTTAAAAAATGTTCAGTTATAAATTTAATCAAGGCGTATTATAATAAAAAAGGACCGAATTGGCACAGAGAAAGAAAAGCAACTAGTCTACAGAATATTAGTATGCAAAAATAAATTTGCCAAAAAAATTATGTATGCGTTAAGAAGCAACGAAGTGTGGTATCGAAGCTCTATAAATGATCCTCCAACGTACACTGCAGAATCAGTTCGGTTCAGAATCAGTCTTGTGTTGTTTGCAGCGTTCTCAGTATATAGTCTACTAAATAAAGTTTTCCAAAGCTAGAAATTCGGAAAAGGATGCTGAAAAAACTCCTTTTTCTGGTGTTCGTAGCAGCTACTGCAGCAGCTGATCATAGCAATGAAGCCGTAAGCTCGCGTACTTTGGTGCTGAAACCTGTTGAAGATAACGACCATAAAATCTACACTATTGGCTTGGATTTGTCTGAGTGGGGCAATGCGATTCACAGCGTTCCACCTGAGAAGCAAACTACAGAGGAGCCAGAAATCTATTATCCACCCTATCCGAAGATATTTTGGCCGCATAAACCATACTGGCCGTACTGGCCATATCCAAAACCACATCCTACTCCAGAGCCAACACCAGAGCCAACACCAGAACCAACTCACAGACCAACGCATAAACCAAAACCAACTCACAGACCAACGTATAGGCCAACTCACAGGCCAACTCATAGGCCTACGCCTTCAGTGACACCGTCCTACAGACCGACAATTAAACCAAACCCACAGGACCCCGATGAGTTGCCGGTTTGGTGCACAGTTAACCCAGCTCTGCCGGGATGTCCCGATTATCAGGAAACACCTTACGGTAATCCCACTTTCATCTTCCTTGGACAAAATTAGCCTTAGATATATTTAGCTCAAATATGAATGCTAGAATATATATGAATAAATACACTACAATACATATAGGTATATAAAACAATATGAATTTTGCTATATCTTTTATTCCATAACAAGAACAAGATAGAGGGGACTTTACCAGCTTCATAAGTATAGAAAATCTGCTATCGAATTTTGTGATGTATACGAGGAAACTTTATTATACACTATGGGAGACTGGACTTCATGGAAGACTGTTATTAATATTTTATATCTGCCTTTGATATTTAACACGATGTAAAAAAGTTTTAAAACGTGAACAGATAGAATTTGAAAAAATGGATCGAAAAAGCTTTCGCACTCCTGTGTAAAATTTTCCTGATTTTCCCTGCCATAAACTCGACTCAATACATTTTAATATACTTTCTTCACCTTCTCTGCATTGCAAACGGAAGAAAAAAGCTAATATACACTGTCCTCGGTATTAAAGAATTTTGCCAATTTAAAAAAAATTTAGAGATAAGGGCTCAAGTCGAATGCAGGGTTTTAAATAAATAAATAATGTAATATAGAATGATGTTCTTAATTCGCGTTTTACATTTTTAAATTTCTAAAATTCGTTTAACATCCAAAATTCGTTAAATTTGTACAATTCGTTTAATATCCGAAAGACTTGCTAAGTCTGGCAATTTTATTTAAAGAATGGTTCAGAATAACTAGATACTGAGAACTGTACTTATTATAAATAATATCTTTAACTTCATTTTCTGGTGTTTCTAAAGGCAACTTTGTTTCTCTGATCATAACGCGTGTATGGTACAACTACTTTTTGCTTAAACTGTTTCCAATTCTTACCTCTCTTAACACACATAAAAAACAACAATCTCGTAATCAATGAATTTTGTAATGGTAGCTTATTGAAACTTGTTTTCTGATAAAATCTACCCAACCAGGCAGGTTTGTGGTGTGCTAAGAATGTATTAGCAAAAGAAGTACCAAGAACTAATCAACATGTTAGAACGTTATAACAAACCGTGCGGAAAGGTGTCAAAAGCCAAGAAGAACGTATAAATACATTTTGATTAGCCGGCAGACCGCCAGTTCATTGCCTGATTTCGCATGTGGATTAAGTGTGGTCCAATCTCAGAGAAGCAAGAGTGAAATTAGTTTTTTAAAGAAACGGTAGCATGCTGGCACAACTATTATTCCTGACAACAGCTGCTTCATTAGCTGCGGCCAATTTTCAGAACGTAACTGATGATTCGCGAAATTTCCGTAGTATATTTCATCACAAAAATGGCGCTTCGACAAATAACAAGCATCTATGGAAACATAAAATCGGTCTAGATTTATCGGCTCTGCACAACAAGTTTTTTGAACATAAAAAAACAACACATCCTCCAAAGAAGAAACCAACTCATGGTCCACATCACCGCCCGCATTACAAGCCACAGCTCCCACCGAACCACAGACCGCAACACCCGCAACTTTTTCCACCACATCGCCCTCCGCCACATCGGCCACCACCTCATTCATTGCCACATCATCCAGTTTATCCTCCATCCCCTCATCCTCCTCATTTTCAACCACATCCACCAGCGCATCATCCGCCGCCACAACTCCCACCATATCGTCCACCACCTCAATACGTACCTCATTATCCACCGTTTATCCCACCTTACTATCCACCTTTTTACCCACCACAACACCCACCGCAATGGCCACCATTCCTTCCACCGCCAAATTCTAAACCAACTAAGCACCCAACGCACAAACCAACTGAGAAGCCACGTCCTAAACCATCAACAACACAAACACCGACACCAACAACAGCATTAACACCAACATCATTACCGACACCAACACCAGCAACAACACAAACTGCAGGAACAACGACAGCTAAAACACCAGCGCCAACGATAAGACCATCATCAACACTATCGCCACCACCTATTCCAACACCATCACCAGCACCATCATCAACATCAGTACCACGGCCAACATTACAATCACCAACACCATCAACAACGTCGGCCCCATTTCCAACAACAGTACCAATGCCGGCAACAACAGAAGCGCAACCTACAGTAAATCCAACATTTCCGCCTTCAAGAACATCCGAGCAGACAACCTCAACACCGAAGGAATCAACCACAGTTCCATCTACGACACCAACTGCAATTCCAACAACAAATTCAACATTGCTCCCTACAACAACGTCATATACAGAACCAACATCAACATCGGAACAGACAACTCCAACATCAGTGGAATCAACCACAGTTCCACGTACCACACCAATTGCAGTTCCAACAACAACTGAAGCATTACACACTACAACAACATCTTATGCAGAACCAACAACAACATCGGAGCAGACAACTCCATCATCAATAGAATCAACCACAGTTCCATCTACCACACCAACTGCAATTCCAACAACGACTGAAGCATTACTCTCTACAACAACATCTTATACAGCACCAACAACAATATCGGAGCAGACAACTCCAACATTAGTACAATCAACCACAGTTCCTTCTACGACACCAACTGCAATTCCAACAACGACTGAAGCATTACTCCCCACAACAACATCTTATACAGAACCAACAAGAACATCAGAGCACACAACTCCAACACCAATGGAATCAACCACAGTTCCATCTACGACACCAACTGTAATTCCAACAACGACTGAAGCATTACTCCCCACAACAACATCTTATACAGAACCAACAACAACATCGCAGCAGACAACTCCATCATCAGTCGAATCAACCACAGTTCCATCTACCACACCAACTGCAATTCCAACAACGACTGAAGCATTACTCTCTACAACAACATCTTATACAGCACCAACAACAATATCGGAGCAGACAACTCCAACATCAGTAGAATCAACCACAGTTCCTTCTACGACACCAACTGCAATTCCAACAACGACTGAAGCATTACTCCCCGCAACAACAACATCTTACACAGAACCAACAACAACATCGGAGCAGACAACTCCAACATCAGTGGAATCAACCACAGTTCCATCTACCACACATACTACATTTCCAACAACGACTGAAGCATTACTCTCTACAACAACATCTTATACAGAACCAACAACAACTTCGGAGCAGACAACTCCAACATCAGTAGAATCAACCACAGTTCCATATACGACCCCAACTGCAATTCCAACAACGACTGAAGCATTACTCTCTACAACAACATCTTATACAGAACCAACAACAACATCGGAGCAGACAACTCCAACATCAGTAGAATCAACCACAGTTCCATCTACCACACACACTACAATTCCAACAACGACTGAAGCATTACTCTCTACAACAACATCTTATACAGAACCAACAACAACATCAGGGCAGACAACTCCAACATCAGTGGAATCAACCACAGATACATCTACGACAACGACTGCAATTCTAACAACAACTGAAGCATTACTCCCTACAACAACATCTTATACAGAACCAACAACAACATCGGAGCAGACAACTCCAACATCAGTGGAATCAACCACAGTTCCATCGACCACACATACTACATTTCCAACAACGACTGAAGCATTACTCTCTACAACAACATCTTATACAGAACCAACAACAACTTCGGAGCAGACAACTCCAACATCAGTGGAATCAACCACAGATCTATCTACGGCAACGACGGCAATTCTAACAACGACTGAAGCATTACTCCCTACAACAACATCTTATACAGAACCAACAACAACATCGGAGCAGACAACTCCAACATCAGTAGAATCAACCACAGTTCCATATACGACACCAACAACGACTGAAGCATTACTCCCTACAACAACATCTTATACAGAACCAACAACATCGGAGCAGACAACTCCAACATCAGTGGAATCAACCACAGTTCCATCTACGACAACGACTGCAATTCTAACAACGACTGAAGCATTACTCCCTACAACAACATCTTATACAGAACCAACAACAACTTCGGAGCAGACAACTCCAACATCAGTAGAATCAACCACAGTTCCATATACGACCCCAACTGCAATTCCAAAAACGACTGAAGCATTACTCCCTACAACAACATCTTATACAGAACCACCAAGAACATCGGAGCAGACAACTCCAACATCAGTGGAATCAACCACAGTTCCTTCTACACCAACTGCAATTCCAACAACGACTGAAGCATTACTCCCTACAACAACATCTTATACAGAACCAACAACAACATCGGAGCAGACAACTCCAACATCAGTGGAATCAACCAGAGTTCCATCTACGACAACGACTGCAATTCTAACAACGACTGAAGCATTACTCCCTACAACAACATCTTATACAGAACCAACAACAACTTCGGAGCAGACAACTCCAACATCAGTAGAATCAACCACAGTTCCATCTACCACACATACTACAATTCCAACAACGACTGAAGCATTGCTCCCTACAACAACATCTTATACAGAACCAACAACAACATCGGAGCAGACAACCAACCAATATACGACACCAACTGCAATTCCAATAACGACTGAAGCATTACTCCCTACAACAACATCTTATACAGAACCAACAACAACATCGGAGCAGACAACTCCAACATCAGTAGAATCGAGCACAGTCCCATCTACCACACCAACTACAATTCCAACAACGACTGAAGCATTACTCTCTACAACAACATCTTATACAGAACCAACAACAACATCGGAGCAGACAACTCCAACATCAGTGGAATCAACCACAGTTCCTTCTACACCAACTGCAATTCCAACAACGACTGAAGCATTACTCCCTACAACAACATCTTATACAGAACCAACAACAACATCGGAGCAGACAACTCCAACATCAGTAGAATCAACCACAGTCCCATCTACCACACCAACTACAATTTCAACAACGACTGAAGCATTACTCTCTACAACAACATCTTATACAGAACCAACAACAACATCGGAGCAGACAACTCCAACATCAGTAGAATCAACCACAGTCCCATCTACCACACCAACTACAATTCCAACAACGACTGAAGCATTACTCTCTACAACAACATCTTATACAGAACCAACAACAACATCGGAGCAGACAACTCCAACATCAGTAGAATCAACCACAGTCCCATCTACCACACCAACTACAATTCCAACAACGACTGAAGCATTACTCTCTACAACAACATCTTATACAGAACCAACAACAACATCGGAGCAGACAACTCCAACATCAGTGGAATCAACCACAGTTCCTTCTACACCAACTGCAATTCCAACAACGACTGAAGCATTACTCCCTACAACAACATCTTATACAGAACCAACAACAACATCGGAGCGGACAACTCCAACATCAGTGGAATCAACCACAGTTCCATCTACCACACCAACTACATTTCCAACAACGACTGAAGCATTACTCTTTACAACAACGTCTTATACAGAACCAACAACAACATCGGAGCAGACAACTCCAACATCAGTAGAATCAACCACAGTCCCATCTACCACACCAACTACAATTCCAACAACGACTGAAGCATTACTCTCTACAACAACATCTTATACAGAACCAACAACAACATCGGAGCAGACAACTCCAACATCAGTAGAATCAACCACAGCTCCATCTACGACACCAACTGCAATTCCAACAACGACTGAAGCATTACTCCCTACAACAACATCTTATACAGAGCCAACAACAACATCGGAGCAGACAACTCCAACATCAGTAGAATCAACCACAGTCCCATCTACCACACCAACTACAATTCCAACAACGACTGAAGCATTACTCTCTACAACAACATCTTATACAGAACCAACAACAACATCGGAGCAGACAACTCCAACATCAGTAGAATCAACCACAGTCCCATCTACCATACCAACTACAATTCCAACAACGACTGAAGCATTACTCTCTACAACAACATCTTATACAGAACCAACAACAACATCGGAGCAGACAACTCCAACATCAGTGGAATCAACCACAGTTCCTTCTACACCAACTGCAATTCCAACAACGACTGAAGCATTACTCCCTACAACAACATCTTATACAGAACCAACAACAACATCGGAGCGGACAACTCCAACATCAGTGGAATCAACCACAGTTCCATCTACCACACCAACTACATTTCCAACAACGACTGAAGCATTACTCTTTACAACAACATTTTATACAGAACCAACAACAACATCGGAGCAGACAACTCCAACATCAGTGGAATTAACCACAGTTTCTTCTACGACACCAACTGCAATTCCAACAACGACTGAAGCATTGCTCTCTACAACAACATCTTATACAGAACCAACAACAACATCGGAGCAGACAACCAACCAATATACGACACCAACTGCAATTCCAATAACGACTGAAGCATTACTCCCTACAACAACATCTTATACAGAACCAACAACAACATCGGAGCAGACAACTCCAACATCAGTAGAATCAACCACAGTTCCATATACGACCCCAACTGCAATTCCAACAACGACTGAAGCATTACTCCCTACAACAACATCTTATACAGAACCAACAACAACATCGGAGCAGACAACTCCAACATCAGTAGAATCAACCACAGTTCCATCTACGACACCAACTGCGGTTCCAACAACGACTGAAGCATTACTCCCCACAACAACATCTTATACAGAACCAACACGAACATCAGAGCACACAACTCCAACACCAATGGAATCAACCACAGTTCCATCTACGACACCAACTGTAATTCCAACAACGACTGAAGCATTACTCCCCACAACAACATCTTATACAGAACCAACAACAACATCGGAGCAGACAACTCCATCATCAGTCGAATCAACCACAGTTCCATCTACCACACCAACTGCAATTCCAACAACGACTGAAGCATTACTCTCTACAACAACATCTTATACAGCACCAACAACAATATCGGAGCAGACAACTCCAACATCAGTGGAATCAACCACATTTCCATCTACGACGCCAACTGCAATTCCAACAACGACTGAAGCATTACTCCCTACAACAACATCTTATACAGAACCAACAACAACATCGGAGCGGACAACTCCAGCATCAGTGGAATCAACCACAGTTCCATCTACCACACCAACTACATTTCCAACAACGACTGAAGCATTACTACCTACAACAACATCTTATACAGAACCAACAACAACATCGGAGCAGACAACTCCAACATCAGTAGAATCAACCACAGTTCCATCTACGACACCAACTGCAGTTCCAACAACGACTGAAGCATTGTTCCCTACAACAACATCTTATACAGAACCAACAACAACACCGGAGCAGACAACTCCAACATCAGTGGAATCAACCACAGTTCCATATACGACACCAACTGCAATTCCAACAACGACTGAAGAATTACTACCTACAACAACATCTTATACAGAACCAACAACAACATCGGAGCAGACAACTCCAACATCAGTAGAATCAACCACAGTTCCATCTACGACACCAACTGCAGTTCCAACAACGACTGAAGCATTAATCCCCACAACAACATCTTATACAGAACCAACAACAACATCGGAGCAGACAACTCCAACATCAGTAGAATCAACCACAGTTCCATCTACCACACCAACTACAATTCCAACAACGACTGAAGCATTGCTCCCTACAACAACATCTTATACAGAACAAACAACAACATCGGAGCAGACAACTCCAACATCAGTGGAATCAACCACATTTCCATCTACGACGCCAACTGCAATTCCAACAACGACTGAAGCATTACTCCCTACAACAACATCTTATACAGAACCAACAACAACATCGGAGCAGACAACTCCAACATCAGTGGAATCAACCAGAGTTCCATCTACGACAACGACTGCAATTCTAACAACGACTGAAGCATTACTCCCTACAACAACATCTTATACAGAACCAACAACAACATCGGAGCAGACAACTCCAACATCAGTAGAATCAACCACAGTTCCTTCTACGACACTAACTGCAATTCCAACAACGACTGAAGCATTCCTCCCTACAACAACATCTTATACAGAACAAACAACAACATCGGAGCAGACAACTCCAACATCAGTGGAATCAACCACAGATCCATCTACGACAACGACTGCAATCCTAACAACGACTGAAGCATTACTCCCTACAACAACATCTTATACAGAACCAACAACAACATCGGAGCAGACAACTCCAACATCAGTAGAATCAACCACAGTTCCTTCTACGACACCAACTGCAATTCCAACGACTGAAGCATTACTCCCTACAACAACATCTTATACACAACCAACAACAACATCGGAGCAGACAACTCCAACATCAGTAGAATCAACCACAGTTCCTTCTACGACACCAACTGCAATTCCAACAACGACTGAAGCATTGCTCCCTACATCAACATCTTATGCAGAACCAACAACAACATCGGAGCAGACAACTCCAACATCAGTGGAATCAACCAGAGTTCCATCTACGACAACGACTGCAATTCTAACAACGACTGAAGCATTACTCCCTACAACAACATCTTATACAGAACCTACAACAACATCGGAGCAGACAACTCCAACATCAGTAGAATCAACCACAGCTCCATCTACGACACCAACTGCAATTCCAACAACGACTGAAGCATTACTCCCTACAACAACATCTTATACAGAGCCAACAACAACATCGGAGCAGACAACTCCAACATCAGTGGAATCAACCACAGATCCATCTACGACACCAACTGCAATTCCAACAACGACTGAAGCATTGCTCCCTACAACAACATCTTATACAGAACCAACAACAACATCGGATCAGACAACTCCAACATCAATAGAATCAACCACAGTTCCTTCTACGACACTAACTGCAATTCCAACAACGACTGAAGCATTACTCCCTACAACAACATCTTATACAGAACCAACAACAACATCGGAGCAGACAACTCCAACATCAGTAGAATCAACCACAGTTCCATCTACGACAGCAACTGCAGTTCCAACAACGACTGAAGCATTACTCCCTACAACAACATCTTATACAGAACCAACAACAACATCGGAGCAGACAACTCCAACATCAGTAGAATCAACCACAGTTCCATCTACGTCACCAACTGTCGTGTTTACATCAGAACCTCCAGCCATCTCAACTCCTACATGGTGCGCTGCCATTCCCACACTTCCCGGGTGTCCCGATGCATTAACGACAGCAAGAACGCCTCCGCCAGAAACGACTATTTCTTCACCGACATCTACAACGCGTAGAACAACAGCTCCTACTTTGGCAACTACTAAACCGACAACAGTTGGATTTACATCAGATCCTCCAGCCATCTCAACTCCTACATGGTGCGCTGCCATTCCCACGCTTCCCGGGTGTCCCGATGCGTCAACGACAGCAAGAACGCCTCCGCCAGAAACGACAATTTCTTCACCGACATCTACAACGCGTAGAACAACAGCTCCTACTTTGGCAACTACTAAACCGACAACAATTGGATTTACATCAGATCCTCCAGCCATCTCAACTCCTACATGGTGCGCTGCCATTCCCACGCTTCCCGGGTGTCCCGATGCGTCAACGACAGAAAGAACGCCTCTGCCAGAAACGACAATTTCTTCACCGACATCTACAACGCGTAGAACAACAGCTCCTACTTTGGCAACTACTAAACCGACAACAATTGGATTTACATCAGATCCTCCAGCCATCTCAACTCCTACATGGTGCGCTGCGATTCCCACGCTTCCCGGGTGTCCCGATGCGTCAACGACAGAGAGAACGCCTCCGCCAGAAACGACAATTTCTTCACCGACATCTACAACGCGTAGAACAACAGCTCCTACTTTGGCAACTACTAAACCGACAACAATTGGATTTACATCAGATCCTCCAGCCATCTCAACTCCTACATGGTGCGCTGCCATTCCCACGCTTCCCGGGTGTCCCGATGCGTCAACGACAGAAAGAACGCCTCCGCCAGAAACGACAATTTCTTCACCGACATCTACAACGCGTAGAACAACAGCTCCTACTTTGGCAACTACTAAACCGACAACAATTGGATTTACATCAGATCCTCCAGCCATCTCAACTCCTACATGGTGCGCTGCCATTCCCACGCTTCCCGGGTGTCCCGATGCGTCAACGACAGAAAGAACGCCTCCGCCAGAAACGACAATTACGACAATTTCTTCACCGACATCTACAACGCGTAGAACAACAGCTCCTACTTTGGCAACTACTAAACCGACAACAATTGGATTTACATCAGATCCTCCAGCCATCTCAACTCCTACATGGTGCGCTGCCATTCCCACGCTTCCCGGGTGTCCCGATGCTTCAACGACAGAAAGAACGCCTCCGCCAGAAACGACAATTTCTTCACCGACATCTACAACACGTAGAACAACAGCTCCTACTTTGGCAACTACTAAACCGACAACAATTGGATTTACATCAGATCCTCCAGCCATCTCAACTCCTACATGGTGCGCTGCCATTCCCACGCTTCCCGGGTGTCCCGATGCGTCAACGACAGAAAGAACGCCTCCGCCAGAAACGACAATTTCTTCACCGACATCTACAACGCGTAGAACAACAGCTCCTACTTTGGCAACTACTAAACCGACAACAATTGGATTTACATCAGATCCTCCAGCCATCTCAACTCCTACATGGTGCGCTGCCATTCCCACGCTTCCCGGGTGTCCCGATGCGTCAACGACAGCAAGAACGCCTCCGCCAGAAACGACAATTACGACAATTTCTTCACCGACATCTACAACGCGTAGAACAACAGCTCCTACTTTGGCAACTACTAAACCGACAACAACTGGATTTACATCAGATCCTCCAGCCATCTCAACTCCTACATGGTGCGCTGCCATTCCCACGCTTCCCGGGTGTCCCGATGCTTCAACGACAGAAAGAACGCCTCCGCCAGAAACGACAATTTCTTCACCGACATCTACAACACGTAGAACAACAGCTCCTACTTTGGCAACTACTAAACCGACAACAATTGGATTTACATCAGATCCTCCAGCCATCTCAACTCCTACATGGTGCGCTGCCATTCCCACGCTTCCCGGGTGTCCCGATGCGTCAACGACAGCAAGAACGCCTCTGCCAGAAACGACAAGTTCTTCACAATTCGCAATTCCAACAACGACTGAAGCAGTGTTCCCTACAACATCTTATAAAGAACCAACAACAATATCGGAGCAGACAACTCCAATATCAGTAGAATCAACCACAGTTCCACATACGACACCAACTGCAATTCCAACAACGACTGAAGCATTGTTCCCTACAACAACATCTTATACAGAACCAACAACAACATCGGAGCAGACAACTCCAACATCAGTGGAATTAACCACAGTTTCTTCTACGACACCAACTGCAATTCCAACAACGACTGAAGCATTGCTCCCTACAACAACATCTTATACAGAACCAACAACAACATCGGAGCAGACAACTCCAACATCAGTAGAATCAACCACAGTTCCATATACGAGCCCAACTGCAATTCTAACAACGACTGAAGCATTAGTCCCTACAACAACATCTTATACAGAACCACCAAGAACATCGGAGCAGACAACTCCAACATCAGTAGAATCAACCACAGTTCCATCTACCACACCAACTGCAATTCCAACAACGACTGAAGCATTACTCTCTACAACAACATCTTATACAGAACCAACAACAACATCGGGGCAGACAACTCCAACATCAGTAGAATCATCCACAGTTCCACCTACGACACCAACTGCAATTCCAACAACGACTGAAGCATTACTACCTACAACAACATCTTATACAGAACCAACAACAACATCGGAGCAGACAACTCCAACATCAGTAGAATCAACCACAGTTCCATCTACCACACCAACTACAATTCCAACAACGACTGAAGCATTGCTCCCTACAACAACATCTTATACAGAACAAACAACAACATCGGAGCAGACAACTCCAACATCAGTGGAATCAACCACAGTTCCTTCTACGACACCAACTGCAATTCCAACAACGACTGAAGCATTGCTCCCTACAACAACATCTTATACAGAACAAACAACAACATCGGAGCAGACAACTCCAACATCAGTGGAATCAACCACAGTTCCTTCTACGACACCAACTGCAGTTCCAACAACGACTGAAGCATTCCTCCCTACAACAACATCTTATACAGAACCAACAACAACATCGGAGCAGACAACTCCAACATCAGTGGAATCAACTAGAGTTCCATCTACGACAACGACTGCAATTCTAACAACGACTGAAGCATTACTCCCTACAACAACATCTTATACAGAACCAACAACAACATCGGAGCAGACAACTCCAACATCAGTAGAATCAACCACAGTTCCTTCTACGACACCAACTGCAATTCCAACAACGACTGAAGCATTCCTCCCTACAACAACATCTTATACAGAACAAACAACAACATCGGAGCAGACAACTCCAACATCAGTGGAATCAACCACAGATCCATCTACGACAACGACTGCAATCCTAACAACGACTGAAGCATTACTCCCTACAACAATATCTTATACAGAACCAACAACAACATCGGAGCAGACAACTCCAACATCAGTAGAATCAACCACAGTTCCTTCTACGACACCAACTGCAATTCCAACGACTGAAGCATTACTCCCTACAACAACATCTTATACAGAACCAACAACAACATCGGAGCAGACAACTCCAACATCAGTAGAATCAACCACAGTTCCTTCTACGACACCAACTGCAATTCCAACAACGACTGAAGCATTGCTCCCTACATCAACATCTTATGCAGAACCAACAACAACATCGGAGCAGACAACTCCAACATCAGTGGAATCAACCAGAGTTCCATCTACGACAACGACTGCAATTCTAACAACGACTGAAGCATTACTCCCTACAACAACATCTTATACAGAACCAACAACAACATCGGATCAGACAACTCCAACATCAGTAGAATCAACCACAGTTCCTTCTACGACACCAACTGCAATTCCAACAACGACTGAAGCATTACTCCCTACAACAACATCTTATACAGAGCCAACAACAACATCGGAGCAGACAACTCCAACATCAGTGGAATCAACCACAGATCCATCTACGACACCAACTGCAATTCCAACAACGACTGAAGCATTGCTCCCTACAACAACATCTTATACAGAACCAACAACAACATCGGATCAGACAACTCCAACATCAGTAGACTCAACCACAGTTCCTTCTACGACACCAACTGCAATTCCAACAACGACTGAAGCATTGCTCCCTACAACAACATCTTATACAGAACCAACAGCAACATCGGAGCAGACAACCCCAACATCAGTAGAATCAACCACAGTTCCATCTACGACACCAACTGCAATTCCAACAACGACTGAAGCATTACTCCCTACAACAACATCTTATACAGAACCAACAACAACATCGGAGCAGACAACTCCAACATCAGTAGAATCAACCACAGTTCCATCTACGACAGCAACTGCAGTTCCAACAACGACTGAAGCATTACTCCCTACAACAACATCTTATACAGAACCAACAACAACATCGGAGCAGACAACTCCAACATCAGTAGAATCAACCACAGTTCCATCTACGTCACCAACTGTCGTGTTTACATCAGAACCTCCAGCCATCTCAACTCCTACATGGTGCGCTGCCATTCCCACACTTCCCGGGTGTCCCGATGCATTAACGACAGCAAGAACGCCTCCGCCAGAAACGACTATTTCTTCACCGACATCTACAACGCGTAGAACAACAGCTCCTACTTTGGCAACTACTAAACCGACAACAACTGGATTTACATCAGATCCTCCAGCCATCTCAACTCCTACATGGTGCGCTGCCATTCCCACGCTTCCCGGGTGTCCCGATGCGTCAACGACAGCAAGAACGCCTCCGCCAGAAACGACAATTTCTTCACCGACATCTACAACGCGTAGAACAACAGCTCCTACTTTGGCAAATACTAAACCGACAACAATTGGATTTACATCAGATCCTCCAGCCATCTCAACTCCTACATGGTGCGCTGCCATTCCCACGCTTCCCGGGTGTCCCGATGCGTCAACGACAGAAAGAACGCCTCTGCCAGAAACGACAATTTCTTCACCGACATCTACAACGCGTAGAACAACAGCTCCTACTTTGGCAACTACTAAACCGACAACAATTGGATTTACATCAGATCCTCCAGCCATCTCAACTCCTACATGGTGCGCTGCGATTCCCACGCTTCCCGGGTGTCCCGATGCGTCAACGACAGAGAGAACGCCTCCGCCAGAAACGACAATTTCTTCACCGACATCTACAACACGTAGAACAACAGCTCCTACTTTGGCAACTACTAAACCGACAACAATTGGATTTACATCAGATCCTCCAGCCATCTCAACTCCTACATGGTGCGCTGCCATTCCCACGCTTCCCGGGTGTCCCGATGCGTCAACGACAGAAAGAACGCCTCCGCCAGAAACGACAATTACGACAATTTCTTCACCGACATCTACAACGCGTAGAACAACAGCTCCTACTTTGGCAACTACTAAACCGACAACAATTGGATTTACATCAGATCCTCCAGCCATCTCAACTCCTACATGGTGCGCTGCCATTCCCACGCTTCCCGGGTGTCCCGATGCTTCAACGACAGAAAGAACGCCTCCGCCAGAAACGACAATTTCTTCACCGACATCTACAACACGTAGAACAACAGCTCCTACTTTGGCAACTACTAAACCGACAACAATTGGATTTACATCAGATCCTCCAGCCATCTCAACTCCTACATGGTGCGCTGCCATTCCCACGCTTCCCGGGTGTCCCGATGCGTCAACGACAGAAAGAACGCCTCCGCCAGAAACGACAATTTCTTCACCGACATCTACAACGCGTAGAACAACAGCTCCTACTTTGGCAACTACTAAACCGACAACAATTGGATTTACATCAGATCCTCCAGCCATCTCAACTCCTACATGGTGCGCTGCCATTCCCACGCTTCCCGGGTGTCCCGATGCGTCAACGACAGCAAGAACGCCTCCGCCAGAAACGACAATTACGACAATTTCTTCACCGACATCTACAACGCGTAGAACAACAGCTCCCACTTTGGCAACTACTAAATCGACAACAACTGGATTTACATCAGATCCTCCAGCCATCTCAACTCCTACATGGTGCGCTGCCATTCCCACGCTTCCCGGGTGTCCCGATGCTTCAACGACAGAAAGAACGCCTCCGCCAGAAACGACAATTTCTTCACCGACATCTACAACACGTAGAACAACAGCTCCTACTTTGGCAACTACTAAACCGACAACAATTGGATTTACATCAGATCCTCCAGCCATCTCAACTCCTACATGGTGCGCTGCCATTCCCACGCTTCCCGGGTGTCCCGATGCGTCAACGACAGCAAGAACGCCTCTGCCAGAAACGACAATTTCTTCACCGACATCTGCCAAACGTAGGACAACAGCTCCTACTTTGGCAACTACTAAACCGACAACAACTGGATTTACATCAGATCCTCCAGCCATCTCAACTCCTACATGGTGCGCTGCCATTCCCACACTTCCCGGGTGTACCGATGCGCCAACGACCGCAAGAACGCCTCTGCCAGGAACGACAATTTCTTCACCGACATCTACAACGCGTAGAACAACAGCTCCTACTTTGGCAACTACTAAACCGACAACAATTGGATTTACATCAGATCCTCCAGCCATCTCAACTCCTACATTGTGCGCTGCCATTCCCACGCTTCCCGGGTGTCCCGATGCGTCAACGACAGCAAGAACGCCTCTGCCAGAAACGACAATTTCTTCACCGACATCTGCCAAACGTAGGACAACAGCTCATACTTTGGCAACTACTAAACCGACAACAACTGGATTTACATCAGATCCTCCAGCCATCTCAACTCCTACATGGTGCGCTGCCATTCCCACGCTTCCCGGGTGTCCCGATGCTTCAACGACAGAAAGAACGCCTCCGCCAGAAACGACAATTTCTTCACCGACATCTACAACACGTAGAACAACAGCTCCTACTTTGGCAACTACTAAACCGACAACAACTGGATTTACATCAGATCCTCCAGCCATCTCAACTCCTACATGGTGCGCTGCCATTCCCACGCTTCCCGGGTGTCCCGATGCATTAACGACAGAAAGAACGCCTCCGCCAGAAACGACAATTTCTTCACCGACATCTACAACACGTAGAACAACAGCTCCTACTTTGGCAACTACTAAACCGACAACAATTGGATTTACATCAGATCCTCCAGCCATCTCAACTCCTACATGGTGCGCTGCCATTCCCACGCTTCCCGGGTGTCCCGATGCGTCAACGACAGCAAGAACGCCTCTGCCAGAAACGACAATTTCTTCACCGACATCTGCCAAACGTAGGACAACAGCTCCTACTTTGGCAACTACTAAACCGACAACAACTGGATTTACATCAGATCCTCCAGCCATCTCAACTCCTACATGGTGCGCTGCCATTCCCACGCTTCCCGGGTGTCCCGATGCTTCAACGACAGAAAGAACGCCTCCGCCAGAAACGACAATTTCTTCACCGACATCTACAACACGTAGAACAACAGCTCCTACTTTGGCAACTACTAAACCGACAACAACTGGATTTACATCAGATCCTCCAACCATCTCAACTCCTACATGGTGCGCTGCCATTCCCACGCTTCCCGGGTGTCCCGATGCATTAACGACAGAAAGAACGCCTCCGCCAGAAACGACAATTTCTTCACCGACATCTACAACACGTAGAACAACAGCTCCTACTTTGGCAACTACTAAACCGACAACAATTGGATTTACATCAGATCCTCCAGCCATCTCAACTCCTACATGGTGCGCTGCCATTCCCACGCTTCCCGGGTGTCCCGATGCGTCAACGACAGAAAGAACGCCTCCGCCAGAAACGACAATTTCTTCACCGACATCTACAACGCGTAGAACAACAGCTCCTACTTTGGCAACTACTAAACCGACAACAATTGGATTTACATCAGATCCTCCAGCCATCTCAACTCCTACATGGTGCGCTGCCATTCCCACGCTTCCCGGGTGTCCCGATGCGTCAACGACAGAAAGAACGCCTCCGCCAGAAACGACAATTTCTTCACCGACATCTACAACGCGTAGAACAACAGCTCCTACTTTGGCAACTACTAAACCGACAACAACTGGATTTACATCAGATCCTCCAGCCATCTCAACTCCTACATGGTGCGCTGCCATTCCCACGCTTCCCGGGTGTCCCGATGCTTCAACGACAGAAAGAACGCCTCCGCCAGAAACGACAATTTCTTCACCGACATCTACAACACGTAGAACAACAGCTCCTACTTTGGCAACTACTAAACCGACAACAACTGGATTTACATCAGATCCTCCAGCCATCTCAACTCCTACATGGTGCGCTGCCATTCCCACGCTTCCCGGGTGTCCCGATGCTTCAACGACAGAAAGAACGCCTCCGCCAGGAACGACAATTTCTTCACCGACATCTACAACACGTAGAACAACAGCTCCTACTTTGGCAACTACTAAACCGACAACAATTGGATTTACATCAGATCCTCCAGCCATCTCAACTCCTACATGGTGCGCTGCCATTCCCACGCTTCCCGGGTGTCCCGATGCGTCAACGACAGAAAGAACGCCTCCGCCAGAAACGACAATTTCTTCACCGACATCTACAACGCGTAGAACAACAGCTCCTACTTCGGCAACTACTAAACCGACAACAATTGGATTTACATCAGATCCTCCAGCCATCTCAACTCCTACATGGTGCGCTGCGATTCCCACGCTTCCCGGGTGTCCCGATGCATTAACGACAGCAAGAACGCCTCCGCCAGAAACGACAATTTCTTCACCGACATCTACAACGCGTAGAACAACAGCTCCTACTCTGGCAACTACTAAACCGACAACAATTGGATTTACATCAGATCCTCCAGCCATCTCAACTCCTACATGGTGCGCTGCCATTCCCACGCTTCCCGGGTGTCCCGATGCGTCAACGACAGAAAGAACGCCTCCGCCAGAAACGACAATTTCTTCACCGACATCTACAACGCGTAGAACAACAGCTCCTACTCTGGCAACTACTAAACCGACAACAATTGGATTTACATCAGATCCTCCAGCCATCTCAACTCCTACATGGTGCGCTGCCATTCCCACGCTTCCCGGGTGTCCCGATGCGTCAACGACAGAAAGAACGCCTCCGCCAGAAACGACAATTTCTTCACCGACATCTACAACGCGTAGAACAACAGCTCCTACTTTGGCAACTACTAAACCGACAACAATTGGATTTACATCAGATCCTCCAGCCATCTCAACTCCTACATGGTGCGCTGCCATTCCCTCGTTTCCCGGGTGTCCCGATGCGTCAACGACAGAAAGAACGCCTCCGCCAGAAACGACAATTTCTTCACCGACATCTACAACGCGTAGAACAACAGCTCCTACTTTGGCAACTACTAAACCGACAACAATTGGATTTACATCAGATCCTCCAGCCATCTCAACTCCTACATGGTGCGCTGCCATTCCCTCGCTTCCCGGGTGTCCCGATGCGTCAACGACAGCAAGAACGCCTCCGCCAGAAACGACAATTTCTTCACCGACATCTGCAACGCGTAGAACAACAGCTCCTACTTTGGCAACTACTAAACCGACAACAATTGGATTTACATCAGATCCTCCAGCCATCTCAACTCCTACATGGTGCTCTGCCATTCCCACGCTTCCCGGGTGTCCCGATGCGTCAACGACAGAAAGAACGCCTCCGCCAGAAACGACAATTTCTTCACCGACATCTACAACGCGTAGAACAACAGCTCCTACTTTGGCAACTACTAAACCGACAACAATTGGATTTACATCAGATCCTCCAGCCATCTCAACTCCTACATGGTGCGCTGCCATTCCCACGCTTCCCGGGTGTCCCGATGCGTTAACGACAGAAAGAACGCCTCCGCCAGAAACGACAATTTCTTCACCGACATCTACAACGCGTAGAACAACAGCTCCTACTTTGGCAACTACTAAACCGACAACAATTGGATTTACATCAGATCCTCCAACCATCTCAACTCCTACATGGTGCGCTGCCATTCCCACGCTTCCCGGGTGTCCCGATGCGTCAACGACAGAAAGAACGCCTCCGCCAGAAACGACAATTACGACAATTTCTTCACCGACATCTACAACGCGTAGAACAACAGCTCCTACTTTGGCAACTACTAAACCGACAACAACTGGATTTACATCAGATCCTCCAGCCATCTCAACTCCTACATGGTGCACTGCCATTCCCACGCTTCCCGGGTGTCCCGATGCGTCAACGACAGAAAGAACGCCTCCGCCAGAAACGACAATTTCTTCACCGACATCTACAACACGTAGAACAACAGCTCCTACTTTGGCAACTACTAAACCGACAACAATTGGATTTACATCAGATCCTCCAGCCATCTCAACTCCTACATGGTGCGCTGCCATTCCCACGCTTCCCGGGTGTCCCGATGCGTCAACGACAGAAAGAACGCCTCCGCCAGAAACGACAATTACGACAATTTCTTCACCGACATCTACAACGCGTAGAACAACAGCTTCTACTTTGGCAACTACTAAACCGACAACAATTGGATTTACATCAGATCCTCCAGCCATCTCAACTCCTTCATGGTGCGCTGCCATTCCCACGCTTCCCGGGTGTCCCGATGCATTAACGACAGCAAGAACGCCTCCGCCAGAAACGACAATTTCTTCACCGACATCTACAACGCGTAGAACAACAGCTCCTACTTTGGCAACTACTAAACCGACAACAGTTGGATTTACATCAGATCCTCCAGCCATCTCAACTCCTACATTGTGCGCTGCCATTCCCACGCTTCCCGGGTGTCCCGATGCGTCAACGACAGCAAGAACGCCTCCGCCAGAAACGACAATTTCTTCACCGACATCTACAACGCGTAGAACAACAACTCCTACTTTGGCAACTACTAAACCGACAACAATTGGATTTACATCAGATCCTCCAGCCATCTCAACTCCTACATGGTGCGCTGCCATTCCCACGCTTCCCGGGTGTCCCGATGCGTCAACGACAGAAAGAACGCCTCCGCCAGAAACGACAATTTCTTCACCGACATCTACAACGCGTAGAACAACAGCTCCTACTTTGGCAACTACTAAACCGACAACAATTGGATTTACATCAGATCCTCCAGCCATCTCAACTCCTACATGGTGCGCTGCCATTCCCACGCTTCCCGGGTGTCCCGATGCGTCAACGACAGAAAGAACGCCTCCGCCAGAAACGACAATTACGACAATTTCTTCACCGACATCTACAACGCGTAGAACAACAGCTCCTACTTTGGCAACTACTAATCCGACAACAATTGGATTTACATCAGATCCTCCAGCCATCTCAACTCCTACATGGTGCGCCGCCATTCCCACGCTTCCCGGGTGTCCCGATGCGTCAACGACAGAAAGAACGCCTCCGCCAGAAACGACAATTTCTTCACCGACATCTACAACGCGTAGGACAACAGCTCCTACTTTGGCAACTACTTCACCGACAACCAATGTATTTACATCAGAACCTCAAGTCATCTCAACTCCTATATTGTGCGCTGCCATTCCCACGCTTCCCGGGTGTCCTGGTATGTCATCGAGAGGAAAAAAGCCTCTATTAGGCACCACAATTTCTTCATCGACATCTTCAACGCGTAGAACAACAGCGCCTACTTTAGCACCGACTTCTTCTGAATCCAGTGTATTTACATTAAAACCTCCAGCCATCTCAACTCCTATAATGTGCACTGTCAATCCCACTCTTCCCGGGTGTCCTAGTGTGTCAGCAGCTACGACAACGCCTCTACCGGAAACGACACCTACACTTACACCTTCACCTACAAATGTAACAGTTCACGGGTGTCCTGGTGCATCAGAAACATGGAATTCATTGCCTCCAACGACTTCGCAGTTACTCTTAACAACGCCAGCATCCACCCTGCTGTTCACACCACAAAACGCGCTGATTTGGTGTGCAATTTATCCTGATCACCGTCAGTGTGTAGGACCTCTTGCTTTTACATCAATATTAGGTACATCTAACACAATAGGAGCAAGCTTATTATGGACTTCAGGCCCAACAGCGTCTGGATCACTCCCAACAACCGCTTTGCCAGTGCCAACGGGATGCTCAGCGGTAACGCTACAGAGTGTATCAGTTTGGTGCGCTATATATCCGTCTCTACCAGGATGCAGAAGTCTTCCCGGCGTGCCACAATCACCGGCGCCAAGTTCATCTCACCCAACAGCAGCAAACTTCTTACTAGTACTGACAGTTAATCCAACTCAATCACCAGGGACTTCGAGCCCAGCACCCTGTGCATCAGTTCCAACCACCGTTTTACCAGTTCCACTGGGTTTTTCCATAGTAACACCACAGAGTGTATCTGTTTGGTGCGCTATATATCCATCTCTGCCCGGATGCTCCATCAGCTCTGGTCTGGTACCGCTTTGTGCTTCATTCGCACCACAAGCGACAAAATTATCAATATCGACACCCATTATGACCCCTGCAGCACCAATTTCAGCATCAGATCCAAGTCCGGAGTCTTAAGAAGCAGTGCAAGACCTCGCAATAAATGTTTTTGTAAAGTCTAATGAATAAATGCTTCCTAACAACCGGAATGAGTTAATAAATTCTTTTAATTAACCGGTTTTTTATTTTGCGGAATTTTTAAATTAACTATGCTGAGATATTAGCTAATTTTGAAAGAAACTGAAGAGCAAACGGTAAAAATATTTCGTCTTAACATTCAGAGGTCGTAGACCTACAATTTTGTTTGATTACTCTGACCGTATGGTTAATTTTTTAATCAAATTTACGTGTTCCGTTTATGAATATTTATTATATTGTAATATTAGCGTACTGCCAACATTTTTAAACGTGAGTTTGGGTGTGTTGTAGGGTTTTTCCCTCAAGTTTAAATATGCTAATTTATACGCTCGAGTTGAACGACTTTTCCAACGTTTTGTTTCGAATTCCATAAATCAATTTTACAGTTTGTTGTTATCGTTGTTGGTGTTGACACTTAATATTAATTTATAGTTTTTATGTTGTTTTTGTTGTGTTTTGCTTCCATTATATGGCGGCAAAATGCTGACCTTTTCATTCACGACTTTTACTGGTACACATTTATTTATTCTATAATTAATTATTTCAATTATAACCGCTCACACACTAGCGTATATTTAAAGAAACGTGCATATGTGTGTGCGATGTCGTGTACTTGTGCTATTATTACATCCGAAATTGAAATTATTCTATGAAACGAATTATTTTTGACACTCGAAAATGCCCTCCTCCACAACTGTCAAATTTAGATAACATTTCACGAAAAATGCTCCCTCTCTCTGCAGAGTGAAAGTAACTCAAATAATTTCATGCTTTACTGTAGGGAATCGAGTTTTTTAAAGGAAAATGTCTCCAACTTGCACTTACAGTTAAAATAATTTCATTTCACAAACGGTTTTAGAGTTCAAATAAATTTTGAATATAATCAAGCAGGAAAATTTTCTCTCTAACAATGATGACAATGATACGTCATCTGGATGAGCACGTAATTTTAGTTAGATTTCTAGAGGGACAGTTGCCCCTTGACTCTTTGCCGATTCTCCGGCCCACTTCGTACGCTCGTAGCTGTTTTCAACAATTCTTGCCATTTCGTACGGTTTCCAGGGCTTTTCCTGTTATTAACTACTCGAAAAGAGTCCTTCGCAGTTGATCCAAGAAATTGCGAATTAAACTCAAATGAATAAATGATGGACTGCGAATGCCTACAGCAAAAGTGTGTGCTGTGAATGCAACAGCATGCCAGACTCGATGAAGATGCTGCCGCATGGAACACAACGAAGGGACAAGTCATTCGAGCAGATGCACAGAAGAACTGACCGCAAAGCTGCACTTTAAACGATTAAAAGAAGCAGCATGGAGCAGGATTGCAGGCACTCGTATAATGAAAACACAACGAGGAAAATAATGAAAACAAATAGCTTCGGGGGTTTGGTACGAAAACGACACAAAATCAACTCCACCTCACAGGTACTCGTAGTTGCTGTGTCGCTGTCCTGTCAGCCGCGGCCCTGTCGACCGCTATCTTGTCAACCGATTTCAATGTCGTTGACATGGGGCTAAAATGAAAGCATTGCCTTGCGGTCAGAGTAAACGATACGATAAAAACTTCTTGCACAGGACTAAATTATGTTTACTTGCCTGAGGAAGATGTATAAGTAAACTTGAAAAGTTTATATAATCGTCTGGAGGTTATTTTAATTTGCAGGCATAGGGTTTGAGTACTTTATCTGCTATAGGTACCACATCACACTTTTCGAAATCTGTTTCAATAGTCAAATATATATAGATCACATCTTCGAATCAGCTTTCTTTTAAATGAACGAGTTATTTTAAAATTAAGGAACTACGAAGAAAATTGCAGCCAAAATGTTTTAATTTAATAGCAAACACGGATATAATTGTGGTTTTTGTGTATGTTCTGCTTCCACTGATTAGTTGATTTAATAATTCTTATACACCTTCTTAATAAAAAAGAAAGCGCCGTTTACCTCTTCTTTTTCTTTCTTATCCGACTGTTCAATATTAAATGCTTTTGGTTTTGATATTTCCACAAACACTGAGAAGAGTCAAGAACATTCTCAAATAGCTTCTTTCTTTCGCCCACCTTTCAACTTTTTATTCTTACGTCTTGTCTTGATCGCCTTGAACTTCTCCTGTTTAATAACCTTTACGATTTCTTTTCTTTGACCGCTTCAATACTTCAATAAAAAATGTCCTTCGCTCGTATCCTTCTAAGAACTGCGTAATTGACAGCGAGTCTTAATTTATTCATTGATTGCGTCTCTGCTGCTGACCACCATTCAACAGCAACCTGCTAGAATTCATTTATTTCGCTTGAATCCCATTCGGGATAGCGTTGTTTATCATAAAATAAAATTGTAAACTTGTTCTGGTTCTCGTCTTGAATTGTATCATATAAAATCTCTAAGGTTGTCCTTCGATTTAAGTCTGAAACCCTAAAGAGAATTGAAGCTTTAGAGAGAAATTTTGTTTTTCTCTACTCCCAAAAAAGAGGATTTGGTTGATTCCATAGTTTAGAGATCACGCATTCAATGTTGCTGGTGCTCTCTGTTGAATTTGCTGATGAGTCCCTGATAAGTCTCTGATGAGTATCTGATGAGCCTCTGATGAAGTTGTTTCAGCGACTGAATATTGATAAGAATGTAACGTGTTGCTGCTTCGTTGGATAACCCAAGTCATGTCTTCTTTACATAACCCAAGTCATGCCTACAGATTAGGGCTTCCCACCACGGGATTTGTTTACCTTAGGTCTCGCAGACCCCCGGACTGTGGGAGTCCGGGATTAGAGAACCTCTGATGCACCGCACACGCTAAAAAACAAGCACAAACACATACACACACACTCACACCCCACATTTATAATCACCCACAGCCCTCAACAAGAGAATCCTGCAAATTAAGAGCAACTACTTAGCCAGCTTTAACCCTCAGGTGGTGCCCTAATTTCATCGGAATCCCAAACAACCTTTGATTTGCTCATCGTGATTGCTGATATTCGTGTTACTGTTACCGTTGTTGTTGTTGTTGTTGTTGTTGTCTGGGATGTTGTCATCGCCGATGCTAAATGAATACAAGCTGCATGTGACACGACTCAGCATGAAATAGCAATTCGCGCCCAGCTCGCTCGGACGGCTTGTTCGGCGATGAAGGATATTCAGTTGCTCCGTTCACAGGAGAGAGTAGAGTGCTCATGCCGGGGAATCCACAGAACGAGAGACATTTTTTGTGCTAACGAATAGCATGCCAACGTGAGCTGTCCATGTGAAGCCAAAACATATTTCCGGCTCCCTCATTTCTTTGTTTTTCGGTAGGCTTCTGTCGCAGTGACTTGTTGTTTGGCGTTGAAGGAGTTCTTCTCCGTGTTCTGTGATGTGAACTGCTTCTCATGCTGACGGTTTTCCGGTTGCTGCAAATCATGATCAATCAAAGCTCGTCGCAGGAATTGGAAAGTCTGTCAAAAATGTGTCAGAAATTTTTCTGCGACACCCTGCTTCTTCCGCTTTTTCAATTTCGGATTCTTGCCATCAGTATTTGACTGATTGGAGGTTTGCGTGTGAAAAACTCGGCGCTATTCACACTTCCGCTATCGGTAGTCGGTGCACCGGATGCGGAATTTTCTGACCCTCTGTATCGAGCACTTTTTTGTGATTTCAAATTGCGCAGTTTTCTTCTATTCTTTCTTTTCGATTGAGCCGAGGAGACCAAAGACTAGGGCGCCACATAAAACGTTCCCATATTTATTGTTCTTGATTGATCGCAAGGATTCACAAAATCGGAAAATTTCCATGTAAAAATATAAATTTCGTATAGTTGAACCTCAAGCGGTTGTTATTTTTATACAGTTTTCTCAGTGTTTTTATTGACTCATTTACATGCCAAGAGTTTTATTTTTTCATACGCAACGGTAAGTAAACCTGTTAGTTTACTTGTTGTTGTTGTTGTTGTTGTTGTTGTTGTTGTTGTTGTTGTTGTTGTTGTTGTTAATAATAATAAGATGGTATTGTTTTAGCTGTTGTTGTTGTTGTTTTTCTGCTTGTGGCGCAGGTGTTGTAGAATGCAACGCAAACCACCGCCGCAACAATTCACCGAAAGTGTGAACGCAAGACTCGAACAAAAAAAAGAGCATCTACAGCAACACCAACTGACTTTCAATTTGCAGTTTAATTTTATTCTATCAATTTTCAGCTAATTTAGTACAGTTGAATTAATTATTTAACAACAACAATGTGTATTGCATATTGAGAGATGCACGTACATCGAGAGCGAGAGCTAAACCAGCTGATCCCGATAAAAGTTGACATAATTTCGTTGTAATTTAGAATTAATTGGATTAACATTTAATAAAATTACGTGGTCAAGCGTTCCATTAGCACAACCAGCAATTAGTCGCCACCATATGAAGCATTTAATAATGTTTGGATTTAAGCGCAAGTATAATAAAAATTATTATTAAAGTATTCAACAATGAAAATTTCTCTCTACAGTCAGTTCTGTGTGTGGAACTTAGTTAAAACATTTTTGCCTTAAATTTTATTTAAGGCCAAGACAAGTGAAAAAATAAACTTGGCCAACTAAGTTGGTGCAAATAACTATGAGAATTAATATAACAATAACAATAGAGTCCTAAAAAGTAATGCGAATGAGTCATAAAATGTTTGAATTATAGTTTTTCTTTTTTAAGTTTTGAAATTCTTCACTTTTCATCGCTGTGTTTGCTAGCCATTTCCGTTGGCCTGCACACGACCACACACACGAATACAGCGCGGATACACAACAATATTTTTATATATTGTTGAGGAAACTCGGTTGCTTACACAGTTGCAAACAAACACACACACACACACGCGCACACTTCCACGAAGCTTCCGCAGTTTTGTAAATGCTTGCAAATGTTATTTACTTTCAGCGTCCTGAAAGCGCGCTCGGCACCACCGCATGGCGTGGCTGTTCAAACTGTGCTGCTTTTAAGCAAATAAGTAATTATTTTAGCACGCTAGAAGGATACGCGGCGAAAAACCAGAAAAACAACACAAAATCCAGCGCACTTCATTCATAAAACGCTGCGCGGTTTGCGCGTGGCCAGCTGTGTTCAGCGCGTTGAACGCAAAGCTGCTTCGAAGCCACTAAGTTAATGAGTTTTCGAAGAAAATGTGTATCTTTGTAATTGATTTTGGTGAGTTTTTTTCGTTGTTAAAATTAATTGCATTGAAGTTGAGAGTTTCGAAATTGTAGAGCTAAAAACTGAGCCAGGATAGCTAAAAAACCGAATTAAATTGCCAATACTCATTTGATTCAAGCAGCTTTTTTCTCCGTAATTTTCTATACAAAAAATATTTTTAACAAAAACCTCACACTCGAGAAACCTTCGTCACTCGTGGGATTCAAACTGGGACTCCAGCATCGGAGGCGAACGTCAGCCGTTTCCTCGTTTGCGTACGAGTAGAAAACTTTGATCAGAGTGAGACCTGCAGTTTGTTGTTAATTTACTGCTGAATTCAGCTATAAAGCTGCACTCCTGCTTTTTAGTTACTTATTACGGCTGAATGCAATAATCCGGCAGAAAATACATAAAATAATTCATGCACGCGGTATGTAATTCACGCACGTCATGAGAAGTTTTCAACAAGCAGCTTTTTAATTAAGACAACAACAACTGTAACTCTAAAACCAACCACAGCAACAAACAATTTACACTGTTGTTGCAGCGATTCTAATTCTAATTAAAAAGTTCCGCATTGGGTGGAGGGTGCAGAAATGACGGAACAAAAACTTAATGCAGGAGAACATAAGCCAGCTTATAGCGCGCGCCTAAAAGTATGCAATGTGAAACTAAAAGCGTGAAAAGCAAGCAAATGCGACCGGCGACGACGCACTTGCACTTACGAGTCGGCAAATTAGACGAGGACCTTTGTAAGCATAGGTGGGGTTGAAACGAAGGGATGAGGCGGTCAGGGGGATGTCTTCCCCCCTTTCGAGTGAAAGTACAAATTTTTATTCGGAGTTTCTACATGCACAGTCGTGTATATTCAGAAATTTATGAGAAAAAGAGAAAAATTCAAAATAAATACAAGTGATTTTGAGCTCGAATTATAACGTCCCCTGTTTGAAGAAAAACCCTAGAAGACTTCCATGTATATTTAGAAGAACCTCCTCTTCCCATTCTTCTTCCTCTTCCTCCCTCTTCTCCGCGTGCCTTTACTTCTCCTTCTTCGCCCTGCTTCGCATTTAATTTGATTCAATCTGATAAGTAAACGTAAATAAATGAAATGCATTCGCATTTCCACCACACACACACAACCACAATTAGTTCCAAACACATGGACACACACACTCTGAGAAGCTCGCTCGTAATGCGTGCTCAATAAAGGTAAATCAGGCTCGCTAAACCGGATGGAAACCACCGTTAATGCATTTATTTGCACAGCAGTTAGTGACTGTGATTCAGGGATTCCCAGTTCTGGGATTTCTGAGGTTTAGAATTCCGTATTTTAAAAATAATTAAAATTGAATTTATTTATCAGTAATAAAAAGTATCAGTAATAAAAAAACTTTACAGACTAACAAAACTAAGAAAAGTATTTAAAATGTCTCAAACAAAATCTCACCGTAATTAGAAAATTCGCATGTGAAATAAAAATTCCCCAAAAAATCCCACATTTCAAATAGAATTGAAAAATTCCATGAGAATTCTAATTTCTCGAAGCAATTGAAAAATATCACAAGTAAGATATTCCACTTAAATGGCAACCCTGCGCTCACAATCAAATGGAAGCACTCATTCTCCATCTCTTTCACTCTCACACTTAATTGAAATCTTCCCAGCGATAATTGTTGTTGTTGCTTTTGTTATTATCAGCGGGTATTCGGCAACTTCTTGCGGTTTCGTTGCCTCCTCCCCTAAAACCGCAATCTCCCGCCTCTTCTCATCTCTTCTCCTCTCCTCTGCTCCCTTGTTCCCTCCTCTCCTCTGGCGGATTTCTGTTATCCTGTACACTGGTGTATCCTGCTTAAATGCAGTTTAATAACTTCAGCCGTTGATTAAGCCACGATTTCCATTTTGTTTGGTTGCTCAAATTTGCTCCGCTGAAATGCAGTAACATGATAATAAAAAGAGTTTTCGCACCAGTGGAAATGCAGCAGAAATGGAGTAGATAGAGATAAAGAGGGAGAGAGAGAGAGAGAGAGAGAGAGACTGAGAGCCGGGGGAGGGGAAGACGGCTGTGGAAGGTGGCCAAGTTGAGGCTTAAAATGTTGCTTCAGCTGGTGGCGGTTGACCGCGAGCTGACCGGTAATTTAAGCAGCTGCTGATAATCGCGTTATTAAGTGATCGCATTTGAAGCTCTTGAAGGTGGAAGCTGTTGTTGGTCGTAGTTATCAGCCAGCGGCGAGTTTTAGTTGCTGTCTTTACCTGTATTTTTACAATAAATAATCAGTTTTGTACGAAGTAACCACAGTAATCTTTGCGGGATTGAATTAATAGTAAATCTGTACATAAAAATTATTCAAATGGTCGATTTTGGAAGGAAGATTTTCCTTCTGTCCAATTTTAGCTAGCTGAAAATATTTCATTTATAAGAAACCCATGAAAAACTAGTTTATGTTGTTGTCATTTTCATTGATTACAGCATCACATGCACCCCAAAAACCATTACAACGCAAATGCAATTAGAGTCCGCCGTTCACTCGAGCTTCTCTTAAAAACGCCCATCAATTCGCGCCCCACCCACTCTGGGACTCAATTAAAAACACACTTCGCCTTGTTTAGAGGTGATGGCAACCTGTGGCGAAAAAAATAGCAACAATAACATGTAGCCAAAAGCGTAAAAAGGACAATTAAAAGCTCGCCACAAACTTGTTCGTGTCGACAACAGCTGTGCACCCTGCAACAGGGATGCTTTTTACACTTTTTCCCACTTTCATTTCTTCCTGTTTATTTTTTGCTATCGATGCGCTTCGGAAACGCGCGTTTTCAGCGCGTTTTTTCAGCTCGAAGTTGCTACTTCAAGGGTCTCCTTTATTTTCTAAAAAAGACGATTGTTTAGTGACGTACAGCTGGCGTTGCAAATTCCGTAACTTGTTTTCTTCTCGCAGATTTCTGCACAGCTTCGCTTCAGTGTTCCGATTCCGAGCTTCCCTCAGTCCCACCATCTCCCTCCATACCCCCCACTCAACATTCTAAGTTGCCATAATTGAAGAACATTCATCATTTTTATCGCTCCACTGCTTGCAAGCCTAAATTCATGCAATAAATTTCGTTTAATACACTTGCAGTGCGGCTGCTACTGGTTGCTGTGCGGCAGCGTAAGCAGCTTAAGATCCCCTCGACTCCGTCCCGCGAGAGGTGGGCGAACTCTCTTGTAAAGTCTCCTCACCAGAGCCTCTCGCATCTCGCACATGCACAAGTTTAAATTGAATTCTTGTCTTTCTCTCTCTCTTTGTTGTGACAGCATTGATTGGGCAAATAATAAACTTTGCATATCAGGCTGGAATAATAAATAAATGCATTATTTCAGGCTTGTTGCGATAACAATATTAAATATTCACTTGCTCTTCTCTTGTGCTTTCAATTGTATTTTCAGTTGTACGGAAGGCGCGAGAGTGAAAATAATATGAAAATAAAATAAAACCAAAAATCCATCAAAATTCTATTTAAAGAAAAAAGCGGCAAACATCAGCAACATTTTACTGATTTATTTTCGGAACCAGCAGATGGCACACAATATGAAATCGTCAGCATTCGCTCGTCGTTGACGATATTTCGGGTTCGTGCAGCACGTTGAGGGCGCAAACCAATGTTAATAAATGGACATTCTCAGGAGCTTTCATGTGCTTCACACACCCACACACACACACACACACACACACACACACACACACACACATGCATACATATATATAAGCGCACCTGCTGCTGATGAAAGCAATTAATCAAAGCACACGTGTCAGGTGCAAAGACTTTTCTGCAATCTGTGGAAAAACGTGCTAAAAAAGAATCCGTTTAAAGCAATGAAAATGCATAAAAACGCTAAGAATCCTCGAAATACAACAGTGAAACGGAAATGAGAGGCGTTTTTAACAATTACTAGGCTTCAATCCGAGAAATCAAACCATTTCAACGTGTTTATCTAATACCAAAATTTATTGAAAGTTGTATGAAAACAATCAAGAGATTTTTGTACAGCATCTTAGTTTCTATTTCAAAATAAACACAAGTTAAGAAGAAAACTATAATGAAATAATGAAGTAATTGAGCAGAGAGGGAATTAATAATAAATTTGCTTGCAGTTCCCAAACGTTATCCGATTTAGAGTCAACTTGCACAAAGAGGAAATTCTGCATTTGAAAATTCAATTATTTCTACATTTCTTTTGCTTTTCGTCTCACACACCTCAACCGAGAAATTAAATTTAGATTAGTCTTTTGTGTGTTTGTAAATAAAGGGCAAACGAGGATACAAACCTTCAAGTTACGGTATGAAGCTGAAGGTTGTGCTTTCGTAGTGTCAAGGAAATATTTGGTCATGTGATGACAGGGCAATTATTAAATCCTGTTGTACAATTAAACACTTTGCAAAATTGAATACTTCAATTGCAATGAAGTGTGCAGTTTGCAAGGTTTTTTGGCATTTGCTATTCTTCTTATGCATCTCTGCCGGTCATGCCTGGAAGCTGAGAATAGTCTTATTATCAGTCCTCACCATCAGTCAAAACCAGCCCCTGCAGAGATGTTAAACTGGACTCCACCTCAAAGAGAACGAAATTAGAATGTACGACCTGAAGTCGCAAACGCTGTTCGGCAATTCCATTTAGAATAGAATAGCAAAAGTTTCACATATTTCAACATAATAACTTCGTTCTTCTCTATTGATGGGAAATGACTTTTGACTTGAAGCCCCGCTCTAAGCTGCCATAGTCCACAATCCATAAAGCCGTTGTTATGTTTTCTCATAAATAATTAATCACTCAGCTTAAAACCCTAATTACATTTAAACGAAATGCGTATTTCGAGAGTCTCCACTTTAACAGAGACTGTTGACACTTTGCAGTCGCTCTATAAAATTGCTCGCATGTAGCACCAGCCAATCCTTGAAGGTTTTATTCCCTCCATCCTTTGGCACTCACAGCAGAGTGAGTGAGGAGAAGTGAGTTCCTTTTGCCCTTCCCCCTCCCCCTTGATTGCCCACTCCAAAGCAGACAGCTTTGCATCTACAAACTCTTTGCGACACTTGAGTTTTCTGTGCGAATCTGGTTTGCATACTATTCTTGCACAACTAACAATATCCCTTCCCAACCTCCTACCCAACCCCCTATCTAACCCCTTTCGCCAACTTCACTCCCTTCAGCTGCTCTCCCCTCCTTTTAATTCCCCTCATGAAAAAACATTTAAGTCAAAAGCTGCACTTAATTGTGCGTGAGGGTGCACGTGCTGAAAAGTGCAACACGACGTGTGATTTGCACTTTTCAGAATCTGCTAGGTCTACTCAAGCAGTCCCTGCTCATCCATAGGCGTAGCGTGGGGGTTTCTTAACCCGTCTAGGGATGAAAAGAAGGTGATTGGAAGCCTTGCAGAAGTTAGCTTGATGTAAGAAAAGGATTTGTCATCGCCGAAATCCCCCGGCCCTCTCATCCTCATCCCCTACATATGTAGTTCTCCCTACATGCCCTTCCCAACACGCCCTCCTCACATACCCCTTCCCCCTTAACTCTCCTCCCCTCCTCCACAGCAAAACTTCACCGATCACTCTCATCACATCCTCCTCCCCTCATTCCCCACCTTAGATGAGGTGATTCGGAGACACTCCAGTACTACTTTCAAAGGCCGATTCAACAATGAGCTAAATTATGCACATGAGCCAACATTTCTCAGGAATGAGTAAGCGAAAGTTTTGCAAACCCTGACTTGAAGTTTCCTTTCAGGCTTCACTGGATGAAAGTTTGGAGTTCATAATTTGTTGACAAAAAGTTAATTTAAACGAAGCTCGGAAGTGGAAAGAGTGAGAGAGAGAGAGAGAGAGAGAGAGGATAGCTAAAGAGTTCAAATAACTGTATTATTTTTAGTACGTGTGCAAGTTTTATGTTTACCGCACTTCATAAACGTGCAGCCCCAGCAATGGTTACCCAGTAATGAGGATCATAGAAATGGATTTTTGTTTCCCATACTTTGTTGTTGGAGTTTCAGTGGTCGTTGTCGTTGTTGCTGTTGCTGTTGCTGTTGCTTTTGTTGTTGTTGTTGTTGTTGCTGCTGCTGTTGCTGTCGCTGCTGTTGTAAACTTCTTCGTTTGCATTGATGTGCGTTCTCCTCACGAAATCGTACGTAGTTAAAAATAATATGTTGCTTCCTGTAGAGTAGTCGTCGAGTGTGTGCAAGTGTGTGTCCATGTGTGTGTGTGCGCGTGTGCGTGTGTGTGCGTGTGCGTGTGTGTGTGTGTGTGTGTGTGTGTGTGTGTGTGTGTTGTGTTGGGAACGGAAGTACACAGTCGTGCACAGTTAATAACGAAATTCATAAAACTTACTGTTCTCCTCGAGTTTTAATGGCAACAAACAACGTTAATGAACAATAAATTGCTGTTGTTGTTGCTTGTTAGCTTCTCTTGAAGCTGCTGTTGCTTGTTGTTGCGCTTGTTGCTACTTTGATGGTTTATTGCAGTGTATGTGCTGAATACTCGCTTTTGTATTGCTGTAGTTTGGCATCGTTGATGCTTGACAGAGCTGAAGTGGAGGTTCATAAAACGAAGTCTTCGCTACCCCTGACATCTCTCGTCCTCGGCCTCTTCTTTCCTTTCCTCGCAATTCGCAATCATTTCAAATGACAGCCTGAGTTACGCAGTTTAATGAATGTAGTGGAGCAGTTGAGTGATTTTTTAATGTTCGTTGTAACAAAGAAAAGAGTTTCGTGTGATGGAGGTTCGTTTTCCCCAGTATATTTTGTAGATAATTCAATAGCAAATATAAATAATATTTTATACTGAATTCTCTCCTGTTATTATTATATTATCTCACCTCTAAACTGGATTCAGTCGCCTCGTTACCATCCTGTTTTCCTATTCCGATTTTATTTCAACTTAATGAAGTGTTAAAACCCTTTTTCTCAATTTAATAAAATTATAATTGCAAGCATGATTGAAGAGGATTGTGTGAAAATCCAAGCAAGCGGGAATTTCATCTCTCCAACTTCATCCCAAACTGCATCCCACCGCTTCACGCTGCTTTCAACTGACCAACTCAGGTTGATCCTACTTTTAGCACTCGAAACCCCGAATCCTTACAGCTCTGCAACCCTCTCGTGATTTTGTGGTTTTGCATATTTCGTAAAATTTATGTTGCTCGCATTCGCATCGGTTTCCGCAGGGAAATCGCTGGATATCTTTCAGGTCCGCACAGATAAATCCCTTTTTAACCAAAGGAGTGTTTGCTTGTGTGAAAGCGTGTGTGTGTGTGTGTGTGTGTGTGTGTGTGTTTGTGTGCGCGCCAGCATCAGAACGAATTAGGTTCGGTTTGGTCAGCGGAGCTGGTGTGCCCTTGCTAACACGCGTCCTTCCTACAGAAATGAATCCACTGTAGTTGTGTGGATAACTTAATGCGTTCAAGTAGCTCGTATTTACGGCTTGCTTAGCTTCTGCTGAGTTTTAAATGGCTCTCACTCTTCGTTCCTCCACCCTCAACTGTCCGGGTTCATGATTCGGTAGAGTGAGGATGGCGTGAGGTAGGAAATTGGAGTTTTTTCTTATTATTTCTCTAAAGAGTGTCTTGCAGACCTTTTCCTCGTGTGTTTTAAAGAGTTTGTAGTTGGTGTTGTATTCGAATATGATAAGGAAAAAAATATTTTTGTGTTTTATGCTTGATAACAACGCGGAGTTGATTACAATGAAACGTTGGAAAGCTCAGAATTAAGTTAAAATAATGTTAGTTGTGGACTAGAAATTGTTAAATTCACAGAGAAATACAAGGAAACCGTCCTTTCCCTTCCTCACAATACACACACACACACACATACACGTGCACAGCCACACAAACGAAGCATTGCTACAGGTATTCCAGATACGCATCTATTGTGTGATACAAATTCTGCTCACGTAGTTGTAACGAATTACAGCATACATATAACAGCCACAACAACAACAACAACGACAAAAACAACAACAACAACAACGACAATAACGACAAAGAAAACAATAATCACAAAAACTTCCGCCGGGTTTTCTCTACAGCTTAAATTCGGCGACAACTTTAATGCAACTAAAAAAATTCACTTTAAAGGGAATGCGAATACATTTTCTGGTATGAAACGTGTTTGTAGTTGTAGTTGTTGTTGTTGTTGTTGTTGTTGTTGTTGTTGTTGCTTGAGGTCTGTATCTGTTTTTCGCTGTCGGCATTTCAAATAATTTGAATTCCGCACATTTAACACCCGCCGAATATAAAGAACTTGATTAAAAAGTTAGATTTAAATAAAATAAAAGCGTTAAATTCATTTCTTCACGTTTCGTGAAACACTGACATGAGAAAACAACAAAATAACAAAATATATTAACAATTTAAGGGAGTAAAAATGTAAATTTCTCCACAAAATTAGGTCATGGAGCGGAAAATTTTATTAAGCTTTTTCTACAGTAGGGCAAAATTAAACAACTTGGAGGTTTTCCAAGAGAATTTTTGTTCAAAAGGAAAATAAATATGTAGTTCTTATTTTCTAAAAAAAAATAATAAAATAACATTCAATTCATTTAACATACTAAATTAATCAAAAAAATATATTTTTTACTTCAATTCCTCATTTAAGAAAACATTTTTGGAAGGAAATTTTTCTTAAGTTTTAATGCAGTTTTTAGTATTTGTATCTTTTTTTTGATTTTAATTAGTTGAAAAGGAATTTATTATATTTTATTATATTTTTTGTTTGTTATTTTAGGTTTTTAATGCTTTTCTTTTTGATTTTCAATGTATTAAATTTTTACAATATCAGATTTTGTTTTAATATTCAGCTTTTGTTCCTACTGTGTGGCTTTTCTCCCTCCCTCTCTCTCTCTCTCTCTCTCTCTCTCTTTGTCTCTCTCTCTCTTCCTCTCTCTGTGGCTTTTCACACTCTCCTTGTGCAACTTAATTTAGCGGTGTTTTACTTTTTATAACGTGTAATAATCCCTCATGTTGTTGTTGTTGTGTTGTTGTTTCTGCAGACATTCTATTTCTTCCTTCTTCTTCTTGTTGAACGTTTCCTTGTTAATAAAGCTTAAAATATCTGTTGTTGTTGCTCACTAACTTTAAAATTGAAAAAATAAAAATAAATTTGAGAAAGAAAAGAGGAAGCAGAAGCAGATGAACAAGAGCGACCATCATAACCAACAACATCAGCAGCAGCAGTTCGTTGCAGTTAGAAGTTGTAAACCAAAAACCGCAACAACAACAACGGCGAGAGTATCAGCCACAACAACGATAACGAAAACAACAACAATAATGGACTGCAAAAGAGCGCAATAATTCAGCGAGTTCTTTTCCTAGATCTCTTCTTTGCTGCTGAAGTTTTAATATTGTCGCCGATGCTGCCGCTGATGATGGCTTTTTTTTTGGCAGATATCGAAGTCAGACTTCATTTGATTTTTTTTATTTTAAATAAATGTTTACTTTAATTTTCACGTTAATTTTCTAACATTTTGATCTCATTTTTCTCTTTTTAATGTATTTTTATTATTACTTTGTTTTAAATATTTTCTTTTCTTTATTCAATTTTTTTCAAGCGGAGCATAAAAAAATCAATTCAAAATTGTAACCGACGGCAGCAAACACAACGAAAAGAACGAGAAAACAGAAACAATTGCGTGACGCAGCGAATGACATCATCAGCTGTGCGGAGCGTCAACAGCAGCGACAACAGCATCCTCATCACTGTCAGCGGCAGGTCGATGATGTGCAGGATGCACGATACGGTGTCGACAACACTGAACACTGACAAGGACGAGGACGAAGATGGCGGGTGTGCGCGCGAGAGCGAGGACGAGGTCGAGGTGGGACACCTAAAAATGCTGAGATGCGATTGTGTGCGTACGTTTGGGTTGGTCTGTCGATTTTTCTGTTCTATGGACGCGGACACGGAGACACCTTGAGAGTGAGTCAGTGCGCGAAGATGACAGCAAAAGCAGCGGAAACGAACTGTCAGAGAACCGTCCTCTCCAGCGTTTGAGTGGCAGGCCCAGCGAGGGCCAAGAAGGCGAAGAAGAAGAAGCTTCTGAAGTAAGAAATTAAATTAGCTGAAGAACAAGAAATAAACAAGAAAAAAGGAGCAAAAAACAAGAAGAAATCAGAAAAGGAAAAACGCCGTCATTAACAAATCGAAATAAGCAAGTAAAGCGAACGACTCGCAAGAGCAATAAATTACATTCAATCCCTCCATCCTTCAATCCTTTAGGCAGCACCATCCTTCCCCTCCGGTTCGGGTGGCTCGAGTCCTTCGAGTTTCATTGCCTTGCCGTGCCACGGTTGAGTCGGTGTCAGTTCAGTGGCTTCGGTCGTTTTAATAAACCGTCAACACGAACGCCACGCCTGATTTTCCCTGCACGTTCCGAGCGGGAATTCCTTCGAGTCTTACGGTTGCCACAGCAAGACCAACCAAGAGCACGATGCGACTTGCAGCGAGACCTAACTAAACTAAACTTGTTACCATAAATCAACTTTGCGTATGCAGGTTTTTATTGTTGCTGTGAGCTTGCAAACAAACTTTCTCGAAGCTTGTCATTGTCAAGAAGCAAGAATGGAACTCGTATATGCCTACTCTAGGTGTTTCATCGTTGTTGTTGCTGTCGTTGTTGTTGTTGTTGTTATTGTTACTGTTGTTGCTACTATTATTGTTGTTGTTTTTGTTGTTGTTGTTGCTGTTGTTGTTCGTTGTTAGTTGTTGTACAAAAACCTTATAAATCATTTCAAACTCAGTTAACACTTTGGAGACGCTGATGCTTGCAAAAGTATTAGTTTCACCTGTACATGGGTGTATGTGTGTGTGTGTGTGTGTGTGTGTGTGTGTGTGTGTGTGTGTGTGTGTGTGTGTGTGTGTGTGTGTGTCGTTTGCAAGTACACCTATAAGCTAATCGCACAAGGTGTTGCTATCGATCTCGCTATCGAAATTTGCGCTTGTAAGTGCGATACACACGTGCGCTTCAGTGTGTTTTATCAGCATGCACGTGCTTACAATAACAAAAACAAAAACAATATGTATGATTTCGCACAATATCATCAATAGATCAATCATCAATATATCAAAAGAGGTTTTACCCTTTCAGCGCTTGATTTCTTGAAGTCAGTAACCGTTTAAGCTGAAATCGTTTGACTAATTTGACAACCCTAAAAATCTAATAAATTCTCTCTCTCTCTCTCTCTCTCTCTCTCTCTCTCTCTATACAATGTCATTCTTTTTACGCTGCTGATGTCGTTCGTTGATATCAATTTGAGGTTGTTTATCGTATTTCTGCACTTCTGCCTTCAATGGCTTTCTACCTCATTTCACTTAATTGCTCCCATATAATACAGCCTCCTCCTGCTGCTCCTCCTCCTGCTGCTCCTCCTCCTGCTCCGCCACCCACACACAACTATTTGGTTTTTACACTCCATTCCACGGTATCGACAAAGGAATTCGAACCCGCATCAAGAGTTGTGCGAACGTGGTGACCTGTATCGATGTTATATCTCATATTTTATTCCTTCCTACACCGCACACGCTCCTGTATTGATAAACAACCCAACCACCCACCCACTGATACCCGTGTCACCCACACACCGATAACGGGGTGCTTTTGATTCCATCTCCACTTTCCGTGATGTTCTGGGTGGGGGACACCATGTCAATCTTAGCATTCATTACGATTTATTTCTCTGCGTTGGTCTGTGTTTGCTAAGATTCCCTCACGTCTATAATTTTTCTGCCCACCCTCCGCCTCCTTCTCCGCGTTCGCCTTGCAACAGAAGGACGGACATCGAAGTCATGATGTTGTCCAGCATGTGGCCGTCCTCTGTCTGCGTGTCGATACGTCCGACTTGTTAACCTCTGCTTGTTCGTCCACAGATTCCCCCATCTCACGATTGTTTTTTATACTCTACACGTTCCCGAGGGCTGCCCGGGCAGACAAAATCCTCAACATCCTCAACATCCACTACGTGCTTAACAACAGGGAATGGGAAATCTGTTTACATGTAGTGGGCCCGCCCGTCTTCTTCATATTTTTCTACTAATATTGACTCTATTGAATTACCAGTACGTTAGTCGACATTTAATAGTTCTAATATTTATCGATACAGGTTCTGTAGAACTTTACAAGATATCGAAAAATATGTTACCAAGAACTGTGTTTACTAAATAAAGACTTCAGCGGAGATGATACGCAGTTGTGGCCAGAGTTGTGGGAACTTTATTCGTCACAGATGTCTAACATCTGATTCTGTGAAGGATTCATAATCACACTTGATTAGACTCGCTTATTGGACTCACTTATTAGACTCGCTTATTAGACTCACTTAATGGGAGTTGAGCCTCTTCAATCACGTAGACGGCGTGCGGTTATCGTCATGCTTTTCACTCAATTAATTACAAGCTCTTAATGACTGCTAATTGCGAAATCGTAGTATGCGATTCGACACACATACACACACCCCCACAAAGGCACACATACGCATACATACAGATGTGTACGCACAAAAGAGTCGGAGGCACACACGTGCATTCGAAAAGAGAAACAAAGAAAATCAACATCTAGGACTTCGTATTACAACACGAGTAACAAGGTTAATATTGGTCTTCCTATCGCTACGGCCCATTACCACAAAATACCTCAGGAATCTAGTGAAAGCAGAGGTCCGGAATAACTCTGTGTCAATATTAAGATAAAACTCTAGGAATCCAATGCTACTTTTTGCTGCAGGATGGTAAGAATTCTTGCTTGCGTACTGTTTTCACGTGTAAAACCCCATATAGAACCCTATGACACCCTTCGGAGAGATAATTTAGTGTTAGTTATAAGTTCAGTTTAACCCCAACAAATATTTGAAAAAGTATTTCAAACTTGAAATCAATGAAATACTAAAATCTGAGAAGTTATTGAAGTTATGTTTTCGAAAACTTGACAAAACTCGCCATTTTCATTCCACTCTTTCGCACTCATCGCACAATTAAGGCGATAATTTTTCATTTAACGGTTGAATGATCGAAAATCAATGAGAGAAGAGATAAAAACACGCTAACAGCAGCCGAAAAGAGCGGAATAAGAGAAGTGAAAAATAGTTAACAACTAGTTGCCGACCAATTAGTTCCGGCCAACTGGATGCCGCCACCAGGCGAGGCACATGCTGCACCATAAGAATGGAACGGCAGAGAGAAACTTAAAAAAGGAGCACGAATTAAAAACCAGAGTAAGAAGAATCGGAAGAAACGGAAAGCGAGGAGGTGAAGGAGGAGCAGTAACAATGCAATCTAATCGCAGGATTAATTAACACCAGATCCAGCAGCAGCAAGCGATCCCAGTGTTGCCAGCGAATGTAGCGGCGAGAGGGCGCCATCGAACAACAATTTTCATCTTCCCTGCATTACAATGCTGCACCCTAAAAACACACACGGGGGCATCGCAATCGCTGCGGGTGCCGGCCATTGGAAACGGAGGCAGAAATGAGAAATCGCTCGAGCCACACAGATGACAGCGAGGTGGGCGATAAAAGTCAATCGTTTGTTAAACACGAATGGGTGGGCAGCAGCCGTGGCGGCGTAGAAGGCCGCTTCAGGCCGCTTCAGGCCGCTCGGTGCGGGCTGAAGGATTCGGTGCAATAATTCTATGATCGGCCAGCATTGTGTGGCGTGATTTATTGACGATGCGAACACGTGGTTGGCAGCAAATCGAAGCTAGCTCTCGATTTAAGGCATTTTAATTGAAATTGTTGTCCCTTATTAATTATTATTTTTATTCTCGATCATTATTTCGAACAGTTGAGCGCAAATTTCAATTCTATGAACAGAAATCAGAGCGTGCATCAGCAACATTTCTGGTGAATGATGGGTCGCAAATTAGAGCAAAGCAACGCAAACCTGCGATGCCATCTCTGCGGACGTTAATTGGACGCAAATTTCCAGTTGTCAAATCGATTTTGACGGTTTTGTTTGAGCTCTTTTCTCTGTTTGGGGCCACAAATTCCACGGGTTTGCGATTCTCATGTTTTGCGACAACAGCGACGCATCTAAAAGTCGGTCATCACTGCGCGCGAGCGCAAAGTTGGCTGCGTTTTGCTGCACTTTTCAATGCTCTCGAATGCATTTGCATGTAAATATTTGCGTGGTAATCAGATTGTGATCATTTAGCTTCGGAAATCCAGAGTGACACACACAGCAATACAATTAGATTGACGCATTCTGCTGAATACTACATTGAAAATCCGAAGCCGGCGGTCAAAACACGGTTACGTCGTTCGCAGTAGAAATAAAAATGGACGTAAATTCACTTCGTGTGATTTTAAAGCGTTAAAGAGGAAATATCCAGAGTTTTATCCAAACTTTTGCTTGCGCCGGAATTTATGCAAACTTATTGAAGTTGAGCGCTCAATTTACGTGCAAACTTTGATATTAGAATTTTCTGCGATGAACTAGAGAAGAACAGACAAAGAGGAAACGCGACACAAAAGCGCGAACAGGCAGACGTACAAAACCACACACGCACACACACACCCACACACACACAGCTATAGCTTAGTAGTAGATGTGGTTGAGTAAGAGTGCGTGTGTGCGTGAGAGAGAGAGAGGGAAAGAGGACGGAATTTCTAAAGAAATGCAATAACATAAATTAAGTACAGATCGATAATTATTTTCATATCATTTCATTCAATTGAAAAGTTAAGAAAAAACAAATCGAAAAAATAATGAAAGTTTGAAAAACAAAGATTAAATAATAGACTTTCTTGAAGACTTCGAAGAAGTTTTTTGTGTGCATCGCGCAATCTATTTCAACAAAATCGGCACGGCACCAAAATTTTCCAGGACACGAAGAGAATAACAAACGGAATGTTGAGGAGAAAGGAAATAAAAGCGGAAATAGGTAAGCAACACCTCGTCCGAGGAAGCATTCTTGACTTCTTGAAAGCAAACAAAAGCGGCTGCAAGAAGAGGAAGGGATGGGACAACGACATTCGATTAAAACAGGTTTCGATTTTTCCTCTCAAAAATCCTTCTATAATTGGGATTATGGGAAAATTTAGAACAAGAATAGCAACGCGAAACGCGTTTTTCAAGACTGCACGCTGTGGAACACAATAGAGTTGCTGTGGTGGCGGTCGCATATTTTTTGGTAGTTGCTACCCAGTGAAACGACCCAGTAGAAATCTTTTTACACTGTGAAAGGTATTAGAATTTTAATCGTCGGCGTAAATGAACACAAAAACTGGAGGAGGATGACTGTCTGGGGTAACAACGAGCTCTCGATATCCTAATCACGCACTGGAAAGCAAATCAAAATATCACATCGGACCGGAAAGTTTTACTGCCCACAAACCCTCAATGTGGACCACCAGAGCATTCAAAGTGGCTGGCACATTTAAATACCTAAGCAACTAATAAAAATTTTGGAGAAAAAGCTCTGCATTCCCCTTGTGTACTCCTAGATGTGGCCAAAAATGCCACATTTTAGAACAATTTCACTTCAAATCCTTGAAAACTAGACGTGTTATGGAATGTTATTTTAACAGTTCTGAATTTAAGGCAACAAAGTGCATCAGAAACTGTCACCACATCCGATGAAAAAGATACGCAAGTCTGCACAATTGTAAGGAAAAATATAACTAAATTTTTAATTCTATATATTCTTACTTAAATCGTCCCTTACATTTTTTCAGTATACGATTATTTCAGTCTTCTCTCTTCTTCTTACTGTATTCTATCACTATTTAATATTTGTTGTTTCTCGTTCGTTGTTAGTTTTAATATTCCACTTCAGCTTTTCCTACGGGGTCAGTAAGCGCCAGTGTGACGTCACATTTTCGCACACGCTGGTGCTGCCTGGATTCCATTGCTGAGCTTAATTTATACCAAATATTAACTGTTGCTGCGGAGAAGAGGTTCGTAGGCGGCGGGCAAATGTGTCCCCATTCCCACAGAGAAGCAATCTAAACGATGTTACGACCTGAAGCGGGATCTTGCAGTTTTATTCGATTTTTATTGCGGCGCCACCTGCTCGCAATGGAGTTTCCATAATTTGCAGTAGTTAGGAAACCGTTAAATAAGGAATGAAATTCTACAGCAGTTATTCGATTACTTCTCTGTCACACCACTGGATCGTATTGTGGTGACCATTTTAAAGTTAAACTCTATTCAAGGCAGAGTTTTTATTTGCTTTAATTTTCATTTCAGGTCTGTTTAAAACACGGGTAAAATATAATTCCCGGAACTTATATTCCTCCTCCCCTTCCCCACGATTTAATGCATCGCTTTATTATACGAATTAATTTTCCGCATCGTTGTTAATTAGAGTTCGTCGCTGTCGTGCCGAACCATTTGCCATTCGGTTCGGTTCGCTTCGCTCGTTGCGCTCGCCATTTTAATAAGCTCAACTGTACGCGGCGAACAATGGCGGCCGCTTGAACACAAACGCGTTGCGTTTACGTTGTGTTGACTCTGAATTCGTTGAACAGTAAATTGAAAGCGGCATTATTTTGGCCAAAAGTGCGGATATCCTGTGGACGCATTTTCCAAGTGGAGAATAGAAAAACCAGAAGCCAAACCAAACAACGCAGCACAACCGCGACAACAATGCAACCCAATTGTTTAGCGCAGTCAGTGGAGGTGGTTAGAGGAGGTATTAGTTGTTTTTGTTGTTCTTGTTGTTGTTCATATTACTGTAACTCAACCCTTAGTCTTCCTCCTCCTCCTCCTCTTTGCTTGCGTTTAATTTGAGTTTTTCTTGTGTGTTTCAATACGAGTTTGAATTCAATTTCATCGGAGACGGGGTTTCGCTTTATAAATCGCTTAGAAAGACAACAAGGAGGATACGGCCATTATTAATACAGCTACAACTTAAGAACTTTTAAAAATAGCCCTACGTTATTTAGAGAGAACTCACAGCTACCTTTTATACGCATAAAACGCATCGAAAACCGTCTTAAAAACCATTTATTACAACCAAACAACACAGCAAACTATTCTGTATCGAGTGTATCGAGGACTACGGATAACATTCTCAATTCTATTATTTCTAGTATTCTCGTGCGCCCCGTGACCCCGCCGCCGGGCGTCAGTTTATTGACTGACGACAGATTTCACAGATAATAATTACTCGTGATGGCTCTGTGACTTTTTCTCTCACTGCCGGCGGTGAAATGGACTTACAAGTTGATTCGTTTGCTGTTTGTGTGATAACGTGGATGACCCCGGCAGCCGCATGACCTCGTGGGCTGGATGACCCCATGCATTCGGTCGGATATTTTAGTTCAGTTATTTCCAATCTGTCTGAGAATACTAAGCTACGTGAGTGTCATCATCTCTCGTCGCTCTCCACTAAATTATTCTGCTCAACTGTCTCAATATGCTGGTGACTGCCTATTTTGCTGCCCTTTTTTATTATCTTTATGCGGTTTTTTCTTCTCTTTGTAGCCGAAAGCCGAAAATCTGGTGAAATCAAGTCATCAAACAGAAGTCAATGAGATCAACGTGGTCTACGAGGTGATGTGTGGCGGTCAATCTGGATGAATGCTTGCTGCTGCTTCCGTCTTAATTGCTATTTTTCTTTTTCTTAATTTCGTTTATTGAAATTTCCAATGCGGAAGGTTGAAGAACGTGCGAGAAGTGATTCCACTGACACCCGCACACTCCCACTAATTTAAATCAGCGAATCCCACAGCTATTTATTTTTTATCACATGTGATTTGTATTTTTTTGCATAGAACAAGTTATTTTCAACATTTAAAAGTGTCCATTTCAGCTCTCACTTACTGTAGTTAAGCGGAAATTCGTTTTCACTCGGAAATAAGTGTGCGTGCGTGTGCGTGCGTGTGTGCGTGTGTGTGTGTGTGTCTCTGTGTGTTTGTGTGTGGGGGGCATCAGATCCCAAGCGTTGAGTACGCAGCTCGCGCCTCAAACAAGGAAGCCCACGATTTCCCTCCATCTGGCAACAACTTGGGCTCAAAGGTCGCTTCAAGAATCCAGCGAGAACAGCAGACGAAGAGCAATAACGCGGCAACGACAACAGAAGACGAAACTCACCACACTTTGAGAAGAGAAAATTTCCCTTCTGCTGTTCGGCTCTCTTCCAGACCCACCTGATGTCTGATGTTTTCATGGCATTTGGGGATTTGTCGTTGGATTTTTTATGGGATTGCACATGCGCGTTAACAGGGACTTTTTGACCCGCGGCCTGAATGTTGTTTCTCGCAGGTATTCGTGCTGCCAACGCCGATGCAGTAGCAACACATTATTCAGTTCGTGCAATTTGTCATTTTCTTTTTTCTTCCTTAATTTGGCAGAGAAAACACAGCACACTGAAGTCTCTTGTTGTTACTGTTGCTGGTTGTCGTTGCTGGTTTGCATTATGTTTTCGAAGCGTTTCTTTCGTTTTTCTTATTGTTGTTGTGACTATTTTTGTTAAGGCCACGCTGTACGTTTCTCAAGAGTCTGTTAATACGAGTAGAAACGTCCTTGATGTCCTTGCATTCGCAGTCCCCGCCGGACAGACAGTTAAAAATTGATAACGAGCCAGAAGCGTTGAGATACAACTTCAATCTTCAAGCGAGATTAGAAAGTTCACCTCAGTCCCTACGAGAAGTTTTTCTCACACCCCTCCACCCCCCCGCCAAACCCCACAAAGTTCTTCAATTGCATTGTTTTGAGGAAGTAAAAATAACACTCAACCAGCTTTACGACTTCTGGAGGGTCGCATTATAGTTGGGTACTTAAAATAATCAGAAGCGCTTCTCGCAACGATGTCGCTTGGCTACGTTTGATGGCTGAATATTTTTCGCGCGAATAGAATTGCAATCTTACGGTGCTTTTATTGCCCTTCAAAGTGCAATGAAAACCTTCGCAGAAATAAAACCGAAAAATAGAACGAGATGTGGAAAAAAGTTGATCTTTTCTTCAAGTCGCGATTTGTTTGTGTTTAAAATTTTGTTTTCTTAAACTTTCTGATATTCAATGTAGCTGTTATTGTTGTAATTGTTGTTATTTCTGCTGTTGTTGTTGTTTTTGGAAACAAAACCTAAACGTTGCGAAAGCAGTGGAAATAATAAAATGCAAATCCAGACTTTACGAGGGCAGCAAAAAACACTAGTAATACTTTCAGTGAAAAGGAATGAAAATCGTAGAGAAAAAATTAAAAAATAAAGCTCCGGCCAGAGAAGGCAGCGGCGGCAGCGGCGGCGGCATCGTCAGTGACGGCAGCAAGTGAGGGCGGCGGCAGCAGGTAACGCCGTCGACTGAAGCGAGGGTTGCCAAACTTATGGAAATTTAATGCGCCCCTGCAGCACTCCGCCGTGTTTCGCTCCATTAGCAAGTGCTTTTGAAAAAAGTGTGAACGATTCTCTCGACTTTAACTCCACGAAGAGGTGGCAACAGCAGCAGCAGCAGCAAAGGACGACAACAGAGGAGCGAACAGCGACGGACAACACGAAAGCTGAGCCAGGTAAGGAAAGGCAGTAAATTCAGTAACCCACCTAATTTTGCCTCCTCCACCGTCGCTTTCAGCAAAGCAAACAATCGCCGCCAGCGCAGAAAAAGCGCAGCCGAACGGCACGAAAAGCAAATAATTTGTGCTGAGGAAGAAAGAAGTTCTCGCCTTTTTTAATGCAAGCAATCGTATTGAGAGTTTGTCGAAAAAGTAAGGCATTTAAAGAAGAAAAAAGCAAGAAGTAGTGAGAAAAACGCAAGAAGTAGTGAGAAAAAGTTTCCGCAGATGCATTCAACAGAAATAAGCAAGCAAAACAATGAAAGCCAGTTAAAATAATGCAGGAAAAAGTGGGTGAAACGGAAAGGCAGCAAAGAAAGGAGGGGAGAAGCAGCTGAAAGAGTTCGTGAAACTCCTTCTGCTGCTGAGAAGGCCTGCGTTTTGCCTGAGAAGGCAAAAGTCAGCGTTACTTGGCAGTTTACGACGGAGTTGCTACAACGGAGGCAAGCGATGGCAGCGTCACTTTTTCAAATAGTTATTATTGAATTTTAGATCTGAAGAAATCGCCTGCTAATTTCGCAGAAATATAACGAAAGTAAGCGTTCACAAACTTGAAGTTTGTTTTCGCTAAATTCGAGTTTCTCTTCTTTTCATTTCGTTTATCCAGCAAAAGCAATCCGCTGCTGCAAGTTAAAGTGTTGCAGTTGCTCTTTGCGCTTTTTAGTTCGATTTTCATGCACATTTTATACGATTCACTGTTGTTGCATACTTTCAGGCGCACTCGAAGAGTTTCCCCTCCCTCCTCTCGATTTGCATTGCAGAGCAAAGGTTGCGCAGCGCACACAGAAGATTCGATTTAATAAAAAAGAAAGAAAAGAAAGAGGAAATATTTCTGTATCTTAATACCTTCGAGACGCTTTTTTAACGAGCTTAGTTAGCGAAAAAGGCGAAGCTTGTTTTTATGCGCAACGTGTAATCGTTGCTTGCCTGCGTGGCATTTGAACGCGTTTATTTCTTGATTTCCTTAATGCGTTTTTATTGCTTTCTCTCTTAATCGTAAAGTTTAATAAGCTGCGGAGTTCAAGTAGAAATCGTATTTTATGAGGTGCCGGCCACGTGACTCGATCAAGAGGTGCATGCAAACCAGCAAAAGATTTGCATACGATGATGGATTGAAGTTGGGATTGAGTTTTATCAAGTTTCTAATGGTTTTTCACAATAATCACTCATACGTCCTGCTGTACCAGAAAATTAATATTAAAGAAATTCTCTTCCATTCCAACCGAATGCGATTAAATCTTTGAACTTCACAATTTTATTCCGCTGATGTTCTTACACAGATTTCTCGCTGTCTTGCCAATTTGCACTCCTGCTGCTGCCGCGGCGGTTGCTGTTGTTGCTTACGCTGCTTAAGCGGGCGTAAAACTGCTACAGCCGATTATCTGAAGCGATATATCTTCGCGAGATGCCAGCGCTGAAACGGAAAACACTTCTTCTTCACTATTCGCAGTTAATAATTCATGCTTATGATGGCGAGCGCAGAGCGAAAACGAGGAAATGACAAATACATGCTTAGCAAACACGCTTTCACAAGCTCTTGCAAAGCAGCAGCACATCTTGGCAGATTAAAAAGAAGGTCGCCTGAAAGTATGCAATGAAAAGAGAGGAGAAAAACGCGTGACGAGTACAATGCAAGAAAGACATGACAGCAACATGAAATTAAATCGCGATTTAGTTAACAACATAATTAATTTCAATTTTGACAATGAAAACAGCAATGTTATGTGTGTGTGTGTGTGCGTGTGTGTGTGTGTCCTTCTTTATTACTGCCAGCGAATGAAATGTTTGCATCAAGAAATTCCTCTGAATTGAAAATACGATAAACTCGTCAAGGATGCGGCAGACAATGAAAACTGCTAGTTTTAACAGACAGACGGTCAGATAGAGTGAAATGACCGGCTGTCCTTCTAACTGGTGAACAGCAGGAGAGACAGCAGAGTCAAGAAAACCAACAAATTCTGCATAAATTAATGAATTCCTTGAAAAATTATGGAAATTATCGTTCAGTTAGTCGCTTTCTTTGATGGGCTTCTCTTTTCCCCCCTTTTTGTTTTTATATTTCAGTGAACGCATATTTTGCAACCTCCAATCCTGCTTTTCAAAGGTCCGCCTAAAAGTAGGCAACCGAGTTTTAGTTCTCAGTGCTTCCACTTCGCTGCGCTGAACAATTTATTGCTCGGCTTCAGTTTGTTTCTTTGCTCCTGCCAGTCGGTTTGCTAAACACAAATTGGTAGCAACGTCAAATACTGTAGCATCAACATCGACACCAACGTCGCCGTGGCTGACGTTGATGCTACAGTGAACACGACGGCTGCTATTCTGACTGCATTGTTGTCGCCCATTGATTTTCACAACGATTTGCATCTAATTTAAGGCAACAACAACAACAACAACTACCCCTACTACTAATCGAGCTACCATGCATTCCACTCGCAACAAACTTGATGCGAATGCATGCGATCCTCATTTCTGAGATGCACAATCAGACGTTAAATCAGCGTCGAATTAGAGCGCCGTGGCTGAGCGTCGGTGCGGTCAACGGAAGCGAGAACAAAGGACCAAACATGACAAACGGCTGCAAACGGATGAAATGGTAGCGCGCAAGGAGAAGACGACGTTTTAATTAAATTCGCAATGCGATGCGGTGCAGTGCGGCGCAGTGCGGTGCAGGACCGTGCGATGCAGTGAAGTACGATGCAATGCTATTGTGTTTGTTCCATTGTATTTGTGCGTGTGCGTACGAGAGTAGAGGTGCGCAGTGATGCCTGCAAAAACAGCCACAAATATTAGGATGGGTTAGGGATTCCGATGTGAGGTTTCCAGGATCCACAAGTTTCAAAATCCCGTATTTAATGCGGAAATTGTTTAGAATATAAGATTATTTTGGTACTGAATTCCGAAATCAACGTTCTTCTTCAGTCTCCGAAATGCTGGGATTGTAGAAATTCCCGAGTTTGGAACCCCTACGACGAATGCGTCAAGGAATTCTTCCCATTGTCTACGTTTAGGCGGAATCATTGATTGCGTTCACTAGTTAGGGTGATGCTGGTGTAAGACACGCCCAGCAGTGGAATCGCGGGGAGATAGGAAATCTATGACAGCTAAAACACCCACTGAGATATGAGATAGTCCGAGTGTGTGTGTGTGTGTGTGTGTGTGTGTGTGTGTGTGTGTGTGTGTGTGTGTGTGTGTGTGTGTGTGTGCGTGTGTGAACGAGCCTAAAAGTATGCTAACAATCAGTAGCGAAGGCAATTGAGATGCTTCGCCAGGCATCTGTCTTGCAGGATTGTTGGCTCATTCTACAACCTCTACGCGCCCTTCCCTCCCCATATCCCGACCGTACCCCAGACATCCCTGAAAGTAGCCGCCAAATAATGATAAACGTGGTAGATAACAATGAGAATCAGGAGGCGAAGTGTGTTGTGTTTTCTTCACTTTCATCTTGATTTATTTTTAATCTTTTAGCCATTTAAAAAGAATCCTCGCGTTTTTAATATGTCACGCTATTCCATCATAATAATAAATACAAATTGTTGCTTGGCTTTTGGCTCGCATAAAAAGCTCAGTACAATTTGTTCTTAATGGGCGCAAAGTATGCAATGCATTTTGCGCAAAATGCCAGCAAAGCGATTAAGGACGCTTACGGAGCATTAAACGTAATAGGAAAATAAGAAAAAAAAAACCAGTAGCGTTACGCTAAAGCGGTAGAACGCTGAACATCTAATGGCTGCGCACATTAAAATCCCGGAGTTTTGCTTCCCGGCAGGTGCTTTTGGAAATCGTGAATTCGCGGCGTTTCCAGATGCGCCAGAAAGTATGCAGTTAAAATGTCTTAATCGCTCATCCATAAGAATTCAATGAATATTTTTATCCACCATGACGGATCGTTCGGGAATTTGTGAGCATTTTGTGAGGAGATTTTATGAGATGCTGCAAAAGGGATCCGTTAAACTGAACCCCTTTAAAGACAGATTAATTACATAATTAAAGTCTTCATTCTAATTAAGGGCGTAAGAGGATCCAACTTCTTCTCTTTGAGTAAAATAAAATCTCTTATTCTCCTTTTTTTCTTCATTTTTTTCTTTTGCTTCCTACCAGAGCGCTGCCAGGTCGTTTTTGGTGACTATACGAAATAAATAATATTACCTCCCCTCAACCCTTTTGCAATTCAAACAGCACAAAGACAATTATTGAACCGAATATTTCACGATATCGAACTAGAACTTGTAGATTTTTTTATTTGTTTTATTCTAAATCAAATTGGGACTGGGCATTGGGAGACCATGCCGTCCGTCTCCGTTGAAAACATGAAGGAAAGACTACCGCTTGCAATGCTCTGCGCAAACGCATCAGTTGCAGTCTATAGCGATCTCCTGTAATGGTTTCATCGGGTTTCAGAGCTCATAGTACACCACATCGACCTGATTCCAGCAGATACAGAGCATGAGCTTGAAGCCAATGGATATTCGACTTTGCTGTTGATGTTGAGACATAACCATGATTTCTCCATGATTTTTTCCGCTTTAGATTGTCGTAGTGTATCCACTTTTCATCGACAGTCACGACACGATGCAGAAAACCCATCCTTTTTTGCCGTTGAAGCAATTGTTCGAAGGTGAAAAAGCGCCGTTCAACATCTCTCGGCTTCAAATTGTACGGAACCCAATTTCCTTCTTTTTAAATCATTCCTAAGACTTTTAAACGTTTTGAAATTGTTTATCGTTCCACTCCAAATGATTCTAATAGTTCTTCTTGTGCCTGACATGGATCTGCATCGAGTAATTAGCCCCAGTATCCTCCCTGTGTGAGCCAAGGGCTCCTGTATTAGCACCATGTCAAGTTGTTGCTTGACTATACCCCTACGATGTTTGCGGAAACGGCTCTTTATTGGTGAAGGTTCACCTGGGCGATGTTGGTGCTCTGCATCTCCTACATTTTGGAAGTTTCCCACTTTAGAGTAGAGTTACTAGAGTCGTGGATTCCTAACGTGGTGAGATCAAGGTCGATACCCTCGCTTTCGTGAGGTAGTAGATCGACCTCTTTCTTCATTTGGCTACTCGCCACATATACATATATATTAAACTGTAATTTTTTTATCGATAATATAATAAAATCTCGAAATTTCGCTAAATTTCCATCTCAGTATGAGATTTCAGTTTCAGCATGTATCCATTCCAAATAAGAAGTAATACCTGTATAAACATTTGGGTCGCCATTTTCGCAACCATTCTCAGTCATAGCTGAAGTTAATCCGAGAAGAACCGTTCGAGCCGTTCGATTCGGAAATTAGCGGACCGCCGGAGTCACCGATGGACGTGGCAGACTTGCCGAGAATGCAGAGTTATCGCCAGTAACTGATAAAAGATAATGCAGAAGGCAAAATTCATTAGGGATGATCGTCATTCGGACCCATTTCAAGTGCTCTGAAGGAGGATCCGAGTGACCCGCTGGCAACACCATATTCGCCATCGTAAGTGGGGTGTATGTATCCAAACTTAGGTAGTGGAACGGAAAAGTTGCAAGGGGAGTGTTTATTAAAAATCCCATAAATGCGCACGAATACGTAGAGCGCGTGTTAGATAGCAAAAAATTATTATTAAAGTTTTGTGTGTTATTAATAAAGTTTATTTCACTAATAAGGAAATTTATTATTATCTATAATTTGGTTGAAAACGCTTTGCACTCATAACAATTGTTCTATTTAAAAACCCATAAAAATTTTGAGGTATAGTTTTTTTTTTAAATAGGGGGCGCAACTTTCAGATAATGTCGATCTGGCTACAGAAAAGTATATATATACATATTCTTGATCCAAGACCATTCTCCAAATATCCGCCTTTTCGTATTCTGCCCGTCAGGTTGTTGTCCGCCGTCAGTTCAACTGTCGATCCGTCAATCCGTCTACACAATAACTTGAGAATACAGCCAGATATTTTGATGAAATTTGGCACGTAGATAAAAATAGCTCGGCCCACTTTACATATTACACTTTACATTCTTTTGCATATTACGACAAGGCATTCTACCAAAAATGGGTGCAATTGAACAAAAGACACGCCCTTTTACAAAATTGTGCATTTTCAGACATCAGAAGAAGCCGCCAGGCATTGCCACTACATTCGGTAGCTGGGCGTCTTGTGTATGAATTTTATACTTAAAGTGAGCTCAATCGAACAAATTACATATTCATTTTTCATGAAATAAAACCTTGTGTACGTCACAGTAACGTTATGAAAATATAATTTCTCTGGGGTGTGCCATGCCCCTAACATTGCAGAGAATGTTTAAATACCATCTATGCCTGTGGACAGAATTGCATGATTGCGGTTAAAAACAAACAAGCTTTACCTGCGTGTACTAATATCAAACTTACCGGAAGTTTGACCTAGTTGAAAACAAATAACTGCGATAAAATATATTGCTTCACAAAAAAGCAATTAAAATTATAAATGAGGCTTTTGCAAACCTTTGGCGACTATAGACCATAAAGCAGTTCTGGGTATAAAAGTCCTCCAATATGGACTGAAGATCGCAGTGGTTGCGCAGGTTTCGCAACATGCATTTGCTAATAGTCTTGGCTTTTTCAATTTTGGTAACTACACGACTGGGAACAGCTTTGGCAACTACGTATCCTCTGAAACACATTCAAAATAAAAGCCGCATCTTTTCTGGTACGGGAGCTGATCATGGTCGATTTCCATACGCAGTGAGGTTGAGTGTGAAAAACACCGCTCAACGTGTAAGAAGGTGTGGTGGCGCTTTAATAGGTTACCGATGGGTTTTGACCTGTGCTCATTGTGTCTACGAGTGAGTTGATCCTTTTTCATTGTAACCTTCCAGTATAGCAATCTTTTGTAGTGCCGAGGAGATAACCGTCTTTTTGGGTTCAAACTGTGTAGATGACATTGTAGCGAACTACGCTGTTAAAAAGACCAACATCGTGGTTCATAGCGGGTGGAACCGAAATAACGGAAGGAATGATATCGCACTATTGAAGATTCGTAAGATCCCAATTGATAAGCGTATGGTACCTGTTCGGTTGCCCAGACGAGGATTCCCCTATCCAAACTATCTCAATGACCGCGCCATTGCAAGTGGTTGGGGAAAACTTGGAGAGAACGGCTTCTTTGCGGACTGCTTACAGTGGTCTTTCAATCGGGTCATGAGAAACTCAGATTGTCATCCTTATTACAATTCTGAAAAAGTTCATCCTGAAAATATTTGCGCGATTGGACTCGATGAAGGGACACCCTGCACAGGTGACTCTGGTGGGCCACTGGTTAAGGAATTTACGGGGGAACTAATTGGTTTGATTGCCTCCACCAATGAGAGCCGCTGTGAAGCTGGCGAACCAGTTTTATATATTCGCATCACAAACTACGTATATTGGATTCAGAATCACACTGGGATATCATATTAACAGCGATATTAAATATTATTGTTCATTTTTACTGCTATTATCACTAAATTGCTACTACGGTCATTAAGATAAGTTCGTACTAAAAACATTAACGAATTCAGTATGAACAAATAAAAGTTTTGTCTTCGGCCAGGCCGAGGTCTAAATCGCCTACACTCGAGTGGCTAAGAAAAATAATAACTTCGCCAGTTGACAACCTTTTGTATGTATTATGTAGGCGGACCACGCCCATGCAAACATTTTGGTAATGCCTTCAGGTACCTTATGATAGAATTACGTCTTAATATCTTATACCGTTCATGAGATATTACCAACTTTTTATGTGTGGGTGGACCACGTCAATTTTTTTTTAAATTTTTAGTAATGGCGCTATATGTTCCGGAATAGAATTATGCCTCAATATCTCACACGGTTTATGAAATATTCACCTTATATTATAACATTTTTCAAAACGAGGTGCCTTCACATTCAGTATGTAAAGTAGGAGTGGTAGTTAACCCATGACGCCCATTTTCAATCCCAAACTGCCCTAAATAACTAAGAATATTTGTGCCAAATTTCACTTGTTCGTAATTGTCTCCCTCAGATCCCACATTCGGCCTTTCTGGCTTATTATTCGACCCCAATTGTTGGGTCCTTCATGATCTCCCATCTTATATATACAACATATCGGTTGTGGTTATTGCATTTCACGAACTTGTATGGTCCTAAGAACTTCGACTTTATTTAAGACCTGGGTCAAACTGAGTTCGCTGAACGGTGACGAGGTTATTATTCTGATATTTCATCGCTGCCTTTAGATTCCTATTGTAATATTTGATATTTTTTCGTTGAATCTTCGCCTCTTTCAGCATCCAGTTCCTCTATATGCTCTTGGTGGAGTGTATCGTGGAAATTAGGCGGCATTTTTACCCTCATGTCCAATCCGGTCAATATTTTAAATGGTGCAGCTTTAGTGCTTCTGGCTGGCGTGTTATCAACTGCTGAACATTGTCTACGTGACGGTACCAGTTTTGTTTACTGGCAATTGACATTTTGGTTGGCAGTGGTATTAATGTCCGATTGATGCGTTACACCTGTCCGCTACCTCGTGCTGCGCCTGTCGTTATCAGCATATGCATGATGCCTTCCTCTTTGCAATATTCTTCGAAGGAATTCGAAGTAAATGCTTTACCGCGATTTGAAATTATCCTTTCTGGATTCCCAGAGATAGATGCCTGCTTCTTCAATCGTTCAATCACTTCCTGGCTGGTAGTACTCTTTGTGGGGTACAACCATACATATTTGGTGAAGGCGTCCACTACGACAAGTATATGATTATACCTTCTCTTCGTGTGCTCCATAGGGCCAATGTGGTCGATATGAGAAGTTTGTAAAGAACGATCTGATTTATCGATCGAATCTAAAAATCCTCTGAATATAATACATTCGCTCTACAAGATCCTTTTTTAATACATTCGCTCTACAAGATTTTTCTTTGCAGAGAATTGACCTTCTTTATGGGATATCTGGATTATTTCATTCTCTATTGAGGCCGGTATAGCAACCAATTCCAACACGGGGTCGTTGTAAATTATACCATTTTTCATATAAAAGCTTTGGTATTTCTCTTTTCTTTTTTTTTTGTTTCTTGAAGGTATGTTGCTTTTTGTTCATCGTCATCTTGAAGGCGTTGTAGTCGGTTACTATTTGATTGCTTTACGAATAACGTAAATTCTCCACTTTTTTAAGGCGTTGATAACTGCCAAAACTTCTAACTCAAACGAATGATATCGTTCTTCCGCTGGGCTTGTCTTCCGGCTCATGTATTCCACTGGGTGGAATTTTTTGTAATCGCTCTTTCTCTGTCGTAAGAATGCTCCATACCCATGTTTACTTGCGTCGGTGGCAATTTCGGTTGTTGCGCCTGGATCACAAAGAGTGAGTACCGACTATTTGGTTAATGCCTTTTTCAGATCTTCCATAGTTATTTGTTGTTCAGCTTGCATCTTAAATGGTACGTCTTTCCGAAGTAAGGCGCTTGATGTGTTGGCGTATCCTTCCACAAATCTATTAAAGTAAGACGTTGGTCCCAGAAATCGTTGGAGCGATTTTTTATCTTTTGGGATGGGAAAGTTTCTCACCGGTCGCCTCTTTTCTTCTGAAGGTCAAATTTTTCTGTCTGTAATTATGTATCTCTAAAAATTAATCTTGTGTTTTATTAATTGACACTTTCTCCAATTGACGTGCACCTCACTCTCTGTTGCCAGCTTTTATACTTTCTCACATCTCTCTATCGCTTCGTCATAACTATCAGCCAGTGTAACTACATCATCTATGTAGGCCATTATTATACTTTCGTTGATTAGCGGTTTAAGGACTGCTGTGATAGATCGCATGAATACTGCGGGGGAGTTGCAGATGTCAAAAGGTACTTTCTGAAATTCGTATTGTCCATTATGTATTATAAACGACGTATACTTTCTGAATTCAGATTCAATTAGTACAGGGAAAAATCAATTTACAAGATCTAATGCCACGAACAATGGTGCCGGCTGTAGTTGATCGAGTACATCACCTATAAGCGGCAATGGAAAGTGGTCTTTAATTATTCGCTCATTTATTCTTCTGAAATCAACACAAGGTCTCTTCGACCCATTCTTCTTGTTGACTAAGACAACAGGTGACGCAAAATTTGGAAAACTACGCTTAGTAATGCCTTTGTTCAGCCATTCGGATACTTGCTTATAATTTCCTCTTTCTCTACTTGCGACACTCTCCTCGGTGGTTCATAAATCGGTGTCTCGTCTGTGAACATAACTTTCATTTTTACAGGAGACTGGACATCACTTTCTAGCTTATACCTACGTATCAACTTTAGTAGCTTTCTACGGTAATCACCCGGTAGATGTCTTGTCGCGTACAACATGTAGCCGCACTTCAAATTTAAGTCGTCGACGAATACTTGTGTGTCGAAGTAACCTAAAGTAGTTACAGCTAAGCCACCTATAGCTTCAAACCGCCGGAGTCACCGATTGTCAAACTTGGGTAGTGGAACGGAGAAGTTGCAAAGGGAGTGTTTATTAAAATTCCTATAAATTCGCACGAATAAATAGAGCGCGTGTTAGATAAGGAAAAAATTATTATTTAAGTTTTGTGTGTTATTAATAAAGTTTATTTCACTAATAAGGAAATTTATTAATATCTATAATTTGGTTGATAACTAGTGCGGTTGAAAACTGGTGCGAACCAGTGCAAACTAGTGCAAAGGCACTAATAAAACAAGTAAAAGTGTTGTCTTCGGCCATTCCGAAGTTTAAGTACCCTACAATAAAAAAATAATAATTTCGCTAGTTGATAACATTTGTTGATACCTCGTGTTTAATTACGTTAATATCTTGTACCGTTTACAAGATATTGGCCACATTTTATGACTGGGCGTGGCACGCCCATTATTAGCAAGCTTTATGGTAATGCTTCCGGATACATCGTGATAAAATTACGTCCAATATCTTGTACTGTTCATGAGATATTGCTAACTTTGTTATGAGTGGGCGTGGCATGCCCATTTTGTGCACAAATTTAATAATGGTGCTATATGTTACGGAATAAAATTATATCTCAAAATGTCGCACGGTTTATGAGATATTCACATTGTAACATATTTTAAAACGAGGTGCCTTTACATTCCGTATATAAAGAAGAGTGCTTGTTAACCGATCTCGCCCATTCAATACCCAACTGCCCTAAATAACAAAGAATATTTGTGCCAAATTTCATTGTGATATCTCTTTTCGTTCTCTCGTAATCGTGAATTAAACAGACAAACATACAGACAGACGGACAGCTCTAAATCGATTCAGGAAGTATCGCTGAGCAAGAATATACATACTTCTCTATATCTATCTCGTCTCCTTCTCTGCCTTACAAACGGAAGAACAAAGTGAATATACTCCCTTCAGGAGTAGGGTATAATGACGTTTCTGCAAACCTTTGGCGACTATAGACATATAAAGCTTTTGGACATATCTTATCAATAGTGGAACATGAAGTAGTTTTGGGTATAAAAGTTCTCCAATATGGATCATATATCGCAATGGTTATGCAGGTTTCGCATCATGCATTTGCTAATAGTCGTGGCTCTTTCAATTTTGCTAACTACACGACTGGGAACAGCTTTGGCAACTACGTATCCTCTGAAACACCTTGAAAATAAAAGCCGCATCTTCTTTGGTACGGAAGCTGATCGTGGTCGATATCCATACGCAGTGAGGTTGAGTGTGAAAAACACCGCTCAAAATGTAAGAAGGTGTGGTGGCGCTTTAATAGGTTACCGATGGGTTTTGACCTGTGCTCATTGTGTCTACGAGTGAGTTGATCCTTTTTTATTGTAACCTTCCAGTATAGCAATATTTTATAGTGCCGAGAAGATAACCGTCTTTTTGGGTTCAAACTGCGTAGACGATGCTGTAACGATCTACGAAGTTAACAAGACCAGTGTCGTGGTTCATAACGGGTGGAACCAAAACAACGGAAAGAATGATATCGCACTATTGAAGATTCCTAAGATCCCAATTGATAAGCGTATGGTACCTGTTCGGTTGCCCAGACGAGGAGCCCCCTATCCAGACTATCTCAATAACCGCGCCATTGCAATTGGTTGGGGAAAAGTTGGAGAGAACCGCCCCTTTGCGGACTGCTTACAGTGGTCTTACATTTGGGTCATGAGAAACGCAGATTGTCATCCTTATTACAATCCTGAAAATATTTGCGCGAATGGATTCTATGAAGGGACACCCTGCACGGGTGACTCTGGTGGGCCACTAGTTAAGGAATTTACGGGTGAACTAATTGGTTTGATTGCCTCCACCAATGACAGCCGCTGTGAAGCTGGCGAACCAGTTTTATATATTCGCATCACTTCCTACGTATATTGGATTCAGAATCACACTGGGATATCATATTAACAGCGATATTAAATATTATTGTTCATTTTTACTGTTATTATCACTAAATTGCCACTACGGTCATTAAAGTACCAAAAACATTAAGGAATTCAGTATGAACAAATAAAAGTTTTGTCTTCGGCCACGCCGAAGTCTAAATCCCCTACAATCGAGTGGCTAAGAAAAATAATAACTACGCCAACTTTTTGTATGTATCATGTAGGCGGACCACGCCCATGCAAACATTTTGGTAATGCCTCCAGATACCTTGTGATAGAATTACGTCTTAATATCTTATACCGTTCATGAGATATTACCAACTTTTTATGTGTGGGCGGACCACGTAAATTTTTTGAAAAATTTTTAATAATGGCACTATATGTTCCGGAATAGAATTATGCCTCAATATCTCACACGGTTTATGAGATATTCACCTTATATTATAACACTTTTGAAAACGAGGTGTCTTCACATTCAGTATGTAAAGTAGGAGTGGTGGATAACCGATTACGCCCATTTTCAATCCCAAACTTCTCTACACAACAAGGAATATTTGTGCCAAATTTCACTTGTTCGTAATTGTCCCCCTCAGATCCCACATTCGGCCTTCCTGGCTTATTATTCGACCCCAATTGTTGGGTCCTTCATGATCTCCCATCTTGGATACAACATATCGGTTGTGGTTATTGCATTTCACGACCTTGTATGGTCCTAAGAACCTAAGAACCGACCTTATTTAAGACCTGGGTCAAACTGAGTTCGCTGAACGGCGACGAGGTCATTAATCTGATATTTCACCGCTGCCTTCCGATTCCTATTGTAATATATGATATTTTCTCGTTGAATCTTCGCGAAATTGGACTTAGCTTCTTCCCCCGCATTGCCTCTTTCAAAGAGTTATGGGCTTTGCAATTTCTATCATCTGGTACAGGTATTCCCGCAAGGTCTCGTTTGGATACTTGCGTCGGTTTTGTAATTTCCGATGTACTTCGGCAGCATTTATTGTACTACCACGGCAAACTCTCTTTTTAATTCAACCTTTAGGGTGCACCCGTTCCTTATCTGGTTTTCACCATTAACGAAGGCTTTGGCTGCGCCCTCAATCAACCGTTTAGCATAGATGTATTTTTGCAGCTCATTCCATCCAACTAAGCAGCAAATATCTTCAAACTCTTCTATCCCTGTCTCAACATTTTTAGATGAATGGCCTGAAATTTGTGAAACACTCGCTTCGATGTCTTTTTTTTGTTTGTATGGCAGATAGAACCAAGCTCAGGGGATGCCCCTTATCCATGCAAAGCATTCGTTGGTTTAGAAGGGAAAAGGTTAGTGGGAAGGAGAAAAGTGGGAGTAGTGTCGATTTACACCTCTTTTAAAAGCTTAGACGTTATAAGTGGCTGGGAGATTATTCCACAATTTAACTGCACGACCGAAAAACGAATTCTCGCGGTAATGGGTAGTGCGTTGGAACGGGATCGAGACGTAAAAGGGATGCACCACTCTGGAAAGCCGAGTAAGTTTGTTGAATACCTGAACCGAAGGAATCAGGCTGGCTACTTCAGAGAAACAATTACCATTAAGGTATCGGTAAAATAAGGATACACATCCCACATCCCAACGACATCCCAAGGTTTAAATAGAGCTGGATATCCTACTGTCCCCTATAAGTTTTATCGTACGACCTTGTGTATGGTCCAGAAGCTGAAGATATGTTTTCGAATCTCCCGACCAAATATGCGAGTTGTACTCCATTTTCAGACGGATATATGTGGTGTAGATACAACGAAGATCAGTTGGAGTGAAGTATTTCTTGCACCGATTTAAAAAACCTAAGCACTTGGCTGCTTCTTTCGACACATGAAAAATGTGATTGTTCCAACGAAATTCGCATTGAATTGACATGCCCAGAACATCAAGAGCCTCTGACTCATCAATATCCACACCACCCATATTTAGAGGTGGAAAGTTGTCACCAGCCAGACGCTTGTGGGTCAACAAACAGCATTGGGTCTTCCGCGCATTAAAATAGACCCCATTCGCTCGATCCTACTCCTGGATTTTGTTGAGGATAGATTGGAGTGTGTCATTCATACTTCTGTGTTTTCTATTGATCTCCAGAATAGAAGGGCGCCTGGAAAATGAATATGAACGACAAATGTTGCTGTCATCAGCAAACGAGTAGACGGGGTTTGATGTCAATGCAGAAGGTCATTGATAAAAATGAGAAAAAGAGTTGGAGACAGGACCGAACCCTGTGGAACTCCAGCATTAATGGAGTCCTCTTCGGAAGCAAAGCCGTCTACCACAACCCGAATGGAACGGCCGCTGAGGAAACTCGATATCCATCGAGGTAAAGTATTACCGACACCATAAGCAGTCGGTTTAGACACGAGTACTTTATACCACACCCGGTCCAATGACTTGGAGATATCCAGAGCAACCTTGATCTCACCGAACTGGTGAATACAGCTGTTCCACCGCTCAGTGAGAAACACGATCAGATCGCTGGGGGAACGGTGAGCACGGAATCCGTACTGGCGATCGCTGATCAACTTGTTGCTCTCTAGATACCTCATCAACTTAAAATTTACAATGCTCTCCATGACTTTGGAGAGCACTGAACAGATTGCTATGGGCAGGTAATTTGCAGGATTCGTGGCTTCACCTTTTTTGGGAACTGGCGACGAGCCCCGTGCTGCGTCATGTTTGGAGGGTTTTCAGTCTGTCCTTGTCGGATAGTAGTGTTGTTTCCTGTGTCTGTGCCGTCGTCTTCGTCGTCAATGGTAAAATACTCTATTAGTATAACCTTTCACCCCTTCTGAAAACCAGCAAATGCTTGCATGGATAGGGGGCATCCCCTGAGCTTGGTTTTCCTTGGTGCTTCCTGTTGTAGTCAAGTATAATTCTCTCAATTTCGCTTTTAATGCCTCAACGTTTAATTGGCGTATTTCGGTTGCGTCTATGTTTTATAAAACACAAAATATGAATATTCTACAAGAATGTAATTTTAACTAGCTATAATTAAAATGGAATCTGAAACTCGAAATAATACGAGTACAATATACAAGTGAATATAAATCTAATAAATTAAATTACTTAGGTAGTGGAACGGAGGAAAGGGAGTGTTTATTAAAATTCCTATAAATTCGCACGAATAAGTAGAGCGCGTGTTAGATAACTTTGCAGTCATAAGTGTGTTCTACTTAAAATCTCATAAAAACTTTGAGATATAGTGTTTTTTTAAATAGGGGGCGCAACTTTCAGATAATGTCGATCTGGCTACAGAAAAGTATATATACATATTCTTGATCCAAGAACATTCTCCAAATATCCGCCTTTTCGTATATCTGCCCGTCCGGTTGTTGTCCGCCGTCAGTTTACACAATAACTTGAAACCCATCCGATTGAGCCATAGCAGTCAATAAAACGAGAATAAGACTTTGCATATTTTACTTTGCATTTTACGACAAGGCATTCTATCAAAAATGGGTGCAATTCAACAAAAGACACGCCCCCTTTTACATATCAAAATTGTGCATTTGCAGACATCAGAAAAATCCGCCAGGCATTGCCACTAAATTCGGTAGCTGGGCGTCTTGTGTGTGAATTTTATACTTAAAGTGTACTCAATCGAACAAATTACATATCCATTTTTCATTAAATAAAACCTTGTGTACGTCACAGTAACGTTCTGAAAATATAATTTCTATGGGGTGTGCCATGCCCCTAACATTGCAGAGAATGTTTAAATACCATCTAGGCCTGTGAACAGAATTGCGTGATTGCCGTTAACAAACACGCTTTACCTGCGTGTACTGATATCAAACTTCCCGGAAGTTTGACCTAGTTGATAACAAATTAATGCGATAAAATATATTGCTTAACAATAAAGCAATTAAAATAATAAATGAGGCTTTTGCAAACCTTTGGCGACTATAGGCAAATAAAGTTTTTCGTCATATCTTATCAACCGTGGACCATAAAGCCGTTCTGGGTATAAAATTCCACCAATATGGACTGAAGATCACAGTGGTTACGCAGGTTTCGCAACATGCATTTGCTAACAGTCTTGGCTTTTTCAATTTTGGTAACTATACGACTGGGAACAGCTTTGGCAACTACGTATCCTCTGACAAACCTTCAAAATAAAAGCCGCATCTTCAATGGTGCGGGAACTTATCGTGGTCGATTTCAATACGCAGTGAGATTGAGTGTGGAAAGCACTTATCAATGTGAAAGAAGGTGTGGTGGCGCTTTGATAAGTTACCGATGGGTTTTGACCTGTGCTCATTGTGTCTACGAGTGAGTTGATCCCTTTTCTTTGTAACCTTCCAGTATAGCAATCTTTTGTAGTACCGAGAAGATAACCGTCTTTTTGGGTTCAAACTGCTTAGACGACGCTGTAGCGACTTACGAAGTTAACAAGACCAGCGTTCTGATTCATTACGAATGGAACCCAATTAACAGAAAGAATGATATCGCACTATTGAAGATTCCTAAGATCCCAATTGATAGCCGTGTGATACCTGTTCGGTTGCCCAGACGAGGAGCGCCCTATCCAGACTATTTCAATAACCGCGGCATTGCAGTTGGTTGGGGAAAACTTGGAGTGAACCGCCCCTTTGCGGACTGCTTACAGTGGACTTACATTATGGTCATGAGAAACGCAGATTGTCATCCTTATTACAATTCTGAAAATGTTCATCCTGAGAATATTTGCGCGATTGGATATTATGAAGAGGCACCCTGCACAGGTGACACTGGTGGGCCACTGGTTAAGGATTTTACGGGTGAACTAATCGGTTTGATTTCGTTCACCAATAAGAGCCGCTGTGAATCTGGCGAACCAGCTTTATATATTCGCATCACTGCCTACATAGACTGGATTAAGAATCTCACTGGTATATCGTATTAACAGCGATATTAAATATTATTGTTTATTGTCACTGTTATTATCACTAAATTGCTACTACGGTCATTAAAGTACCAAAAACAGGAAGGAATTCAGTATAAACAAATAAAAGTTTTGTCTTCGGCCACGCCGAAGTCTAAATCCCCCACACCCGAGTGACTAAGAAAAATAATAACTTCGCCAGTTGACAACTTTTTGTATGTATTATGTAGGCGAACCATGCCCATTAAACATTTTGGTAATGCCTCCAGATACCTTGCGATAGAATTACTTCTTAATATCTTATACCGTTCATGAAATATTACCAACTTTTTATGGTGGCGGACCACGTCAATTTTTTTAAAAATTTTTAGTAATGGCACTATATGTTCCGGAATAGAATTATGCCTCAATATCTCACACGGTTTATGAGATATTCACCTTATAACATTTTTGAAAACGAGGTGCCTTCACATTCAGTATATAATGTAGGAGTGGTAGTTAACCGATGACGCCCATTTTCAATCCCAAACTGCCCAACATAACTAAGAATATTTGTGCCAAATTTCATCGCGATATCTCTTTCCGTTCCCCTGTAATCGGGATTTCAACAGACAGACGGACGAACAGGTATAAATCGATTCAGGAAGTGACGCTGAGCAAGAATATATACAATTTTATATATCTATCTCGTCTTCCTTCTCTGCGATACAAACGGAAGGACAAAGTGAGTATACCACTTCGGGTGAATAATAATTAGCCGAAATTATCAGCAGTTATATATTTTTCCACTTTCACAAGTGGTGATATATGATCGCTTTCTGAGTCCCCAGAACTCTATTAGAAAGTGTAATTCTATAGCGGGTAAAGTACTTCACCGACCACAGCAATAAGGCGTTATAAAGGGTCTGATATAATGCTTGGTTATATTTCCTAAAATAACTCCACTAACCTGCCCTATGCGATACAAGCCACAGTTGCCTTCTCGCATAAACAAAATCACACACTCACTCTTGCCGCTTATGATCTCCCGATACTCACAGGCCACTTCTATGCCCTCTCCCCACCAGCCGTCTGTCCGACCGACTGACCGAGATACTTTTGAACTGGCACGAGAGACTTTTGAGCTTCGTTCGTTATCGGGATCATTTGTTGCACAAATTTCCAAGGCTTCATCAATTAAACTTACAGCTTTAGAAATCTTCTTTGATGTTATGTTTTGTGGCTCAAATATTTCTACCGAGCCGTCTTCTTCGTCGACACATTGCAAATCCAGGTTCATTAATTCCTCATTAGATAGTGCGTAGTTGTTGGTGTTTCGCTTTCTTCCATTCCTTCAAAATTACACTTTCGAGCCAAGTTAGCGATTTCCTGACGAACAGAGGATGTATCATCGACCTCTAAAACTGAAGAATCATCTCTTTTTTTATGAACACATTCTGGCCACAATTCTCGCCAAACACCGTTCACGCAAGATGGTTTTACCTCAGCCCACGTACTCGTGCATACAAACTACTGACAGCTTTTTTGCTGACATATCAGGTCGACCATTCTTTCTCTTTTCTCTGCAGTAGGATTCAGTTTGGCTTCCGTTCTGCCTTTTTCCGCCCATCTTTTATTGACATTTTTAAGGAAATTGAAAATATTAAATTTATAGGTGAAAGTTTGTTTTTCGTCCTCAAAATGTCAGTTCTTCTTTCTAAACTTTGAGAGGTGCCTTAGCCCATTCTAAAAGTCTGAATCACTCAAAGATCCTTCCGGCACATGCGTGACCGCATCCCTCGTCACTTCCCGTCCAACTCACACAACGGCAAACATTGTTGACAACCGCAGTTTCTGAACGTCCATCGTCCATCGGCACTTTGGCACCCACTGTCAACGGCTGCTGCGTCCGGTTGCCTCGTTGGGGTCCGAAGTGTGCACTGCGGCACGCTTCCGGTCCTCTCGACTTTTCGGCTTGCTATTTTGATTATTGTTGCCACGTTTTTGTTAAGGCGGTTTTTGCTCATCCTCTCGGTACACAGTGAGGAATGCGATGGTGAAAGTGCGAATAAATAAAAGTGAGTGTATGTGTGTGTGTGTGCGTTTCCATGTTTGTGTTGGTTTTTGCTCGCTTAAAAAGTGTTTAAAATGGAATCGCCAACCCAAGTAAAACTAAAACTTTCTCGGCTCGCACACATTTAGCAGATAAAAAGGAGAATGAGAAAGAGAGAGAGAGAGAGAGAGAGAGAGATAGAGAAGGAGGAAAAGGAAGAGAAAAACCCAACCGGAAGTCAACCATGTGGGCGTTGATGGCAGCTCCACCAAGCGAAACCGAGTCGATTGTTGCGACGACAAAAATCTTCGTCGTGGTTTTCATTTTTAATTTTTCAACACAAAGAAAAAGTTGAGTGGTGAAAAAGAGTCTTGAGGAAAACGCTAAAAAAGAAAAGTTAAATCTTCAATTCTTTTTTTTGTTAGCAGAAAAAGTAAAAAGTTTTAGTCTTGAAATTTAAAATATTTTGGCACGTTTAGAACTGCAGATTTTTCTAGTATTTAAAGTGGAAAGCGTTGAAATTATGATTAAAAAGTTGGATTTCTTTTTGAATTTACATTTATTTAAGTAAATTTAATTAATTTAGATGAACTTAATAACTGAGCAAAACTTTGCACTCGAATTAATTTGAACTGCATAATAATATTTTCAATATTCTCTTCTCTTCAAAGCAATTCTTTCCACAGAAAATTCTTTTGTAACAATAAAATCGTTTATCCTCGTTGAAATGTTCGTCCTCATCAAAGATTTTCTCCTGAAATCCCGCCCCGACCACATGTAAGCCTCTTATTCCGGACACCCACACACACACACACTCACACCACACTCACTCACACATACACTCACACATTTTGCAACAAGCGTAACCAAATTCCTAAATGCTGACGGATTTTCTTTTCTTGAGCACTCGAGTGAAGCAGTGAAGGACGAGACAACTTAACACCAAACACACACACACACACACACACACACACACACACACACACACACACACACACATTCTCACAAATACCGCAGCTGTTGCAAAACGGAAGTCACCGAAGTCACTCGTTCGCAGCGTGTTCAGCAGCCGAAGCGAACACGAAGTGACGCCAACAACTGCTTTGGCGGTCCCGTCACCGCAATTCAGCGTGCGGTTGAAGTTCGTAAGCTTCTTCAGGTGAACGCTGGCGGTCAGCGGGTGTCGCCGCGGAGGCAGGAGCAGCAGGATTTCGGGAGTCATGAAGGCAACGTGAAGATTAAATTCGAGGCACACGCTCAGCCAAGCGAATCGTCGTCGTCAGCCAAACTCGTTGACGGTTTTTAGGTTTCCGCAACCATCATCTTGTTGTCGTTGCTGTCGTTGCTGTCGTTGCTGTCGTTGCTGTCGTTGCTGTCGCTGCTGTCGTTGCTGTCGTTGCTGTTGTTGTTGTCGTTGCTGTTGTTGTTGTTGTTGTTACTATTGTTATTGTGGCCGCCTTCACTCCGACTCAACCAGCTCGTCATTCCTCACTCACGGACGCCCCTCGTTGTCTGCTTGGCTTTCATGGCAATAAAACGCCCGAAGCTGATTTCAAAATGTGTCACTCAGCGTTGCCATCTTTTCACTCTGCATGCATTACGCGAGCCGTGCAAGTTGCTGGAACTGCGAGCGTATGTTCGAGTGTGCGTTGGCTGCTGTGTGGTTGTGTGATTGTAGCTGCGTGCGTGTGTGTGTGTGCGGATGAGAGTTTAAGCATTTGTGAGTAAGAGAATTTTAATGTTGTTGTTGTTTACTTCGGTCGAATCCTGCTTTAGTAGTTGTAGCAGTTTTTTATGGTTTTTTAAAAAATAGTTCTGCTAAAAGTAGAACACAAACATAACTTCTACGCACACGCACACACACAGATTTGTATTTTTTTTTTTTTTTTTGAAAAGCACATCAATCGTGTTTGCAAAAAACGATCAACAGCAAAATATTTGCCGTAAATTTGGTATGAAACGAAAACACAATCGAAAATATGACACTGGAAATTTTTGCAGCTATAAAAACAGCAACCGCGGCAGCAACAATAATATAAACAACAACAACAACAATAACAACAACAACAACAACAACAACAACAACAACAACAACAACAACAACAACAACAACAACAGTAGCGTTGATTGACTTGCTGCACGTCAAGAGTTGATGTTTTATGCACGATTGAGCGGACGAGTAACTACACGACAAACACACAATCACTGTACACACACTAGCGCACTAAAAACACACACACACACAAACACACACAAACAAATAATCATGCGTACTCACAGCAGTCACAAGCAAATATTTCGCGAGCGATGGAAGACCGCAGCACTCTGAAACAGTTGAAAAAACTTAAAGTTTTCGCTCACTTTTTTCCGCAGTACTGCTGGTTGTTGTCGGAGTTGTTGTTGTTGTTTTTGTTGTTGTTGCTGTAAACGTGTTGTCGTTGTTGCTATAAACGTGTTGTCGTTGTTTTTGAGGTGGGGAAAATTGTCTTTAAATCCTTGTTAATTCACGTTTCGTTCGCGTTTTAACGAGTTTTTTGTTTTCACTTTTCTAAAGTTTCAAATCATTGAAATTTCTTCAAAACCGTAGCAATTTCGTCAAGTTCCGTCTGGAATATTTATTCTGTTTTCACAAAACACATAAATAAATTTGAATTCATTAAGTGTTCGATATTTTCGTCATATTTTTATTAAATTTCTTCACACAGATTGAAACTACAAGAATGTGAATTTATTGACTGATGTTGAATTACTAAGGCTGCAAAATATGAAGTATTTTAGAGAACACACACACACACACACAAGAATCCGCTTTATTGCGTGTTGCTTGCACGCATACATTCAGCAGAAATGAGAATTTATTTGCAGCAAAAATTGCACAGATAAGCGGATATCAACGATTTCCAGCTTTTATTCTCGCATAAATTTTCTTCTGTTCAGCAAAGCACTGAATTTAACACTTCTTCTTCTTCTTCTTCTTCGTCTTCTTCTTCTTCTTCTTCTTCCACGCGCTCTTCTCCGTCTTCTACTCCGTCTTCTACCTTCGCCTCTCTGCCTCTTCTTCACGATCTTGGTTATCGCAGGCAGACAGAGGAATAAAATTTTGCACGCATTCATGTTCAGTGAATACATTCATGTAATACGTCCTCGTACGAAAGCATGTGTCTGTGTGTGTATGTGTGTGTTTTCGTAGTTGTAACTGACATCCAAGAGCTACAGGAAAAACTTATTTTAACGAGAATGTAAGCGAAAATAACTTCTAAGCTTACAAAATCCTCAAATTCCGCAAAATCGCAATCGAAATCGAAATCCATTGCATACTTTTAGGCTCTTGCAATAATATTGCATTTTTCAAGCGGAGTCCCGCATGTTTGTGAAGTTTAATTGATTCGTTTGAAATTCCGGCCCCCTCTACCGCCCCCCCACCCACCCACGTCAACGATGACATCACGTACAACAAAAGCTTGTTAACTTTCATTCCGGCCGCACATAAATTGAAATCGAAAAAAATCGCGTTTAGAAGCACGCGAAACGTCAGTCAAACTTTAGAGCGCGCAAATATTTAACAAATTGTGCTCACGAATGGAAGTTTGTGGCCACTGGACGCACACACACACACACACGTACACTCCCATGCGTATTTCGTGCACTCCCAACACACACACACGCACACATGTGACTGCAGACACACAAATACATCGAATGAAAATATCACTACTTTGCGAATTTGTGTCAACAAAAATATTTTGGCTAATATTTTGCGGAATATTACATTTCCGACCGAATATCAGCTATCAAATTGCAATGTTGCGTGATTGTCAGCGTGTCGCGCATATAAAACGCAACATATAATATTTTTTTTAGATTTGCGAAGTCGGTACAGCGTTTCTGAGTGCAAAAATGAATGCGAAAAGCTTTGAAAAAGCCCGAAAATTACAATAATCACGATAGAAACCAAAGCCACGTAAATTATTTGATTGCGCACAGAATGCGAGATTCAGATTTTACTTCTGTGAGATCTAATAAATGGCGAATATTTTTCACTCATCTCACTCATTCCGGTAGTTGCATTATTATTCTAAAGTTTTGTTTTCATTGCAGAAAAGTTACGAGTACTAAAAACACAAAAATCTCCACGTGTTTTTACTCTCTTTAGAAGAAAAATAGCTGCGGCTTGAACTGAGTTTCTGAAATCCTACGGAATGCCTTCACTTTATAAAATGCTTCTGCTACCGAACGAGTTTCTAGCAGAGATTCTTTCGAATTAAGAAAAACCACAGAATTGTTGTTTGCGTAGAAAACTGGGAATTCGATGTGAATCCACTGAATCCAGTGAATGAATCTGTGAATCCTCAGTTCTTCCGAGAAAGTATTTCTCTTTAAACTGCCGTATGTTGCTTCGAACTTAAAATTCCTATCACAGGTTTTGCCAAAACCTCACCATCTGCAGCCGTCAGAGGCGGAGAAAAAAAATATTTAAAATGTTTGAATTAAAATTCCTTCCTTTTTTTTCTTTCATTTTTCGTATACGGTGAAAAATCAGAACTTTTGCTGCCCATCAGTCATTCAGTTCAAAACTCACTTCTTCGCACAACAGAATCTCCACCACCCAACCTCCCCCTCGCCCCTCCCGCACCCGCTACGCTCCCCTCCGCCAAAAACACGAACATGTTTTCGGTCATTTCATTGTTCATCTGTCACGTCCGTCATCAACATCAGATGTGCGTGTTCGAACGTGTCTAAATCTACACTGGCCGCGCTCTTTATTTTTGCAGCTACATTTACCGTATTTCGTTTTTATTTATTTACTTTTTAATTTTGAAAGTTGTGGGGGGTGAAGTAATAAAAGTGACCTTTTGGAGGGGGAGTTGAAGTGCGGGGGTGTTATAAGTGGCGATCGACGAATCCCACGTTTGCCGAACGGCGTATTTTTTTTCCACAAAACATTTTAAGTGCTTTTTTTCTCTAGTGGAGGTGGAATCAGAGTTGCAGTGTGCGACTTCAGCAAGAAATTCTCTTTTCCCTGTGGTACCAAATACGAATTTCCACAATTAATCAGTATTATTCAAAAGTTTCCACCATTAATCAGTATTTTTCTGATTGAAAATGCACGCAGCAATCACGAATTACCATGAAGAATTAACTACAAGAATTACCAATTACGAATTACCACAAGAATTCCTAAAATCCTTTTTACTAAAATTTAGTAACAAAAAAAATTAAAAAAATTCCCATGAAAATTCCAAATTCCCCCACACCAATAACAAAATCCAGCGCCTAACTAACCTAAAATTTGTCTTCATTAATTAATTCTAATAATACACAATTAAAATTCTTCAAAACAAAATCCTGACTTAATTTTAAAGTTTGAGGGAAATTATAAAAATGCTTCCTGTCCCCAAAATAATGGGACCGACTTAACCCTCCTCTCTCTCTCTCTCTCTCTCTCTCTCTCGATAATATTCTACTTAACCCGTCGGTCATTTATTTGAATTTTTTTAAAATTCCAGATGGAAAGCGGACAAGAAAAGAAGTGAAGGAGAAAACAACAATTTACAGACGTACATACAATTTATCAGGGTTGCAAGCACTTCTTCTGCTCTGTCAAGTCCAAGTCAAGTCAAGAATAAACAAACTGTAAGGCTGTCAACAGCAATAAAACACATTAAGGACATTCATAAGGACGATAAACAAATTTAGTCAACAAGGGAGAAAGAGAGGGATAAAAAACGAGATAAGCAAACACATGCGTTCACAGAATTTTTAGAGAAAAGACGTTGTAAGTCTATAAAAAGAAGGAACGACAGTATTTGAAGATGAGCACCATTCACCCTCTCTCTCTCCCTCTCTCACCCTCTCTATCTCTCTCACCCTCTCCCTCTCCCTCTCTACCCTTCTCCCTCTTCAGGACTGCCATTGTTGTTCTCCGCTCTTGACTTTCGTACTCATGTCGTCCTCCTTCAATTTGGTACGCATTTTTTAACCGATGATTTTTGTCCGGAAATTCGATTCCTGTAGGGATTTTATTTTCCTCTTCTTGCATCCTGTTGACAGCGAACGTTCCTGGCCAACAACTGTGACTGTGTTCTCCTCAACCGTTTGTTGGACGTTTATTATGTTGTGTATTTTTTTTTACTTTCTATCGTTCGTATTTTCATTTTTTGCACATAAATTTTTATTTAGTGTTCATTTATGTGGTTTTAATGCACTCTTGAGGAGCGGAGCTGAGTGTGTGTGAGTGTGGGTGGGTGTGTGTGTGCGTCTGTGTAACCTTTCGGTATTTTTTTCATGGCGAAATTGAAAAATTTTAAACCTGCAAAGCGTTCAAAGGCCTCCCTGAACGTCAAAACAGTATGAAAAAAGTAGAAGAAGAAATGAAAGAAGAGCAGAAAAAGTAGAAAATTCACAAAAGCCAAGCAACTTTTTTAATTATTAACGTATTTTATTCTAATGCAATAATTAATCTAAAAATGTGGTGTGAATTATGAAACATTTTGGTTCGTTGAAAATAAAACAAAAGTCGCTATTTTTTTAATTAATATTTACATCACTAAATCGACTTCACATCGAAAAATAGAATAAGCAAAATAGAAAAAAACTTAAACTAAAATGCGAAAATCGTTTATATATCTGTATATAATATATATAATTTTTGGCACGAAAATGACTACGATTTTGTTGCGAGAATCTACGAAATCCCATCTGATTCTTAACAGTTTTCTTATTTAACTCTTCGATTAATTAAAAGATTTCGCCAAATACTTCAATTAATCAGATTAAATTGCTTGTTCCAGGATTTTTTCTTCCCTTCGGCATTTTTTACCTGATAAAAATTGCAGAAGAAATTTCAAATCATGGATGGAATATTAAATTTTCTTCTAAACGCCGTCGCTTCACACCCGACAACTGCGAAGTCCGCTTGGCGGCAGCACCAGTCACCAGTCACCAGTCACCTGTAGGCGTCCTACAGCAACAATAGACGCGAAGTGTTCCAGCGAGTCGTTCCCGTGAGACGTTCCAGCGAGACGTTCCAGTGAGTCGCTCCAGCAGGCGCGACACAATACACACGCGTCGCCTACGTTCGCCACGTCGCGTCGCGTCGCACCGCGCCGCGCGCGCTCCTCGTTACACGTAACTCTCTTGCCGCGTCTGGTTCAATTTGGAGCCGCCAGTATTCTCCGAATTCGGTGCAGGAACGGCGACGACAGGCTTTTCGTTTGCTTGCCGCACCAGCTCACCGGCGACGTCGGCGGTAGTTTGAGTGCAGCCGTGCGGTTGTCGCGTCGACGTTTCGCCACTTGCACTCGTGCACAGCAGCGTGGTTTTCAGGAATTCCGGTACACCTTGCAGCTCCAGCAACTCCGCACCCAAGCTGGACTCGTGCACCAGACGAGTGAGCGTGTGCAGCATCGCCTTGATGGTGCGGCGCTGCGAGTCGCGTTCGGCGCACGACTCGTAGACGCGGTGGAACTCCTGCTGGTAGATGGAGGTGATGAAGTTCACGATGCAGCCGTTGCACAGGTGGCTGTGGCACTTCTTGTTCAGCGACATGTTGTGCAGCATGGCAGCGAGTTGCTCCTGCGCGGGAAGAGCGAAGGAATCGGTGAGCGACTCGCGGGGAAAAACAGAAGGAAAACAAGAGAAAGGCAACCCGCAACCAAGAAACTTGCGAAATCCCCAGAGAGAGAGGAAATACTTACGTAGAGAAATATGGAGACCTCTTCCGGGTGCCTCTGCACCGCCTCGATCCACTTGAAAATCGCCTCGTTCGACATGATCGAGTAGTGCGACGTCACCTCCATGCGACTGAGGTTGCTCATCGCTGCGGCACACAGCAGCAGCGTCTGCGCGCAGCCGCTTCTCGCCATCAAAGCCGTGAGGCCGGTGATGATCGTCTCAGCTGCGTCGCGCAGTCCGTCCAGGCGGTGCTCCGGTCCGTGCCAGACGGCGGTGATTTGCGTGAGCAGCGAAACCGCCTCGCGCCGCTCCAGATCGCCGGTGCACTCCCTTGCGTCGCAGTCGCCCCCGCGCGCCACGCTGTCAACGTGCAGTATGTCGCGCAGGACTTCCATGCCGCCGCACGCACCCAGCTGCGCGATAGTCGCGGGCGCACAGCAAACCGTCGCGAGAGCCCGCAGCACCAGCGCTCGCACGGCACTCACGCGGTGCTCCAAGCACACCAGCAGCAGCGTGCGCACCGCCTCGTTGCGCACGAAGGCGTCCGTGAGCGACGCGAAGCCCTCGCCGTCGCCGTTCGTCAGCGTGGCGATCATGTTGATGTTGGCGCGCAGCATCAGGTCGCAGCGCCCGTGCTCGATGCTCTGCAGGATGACGCGCACCAGCTTCTCGAAGACGAGCCGCAGCGCCACCAGCAGGCAGCGCTTCAGCACCAGCAGGTCCTCGAGCAGCGACTCCAGGTGGATGTAGTGCTGCCGCTCGAGCGAGATGCGCGTGTCCTTGGCGAGCAGGTTTATCTGCTCGATGCTCTGCTCGTAGCGCCGGCGGTCGGCGCGCGAGTCCGTGAAGAAGACAGCGCGGCGCTCCAGCACGCGACTGAACTCGGCCACCTCCGCCACCAGCTGCTCGGCGCCGCCGAACGCCGCGGCCAACGAGGCTGCCTTCTCCTCACCGCTGAGCATCCGCTCCAGGCGCTCGAAAGCGAGCTGCAGGTGCTGCGCTCGCTGCTGCAGCTGGCGAATGAGCTTGGCCACCGTGTTCGTCGTGATGGTGAGGCTCTTGAAGGCCTCTGCGGCGATCGACTTCGTCTGCAGCGTCGACATGACCTCCTGCTCGTGCGAGAGGCGCAACTCGCTCAGCCAGGACTGCAGGGCGGGCTGGTGGCCGTTCAGCAGCGGGTTGGGGTACTCGTGGCCGTCGAGGGGGAACATGGTGACGGCGTGCCTGTTGCCCCGCTTGGGTGTGCTCGTGCTGCCGAGCCGGTGTTGCTGCTCCACTTTTAGAGGCGACACCGCGTAGTGTTGCGTGTCGCCACCGTCGTTCGCGTTCGTATTCGCGGCCACGCCTCCTCCCAGCACGACCGTCTCGTTGTTGTACGGAGGCGGTGCCTCGCCCAGGTACACCGTCTCGTTATTGTACGGCGGCGGCGGCGGCGACGGCGACTGCTGTGCGGCACTGATTTCGCTTGCCTCCTGCGACTTCAGCGCGACTTCCAAATCCTTCAGGCTGCTTGAGCGTTGCTTGTCGTCAGTCGCTTCGCTATCGCTGCTGTTGCAACTGCTGCTGCTCCTGCTGCTGTGGATGTCCACGTCGACAGCGGCGACGCGCTTGTTGGTGGGCGACAACGGCTTCGTGGGTTTGCGAGCCACGCGACGTCTGCGACGCTGTTTGCTGCACTTGCACGCCTCCGTCGCAGGCGACTCGAAGTCTGATTGTTCGTGAGCAGGATCGCCCTCCACTAGCTGCATACTATCGAGCTTCTCCAGCAGAGAGGAGCTCTCCTCCTCCTCCTCCTCGTGCTCGTCACCCGACTGCAGCTGCTTATCTTTGCTCATCGTTTGCGGCGAAGCAAGCGCACCGCCGAATGAGATGCGACGCGACGCGTTCACCAGCTGCGGGTAAAACTGGGACCTTCCGACCCGTCGCACCACCGTCGGCGGGGTGGCCGCGCCTTCCGACGCCGACGTTGGTGAGCCGAAGCTCTGTGTGCTGCTCTGCGACTTGCTGCCGGGCGAGCTGGGGGCAGAGGCGTGGTAGGCGGCAGCGGCAGCGGCAGCAGCAGCACTCGCGCTGGAACGAGAGCGCGTGCTGTGCGATTCCTCGTTGTCGGAGAAGCCAGAATCCTGTTAAGTGAGAGAAAGCAAACACGTTGTCGTAATTGTGTCGTTGTTGTTATTGTTGTTGGTGTTGTTGTTAAGGGCGCCGCTTACCTGACTCCTCAAGCTTCCCGGACTGTCGTGCTTCTCCCACGACAGCGCTGACGCGTTGTGCTCGTCGTCGACCTCCTGGATGCGCGACAGATTGCCCGAGTACGATCGGAAGTGCTGGCCGTCCAAAGCAGTCGCGCCGCCGAAGCTGGACGGCTGCTGCTGGGCTGCAGCTTGCTGTCGGCTGCCGCTGCCGCTGCCGTAGAACGAGTAGACGCGGCTGCCTGGCAAGCCGCTGGAGGGCGCTGTCAGCGCGGGCAGCTGGTTCTCGGAGCCCCACCAGACTTTGCTGTAGCTGCGCTGGAAAGCCATTCTCGCCGCTTGTTCTTGTTGCTTGTCGCGTTGTTCTTGTTGTCGTTGTTGCAGTTGGGCTTCTGTTTGCTCTGCTTAAGTAAGCCGATTCGAGTCTGTAAGCAGGCAAAGAAATAAATTACTGAATAAATAACTGAGACACGCAGCTGACGTGACAAAACAAGAGTAAATAAATTGAAAAAATAAGCAAACTACAGCCGAGTTGTAAATAAAATTATTTCATTCGAGAAGATTGGAGTGGCAAAGAGAGAGAAAGAGAAAAAGAGAGTGAGAGAGAGAGGAGAGAGGGAGAGAGGAAGGTTTGAAAATGCCGCAAAATAACGGTGTCTCGCTGGCGAAATTTTAATTTCCGTTATGTAAAACAATTAAATTTCCGTTCGCTTAAAACGGCAATTTAAACGGTATTCACGACCTCGCCCACCTGCATACAGAGACGGGAGGAATGCACACACACACACACACACACACACACACACACTTCGCACATGCGTGTACAGTTACAACTACGCTTGCAGTTACGCACACATGAAGCGCACACGTAAATTTGCAGAGTTAAACGAACATTTAAGGGCAACTTAAAAGACAGCAAATGCTGCCAATTATTGCAAATTAAATCGATTAATCAGCGCAAACTACAAGGAAACACAAATTATGGCAACGATTGTTGCTATTGTTGTTGTTTATTATTGTCCTTTATTGCTGTTATTGAAATTATCAGTGTGTGAATTAGTTATTTCTTAATTGTATTGCAACAAAATTTGTTACTCGTATTCGATTGTGATGGCGAGCGAGTTTCATTGTTGTTGTTGTTGCTGCTCCTGCTGCAGTGTCTAGTTGGCGAGTAATTACTCGCTAGCATCTGCTTCAACGGCACATGAAACGCAACAAAAACATCCGTTACATAAATCGAATTCACTGGAAAGCCACCAACAAAATTCCAAAACAACTAATTTAAATGATAATTTTATGTTAACCTTCTTCAATTATAATATAAATGTTATTGTTGTTATGTGTGGGGGTGGTCGTTGTTGTTGTTGTTGTTGTTGTTGTTGTTGTTGTTATTTATGTTGCTGTTGTTAATGTCGGAGTTTCTGCATGAAGCCAAAATCATGTTGGCATCAGATTGCGATCGCGTTGGTTTTCTCTTCTCTTTGTGTTGCGATGCTTCAGGAGCTGAAAAATGTTATGAAATAGAATTGAAATTAGCTTAGTGTAATTGAAGTAATTAATTCTCGTCTTGATTTGAATTTCTTTCATTTTACTTCATTTCACTTCATTCTATTTAATTTAATTTAATTTCATTTCATTCAGTTTAATTTAATTTCATTTAATTTCATTCTCATTTAATTTTATTTTCATTTAATATTAATTAATTTCATTTCATTTAAAATTTATTTCGTTTCAAATTCTTTTCATTTAATTTATTTTAATTTTATTTAACTTCATTTCGTTTCAATTTCATTTAGTTTTAATTTCATTTCATATCACTTCAATTTTATTTCATATCATTTCATTTCATTTATTTTTATATTACTTCATCTCATTTCAGTTTCATTTCGTTTCAGTTTCATTTCATTTCATTTCATATTATTTTACTTTGGTTAATTTTGCTTTATTTTATTTTATTCCATTCCTGTTTATGCAATATTAATTTACGAGGGAAAGCAAGTCCCTCCCTCAACTTGTTGGCATCTAGAAAACACAAGAACATTCGACTCCAACTGGTAACGACGGACGTGTTTTGGCAGTCGGTATTTATGGAGGCCATAAAGGGTCAAACGGTGTTCAAGTAGCAGCCATCAACACTAACGGGTTCTTCCTGACGATACAAAGTTATTGCATGGAGCAAAAAAACGAGCAAAAAAACGCAAACCGACCTGCAATAAATTCGATCTCCAGCGTTTCCTCGGCGGCCGAGGCGCGCCAACAGGATGCGCGCGAGAAGCCGACTGCAGGAAGCTTCCGCGGAACGGATGGTCGGCGGTCACGTTTGGTAGGCCAACCGTGTTGCCAACAATACGTTGGCGATAAAAACAATTGCGCTGGAAAAGGGAAGCGAGGAGGCAGCGCATCGAGCTCGAGGAAAAACAGCAACGATTGCAGTTGGCGAATGTAAGGGAATCGATTTTCCTCGCGGAGGAGTTTTAATTGCAAGGAAATCCTGAAATTCTACACTTGCGCTGCGTGGAAAGTTGTCAGTGTTGCCAACACTGCAGTTCGCTTCCGTTTTCAGTGGCCGCCAGCTTCTTAAACAGCCGCAAAACAACACTGCGGCCAACTGCAAACTGCTGTGGACACGGCAAACAAACAGCAACAGCAGCAGCAACAAAAGTAACAACAGCAAATAACGACAAGAAATCGATAACATTTGTAATCATGCATCGCAAATTGGAGTAACGGGAATGCAAAGCGCAAACGACAGCGAAACAGACAGAAACAGAAACAACAACAACAGCAAAGGTAACAACAATGTTAAATAACGGAGTCAACAATGGAGCCAACAAGCAGAACAACGCTGACTACATCGGGCAACAACAATTTTCCTCTTCATTGGCTGGATTTGTTCGATGTGTTTGCTGTTAAAGAAATATAAAGCAAACAACTTCAAATTAAACTGTTAAAGTGAATTTATTTATTGAATTTAATGTAAATTAGCGTGGGGAACGCGTGAGATGGGTTTCTTCTCGATAACAATGCGAACTGGAGACGGTAGTCGGTTGCTTCTTCAGCCAAAACGATGGCAGAGATCGAATCAGTTGTTTTACTCAACGATTGACTCGCTTTAGTTTCATTTTTATGCAGGAAACACGATCTCAGAAGTCGTCTGTGGACGACAACGAATTATTACAACCGATTTTCGTAGTCAAACTAGTCACAGAAGTTTCCACATCATTATATCAACTTCCAAATCCGTAAGAATAACAGCGAAAACCATTTCACACAAATCATACGGCGCAATAAATATTTACGTGCCTTTAATACGCATCTACGTCGGACGTAAACGAAAACGTCGGACGTAGCAATGTACGAGTGTTTTCATGGTAAGGAAAATCAGTGGACTTTCAGCGAAGCTCAGCGCCAGAAGGAGGATTAATTAATATTTCGACACCGTCATCCGCCCCACAAAATGAGGTGGCGTCGCTGGTTCGGCAGCGTGTATGCGTGCCGCCGACTCTGATATCCTGCCAGCCAGCCTGTCGTCTGCAGCAGCGGCAGCTTTAGCAATCATTAACAGATTTATTACTCGCCAACTAAAAAAAGAGAGAATAAATAAATAACTGCTATCAGTGAAATACGGAATGTGCAACCGTGAACTGCGTAGCGCGCGCATACGTAATCGGGGCAGCAACGTGAACGTATTGTTTTTGCGCCATTTCAATTAATATTTACCGCTTTATTACGCTTAACGCTGATTGCCGTTCCATTTCGAAATTAAGGAAAACAAAAACAAACTGAAACGCAATAAAGTAGCACTTGAAATATTTCTGCCTGCTTTTCCTCCTCCTCGTCCTCCTCCACCAACACATCTTTTGACGTAACGACGTAAGTTGTGAAAATTGTTGCCATTTTTATTGCTTACGTTTGATGGACGAACATCGAGCAACACTTTTGCCGCCCGAGATAATCTGTGTGAAGGCGTCAGCAGAAGCAATCGGCAAAAATAAGCAGTTATTAGACGACCAGGAATTCAATCGCAACATCGTTATATTGAGACTTTCATTCAGGATGCGTGGTAATTTAAGAAAAGCGCTGCACTTCCATCGCTGACACAAGTATAAAAAGATGAGGTTTTTATAAAATAAGTTGCAAATTTTATTCCGAGTTTAGTTGTTAACTGCGATTCATAAAGTTTAATACTATTTCGTGTATAGTAACTAGTGTGTGTAACGACATCTACGTTTGTTACAAAAAGCACGGCGCTTCTTTTACAAAAATACTCGCTTTGTTCGTGTCGGGAATACCAATTCTCGTAAATACATTTCATCTCTGCAGTTTATTTGTGGCGATCATTTCTACAGCTAAAACTAAAGTTATTCAATAAAGTCGCGATAGTTTTTTGTCAATATCAGAAAGCGAAACATTATATTTGAAGCGATTGTTTCCAGGAACCTGCGAAGACTGCATCGCTTGTCAGCTGCTAACAAACGCACACTTAAATCAGACGAAAACGCAGCAGCAATCATTACAAAGTAGAAAAGAGGAAAAACAACGCAGCATTTATAATAAATTAAAACTAATAATACAACGCAGTAACTTAACAGTCGCTTCACTTTGACGTGAAGGATACGACTGAAGCACGCTTTTCACCAGCATCTCAACAAATCCATCCTTTCGTTCTGAAAATCAAGCCATGTAAAATTAAAGAAAATTGCAAGCAAACAAAAATTAAGCTTCTCCTGACTAATTAGCTCTCCAGGTCGCCGCTCGCTCATCTCACGTCATTCAGCACCAGGGTCGTCGTGTAGGTCTGCTCCTCCACCGCCTTGATCACGGTGGTCTTTGAGGTCGATATTATCTGCTCGCCATGCACGTCCGTCGACTCGGCGACCTGCAGTCCGCTCGTATCTTTCGCATTTACAACCGCGTCGGTCGCATCCTCTACACAGCCGACGGTGGTGAGCTGCACACTCGTCTTCGAGAGCCTCGGCGAATGCAACGCTCGTGGTGAGCGCGCTCCGCTCACCGTCACAATTTCGTCGGCATCACTGAAGTCTGAGCCAACACTGACCACACTGCGATTGGAACTGACCAGGGAACGCGAAGGGGCTGCAAGTCGCGCCTGAGACGAACGGCGCGCCGCACCCGAACTCAGATCCTCCTCGGAAATGTCATCGAAAGCGGGAGGCGGCGTGGACGAACCCGATATCACTATGGGGCGCAACTGCACAGCGTTCAAGTTCTGCGAGGGCGCTCGCGACGGCGTGGTGCGCGTGGTGGCCGTCAAAGTCTTGCGCTTCGAGGGGGAATGTTTGAGCGGAAAGGTGGGCGTCTTCTTGAACACCGTCTTGCCCATGAAGTTCTGGAAGCGCTGCGCGTAGAAGGAGGGCCGGCACACGGAGACGGTGTCGCCGTTGTAGATGATGCTCTTGAAGGTGTGCTCGAGCTTCTTTTCCAGGCGGTACGACTGCAGGATGTCGATGATGCCGATGTACAGGATGAGGCGTTCGTCGTTTTCGGAGCGCGCTGGTATACCGCCTGCCGGATCGTCATCGTCCTCGTCCAGGGGCGCGTCCATGTCCGCGGTAATGGATTCCATGGCGGTGGAGTGCGCCACGAGACGCTGGCGATTCATGGAACGCGAACGGTTCAGTGCTGCAGAAGAGCTGGCGGCGGCGGCCGCCGCAAGCGAGGTGGAAGCCGCAGATGCGATGGCCGCCTGATCAGCCTCTGGAACATCGTCGCTCTCGCGTACTTCTTCAGATCGCTGCAGCTTGGCGCGAGCATTACGTATGCGTTCCTCGCGCTTCTCCTTCTGAGCGAGATCGAGGTTGTGGATGCCCACCAGCAGCGAGTAATCCATGATCTGGAAGCTCTCCAGCACCATGCAGTCCCGCTGGATGGTCTTCATCAGCGCGTTGTACTTGTCCGTCTCCAGAAAGATGCCGTTCGGGTGGTGCTCCATGAAGTCCAGGTCCTTGAAGGTGGGGCTGGCCTTCTGGCGCTCCTGCTTGGAGGCTTTGCGCCGGAACGTCGAGCCCTTGAGGTCGTACTTTGCGTGCATCTTGATCTCGGACGGCAGCAGGTTGTTCATGGCCACCAGACGCACGTTCTTCGAGTTGTAGTGGAAGCAGTAGAGGCCGAAGAACTTGGGCAGCAGGGTGCGCGGGTTCTGCGAGAGGTTCATGTAGTAGCCGGGCAGCAGCTTCTGCAGGAACTCGCACTCCTTCTTCTGCACCGTCTTGATGATGAACTCGTCGTCGTTGGTCAGGTAAAATATGGAGCCAGAGGCGCCCGGATTGGACAGCTGCAGCAGCGGCGCGGCACACATGGACATCAGGAAGTCGTCGGGCGCGATGCCGAAGAGGTCGCGGAAGTAACGGAACGCTATGGGTGCGTAGACCTTGAAGCGGAAGTCGCTGTAGTGGTGCGCGGGCGTTATGGAGGACCCGTCGGGCGGGAACGAGATCGTCTCCATCTCCCAGAAGTCGTTCATGAGCAGGTCGCGCTTCGGCTTGCTGGCGAGGCTGCCCACCGTGTGCTGTATGCCCAGCTGTATGGAGCCCATGATCTGCTTGGACTGGATCTTCTTGTAGGTGACCTCGCCGCCCTCATCGACGCGCCGGTGGCCGATCTTCTTCTCGTGCTTGCCGCTGGCCAGCGTGGAGGGGTTGCGCGAAACGCTGGCATCGATTGTGGAGCTGGCAGTGCGCACGCGCTGTTGCTGCGTGCCAGCATTCCAGGCGAGCTCCTGATGCACGAAGTTGGTGGACTCCTCGCCGCCATGGACGAGGGCGGCCTCGTGGTAGACTTTGTGCGAGGAGGAGGAGGAGGGCAGGGCTGCCACGATACTGACGGGCGACAAATTGAGGTGCACGTCGTCGCAGTCGGACTCCTCGCGCTGAGGAGACTTTTTGTCTGCAATCGTTAGAGTAGCACTGGTCTTCGATTTTAGGTGTTCGCGGTGTTCGGCGTTGGGTGGCAGCTGCACAGGGCTGTAATTTGCTGACGTCGCCGTTGAGGGTTGAGGTGGGGCATGTTCGACCATCTCGATGGCGTCAATGCTGCCTCCACCAGAAGCCATATCGGATCAACAGCTTACAGCGCTGGAGTTGCTGGAGGTATTGAGTTCCTAAAAACAGTCCGTCTTTTAGCAGAAAAAAATTAGAGCAAATGGCGAGAAAAAACTGCCGTAACCTAAAAGTTGTGTGTGGTTAATCGCTGAACTCAAAGTATGCAAGCGCTTGAAAACTTGGTGCCCACTTCCTAAAAGGGAATCCTGTCAACAACTGCTACGCTTCCGTTCCAATTTACGGCCACCGAAAAGGCAACTCAAAGCAACGGCAGCCACCAACGAAAAGGTTGTCACGTAGCAGAAGGCAAAGAATTCAATTGTTGCCGACACTTTCGAGACAAAACTGCTTTTGAAATGCGCAAGCAATGTTACTGCACAACTTTGGCGGCCGCCCGAGGGAGGAGCGGAGCGCAGACACCGCGCCACCTCTCACGATGCAACAATGCAATGACGCATGCAAAGCACAAGGCGACGACGACACAACAACAACTGCTTGGGCACAACAAAAACTGTGACAAATTGGCGAGGTGCAAAAGCACACAAAATTAAATGCGTACCTTCGACCGAGTCACTCATGCGCTGAAGCTGTGGCGTTGTGTGGCGGCAAAAAGAAACTCGTTAAACTCGGTAACTACAGACAACATTTATTTCCGCCCCTCTACTGCTGCTGCTGCTGCTGACGATGCTGCTGCCACTGCTGCTGCTACTGACGATGATGATTCAAGCAGTCATCGACGCTCTGGAAACGAGGCTGCGGATTGCACTGCCACGTTGGAAGCTACGCAATCAGCATTTGCAAACACTTCGAACCCTAAGCGAGCAGCCAGCAGAGTTCAGGGTGCTCGAATGACTTTGTCAGCATGTAAAATGGAGAAAATGCTGAACTCTGACTGACGACAACTCGACTGCAGACCCGGGGGCGAATCTAAATACAAATAAACTACAAAGTTAAGTACGTGAAGCAGGGTAAAAGAGGACCGACAAACTATTGAGTAGATAAATAAGACTATAAAATGCTTTCAGTTCCAAAAAAGGGAGAAGAAATTTATGTGGCCAAATGAAAAGGAAGGAAAATACTGGAAAAATCAGTTAGCTAGTTGATTTTCCTGTGAAACCTTCTTAAAATACAAGATAAATAGCGACAACGGAGCATAAAAAGGAGAGAAAAACAATTATTTCACATTTGGAAAAAATAAGTACAACAATGGAAATAAATTCGGCGACAACGATTGCAGTGATTGTTTCTGCGGGCGTAAAAATAATGCTAGCCAACTCTAGATAAACAGAAACAGAAATAAAATGAATACTCAAACCACTCATTCATTCACTTCTTGTTATCGTCTGTCTGTCTGACCTGATTGGTCTCCGAATGGATTGCTTTCGTCGGCTGCTTCAACGAAGAACAAGTTGTCACAAGTTGTCACCAGTCTTCCCTACGATTTCTTTTTTTATTTCATGGCTTTTTTGAATTCTGCATACCATAAAAATGATTGTTGACAATCGAAAATGAAAACAGCAAAATAATGAAAGCCACCAAATGCTGGAGTTTGACGGCTCACACAACAGTTGGGAAATAAAAATGAATTCTTCAATTAAGTAGCAACAAGGAATCTGAGTTCTAATCGTTTTTTTCTGGATGTCTGAAGTAATTTGTAAATAATAAAACAAACAGATTTAAAGAACTCAATGAAGTTGCAGCAAATAAACTTTTCAATTTCGTCGATGCTCATTATTTCCACCGCAATCCTTCATTGAGTGCGTGTTGAGCTTGTTGTACTTTAATCTCGAACTGGTCTTGCTTAAATTCTTGTCAATTAGCTGGGCTCAACTAGAGCTTCAGTTGCACTGCAAACACGGCGCTCTGATTCATGAAGGTCTGCTTGTGGACTTGAAACGTAGACGACAAAATGCACTGCAACTGCGGACGTAGCGATGATGTGACGGCATGCGCGCTGTTATTTAATACAATTCACGCTGCTTATCAGAAACGAAAAACACATTTTTGTTTAAGAAAGCCCATCACGTTTTTCCTTATCGTGAAAAAATGCAAACATTAAAAGCTGTTTCAGCGATTGTTAAGTAAAAGCGAATCTTTTCGATGAAGTCATCAAGCAGCGAACGCAACAATTTTTACACCTGCCTTGATTAGCCTTGAGAGCTCAGTTTGATCGCAGAGGTCCTGGTGGATCTCCCACAGCTTGACCTGATCTACCAACGATTTTAGCTCCAAAGTGTAAATATTCACCCAGTATTCAGCAATATTAATATTTAATAGCACTTGCGGCAGAGTATCAGCCATTAATGTCTTGATCCGAGTTGTTAAACCAGCCAATTAGCTTTGAAGCTCATCGCTTAAGCTGCACTTGAAACAGCTGCAGCAACGCTAAGCTAATTACAGGCGATAACGTCACCTTTTGCCTTGGAATTCTATGGAAAGCCGAAGAATCGCACACAACTTTGGCGACAGCAAATTAAACTCTCCCATCCTTCTGCAGTCTATACTTACAAAATCCTTTCTTCAGTAACTTCCGAGGAAATGAAACGCAAACGGAAAGCGATTTGGCAGCGACGAGATGCGCCGGTTCACCGTTCAGCGGCGCTCCGCCCAGCGGAGCCTCAAGGACGACAGCTACTGAAAGAGTTTCGGTGCTTTCAGTTTACTAGCCTTGAGTAGACGACATGCAGTAATTTTCAGCGATTAGCAATTAAAATATTTCACCGAAATTTTTAACTAACAATTGCTGTTTTAGAAAGGCGTCAACTGCGCGGCGGCGACTGCATCAATTGTCTTCCCTTTAGACATTCCACGTTTCTCAACGAACTCTTGAAAACTTTTGACTTCTTGATACTCACTTCAAGCTTCGGTGGTATTTTTTATATATTTTCATTATTAGTTTTCAAATTTCCCTTGTTTTTCCAGATAAAAACTTCAATCGGCAGCGTTCAGCAAGACGTTCGCGTTGGTGAATTCAGAATAAAATGTCAGCGCCTTCCCAAACAGCTTTGAAGTGAAAGTGCGAACGAGAGGAAGCTTTCAAACAAATCGTATACATACCGCAAACGTTTAAGTGCGAAAGAGGCAAATAGAGTAAATTAACAGATGACTCAACAGCGAGTCACACTATCTGTCAAGTAACCATCAGTGTGGTTTCTTTGTAGTTGCTTTTCCAGCAACCGCAACAACAAAACAACCGGGCATGCGGTAGCTTGATTGATAGTGTGACACACCATTCACTTATTTTACTAGCGCCATCTATGTGTGATAATACTTTTTTGGTCAAATACAGGGTGGTCTATTTGATGAGATCACTACTGAAATGCCAACTTTACACAAGTCTAGAGTTTTAATAGACGTAAATTTATGATAGTTTTCCAAATATGAACGCAAAACAATTTTTTTTGGTTGGCATTAGATTATTTTTATGTATGAAGGGATCATAATGATGACTAAAAATAAAAATACTAATTGATGAAAAGTATTTTTTGTGAATTATAATTTACTGTTTCTATCAATGGCAAATATTTTTCACGAAAAATGAATTTTTACCAATTTTATTAACTGCAAATTATTTCTATTAATAATTTAATTAATTAAAAAAATAACTGAACTCGATATTCTATTTGTAAACACAGAAATTAGTTTACATGTAAAATCAATTTCATCAATTTCAAAGTGAAATTGAATGAATTTCTCGCATTAGCGAGAAAAATTTGTATTCGACAATTTATTTTTATTTTCCTTCGACGGAAATAAGGAAGGAATTTTCTGTTTTGTTTCCTACTTCGCCTCACACCAAATTGAAAATTTCTATTCGCACTAAAGTGGAAATTCAATGAAGCGCAATTCAAACTCATTAACGATTTCGAACTCAAACTCATTAACGATTTGAGTCGTTAAAATTGAGGCTTCACGCCAACGACGTACGACGGTGAGCGAGCGGTAAATAGAATGAAAATATAAAATTGAAACAAAAAATCGAAAACTCAAATATCTGGGTAGAGCGACGACAGCGAGCCTAATTATCAACACTTCTGAGCGCAACCCGCAGTAGCCGCGCCGCTAATTAGATTAAAGCGAGAGAGAAAGAGAGGAGATATCAGTTGCCCTCGTCGCAGCTTAGCTGGCTTCAAAACAGCTGAAGTTGCTGGATGAGCGTCGTTCCACTTTGCGCTTCAAGTGGCAGGAGACGATTTGCTACACTTTGCCATTTTTATAGCGTCAAAGATCGACAGCTAAAATAATGACGATTGGCAATAAGAAGGCCAATAATGCGGCGGCTAAAAAGAAAGGCGAGAAAGGGATAGAGAGAGAGAGAGAGAGAGAGGAGGGAGCGAGAAAGCTTTCGGATGAAGTCATTAAGTGTTTGAAGAAAGGAAGCCACTTGCGGTGTTTTCCTCCGCTCGCTCGTCTAATTAGATTAATATTACTCCGCGTTTACATGGTCGTTTTTCCTTCTCTCTCCTGCGAGAAGATGATGTGAAGTTAATGAACTCTGAATTTCGTGGATTTCAATTACATGCACAGAATTGATTTTCTAAATAACTTTCTACGCATTTCGCTAAATGACTTCGTAGAATTTTAGCGACACGTGTTGCAACATTGAAACTTTTTGAAACGTTTGTTCTGAGAAGAAAAACATTTTAAAATTATCTCAAGCTAATTATTCATTAGGAAAACTTTCATAATTTTTTGGTTTCATTCTTTTCATAGTCGATTTTCAAGTCGATTTTCAAGTCGATTTTCAAGTCGCATTCATTAGATTTTAAAGTTAAATTTAAAATTTGTGTATTTTTTTCATTCTCACTCTCACATCTAAACCTTCGCGTTTATTTTGTTTTTATTGCCCTTTTTAATCGTAAAGACGTTTTTAAAGCCACAAAATAGCTTTTATTTAATATCAGCAATAAAAGCTGTCGGTTTTCTATGCAAAACAGTAGCGTAAAAAAGCGTGATCAGCATTTTAATGATTAATTTTAATATTAAAAAAGCAGCTGCATTCCAATCGATGAGTTTATTCAGAGTTATGAGAAGAATGAAGACTTATTATGACAGAAGAGAGTGGAAAGACGTGAAACTTTTGATGGATCCGTTTGTCTGAAAATTTCGATTTCGTTGAATGTTGTTTTCTTTTGAATCCTTTCACTTTTTCAAAGTGGGGAACAGTTTCTCCACGGAAAGGAATTGAACTTGCAGACTTAACTTTTCGTAGAATAGAAATTTAGAGAAAGTCGATTTCAACAATATTTTTATGATAAAAATTTTACCCAATTTTTTGACTCATAACGAGGATTTGTTTCAATTTCATGATTTAAACGTTCATCCAATTGCCGAAAATTGTTTTCTTTTGAACTGCCAAATTTTAAATTTTAAATTGCAAGTGTGCGTGTAAACGCTGCCTTAGTTTTCTTTTTTTTTTTATTAGCTACAAGAAAGGAAGCTTCAGTTTCAACATTCACCGCTCTTCTCAATCAGAATTGCTTCGTATAAATTGAATTCTTTCATGAGCGTCATTCAAATCCTTGGCTGGCGAAGTTTCATCGCATTTATTTTTCAATACAACGTCGATTACAAGCTGAAAAGCGTTGATGATTCACTTCTTTCGTGCAAAAAATGAGAGAGAAAATTATGGATTTCCGATGAAAGCTGGTTTCTGAAATTCCTCAAAACACCTTTACGCGACTCATTATCGCTCTGCCCCTCTCCCCCTCCCCTCCCCCTCCACACCAGCCTTCCCTCTCAACAATCTCATCCATTCAATCCACTAATCCGTCCTACTGACGGCTGCTGTTCGCTGCCGATTAACGAGAATCCACTGAAAATCTTGTTGGCGAACGACGCTCAGCGATGAAAACGACGACGACGACGACGACGACGACGACGACGACGACGACTACAACGACGTAACGACGACTACAACGATTTAACGATTACGATGATGATGATAACGATGATGATGAGCAACAACTACAACGGGATTGCCAGCGCAAATCCGGAGAATCAATTGTGAAATTATTACTCCATATTTTGAATTTGATCGCCCTGACTGATGTTGCTGCCGTCTGTCTGCTGCTGCCGTCTGTCTGATGCTGCTGCCGTCCGCTGTCGCTGCCATATTGAGCGAATTCGTATTCAAGCATAACTGGAGCTGCAACAACACCTGCCAAGAACCGTTATAATTAATGTGAACGCCTGACGGTTGCTGTTGCTGTTGTTGTTGCTCTTCTATCATGTTGCTGTCACAACAAAGTTGAGGTATCAATAGCAACATTTTCACTGTTATTTTGCGTAATGGAAGACGCAGAAACTACATTTTTATTGTTTCCATTGTGTGTTTCGCAATCTTTCTTTATTATTTCACTTAATCTCGCTCGAATTTCGCTGCTCACATTTCGCTCTTTGCATTTACAATGAAAACGGTCGACTGAAGCAGGATTAATGGACGTTAATGTCATATTTTGCTCTCGCTCCTGTCGCTGGCTCGCCGTAACTGTAGCTGTCACTCGCATGTTGTTGCCTTCATTCGTCTCAAAGGAATCAAACATGAAAACAAATACAACAGCAGCAACAACAGCAGGAACAACAGCAGCAACAACAGCAGCAACAACAACAGCAACAACATCAAGCAGTGACTGTTTTTGGTATTGAATAATTTATTGCTCGCTGCTGTTTTAATTGATGATGACAACAATGATGGCCAACTCAGATGTTGACGCTGACGCTGACGTTGACGCTGACGCGGATGCCGTTAATGACTTTGATGGTGTTGTTGGTGATGAGCAACTTTTTTGTTTTGAGAGAAAAAAGTAACAAATGAGAGAAGTAAATGAGCGAGTGAGTGAAGCAATCGAGCGAGTGAGAGAAGCAATCGAGCGAGAGAGAGAAGCAATCGATGAAACGTCAATTCAGCGATGAAAATACAAATTGATGAAAATGTTGACGGCATTCAAGTGGACGGTGATGATGAAGATGTCAAAGATAAAATGATAAAATCGTTGATCTCTAATGACGTTGATGACGTTGTTTCTCCCATCTTAAACTAATTTAAGCTCAGTTAAAACTTAACGTTGCACTCGAACTCAAACACTTGAAATGAAAGTAAAGAAGAATTTAAACGAGCGACAGCTTCGTTGATTCCTTTTTAAGTTTAAATAAAGCGAATTCGCGGCTTTTCATGTCATTCCAAGTGTTAAAAATAAAATTCCCCTTACGAGCAACACTGACTCACGAATCATTCAAGCTGAGCAATTTAATCGTGTTAATTAAAAACAAATAAAAGCGAACAACAAAGGAAAGTAAAAACAGGGCTTTTCTGAAACTCAGTTTATATCACAATAAAAGAAAATCAGAATTAAGTTAAGCGTTGTTATGTTCTAAATAATAATTGTCTTCAGTAATTAAATAATAGTTTTTAAAAAGTATTTAAAAAAGTATTTTAAAAAGTATTTAAAAAGGTACTTAAAAAATTATTTAAAAAAGTATTTAAAAAAGTATTTAAAAAGTATTTAAAAAGTATTTAAAAAAGTATTTAAAAAAGTATTTAAAAAAGTATTTAAAAAGTATTTAAAAAAGTATTTAAAAAGTATTTAAAAAGTATTTAAAAAAGTATTTAAAAAGTATTAAAAAAATATTTAAAAAAGTATTTAAAAAAGTATTTAAAAAAGTATTTAAAAAGTATTTAAAAAAACATTTAAAAAAGTATTTAAAAAGTATTTAAAAAAGTAATTAAAAAGTATTTAAGAAAGTATTTAAAAAAGTATTTAAAAAAGTATTAAAAAAGTATTTAAAAAAGTACTAAAAGAAGTATTTAAAAAAGTATTTAAGAAAGTTGTAAAAAAAATAATTAAAAAAGTATTTAAAAATGTATTTAAAAAAGTATTTAAAAAAGTATTTAAACCAAAAACATACTTAAACTAAGTTTATTGCGTAGAGAATTATTAGTTTAATGATTTAAATTTGGTTTACAGGACAGAATTCTTCGTTTATAGAATTTAAATTCGATGTACGAGATAAAAGAATTCACAGTTTATAATATGAGATAAAAAGTTGAATATTAAATGGTTTTTAAACTCAGTTTACAAGCTAAAAAAGCTTCACAGCTGATGATAACCTAGTTGAACTCAAATGAGTTAGCTTAAGTTTCGATTTAAAGTTTAAATTTTAAACGAACTCTCATCTCTTCTCTCGCCACCAAGCAAATGTTACTGAGAGTAATCGTGAAAACACGAAGCTTGCTTAACCCAAACTGATTTACGAAACTAAACCGAGCTCACCTCAGAATTCTGGAGTGTTTTGAAGGCGCGATTAAATCACTTAAAAGTCTCTCTTGCTCCGAAATCCTCTCGCCGAAGCTTCTTAATCGCCGCAGAATCGTTAGTTAATCGCGCTCTCGTTACTTTTGTTTGCTCTAGTTGTTGGTTGTTGTTGGTTGTTGGTTGTTTTTGCTGTTGGTTGTTGTTGTTGTTGTTGTTGTTGGTGTTGTTGTTGTTGTTGCTGTTATACAATTCGCATTCACATTCCACGAAAAACTTATTGCATTTTTTACTTTTCTCTTATTTTGGCCAACTTCTAGCTAAGCACGTCTAATCTTAATGTTTTTACCGCTATTCGCGTTTGGCCGAGCTCTTGTTTATTTTATGGTCAGCACGAGGACGACGAAGAACGAGAAGAAGAAGAAGAAGAACGAGGAGGAGAAGAAGAAGAAGAAGAAGCAGCCGCAGCAGTAGTTTAACCAAAGAAAAAAGTTGTTGAGCACACGAAGCACGCACGCGATTTTATTGGCTGTGCTGCCGTTTTGGCCAACTTTTAATTTGTTTACTTTGGCCGAGCGTGTTTTTTTTTTTTTGCTTTCCTGAACTTGGCTTGATTGAGTCCTCACTTCGACGCTATTTTCAGCAGGGGGTTCTGGTTTCGATTTGATTTTTATTTGCAGCCGTAAAACGTCAGCACGCACTAAAAGTTACGGCTAATTGAATTCCAGCGACGCGTTCACGAACGCGTTTCTACACTCGTCAACTGACGCACGCTAAACGCTAAACCGAGCTCACTCTCGCTACTCGCTGCAGCACGTCCACCTCGTTCTGATGTCTGGCGACGTTTGTCGCTGTCGTTGTCGTCGCTGTGACTGCGAGCAGCAGCGCGTTGTTCCCAACCACTACCGCAGAACGCAGAACTCTCGCAGTAGTTTCTTCTTGATTGAGTGCAATTGGCTTTGAGTGGCTTCGCTCACCACCATCCTGTTCCACGCACCCTCCGACTTTCGTTCCACTGCCTGACGACCAGCCAGCTGTCCACTCTCTACAATGCAAACCCGCTCGCCAGGCTGACGGCTGCCGGCTGACGGCTGACGGTTGCCGCCAGGAATCACGCCAACTTCTCAGTTCTCAGTAGCAGCGAAGAGCGGAGAGCACGAGCTCGGCTCTGCATTCATCTCGATCAGCGGCGGCCTCATCATCATCGATCAGTTTTATGCTTTGTTTACGTTTCTGCACGCCGAACAACAACTGCAACCGGCTTTGTGCGGTTTTATTTGTGCGCCTCACTCAGCTCAGCTGCCGGCTGCCGGCTTCGGGAAGAGTGAACGCGTTCTAACTCAGACTTATTACTCCGAGAGAGAGAGAGAGAGAGTGAGAGAGAGAGCAGCGAAGCGAAGAGAAGAGCGACTCCCTGGCGTGGAATTTCAAAGCAGATCCGAGTGATTTTCGAAGCGCTTTCAGCCGTCTTTGATAAAATGAGTGCGGTTGTAACTTTTTAATTCCGATAAGAGCGCTCGAAGAAGAGGAAGAATGAAGCGCCTGATAGTGTGAAATATTATGACTCAGAATTTAATTTAGTTTTTTCCTGGATTCAGGTAGATTTTGTTATTTCATCAGTGGATTTATGAGAAAATGTTATTTCGCACGATAAGATTGGAATGACGCATTCAGTTGAAGGACTTAACTTGCAATTAAATTAAATTAAATCACTAAAGCTAAAACTAGATTGAAACGCTCTCTCTCTCTCTCTCTCTCTCTCTCTCTCTCTCTCTTCCCAACTCTCTCTCTCTCTATCTCTCTTCCCAACTCTCTCTCTCTCTTCCGCCCCTCTATCTCTATCTCTTTCTCTCTCTCTCTCTCTCTCTCTCTCTCTCTCTTTCTCTCTCTCTCTCTTTCTCTCTCTCTCTCTCTCTATCTCTCCATCAGATCTTCCAACCAAGAATAAATTTTGTGTTTTTAAAACAGAATTTAAAATTTATATTGCCTCAGAATTTTTAATTTTGATTTTCTTTTAATGAATTTCAGAGCCTTAAAAGAATTTTGAAGAGACATAAAAATGAAGTTGTGAATTCTTAAAATAGTTCTGCGAATTTATTCAAGAAAAGACGGATTGGCAAATTAACGATTTTATTGAAACTCACGACGACCGCGATAAAATTAGAGTTTTCATACGGAATTTAACGTAAAATCAACTAAAGAGATTTCAAGTTTGATTTTTATTTCATCTATCTGTTGGTTTTTTCCTTATTTTTCCAGTTAAGAATATAAGAAATCGAGGTGGAAATCGAAATCGAGACGATTGTCGGCATCGAGACGCTATTTTCAGTCAGGATGATAATCGGGATGGTAATGCCTCGACCTGGATTTACCACACGATCTCGATTATCACCTCGATTTCGATTATCGCCTCAACCTCGATTCACACTTTCGATCCCGATTATTGCCTCAACCTTGATTACCGCCTCGACCTCGAATTAACCCCTCGATCTCGAATTAACCCCTCGATCTCGATTTAACTCCTCGATCTCGATTTAACTCCTCGATCTCGATTCAATCCCTCGATTTCGATTACCGCCCCCACTTCGATTACCGCTGAGAAATCTGAAAAATCCGCCGTTTTTGGAGAAAATGACGGCTGACAGGTTTCAGCATCTCGATTTCGTTTAATATTCGCGCAAGATCGCGTCCATCTGAAGATCTAAATCTGCCCCCAAAATTGCAAATTAGCAACGGAAACACAAATCTTCGGATGACTTATAACATCTTCTCGGGAATTCACTCGAACCTTTGAATTCTTTTTTTGCCTGCTAGATAATCCAGCGTCGCCAGCGCCATCCAAACAAATTCACGTGAACGAAGTGATATCGCGGACGATGTAATGGAATGAAATGACAACGACGCGGACCCTAGCAACAACAATATCATTAACCATGAAATGACAACAACAAAAAGCACAACAACAACTACAACAACCAAGCAACAGTCATGTTAACACCAACAAAATACACAGCTGAGTCATAATCACGAAGTTGAATTTGAAGATATGAAGGAGAAATAAAACTTGACAAAACTAAAAACGAGGAAAAAAGTTATGTAAACAGAAGTTTGGGACCGCAAAAAATGTGCTGACCACCGACGGGGTTCGAATGATTCTTCAGCCAGCCGCTCAGCTGAAGGAGCTGCAAAGGCAATTTCGAAATATTCCAGAGTTTCAAATAAGTAATTCTATAAATTAGGATTTCCATTTCAACACTCCGTAGAAATGTGCTTCAAATTTCGATAACTAGAATTGGGTTTTACCAGTATTTTCTCGAAACCAGAACTTTTTCCAAGATTTTATTGCACTGCAACGAGATTAGATATGAATTTTCTAATTCAATTGACTTCCTTGAGCGACTTTTATTCTTCATTGATTAGTTGAGTTCGGTTGCTGACGATGGTTTGGTTTTAATGTTGCAACACTTGTTGCTGCAATGGCTGGCTGGTTCTTATCGCTCCAGCCGGTGTAACCTGAATTCCCGACTGTGTAATCGATTGCATTTTATTTGTTTTGGCGATAATAATTCGATTTTATTGCTCCGTACGAGTAGAAATTGTGTGGAAAGCTTTCGTGAGTTGATGAGAATGTTGTTATTTTATATGAATTTCAAATTGTTTGGATTCAGTTGAATGCTGGTAGAAAATTTATTACAACGACTCATTTACACTGAGAGTGGGTTGGATAATTACAAGGAAAACCTTACTAAATCGCTTACTATTTCCTTGCAAAGTTAATCATCGTCGGACCGTCAAACAAAATACTTGGAAAGTTGAAACTGTTCGTCTACGACTGTCTAAATCTCATATGTAATCGCGTTATTTGATTTGGAGTGATATTTTCTGTGGATGTACACTATCGTAGGTCAATACTACCCCCAATACCATCCCCAGCTATACCTTCTTCATGGAGATTCTTGCATCTACCCACACGTTTGTGACTCTCATGTGGATGGAACGCATAAATCAGCAATCAGTCGAGAATTTCGAAGAGCAGACGCAAGCCATAAATACCTTCAAGCGACAGCCAGACAGACGATAGCCAGCTGTTCCATCCTCACCGTGAATCCTCATCCGCATAGTGAATCTCAAGAAAACAACAGGAGAAAAATGGAATCGAGAAAAATGCTATTCTTATAATTTATATTCGTATTTATTATAATTACTTTCCCTTTCTTTACTTTTTATACTATTTCTTCTCATATTTAGTACTCATTACATTATTCTATTGAATTCCTCTACTTTAAATATACGAAAACTTCATTATTTCAGTGTTTCTTGTTTTATAAGTTTTTCTTTTCGGTTAATTCTGCTAAAATTTCTCAAAACTCTGACAATACACTGACTTCTCCCTCATCCTCTTCGGTAGCTACTTCCTCTCCCTCCCCCTTCCCTTTCTTAATGCTCCCCCCTTCCTACTTCACTCTTGGCTGCCATTCAATTAGTTTTTTATTCTACTTATTTTTGGGCGCAACAAGAATATCGCGCCCGACCAGCTTCCCACAAAAAGATACATCAAATGACGCGACACGGATACGTTAGTTTTGAAACAACAACAACAACAACAACAACAACAACCAGAACAGATGTATGTCTCCACCAGGAACAAAATGTCCTGTCAGCAACGCGAGGCTATAAATACGAAAAGACACTCGGAAGCAAATAAAAATAAGTATCTCGTGATAGGATTTTTCCTTCCTTGCAGGCAACAGTGCAGTGGAGCGTCTGTCAGACAGACAGACAGACAGACGGATAGACAGAAAAACAGACAAACAGACAGTCAGATAAACATTCAGACAGACAGAAAAACAGACAGACAGACAGAAAAACAGACAGACAAACAGACAAATAGACAGACAAACAGACAATCAGGCAAACAGGCAAACAGACAGACAGACAGACAGACAGACAGACAGACAGACAGAAAAACAGACAAACAGACAGTCAGATAAACAGACAGACAGATAGAAAAACAGACAGACAAACAGACAGACAAAAAGGCAAACAGGCAAACAGGCAAACAGGCAAACAGACAAACAGACAGACAATCAGACAGACAATCAGACAAACAGACAATCAGACAAACAGACAGGCAGACGTTTAAATTGCCTAAAAAGCAGGATGTGATTGCGCGTGGCAGGACTTTTCGTTTATTTTGGGTGAAACTCGAAATCCTGGCTGAAGCGCAGACGCAACTGACGATTCTTAAGTACGAATCTGCATCTGAAAGTGTGTGTGTGTGTGTGTGTGTGTACGTATGTGTGCGGAGTGTACATCTGCAACTACAGAGATTCATTTGGACGAGATTCGTTCTGACTTCTCTGTATTTTTGTTGCGTTGACAGCAGCTGCACAGGATAAAAGTGGCGCGTGTGTTTTCGGGCAGAAGGATCAAGGCAATTATTTCTCAAATATATATAAAATAAATTGTTGCTGGTCTCCTTGTTGTAATTTCAATAGTTGCTCTCGTTGTTGGCTTTAATGGTTACCAGAGATGGAAGGAAGGATGGAAGGAAGGACTGAAGGAAGCAAGGAAGGAAGGAAGGAAGGAAGGAAGGGAAGAAGGAAGAGCAGGAGTTCAAGCTGATTCTGTGTGACAGCAGGAATGCATTTCCACAGGCAGAAAGATAGACTAACAGACAGGCAGGCAGACGGACAGACAGACGGCCAGACCGTCACGTCAGAGTGGTCGTAATTTATGAGCCAAGTGAGACACGATGGAGTCGCGGTGGCGCGCAGTTTTCAGTGCCTCCGATTTGGTGTTTTTTTGGTCACAAGCGAACTGTGAGGCGACTCAGAGAGTTCGGTGGAGTTCGTTGCACTGACAAATTTTCTCCTCTTGCTTTTGACGCGTGCTGCGGAAACATTTTGAAGTTCTTTTGAGGTTTTTTTGTAGTTTTTCAAGTAGTTTTATCTGGCGAAAAGTTTGTAGAAGCGAGAAGCCGAATTCCATGATTTAACAGGCCAGCCAAGTAATCGAAAAGTTGGAGGATGAAACTAAATAACAAAATAAATAGATGATTGACTTGTGCGGTAACTCGGTGTTTGTTATTTTTATTGTTGCCATATTCTGGTGTCAAATTCATCATAGCAGACGGTTTGCAATGCTTGCAATATTTTTCTGTTTGCTGCCAGCAGCCAGCGGATTTATTAAACGGCTGACTATCAAATTTCAAATAATATGCGAAATAAATAAAACTCCAGTAAACGTTGTCTGCTCTGGCAGCACAAAAATGTGCTCGTATGAGTGTCCATGTCCATGTGTGAGGATGACCCTCCGCGAGGTGGCAATAATGGCAACAACTGGCAGCAACAAACAGCGCGGCCCACCTTGATCCAGCTAAGCAGCGTCAACTATTCAACGCCCCGCCGAACGGCAATGAACACCGAAGAGAGACACTCGCACTCGGCCTCGGCTGTGAGGGGAATCATAATTATATCTGCAACCAGTGGCGCATCAATGGGGGAGTCTCGGGGTACGCCTTCCCTCTCTTCCACGTAAGAACTCAAATTTTTCTGTTAATTAGTGAAAATTAACGTTATTTTGAACACTTTCGTGTTATTTTACTTGACTTGCACTTTCATTTATTTGAAAGATCGTCGTTTTCCTTCTTTCTTTTGCTCCTTCTTTTTCTCTTTCTTTTGATCGTTTATTTCTTCTTTCTTCTAATCGTTCATTTTGCAGCCATCGCTTTATTTTTTAAAGCTATTTTAAAGTGATGTTTTTCTTGATATCTTGAAGAATGAATTTCTGCTAAGATTTTGCGCTTCACGAAAGTTTTCGTTCAAGAATTCGTACAGGGATTTGAATCAAAATCCCTACAGAGATACAAGGATTTTATAATAGTTGTAGGCGTAGCTTTTTTAATGAAATTTCGGTCAAAATTGATTAATTTTTAAGGTAAATAGTATTATGTTATTTATTTATTCGAAACTTTCTGGCACTCCACAAAATTTGCTATTATCTAAAAATTCTTATTAAAAAAGAAAACAAATGAGTTTGAGGATCCGTAAAAAATCAAACGAAAATGACAACGAGGCGCCCCTTGCAACAAATTCCTCGGTGTGCCACTGACTGCAACTGGTCGTCTAGTTTGAGCAGCAAGCTAAAATACTGAGAAACAGACAGCTGGGCAGGCAGACGCTGTCTTCTCCGCTTCCTCTCTCTCGCTTTCATCCGTTAACCTCATCTTCGCTCTGTGGGAAGAGGTGTCGCCAATGTCAGCAACTTTGCAAAGTTCTACCCTCTCCGACTTCTTCGCGAGTTCTTACGAGCTTCCCAAATTCTCGCGCTTCCCCGGCGTGTGCAAAATCGTATTGTTCGCAATTCCGGCTCGTAAAATAGGCGTAGATTTGACTGAACGCCGCTTAGTCAGTCGGTACGCGTTAAAAAAAAAGAGTGAAATTCTTGAAAAACATAAATTTCCGTATATACGTGAATAACAAAATGTTTGCACAGTTGTAGTTGAAGCTTCTCGCGCTCCACACACATTTCAGTTTTCAGTTTTCAGTTTTCCGTTTGCCTGCTGGCAAAGTTCAAGGCCGTTATTTTGCGCAATAATTGGCATCATTGTTTCCTCTCGTTGTAATTGGCATCACTGTTTCCTCTCCTTGCAGCATTTTACATAATTTATACGAATTTAACTGAAGAGAAGTTAATATTTGCTTTTATTTTTGGCTTTTATTTAAAAGTCAAATTCGTTCTCGCTCTCCAGAGTCGCGATTTTATTCACTTGAAATGGCGTTTTGTTAAGATTTCGCGTGTTTATTTTCGTTGATTCACTTGATTTCGGTTTATAAAAATAGCAAATTTTGGTGCGTTTTCAAGCAAAATCTTTGTTAATATTTGCAATATGTTGTTTTTTCGCAATCTGTTTAATTTGTTTTCATTATTTATCGAGTTTTGTTTGTTTTAAAATTTAAATTCCGCCATAAATACTGCGATGGCATGCAAATTTTTCTCTTTATATCGTCTTCATGGGTCGGATTACTCTTCGCTTTTCTCTCATCTTGTTTATTTTCATTCCTCGCTGGATCTGTGGTGCGGATTTATAGAGAGAGAGAGAGAGAGAAGTCGCTGCAAATTCTCTTGAAACTTTTATTTGCTTTGAAGTTCCAATTTTGCTTGCTTGGAAGTTTCAAATTTTATTTAAAAAACGAAAAACTTGAGTAGCTGGAGTGAAAATAAATATCGGGAAGATTCTTGCAGTGCTGTTAAAATATTTAATATAAATTTGGCCGTCTATTGCGGCTACAGGATGTCGCGAACTCGTATTTCATCAGAGAAAATAACAAAATATAAACAAAGTGAAGAATACAAAATTTTATTAAATTCAAACTTGATTCTCTGAAGTTGATATTTGATAAGAAAGTCATTTGTGTGTGTGGATGGGTGGGTGGGTGTGTGTGTGTGTATGTGTGTGTGTGTGGGTGTGTGCGTGTGTGTGATGAACGACTCTGATGAACGACACTAATTAGAAAATGAAACAAATTCTGTGTTTTGAGTGCAGAGCTGTGAAATGAAACCAACTTTTCTTTATATTTTCCAAACTAAACCAGTTGAAACTTTTCAGCATCGAGGGATTTTCACTGCTTTCACAATTTAATTAAATTTGTATTCTCCTAGAATGCAACATTTTGCAACATTTTCATCTAACAAACCAACGAACGAGTTGCGGTGTGAGACGGTCGCGTTTTAGTTATCCTTGCGTTTTTCTTCCCCTTGCTTGCATTGCAATTTATCTGTTCATTCCGCTGAAATTAACAATTTCAATGCACGCCGACACCCGACACCCTCGCTCTCCCCCTCGGCGAAGAGCAACCCGAGCGTTTTTACTCCTCTCGTCGTCTCTCGTGTGATCTCGTCGCCGAACACAACTCGAGCCAAGTGGGCGGTTTACACAGCTCGAGTTGGGTGGTTTACACACCCAACACGTCATGCAGGTGGTTTACATTCCGCCAGGTGAGTCGCACATCCATGCACGTAGTTTACACATGCACACACACACGCACACACACACACACTTCGCTAATCCTTTCGCTCGGCGGCTGCCTCGGCCACCGACTTAATTTCGTAATGAATTCGGTTGTAATTTCGAGATTACTAATTTAGACAAAATGTTAATTTACAGCGCACACTCGCTGCTGCCGGCGCCCCGTTAAATCCGAGCTGACAGCGAGTCGTGCGAGCGGCCACGATAACGAAAACGTCATTGCGAACCGCTATAATTTTATAATTTCACATTTGAAGGACCGCAAGCGGCAGGATTAGACAGGAATAAGCGAAGGAAAGGACTAGAAAACTGAGACGGAGAGAGTGGGAGAGAGTGGGAGAGAGATAGAGAGAGAGGCAGAGCGAGGGAGAGCGAGGGAGAGCGAGAAGAGATGAGCCTCGCAATTGTTGTTCCAAACTTGTAAAACATGAAATTCATATTTGAAGTCACTCAGCGATTAGTTGCTGTTGTTGTTGTTGTTGTTATTATTATTATTTCCACTTATTATTTTGTTGATTTTAAGCCATTCCATTCCACTCAACAAAACTCGAGAGAATACCACGCAACATGCCAGTCAACCCACAAAACAACAACGAAGTTGCACTCGTAACAAAAGTAGCTGCAACAATATGAACAACAACAACAACAACAACATCATCTGTAGCAGCTTAAACCGCTCCAACAACAAATCGCACGAGAGAGCTTATAAAATGTCAGAAAACATATGAAATGAACGGCGGAATTTCAGAAAGAGAAGAGAAAATAACGTTGCATAACGGTAGGCGAAAAGGCGGCGAGCGCGAACAGATTTGCGCTCATGTTCTCAATTCTTATCGTTATTTGTGCCAGCAGAGAGCACAAACACAAAGCCAGTGAAGCACGCACACACACACACACACTATCGCAATAAATTCATGTGCACATGTACACTGTGACATGTAGGTAGGTGTGCATGTGTGTGTAGGTGAGTACGTCCTTGTGTGCATCTGCGCTCGTAAAACGCATCCTGAGCGGCAACAAAGCGTCTTTTGTTCCTTTCGCTGGAGAGCGAAAACTTGCATGCTCGCTGCTCGCTTTTGCTTCTCGGTGTAACCGTCATCAGCAACATAATAACAATAATAATAATAACAACAACAACAACAACAACAACAGCAACAACAACAGCAACAACAACAGCCACAATGACATCAAAAAACTTACAAAACTTCCACGTTTTAACATCGTTTTTCTTTGCTTTTTCTTCCTAGACAAAAGTTGACTGCAGTTTGTGCGGAATTCTGTTCAAATTTGCGTTAATATAACTTAAAAATTTACAGGAGCGCATTGAGCGCAGATTTCTAACGGAAACTTTCCGAGAAGTTATGGGCGCGATTGGTGCAGAGGGCGTGTGGCACCTCTGGCAGACAAACGAGTCCCTCCTGGCGGATCCATTTGTTGTAGTTGTTGCCCTCAGCTTTACTGATCCCGCCATAACGCTGTCAATGCAATTTTATACGAGAAAAGTGGAAGGTATTGAGAATCGCGGGGCGTGTTAGTGTCCACACAACCGAAATCACAAATCTATGAAGGAATTTCGAGGCGGCGCAACGCTGGACATTCGATTTTCTCTCGGGTTTTCTCTACGCTTTTCTCTCGGGTTTTCTCTCCGCTTTTCTCACCGCTTTTCTTTAAATACAAACACACGATCACACGGCAGGCAATCAAACCTGAAGGCGCTCCTGTTGCTTTCCCAGGAATTCCCCAACAACAGATTTGACGAACGATTATGGGCGCGAGTGGCACCAAACCGCTGAAAACTCCACAACTTCGCAGCACACAACCTTCCCTCTCAGGGAAGTTGTTATCCTCTGCCTCTCCCTCTCCCCGCGACGCCCCCAGGAGACGCTGTTATCCTTCATATTTCAAAAGGATAATAAAGACGAAGTTTCAGTGTGGAACGGAGGGCGCTGGGTTGCCGAAGGAGGGGTGGGAGGGAGGGCGTTGTAGCGAACGAGGACGACAGCTAAGAAAGGGTTAAGATTTCGGTGCCGCACACAAAAGTTAGAATGGCTTACACGCTCGATTTCGTTTTTTCTTGTTTGTGTTGCGAGAAAAAGAAAGAAATTAATTTCTCCTTGCTTCTCTTGCGTGCGCTCTCGAAAATACGCACACGAACGCAACGTGAGGTTCTGTTGCAATGTTGGTAGCGAGGATACAAATGAGGATTGTTAACGGCCGCAACAACGCTCAAGTTTGCTGAATTCCTACAACGTTTTGCATAAAATACGCGTGCACAGAAAAAGGAGTGCGAAATCCTTTGCTGCAACAGGAGTCACGTGTGCCCCCTGCAATCACCACAGAAAGTTGCTGCTATTTCACGGAGGGATTTTTGTGAGTGTCGTTGGTTTCTCAAGAGCGGCTTTCAGGGCAACACGCGGCATTAACGAGGGCGCGCGCAGAAGGCATTTTAACGTCCCTCTGGCGGGGCAGCAAAGAGAATCACCAGCGCGATAACGAGGGGAGCGAGGGATTGGCAGAGGGGACTCAATGCGAGACACTGCAAGTCGTCGTCGTCGTCATGCTTTGTGCTCATTAAACGTTCGATGTACTCGCTGCAGGAGGACGGTGCGCGCTTCTGTCGGCTGCTCTGTCGGTGTTGTCGCGTCCGCGTCCCGTGCCTCCGCCACCAACAGCTGCCGGCGTTCGCGATCCGTTCCACAGAATGGAGTTCGTGTGGCGGCGCGTAAGTTTTACTCGAATGACTCGACTGCTCGTCCTCGTTTATGCTGGTGGCGGCGGACGAGTTCTTCCTTTAAAGTCCTCTATGACCTCTTTTTTGTCTTTCATTCGCTGCAACTTTTCCTTGCCTTGTTGCGGGCGCAGAAATTCTAATACAATTTTTCACTTTTAAGCTTGACTGGGTTCGGAAGGCTGTGGAGCGAGTCAGTCGTTCGGTCGGTGGGTCGGTCGGTCGGTCGGTCGGTTGGTCGGTTAGTTGGTTGGTTGACTGGTTAGCTGGTCGGCTGGTCGTCTGGTTGACTGGTCGGCTGGTTGGCTGGTCTGCTGGTCTGCTGGTCGGTTGGTCGGTGGACTGGTTGGCTGGTCGGCTGGTCGGCTGGTCGGTTGGTCGGTTGGTTGACTGGTCGGCTGGTTGGCTGGTCTGCTGGTCTGCTGGTCGGTTGGTCGGTGGACTGGTTGGCTGGTCGGCTGGTCGACTGGTCGGTTGGTTGGCTGGTCGACTGGTCGGCTGGTCGGCTGGTCGGCTGGTCGGCTGGTCGACTGGTCGGTTGGTCGGCTGGTCGGCCAGTAGTTTTCCCTTCTTTCTAATTACTGAAGTTTGAAGCACTTCTGGCGGCCGTCTGCTGTTATGAGGGCGCTTCGGTTTTTTACTGAAGGCGTTTTCCTCGTGCGGTCTGGCGGTCTGGTTGGAATGCAAATTGCTTTGGATGGCTTGTGCCAGCGTTTTCACAGCCAACGTGAACGTCTGTCGAGGCGATAATAATCGTGTTTTACACGTAACTTGAGGCGATTAACATTTCTATGAAAGTGCAGAACACCGTCGTGTGTTTTTCAGAGAAAGCGGGCTTCACAATTCATTAATGTCGACGAAATTATAAATCTTGGGAGGCTCTTTGCATTCAAATCCATTGATCACAATGAAATCCTTCCGTGTTTTCTTCACCCGTTTTACGGAAAAATGCAACAAACACCACGTGTTAGTTTCCACATGAATGTAAAGGATATCCTGGAAAATGTCTTGCAACATCCTTGCGAAGAACGAACACTTCAAATGTGAAGCACTGCGATTTGGAAGAGAGGAAATCTTAATCAAAGCAAAGAGAACGAAGCAGGCAAAGCGAAAAGTCCGTTACTTTTCCTCATGCAGGTCGATGGCCGCCGCACTCACACATCCGATCCTTGCGCACACGAAAAATGACATCAGCAGAAGCCGCTCGGAGCACCGATTGCATCGCAGCCAACTCGGCAGCCCTCGATTTTCCCCTCGTCGCGGACAAACACACGGAAATTCGAACACTTTCGTCTCATTTCCCGTACGGAAACTCTGATTGCGTTTGCCGCGTGGTGGCGTCGAGGCAGAGACGGCGGCGAGTGTGAGGAGGCAGAGGGAGCGCAATCAGCACCACAATCGCCAGGACGTGCACGCCACACCGGGATACAACGCGCCACTGTAATCGTGGCGTGTAATAATTTTCGGAGGTGCTTATTGGTGTTGTTGGGATTTTAATAAAGCAAACATCAAATTGCCTGTGCAAGCGCGTGTGTGTGTGTGTGTGTGCGTGTGTGCGTGCGTGTGTAAGGGTACCACAATTACACTCAATGCAGCTCAATAGGTGGCAACGGCAGACTGAACATCTGCCGCGTTGATTTTACGAGTCCTTTTTTTCTCGGAGGGTTGAAACGGCTGCACAGCCGCGTTTGAAGAAAACAAGAAAAAACTGCGTGAACTCGTGGATTCTCGTCGAGAAAAACCGTTGAAATCAGTTAAACTTGAAAAATGCTGAACCATTCTAGAAGTCGACAAAGAAGTAGCAACACAACAGTAATAATAAAAATAGTAGTAGAAATGCGTACACATTAGCGAAATGCGTACACTTCCTCACTTGATTTGACTTCTTGGTGCGGTGTCAACATTCGTTATAATTAAGAAATCAAGAGGGAACTCGAAATCGGAGATTTGTATGCTCCGCAGTGGATGCTGAAGAGACTGAAGGTGTGGCTGAGAGGACATTTATTAGCTCACGATGACACCAAACATAGCAGACGCTAGGCAGAGCGACATTAAGCAACCGCAACCGCAACCGCAACCACAAAGCGAAGGAAAGGACGAACCAGCGCCGAAACCGCAGCGCTTCGTCGCAACAAGAAGCGACTGTGTTGGCGTCGCGTTGCTTTGTGGCTGCAGAAGGGACTCGCAGGTCCCTTCATTCAACCGCACGCAGACTTTACACTTCATTAAAAACGACATGAAAAATTCGCCAAGATTTGCGTCTCATGCGAGTGAAAGAGGAGCTCATGCGAGTGTCAGAGCAAAGCTGGCGAAATAAATGTGGGAAGCGGGGGAGGGTGACTGATGTAGACCATATCATCCTCCAACATCCCACTTGTCACACCACTCAACTGTCAACAAGATGAGTGACGCATGTGAGTGCGCGCTGTGTTAAAAGTTGTCATATTTCGCCTCTCCAAGTCTTCACATCTTCACGAGAGATGTGAACCGTGGAAATCGCGGAGGGACGCGGCGTTCTGTCGCGTGCCGTGCGGCGCCCTCATGCGTGCACCCGCATGACACCTGGACTGTACTGCTGCAAATACAGGAACGTTTTTTAGGCGACTGTTTAGGTATTCCCGACAAGCGAAGTTCCTTGCTTATTTCCTGCCTCGTTTTCCACGATAGTCTCGAATTCATGGCGATGACCGGACTCTAGCGAGGATTATCTTCCCCCTCATGCGCCTCACCAGTTATTTATTCCGAATTGTCGCCGAAACAATGATAATTAGACGCCGTTAAAATTTCCCTAGACAAGAACACAGTTTTCACCACTGAGTCTCCTCACTACACCCCACACAAACCTTTCGTATTGCTTCTGTTGTTGTAATTTCCTTTCTACTCGTAATTATTCGAGGGGCTGTTAATGAAAAACTCATTCATATTTCCGTTACGTGCCACCGCAACGACTACCGTCAGTTGTTCGCCGAGCGCCGCCGCCACCGCCGGCGCGACACCCTTACTGCTTTTTTTTCTTACTGCTCACCCTTCGCACGATTTTCGAAGAGTCCTGAGCACGCGCCGCTGATTACAGAAAACCCAAACATCTGGCTGAAAGTGGAACAGAATTCGGAGAGTTGGTTCCTCTGCGCTGATCTGAATACCGCCAGGATGTGTGCGGGTAACGAACTCAGTGACATCTGCAGAAATTCCGAAACACGAGATGTTGGCAAAGTTTGAATTAATCTTTTGACTACTTCAAGTCATCAGAGCAAAGTAGAAAGTAGTGATGATTGGTCCTTAAAAACCTTTCGATTTTACCAATTGTAAGGTTGGATTGCCTCAAAAGTTCTTAATTGGGAGCGAGATGAAAGAATGAAAGCTGCAAAATGCCACACCCACTCCACAACTAACAATCTTCGAATGAGTGCAGCCATCCTTGCGAGCCACTTAAACAAGTCGGTGGTCGGTTGTACGTCTCTAGCTGACATCCTTTTCCTTCTCTCCCTCTCAAAACTAACAACACTCTCAATATACTGAACATTTTTAACCTCAAATTTGGAATTTCCTGAGAGAAATCAGAAGTGAAAGCATTTTCTTTCCTGTTTGGATTGCAAATGTTTTGCATAAATATTTGAACAGCTTTGGCATTTTGTTGTGGGTTGTTTTAGGTTGTTTTTGTTGTTGTTACTCTTGTTGTTGTTGTTCTTGTTGTTGTTGTTGTTGTTGGTGTTTTTATATGTGGTTAAGTTTAGTAGAACTGAAAAGCCTTTCAATACCGCATTCGAAACATGATGTTGACCTTAAGTGAAGCACATTTTCGTGTTTCTCGGCTGTCATTAGTAATATCGAGTACTGAATTCGGTTGAAAAATGAGATTGGAAAACGAGATTAGAAAAACGGGAGTGGAAAAACGAGGTTGGAAAAACGGGAGTGGAAAAACGAGGTTGGAAAAACTAGACGGGGGACGCGAGATTCTATAATATCGCTAAAGACTGAAGATTTGAAGATCCGAATGGATTTAAGAGAGGGAGGATTTCTAAATATACGAGTAAAATAGAAGGGATATTAAAACTAAATAATTACTTAAGTATTTACTCTCTCCACACGACATTACACTAGCACACTCACATCACACTAACACACTCACATCACATGTACGAGTCAATTGAATGAGTTACTTAAGTAGCGAACATGACTTCCTGATGCCGCATCCAACGTATGCTACACAGCCGTCAATGCTGTTGTGTGCTGCCAATACGTCCACAAAACTTGTAAGGGAAGGGAGGAGTAGGAGGAAGTGTGAAGAAGAGTGAGACGAGGAGGAGGAGGAGGAGAAGGAGGAGGAGGACGACAACGCAACCCTCGCTGCCGCGTACAGACCACATTTGTTGCGAACTATAAAGTGTAATCGGAGCAACTTCTGGCTGGATGCTCGGCTTTTGGCGCATGCAACTTTGTGTGTTGCGCCTGTTTACAGTGTTGCCACACTGTTGGAGGCAACCACAAACGACGCAAGCAGCAGATCGGGCGGGCGGGCGGCCGAACCGCGCAATGAACGCAAACAAAGTGACCGGAAACGTACAAGTTATTGCTTTGTGTTTTGGTGTCATCATTTGCAGGCTCATAATTCGTGTCGGGTTGTTGTTGCTGCTGGTGATGTTGCTGGTGGTGTTGCTGCTGCAGCTGTTGTTGTAGTAGTTGTTGTTGTTGTTGCTGCTGAGGGCAATGCTGCCGCATTTAAAGCTGAAAAGAAGAGCGAATCTTTAATTTTATTTCACTTTCTGCTACTTTTCACAACTTTCTGTAACTTTTGAATCTCGTTGAATTGTTTCTATGTTAATATAAAAGTTCCGAATGTCGTTTTCCTTTCTCGGAAGGACCTCGATTCATTATCATCGCATTAGGGAGGCGATAACTAACTTTCGTCACCCACAAAACCAGATAGAGACCGATTATTTCAGTTATCCGCTTAAGTTCCTCTGCCCTCTTCGCTTCCTTGAACCTGCTGGTCGCTCCTTCGTCCCCGCCTCCTCCCCCTCATCGCTTTCCCCATCTTCTTCTTGTTCTATTGCATTCTATGACAATTCCTACGAAGTCTCTTCACTACGATTGTAATGTTTGCAGCATTTTATCCTTGCATATCCTTCCTGAATTTTATCATTCTGTCTCCTTCCGTGTTCAGAGCTGCAGTTGCGGCAAATTTTACACCGAAATAAAAGAAATCTTCACTATTCACGCTTGTTATTTGGCTGCAGACGTTTTTAAACTCGCCAAGCAGCATCGTATTGAGGTACCGCAGGACCATCGCTGGACGGCAAGTTAGAGATGCGACAGTTTTTAGCGGGGATTTTAAAGTTACTTAAAGAAAATCAACATTCAGCGAAGAGAAACTCAAGAGGTGGAAGTGAAAGCTTTTGTGATGCAGCTCGAAAGTTTCAAATTTAATAATTCTAAAAATTTCAAGAATTCCGTAACGACGCAATTAAAAAAGCATTAAAATCGTTGAGAAGAAATGAGAAAAATGAACGCCATGAGACTCTTCGACGGCGAAAAAGTCTCCTCACGAAGTCTGGGTGACTAATTATGCCATCAAGAAACTTCGAGGACCGTTCAGGTCGCTTCGTGTGCACGTTACGTCCACAAGCCTTCCTTTTAACGTCTCCTCCCCCGCTCCTTCCCACCACGCCCCCTTATTCCCCTCTTTTATATGTACGTAAATTAGATTGTAAAACAACGAGGAAACTATTTCGAAATCTCCCCGCAATTATGTTCGAATGCGTGCCCAGCGGCATCCACAACCACAACCATTAAATTCAGCACCTCAGATGCTCCCCCACCCACTACAGCACTTCAATTCGTACTACAAAAAGCAGAGAAAGACGGCAACCCTGACAATCAGCCGCGCAAACAGTTGTTGGTTCGGAAAAATGTGACAACGTGAGAGAGAGAGAGAGAGAGAGAGGGAGCAAAACATGATGAGAACCTTAAAAGTTGAGAGGAAATAAAACGCAGCAGCTAATAATGAGCACAGAAATGAACAAAAAACGGTCGCCAGGGAGTAAAAAAGAGCAAGAATTCCACACAAAAATTGCATTATTACGCACAGCCAAAAAAACGAGAGAGAGAGAGAGAGAGAGAGAGAGAGAGAGAGAGCGAGATGGAAAAGGAAAGAGACAGGGAAACCGAAAGAAGACAAGAGTTGAGATGTTGAATTGTAACAAACTTCTCTACGACAAATTTAGTAAAGTGGGCGAAAAATTACTTAATTAAAATGATTGAGGCACAGAAAAGTTTTGCGAGCAAAAACCGAGTTAAATGTGGAATGAATTGCAATAAAAAGGATGAACGCGGGGTTTTCCACGCGGAAGAATGATTGTGCGGGTAAATTTGGTAGATTAAATTTGCTAAAATTCACTTGGAATTTATTAGTAATGAAAATTAGTTGTTAAAAATAGTAATAAATAAAAATTTGGCAATGAGAATTTCCATTCATTTCCCATAAAATTTATTAACTTCTATTCAAAATTGAACCGAGTCCGCCGCCACCTTCGTTCGCAATGATAAAAATGACTGAAGTGGCATTTTAAAGAATCTCAAGTAAGGATTACAAAGTCAGAGTGTTGCAGGAAGTCTAGCAAACTGAATAAACAGCCGAATAAACAGCAGCTACAAATTAGCGAAGAAGCGGAGAAGCGGAGAAACTCGGTTAAATAAGTCGGAGCGCAGAAGCGCAGGAGCGGCAAAAACTTCCAGCTGGAGGGCGAAAAACTAGAACTCAAAGAAGGATTAAAATGATTGAATGAAGATGTTAGCTAAAGTTTTGACAGGAAATTACTTAGTTGCTTCTTTACACCGTCTCTCTCCCCCTCACTTCCTCTCTGTCACTCTCTCTCTCTCTCTCACACCCTCTTAAAAACAACATTTTGATGTTGCGGTTCATGTTTCACAACAGCGAAGGTCCTCAAAATAGTTGCGCTGCTTAGATGAGTAAACGCGAGAGAGAAAAAAAGTTGCAGCAACTTTTAAACTTGTTACTGGGTAAATCGAAAGTTCTCAAGAAGTGGGTTGCAATTAGAAGTTTTTTCTCTGAACAGCATGAACAGAGTTATAAAATTTCTATTTGTTTTGAAGTAGAAGTTAACATTTTAACTTGATTGTCGCGTCATCATCTTAATTGAAATGTTTATAGTAATCAAAAGAAAATTACGGACACCGAGTTGAGGAATCACATTTCCGTAACCTCATCCGCTTTTTCAGACAGAGAGGATTCAGTTTCAGATCCTCTCATTCAGCCGGCGTTAGTAGTGCTCAGTGTCAGGGGCGTACCGTGCAAGAGGGGACGTTGGGAGAATCTTTACCCCCGCCCCCCAAAGCCCCACCCAGCCCGTTATTTAGCGCTACTGGTTTCATGTTTCTAGTTTGTGCTCGTTCCGCAATTTAATGCGTTTTTTGTAACTTTATTTTTTACTTTACTTTTTAATTTAGATTTTTCCTGGTTTCGTCCTTGTTGTTGCGTCCTTGATGAAGTCCTGCTTTATGCTGAGAGACATCTTGTGCGAAACTCTTGTCTTGCAGCGCCTCATCTGCCTTCTACTGCCCCATTTTTCCTCATTTATCAACGTGAATTACTTTTTTCTTGCGCACTCAGCTCTTCTCGCCGCTTCTTCTTAACCCGTCTGCTCACTGCAATTTAACCCTTTAATTCGCAGCCATAGAAATCTCTGTAAATAAAGAATTCACAGCTGGTTGCGCGATCAGGATGAAGTGGTTGAGTGGTTGTCACTACAAATTCTTAATTTATATTCATTACTTTTTATGCGTTTAATTTCAATCTCTAAACTTGTCATTTGAAAATCACTTCTTTTATAGCTTTTTAACGCAAGATGGAGTTGAGAAGGTCAGGTCAGGCCTGTGAGGGAGGGAGAGAGGGGAGGGGGTGGCGGTTATATCCTTGCGAAGAGGAGAAAAGAACCCGTTCCCGGATTGACAGCTTTATTGACGACTAATCTATTTTACGAGTTACGATTCTCGTTTAAAATTCCTTGCATTTTTATGACGTGTGCGTTGCACTCGTGAAATGCAAGCCGCAGAACCACCGAAGTGGCATAAATCGTAAATGAATCTCTAGAAACAATAGATTGGCACGAAAAGAATGTCGACAAGGTCGACGACGACAAAAGAAGGAGACTTTTACGATAAAAGCCTAATAATAGTTCTAAAATAAACATCAAAGTGATTATTAAATGATTATTAAAAAGTTCAACTTTTCAGAAACTTTCGTCCTAACTTCTCGAAATATCCCTTGCTGTTGCATGCCACAGCGTCGTCGATCCCTGGAGCTGCTAACAAATTCTCGTTTTTCTTACTCTTCCTCCCTCTTTTGACCGCCATTCTTCTTCTCGAGGGCCATCAATAAGCTCCACACTTCTCATTGAACGCATTTGTCAATCGCTCTTCAGCCGCCCCCACCACGCCCACCACGCCCACCACCACTGCCACTGTTCCCCTCCCCAAAAACCATTAATTTGGTTGTTACTTAAGTAATCAAGATTCAAGGATTCAATTCGTTTTCCGCACACGCTTCGTGCAGTCATTCGTTGAAAGTGGGACAGGAAACTTCATATCGATGACACACACTACTGGTCCAACATCTCACCCCACCGCGCCCTATCCGCGATATGGTACAAGTTAATGTGTACCATTGACACCCGCATGTGGGGCATTTCGAGGGCTTGAAACCCTCGCTCGGTATTTCAAGCACTTTAAAAATCTTTAATTTCATCTAATGAACGTACTTTGCAATCATCATTCAACGAGTTGTTTGCCATTACAAGACAGAAGACGAAACATTACTGAAAACAATACACAAAACCATCACTTTGATCTCTTTTCTCCTCTCTTTTCTCCCTCTTCTCTCCACTCTTCTCTCTCTGTCTCTCTCTCTCTCTCTCTCTTTCCTCAACAGCTTCGCCATTTCGGATTAGAAAGAAGGAAACGAAAACGAAGTGAATGTGGAAGAACTTTATAAAATTCACAGTTTGTCAGTTTAGTCACGTTCGCAGTGTCTCATTCGACTCTAACAACGCTCACGATTCTTAACCTCAATTGAAAAAGTCCCTTTCTCTTCTTTACTCTTCCGTCAGGAGCCGCTGCACCAACCCACCCCCACCCCCGTTTCCTCCCACGGGTCGTACCTTGCAGTTCTGCCCTTTCTACTCCAAAACAACTCGAATAGTTCTTCTATTTCAAGTGGTGTCGTATTTGCTTGTCGAAGTAATTTGAAGTGGAGTAAAGCAAGCAACAGTTTTGTTTTCTGAATCTAAAAAAACCCAAAAGAAATCACATCTGCACGTGGAGTTTTTTTTGTTGGGCGGGTGGGGGTTGCGGTGGAGTGGTGAGATGAAGGAAAGCGGATTTAAATGTGTTTTTCTATCCTCTTTTTGTAATCAGACGCTGGAAAGGAAGGTGGAGAACATTTTACTAAATATCGTAGATACTACGAGTACTAAAATTGCGATTTGTTGGCTGACGAAACTGAAATTTTGAGTAGAATTAATTAAAAACAAATAAATGAAAGCAGCAAATTAGCAGAATTCGCAACCCCCCCCACACACACACACACACACACACACACACAAATGCATTAGTTTTTACTGTTTAAACTTGTTGTTACGGTTGTGTTGTTGTTGTTGTTGTTGTAAAGCGTCTCGTTAATTACTTTGTTTGAGCTGCAAACTGAAATGAGTAGACGCAGCAGATTGTCGCCTGCATCCGCATCCAGCGGAAGGCGTGCAAAAGTAATTTCTTCAGACTTCAAAGACACGCAGAGGTAAAGAGTGAACACACACACACACACACACGCCTCCCTCCCCGCCTCCCCTGCGCACCCCTCAACCGACCGCACAACAAGAAGTACCAGCAGTTTCCGCTTTGCGTTCAACTTTGACTTAATTAACTGAAGCAGAGAGCGAGAGAGAGAAGCCACATCAGCAAGAGAGGCGGCCGGAGTGGCAGGTTTTTCTTGCGTAGGTGCGACGCAACAAATGAATGCAATTCACTTCCCTGATGTCGAACACCACACCACTGCCCCTCCCCCTCCCCGCCCCCTCCCCACCGCCCTCCACCCCTTTAGCACACGACATCGCAGGCAGATTACTTAATACAGAAAGTTTAACGTCATCGAAGCTGCAACGTTTCATTAATCTCGAAATACCCGCGGGTCTGCGGGATTCCTCAGTGGAAATACATTATTTGGAGGGGGAAGTTTTACTTGGCTTAGATCTCAGATTCCTTCCCCTCCTCCTCCTCCTCCTCCACATCCTCCTTCTCTTCCACTTAACAGAGGAGAAAAATTTGGTTCAAATAAGTTTCCTAATAGTTGTTTGGAAGTTTAATGGCTCTGTTATTTAATAGGGAAGCTTTACGCGACCTTCTAACGTATCGCTTAAAAATGGTATCAAGTAACGAAAGGAAGGAAGAAAGGAAGGAAGGAAGGAAGGAAGGAAGGAGGGACGCCTTCATTTCGAAGGTGCTGTGAAAATCGTTAATTTACGGAACAGTCAGAGTTATTGGTTTTATTTCCGAAGGCTACTCGTAACTTCGCTTGAAGTGTAAGTAAAGTTTATCCTCAGTGTGTCCTCACTCGCAACCGTTACCGACTGTGGGCACCTGTAGCCAAGGCAGGACCGCTGCAGCTGCTGCCCCCATCGGTAGTCGGCTGACAAGTCCACACGTCTGACGTGCGTCTCTATTGTTAGATCTGTCGTTGATGTGCCACGACAGCCTACCAAACAAAGCCAACCTGCCATCAAAACAACAAAAGCAAAAGAACGACCGCAACCAGCCAGCATTCATTCAAATCCGTCGAGGTCTTGCTTACAACTGGTAGCGTCTGAGATACGCGCTCTACGCCCGCATCTTCTTCGCTTTCCAATTCCACTTCCACTTCCCCGTCCACTTCCCTGTCACCAACTTCGTCCTTGCTATGCGGCGAACGTGCCACACGCAGCACCGGCATCAGCATAATTTAAAAATAACATTCGAAACCCATTCGAATCCTGACTAAGCCACTAAAACGCCCGCCACACCGTCTGCCTTCTTTTTTCTGCCTCCTTCAGCAGAGGAATCCTTTTCGAGGCGCTTCACGGTGAGCCATCCAGACACGTGAGCCACGATGTGTGTTCGACTTTTTTTGCATGCCAGCCAATGCTGACCAGATTTGCCGGGTATCCTGCAAGGATACTCAAATCTCCATCTATTCACTTCAGCTTCGCTGTTTCATTCATGGATTCAATGCGTTGCTTTAAACGGATACGCAGGGCAGTAACTGATGCCCGTGAGTCAACGTGTAATCCAGTCTTGGCTATATTTTTCCAACTCTTTTTGCCAAGAGTTCGTTCGTTCGTTCGTAACTTCACAACTTGCAGGATCTCCACACGTCGCCGGCTGGTTTCCAGGTTTGTATTTAATGTCATCAGGTGAAGACGTTCTTGTAGGCAAAAACTAAAGCGAAAATAAGGAAACACTGGATTCTTGCGCAGTTTTAATTTGTGCCAAATAAGCTTAGGATCGCCCTGAATGCAAACAAATAACATCCGGTGACCCTCCGGTCGACTCCGACCTCAGACTGTCGTGGAAATTCCAGAAGTGCTAAAAGCAATTTAAATTCTCGTATTTTAAGCGAGCCAGAAAGCCGCTTAACGCCTCAGTGAACGGCACAGAATTGAATCGGAGAGCAGAGACCATTACAATTGAACCGCTTAACCCAGCCGACCGGCCGCCCGCCCGTCCTGGCTTTTCGTCCTGCCGGGATTCGTCAGCAATGAATATTTATACGCAAAAGTATTCTATGCGTGTGTAAGAAATTGAAATCGACGCCTTGTTTGTGTCCGCTTGCGTCCCTCCGGTTTTAATCTGCATTCATTAACACCTTCTGCACAACAAGCGACAAATTCTAAATGGGTCAGATTTGCAGCGTCGGCGGCGGGGGAGGCGGCGGGAAAGAGGATTTGCGAGCTCCAGGTAGCGGCAGAGGTGTTCTTCGTCCTGCATAAATACATAAAGCGCAAACCGAAAGGATTTAAGTGAAGATGAGGATGAATTTTAAGCCAGGATGAGTTTCACAACAGCGACAACGACGACGACCGGGATGACGACCACGGCACCACCAGTAACCAGCGATTGAATATGCAGGCCAGAGATCTCGACTTGTTTAACTCTACAGTTGCGACCCGATTTAATCACCGAACGCAACAACAACTTATTATCCCTTCCGTCGCAAGGATCAGGAATTACAAACTATTTTTGCATAAAAAAGAATGCAAGTGAGAGTATTTAATTTTTACTCTCCTTTCTGCTGCATTCAGGACTTGTATGCCACAGCCTTTGTAGTCTGATCCTGGCTATTCTAGCCAGCATTTCATTCATTTCCTTACTCTCCTCATTCATTTGCATATATTAAAGTAGGCGAAGTAAACGAAAAAGTCTCACAAAGGAAACCTAGATGAAATTTGAGGAAAGGATAAAAACCTTTCATCCTTTCTGCAACACGCTCAAAGGAGAATTGAATTCTCTTCAAGCAGCAGAATGCAATTGAATTCCGTTGTTGCCGAACGGAAGGATAACGAAAACGTAAACGCGGCCAACAATCGCACAGCAATACACGTCCTCTTCGGTGGTGGTGAGCACAGCTTCTTCCTGCAGCAAGCACTTCGTCCTGTACGTTGCGATCGTCGCGTGCAGTTTGCCACCCGCACACGTCGCCTGTTGTGTCCTCATGCATATGCAAAAACTCGCGCTTATCTAGTTATTCTTCTATGAAATTGTTTTGATTTACATATCGCTTGCTTTCTTTCGTCCCTCGTCTGCTGCCCCTGCGAGAGCGAGATTTAATTCAGGTGAGGAAGATGCATCGATGATGCTCGCACGCAAGAGGATTTCGAGAAGAAGTTGAGCCTCCAGCGATGATGCATGTTGGTCCCGATAGTGCCGTGTAATTCTGGAATAGAGAGAATAAAAAGCTTAACCAGTTTGTGTTGTACAAAATTTGCATTTCATTCATATGCAGTCGTGTTGCAGCTTCAAGGGAGCTTTGAAATTTAAACGTATAAAGCTATCCTTTCTACTTCGTGAAAGATCTTCTCCGTTCTTCCTAGCAATACTTAAAAATGGCGAGGAGTATCGTCAGATAAAGTTAATAGTTCAGGAAGTCCCAAGAGACTTTCATTCCGCACGAATTCGAGACGATAAACGAGAACGAGACGGCTTATTTCAGTCGGCAGGATAATCGGGAGAACCTCTGAATTTCAGACTATAATCAATGCAGAGATAATGCAAATATGGCCGATATCGGGACGGTTTGTTCTCAGTCGAGAGGATAATCGTGATCGGGATTCTTAGCGAATCTCTATAAATCCTTATTATTTGCACAACTAGCTAGTTGAATTATATTGAACTTCATTCGGAAGCGTATTTCAACAAGCCACTTCTTCGTCCTGTGACTCCAACCACCTCGAATACCTCCTACTCCGCCGCACTCCACTCTGACCAAATTCCAGGTAGCGACCTACCAGTTTGGCTGTCGTCATCTTCGCCGCGGTTCCTCTCCGCCGTCCTCACTTCAGGGAATTTATTGCAGCTACCTTGTCTCTGTTATCGACCTTCATTCACGTTGATGTCAGAGCTCTCCATAAATTCCATTACTCTGATACTCGTTTCGATTTATCAACATTTCTCCGCAAATAAAAGCTGCATTACATGAGCGAGGACGACGCCGACTGACCGAACGACCTCAGTGTCCAATTCGAAGAGCACTCCGCGCTCCGCGCTCCTCGTTTCGCCCGCACTGCGACTCGTGCACTTGCTGTGGCATCCAGTGGAAATCCCTACATCTCTGGCTCACTACTTGGTGAACCACTTCGTTCTCTCGTGCTGTCATTTCTGCTCGTTTTCCAACTGTCAGATGCAACGAAAATATTTTTACAACCTTTTGACATCGGATACAATTTGTCACTTTTTGTTTTGTCAACTATTATGCATGTTTGTGTATTATTTTGCTTGCTTTTCTTCAAATTTGTCATCGTTGAGCTTCTTTTTTCTTTCTCTGGTATTTTTCAAAGGTGATGGTGATGAAAATGGATTTTTATTTGTATCCACATACATACGGATGTCTGTATGTTTTTATACATGGCTAGATATATCATTTTTGTACTTGGATACTTGTTAGAATCTCTTTGATGTGAGTAGCTGTTTAGTTGTGTGATGTGTTATTTTCTCAGGAGGAGGAGAACTTTGGAATTTTGAAATATTGGGCAAAGTTTGTGGCCAACGTTGGATAGTTCTGACGAAATCTGTTACCTGTCCGAGAGTGAAGAAACAAGTAAGTTTTCGGGCGTTTGTTGGATTTTTTAATGGACATTCAAGCAAGGATACTCCAGAAGTCATCATATCACTCATATTCCTTAAACTCTTTAATAACCCCATTAAAGTTTCACATCGTATTTCCAAACAATGAATCGTCAAATTGAAATGTCTAACTTCCGAATCTACGTGTCCACATTCTATTTCTTCCTTTGCGATAAAAATACCCATTAAACGGGCTTTCAACTGGCAAACCTTACTGGAGGTGACAAATATCGCTCTTAATTAGACTTTTTCTCTTATTGCGAAATATGATCTTTCACATTGCATATCAAAAAATGCTTCCATTCACCCTCCATCATGCAGAATTTTATTTCAACTTTTTATTATCATCCGTTTTTTGTGAAAACCGATAAATCCTTTTTTGTATATAGAGAAAATCCGTCTGTTAAAGATTCAAATTCTCTAATGAATAGCAATTGATAAGTTTTTTCCTAAAATATTGACTTTTTATCGTTTTTAAATTCCTAAAAAATTTCGATGGTCTAAATAAATTGACAGGAAAGACAATAAAATTGAATTACGTCGTTTTAGTGGTTGCGAACGTTGGTTTTGGTAGAAGGGAATGAATAAATGCGGGAACGGGAGGCCGGAAAACAACATTCATAGAAAGCGTTAAAGTGAATGTGAAAAAACCAAAAAATTTGGCAAAAAGTTTGACGTATGTGTTGAAAAAATTTAGCAGTTGGGAAATAAAAAAAAAGGATTGAAAAGTATTTAAATATGAAAATATGATTTTCAACCACATGTAGAAACAACACTGAAAATTTGAATTTAATCTTTTAGTGGGAAATTTATTCAGCGGAAAAATCTGTTGATATTTTGATGTGTGGAATATTTTTGGTACGTTTTTTGAATGCTTCAGGCGCAGAATGCGGTTAACTCCACTCCCTCCAATTTCCCCCTCCCCCTCACTGCTTTTACCGGCTCAACGGAAAGTAAATATATTTTAAAATTTACTTTTATTTCAGGAACATAATCTTCTGAACTTCTAAACTTCGCTGGCAATAAAAACCACGAAAACAATGACAACAACAACAAATATACGAAGAGTTTCGCTTTCCGAAAGTTAAAAATTATGGAAGAATTAATCTCACCTCGAGCTGAACTCAGAGACGGACCTGGAAAGTTTTGGCAGGTTGCTACTTTTCAATCAAAATACAATAAAAGCGTTTCTAGAGGTGGGAACGGAGGTCAAAGTGGATTAAACTGGCTGCTGAGATGAAGAGAAACGCAGGAGGTGGTGTAAAAAACTAATGGATTCCTAAAATATCAACCAACGACAGAGTGGGCGTGAGACAACCGCAAATCTCGCAGGATGTGGCTACAGAAATTTCTAATCCCAGATCGTCCACATAAAGTTTCTGCAGCAATGAAAATAGCAACGAAAACAGCAACTTTGAATGATCATTCGAGAGGGTTAAATTTGTACCCAACGCTTTTCTCCTGAACGTCTTCTGTCCATTTTGCTTGTTATCCTTAAATAAAATCCTTTCAGTAGCTGCTAAAAGTTTTCCGTTTCGACTTCACAAAAGCTCTCAACAAACTCTCGATTATACCGAGATGGTCATACCAGTTGAAAACTTTATTTTGGGAGCCGTTTTTGTTCAGGTGGATTGGAGAAGGAGAAAACCAGCCAACTAAATTGAATTTCGTCCTTGCCAGCTTCTGAGTCTGACTGACTGACTAGCTGGCTGGCTGGCTGGCTGGCTGGCGGGCTGGCTGGCGGGCTGGCTGGCAGGTGCTTTCGTACCGTTTTAGAGTTTCTAAATTTTCCTCTAAATTCGTCCTTCTTTCTTTAGTGTCTCTCAACATCAGCTGACTATAAATATAAATTTTGAAATTCCACGAGTTTTTTTCTATTCTATTCAAAATGAAAAAGTTGTCGCTGTCGTCGTCGTCGTCGTCGCCGACTTCAACGCTCCACCTCTTCTTGAATCTTCACGAGTCTCTCCCGCATCACACGCGACTTATTTTAATCTACATATTTTTCATTTAGATGCAGGAAACTCTTTGCGCCACAAAGTTTGTCGCAGTTTTTCAATTTTAAGTTTGAATATCGGCTGCATTGGCGCCAACTTGCAAGTAACTGAATATCGACTTCTCATGAAAAGTTTGCCCTCTTCAGTGTCTTCGTCATGCATTTCATTTAGTCTCACAAGAAAATGTAATGCGTTGACTCTGAATTAATTAAATAAGTCTGAAATAATTAAAAAACTTGCAGATGCAAATATTCAAATATAAAATTTAGTTATGATTGTTGATTTATAATTCGGGTTTTGTGAAATTCGCTTTCGAAGTCAAATGTGACAAATTCGTTCTTAAGATTTATATAGAGATTACAATGTCCAGCCACTGGACCGCGGAGCAACTAAAAGTTACCCGAAAACTCCTTAAAAACTTCATAATTTCTGTAAAATTCGCAGAAGTCGTTAAAATGAAATCAGAAAGCTTTTCAGAAAAAGAATTCGAAAACAGCAATATAAAATCTACTAATGAACACACGCCAGGCACCTGCACGACCTCTAACCATTCCGCCTCGCCACGCCCCCTCCGTCCTCATCATTACCGGCACCACGACAACTCACTTTCTGAACTGCGAAGCACGTGAAGGTCGAAAAGTTCCATCGTTGGCGCCCCATCCACGAACGTTCCCACCCGCTTCAGTTGTAAAATGCTGGGAAAGTTTTCAACCCGAAAATTCTCACTGACCCTCCCTTTCGCGCCCTCCGTTCCCTCACTCACCACGCCTCCTTCCCTTGCAAAACTCTGCCGTTCGACAATTTCAAATGGTCCAGCATTGAAATTTCTCAACACGTCCTCGCCAACGCTGTCATCGCCGTCGAAATTATCTGCTCGAATGGCAATTTGGACTTCCATTAAGTTATGCAGCTACTAAATGTCCCGATTCACCCCCACCGCCCGCCCCCTGCTGCTTTGATCGACCCACTCCATCCCAGTCTCTCGGTCCAGATGCTTCTCGAAGGACATTTCAGTGACTGGATACTCGGTAAGCACCCGACAGGCATTAAAAGTATCAGAAATGAATGAAAGTCCTTTTGTCAGTCCATTTTAAGCCCCGTTCAGCACGCCTTCTTCTTCACTCTCGTGAGGGGAAGGATGTCATTTAGAGAGGACCTCCGTAGAGTACGGGAATGGGGACATCCAACGTTGTTGCATCGTGTGCCGTTAATGAACTTTGGCAGGTTGTTTTCCACTTCGACATGCCGTCTCTTGACATTAATGACAGCTTTTATGATCGACGGGATTATTTTGATGAATCGATGGGATTCCGCGGTGTGAGAGGGGAGTGGGGAGTGAATAGGGGAATATTTTAACTAGATAGCTAAGTTTTTACACAATAGGGCCGATTTTCTATTACATCAGGAGTTTTAAAATTTAAATTACAATTACTTTCTGATTAGCGTTATTAAGTAATCGTAATGTAATTCTACAGATTGCGATTATACGATTACAAGCGTTAGTAATGATGTAATAATTCTAGTACTCATTATTTCATTATTTAGCCCAAATTTCGATAAACTATCGAAACCAGAAAGCCGTAATAAATCCAGACCGAACAAAACCCAAATCTGTTGAGTTCGGCAAACCAGGCGAGTGTTGCTTCTCCGGTCTGCTCGTGAGGGTTTTAGAGCTCCATAAATAACCGAGGCCATGATGGGTAATAATTTTCGGGCAGTTTTCCGTAGATTACAATTTAATTACCAGCACCAAAACGCCGGGCCAGCGAGCAGCAAAAAGGAAGAGAAGAAAAGCGAGCGGGAAGAAGAAAGAGCAAAACAGAAATCCTCGTTATACTTTGCAACTGAGTTGAGCTGCAGGATGCTGTTGGTTAGAATGTTGCTGCTGCTTCACAGGGACCACCTGTTGTGGGTTGAGTGGAGGGAGGGGGCGGCGGGGGAGGTGGAGGCGCGCATCGTAGTCGACGACGACGCTCAGTGGGAGGCTCGGGATCAAGTTATGAACGTTACGGCCAGAGTGTCGCTGAGCTGTTGTAGTTGCAGGCGGAAGTTTTGCGGTTTCCTTGCACAGTCGGGGGAAGAAATAAATCTTGGCCGCCAAAGCATGAAAACGTGGAACCGGATATTCTTAAGGACCGACGTTGGATGGCGTCAGTGTTTGCTGCAGGAACACGGAGCTGAACTTTAAATGTTGCTTAATCGAGGGTTAAATGCAATTAAAGTGCGAAGAAGGACACGGTATTCTAGGGATAAAGACGTCGTCTCGATCTCGACTCATGTTTCCGAAAAAAAGAAAAATTTGAATCTAATCGGTTTCAACATGTTAAAAGCAGAATTGAACACGGTTCTGCACAAGCGAACGATTTACAGGAGACGCAGAAACATTCAAAAATCACTTTACACTTCTCCCCCCTTCCGCTACCCTCCTGCGCCCTTTCAACCCAACTAAAAATCCTCTTTACTCGTTCCAACAGCCGACAGCAGCAATCGTCTGGCTGATTATTTTGTTTGGCGATGCAAATTCGTTCATCCAGCATTCAACTTCAATTAAGGAACATCCTGCCAGCAGTCCGTAGCAAGGCCATTCTGCACAGCCTGCCGTGGCTCTCCCCCACCAACCCCACGATTAATTCCACCACACCATCAATTCCACGAATTCGCCGTTGTAAGCCACTTCAAGCTCCACCGAGAAGCTGTTGGCTGTTGGCTGCCGATGGTTGTTGATTGCGTGTTGCCGTTGCGGTCGCAGTCGAGGAGGTTTCAGTGAGTTCAACTTGAGTTGGCAGCACTGAAATGGCAACAAATTACTCGCTTACTGCGAAGCTTGTAATTCGCAACCACTTCGGTTTCCACTTTCTCTCCGCTGCAACTTCGAGCTTCGTGACTGTGGCAACTGCAAACTTTAATAGATTTTTTTCTCCTCACAAAACATTTTTATTTACTGTTGTATTTTGCGGGAGGGGAAGGGGGGACCGGAATTTAAGAATTTCTTAGTTGGAAGCTAAAAAACCAAAAGATTGAAGTGAATGCCAGGCTCAGAATAAAGTTTTCAGTTTTCTATTTTAGAAGAAAAAACTCCGATTTCACTTCTCTGCTGAGATCGATGTCCTGCAGCGTGTTTGCAGATTATCCTGAGTGAGTATTCGGGGTGAAAAGTTCGACTTCGACTTTCAGAATTTCTATTTACTTCTTTCATTGTAGTTGTTGTTCAGTAAGTTTCAATTTTTATTTACCCAGACCCGTAAAACCGTAAAAACTTGAACACTCAATTTGGTATTCAACGAATGTAGCTTCTCGAACTTTCCAAACAATTGCATTCAAGTGCATCCATCCAATCTAATTTGTTGCATAGCAATCGAGAAGAGCGAAACAAGTTTTAATTGTACTCAATTCTGCCATCAACGAAGAGAGGAGAGCGAAAGATAGCTGATACACTGCAATTATGTAAACCACGAGTTCTCGCAAGCGATCTGGTAACGCTGTTAAATTGCTCGCAAGTCAATGGAGACAGCAAGCAAATTCTTTTCGGCTTCATTTGGCAAAGAATGGCAACAGCGACTGAGTGCGCTTCACCCTGCGCAACCCTCATTGACGACGAGATACAAGCACTTGCATCCCAGCGCCACTGAACGACAATGAAGTCAGTCATCGTCGCCATCGTCGTCCTCCTCATCGTCGTCGTTGTCGTCCTCCTCATCGCCGTCGTTGTCGTCCTCCTCATCGCCGTCGTTGTCGTCGTCGTCCTCCTCCTCATCGTCGTCTTCGTCGTCATCCTCATCGTCGTCGTCATCGTCGTCGTCGTCGTCATCATCGTCGTCACCGTCGTCGTCGTCGTCGTCGTCGTCGCTTCCTTGCTAATGCGCTCTCACAGCAAAACCAGATAACAGCTAACGAGTGATTTCGCCGCGCTTTGACAGTCGAAACTAGAAATATCAAAATCGAGAAAAATCTGGCTGTTGTAATTTTTTATTTTTGCAATAATTTTTTATCGTCTTTTGATTTCCTCCTCACTTTTCACGCTATCGTTTCGTGTTAGCGCAGATTTTATGAACCAGCGAGACTGTGATTTCTTCTCAAAACGCGTCCGTGAGCATCGCCTTCGACTTCCCGGCGATGCTACCCTTCATCATCGTAAACACCAGCGTCACCATCACCATCATTATCAACGTAACCGTCTCTCTCTCTCTCTCTCTCTCTCTCTCTCTCTCTCTCTCTCTCTCTCTCTCTCTCTCTCTCTGTCATCGAGGTCGAGCTCGCTAGCATTGCATTTCAATGGAATTTGAAATGAACATGAAAATCAAACTGTTGCACGTCCTTGCTGAAGGATTTCTGGTCTTTTCTCGCCACTAAAAACTGTGGAAGGGAAAAATTGCAACTGAGAAAGTGAAGAACTTCTCGCAGATATGAAATATATTAGGATCTGTGAAAGTGTAGCGGAGGATTGAAGCGTAAAGTTCAGCAGAGGAGAGGAAATAAAATTATGCCAGCGATTAGCATATCAAAGCACTGCAATGAAAATCGCAGCAAAGGCGGATTTTTTAGCATCCGTCGAGCGGTGCAGAGGAAACTGAAAGAATTATAAATTACTGAATCTGAATCACTGAATCTGAATCACTGACTCTTCATCCTTTAATTTGGTTGCGCCAAACTATTGTATCTCGTTAAATCATCGAATTCGAACGGGTCGCAAAATCCCCTTCATTTTGCGTCCGTTTTAATTCACTCTTCCCGTCCCTCAACGAAGAACGAGTAATAAACAACAAATTTTCTTAACAATTTTCAAATTTACGCAACAGCCTCACAATTGCCTTCTTTATTTCTCACAATCGCCTCGTCGCATTTTCCACTTTCGAGCTGGAAAAGTTGGTGGCCACTTTTCTGCTGCGGTTCGTCATTTCCAACAGCGATTGAGAACTTCGGCAAAAAGTATTTCGTTGTAGTTGCCAGCTGGCCGGTCTTGACATCTGTGTCGTTGTTGTTAGTGGCCACCCAGGACCGCATTTAGGGGTCCTTTTATAATAACTCTGGCCTGCCCCTTTTTCCTTTCCTATCCTTTGTTTTTCGTTTATAAGCTCGTTTGATTTCGAATTTTTTAATAAACGCATAGAATCGCACTTGAAGCCTCCGTTTTAATACCTTTGAACCTTCGGGAATCATCTTCTGGTGCATTTACTTTTTAAAGAAGAAGCTACATGAAAATCTATTAATGTAAGTTTTGAAAAACACAAAATTACACCATTTCAAATGCTTCCATTTAAACCCTCAAGGTATGCAATGAAAACCTGTCATTACATTGAATTCGCCTCAACGTCATCCTAAAAGTATGCAAGGCTCTTGAACGTTCAGCGAATTGGAATTCTCATCTACGAGGAGCAGCTGGTAGAGATGCCATCCCTCGAATAATTATTTCCCTTTACTTTTACAGCAAAATATTTCTCGTTTTTATGAAAATATCTTCTTTATGTCTAAAAATTACATCTTGAATATGATTAAAACAACACGTGGCACTGTTGAGTTTCCGCTTGTTATGATTAACAAAATTAACTCAACAAAATATTGTATACTTTAAAAGGTATTTTCATGCCAAATTATTAATCCTTGTTTTACTTACATAATAAATACTGAACAGCACTAAATGAAAATATATTCCTTCTTGCATTGACTTGCTATAATTGCTGTATTCTCCTAAATCAAAAAACCCAACATTCCCGTGAATTAAGAAATCTTCTTAAGCTTCCCTGTGGCAACACCACAATTACGAATTCGCCGAAGTTTCGCCACCAGCTGGCTGTCAAAAGATTTACAGCTGTTGGAGCTGAAATCGCAACATGCAATTCGTTTCTTTTGCAAATAAAGTGATTTGTGAACACAGTTCTGGTAATATTTAATTAATTCCTACCAATTATTTCAACTACGAAACAGTAAGGAACACAATAACATAAATACGACAAACGTTTATCGAAAAAAGTGTTGCCGTCCTCTCGCTCGAGGGGGATAAAAAGTGGATTGTGAGCACAGCACGTCTCGGAAAAGAGAGAAATTGGCTTTTTCATTCGAAAGTTTCGCAAGCAAAAACTAATTAACTAAATTGGAGTGCTTTTTATGTGTATTAAATGTTGGCTGCCTCTTTCGCGGGTTTAATAAATTCACTTCTTTGCATGATATAAAAACTATTGTGCAGTGGGGTTCCGCTCCCTCTGCACTCCTCACGCTCACAAGCTCTTTCGAGCAAACGCACGGCAGCCTCTCTGCGACTCTTCACGAGAGCGCTTTCAGGAAATGAAGTACTGATTTTCTGTTCTCCTGGTTTGTTTTTTTTTTTAAACTTTGTAATTTTAAAAGTTTTATAGTTGTTGTCGGTTAAGTTCAAAACCTCTGCCGCTGTCTGAGTAACGGTGAGCTTCTCTCGCTCGCACTTTTTTAACTCAGCCACAGAAAGGAATTCATAACGCTTTAAATTCGTATGAATTACATTTTTATTGACTGCGGCCGCAAATTTTAAGTTTTATATGAATCGAAGAGTTGGCCGAAGCGAGAGAAGAAGAGGTTACAGGATTTATATTAGTAGTTCGCTTGTAAAGGCATGTGAAATCTATAAAATTCATTGCTATCTGGTGAAAAGATCTGCACGGGTTTAAATCCAAGCAACCGCTTTCCGGCAGCCAGAAGCCAAACAGTAACTTCATCCAGTGCCAATTTGCCGACGTCCTTCGTCCTCCCAGCTTGCTTCCACAGCAACATCATCCACACACAGTCCTCGCCGCGGCCGCCCCACACGATTCCATTCATTCATTCATTACTGCTTCAGCAATTTGTTGCTTCCACATGATGTCTAGCGTTCTAATCTGTTTATCTGACGACTTATCTGTGCATCCACGCAGCATTTGTGTCCAACCGGCGCCGCAGGACCGCAGCGAGCTGGACACCCGCACTCGCATCCGCACGGCCGACGGCGGCTGACGACTAACTTTTCAGTTCTAAATTTGCACGGATGCACGTTTCTCATTTCGACCGCATCGACTTCGACAGCGAAAAGTGCAGCGGCAGCAGCGAACCAGATATGAAGGACGACAGCAAGCCAGCCGCCGACTACGTAGACAGCAACAGCAACGACGACGACGACGCCGACGCCGACGATGACAGTTGTCAACGCCGCCAGCATGACCGCAACGGAGGCGGTGACGCTCAATCATCATCGCCGCCGCCACCGCCGCCACCGCCGCCGCACTCGTTTCCTCAGCTGGCGCTGGCCAGAGGCTTGGACTTCAGCCAAGTCGAGTTGATGTACCGCGCGGAGGGAAATGCAAATTTGGTGCTCGCGTTGCCACAACTCGGAAAAGTTTTGCGTTTGCCAAAAACGAGCATCGCGAGCAACGATAACGCCGACGACTTCGACGACTACAACAACGGCAACGATAACGCCGACGACGACGACAACGACAACGACGGCAACGACGACGACACACCGAAACAACGCCAAAGTACTTCCGCCAGGATGACGGAAGCGCTGGAGTGGCAGGAGCAGCGGGACCGCCGACTGCAAGCACCAGAAGGTCGGTTGTGAGCTTTGGTAGCGTGTGGCCAACTTTAATGCTTAGAGTTGGCTTCACCAGCAGTAACTGATTTAAAACTGATTTCATTGCTGTTGTTGTCCTTCTTGTTTTTGCTGTGTTGGCTGTTGTTGGTGCGGCAATTGCAGGCGACAGTCGTGCGAGAGAGAGTGAAAGTGGCACCCTGACGATGGCGGATTATGTGCGCTACAGCGATGTAATGCGACGTCTGGCTGGAAGTGAGTTCATGTTGCGAGCGGAAATCGTTGAAATTCGCAGCGACGAGCAAAAAATGTGGATAAACGAGGCAATGCGACCGTTTCGACCAGGTAAGGAGAGGAGTGAAAAAAGTGTGGGGAAAAGCAAATGAAAAAAGGGGAGGAAGAGGAAGGCATGAAGAAACTTGAGGCGAGAGAGAGACTCTTCAAACTTACACTCCGCTCCATAAACGTGCGAGAAAAAGCGGATTCGTTGTCCAAAATGAGGAGAAAACGAATTATTTCACGAAACCTAATAAATTCCTTCTTCATTCTGGTTTTTCGCTTTTCTTCCACATCGTAACTCATTCCTTCCCCTATCCTTCCTCAAATTTCTCTTAGCAAACAAATTTGGACTTCGCATAAATCGCTCCTCGAAAGCCAAAACGTTAGTTTCTGAAGTCCATGCTGAATTTATGTATTAACGTCCGCCATAACTAATGCAATTCCTGGAAGGACCCTAAAAATTCGAAAACTTTACAATCTTCTCTCTTCACGCATCTAACGGAGCAGAGGAGCTGGTTACGGAGTTTCTCTGTGCTGCTAAACCTTCTCAAGCATCAATTTTCCGACAAGAAAAACCATAAAAGAGAGTAAAAAATCGAATCGATCATAAATCCAGAGTTGCATTCTTATTTTCTTCTCGCGCATGTATTGAAGATGGATTACAAAGAAGAGAGTAGCTGCTCCTGCTGCTCTCTGTCTTAATCTCGCGTATGATTTTAACATCCTCTCTCTTTCTCTCTCTCTCTCTCTCTTTATCTCTCTCTCTCTCTTTATCTCTCTCTCTCTCTTTATCTCTCTCATCCTGTCTCTCTCTCTCTTTTTCTCTCTCTCTGTTTAATTCTCTTTCTTTCTCTCTCTCTCTTTCTCCCTTTCTTTCTTTCTCTCTTTCTTTCTCTCTATCTCTTTCTTTCTCGCTCTCTCCTCCCTCTCTTTCTCTCTTTCTTTCTCTCTCTCTTTCTTTCTCTCTGCTTTTTTTCCATTCTCTTTATGTCTCTCCCTTTTTCTTTCTCTCTTTCTCTTTCTCTTTCTTTCTCTCTCTCCCTCTCTTTCTCTCCCTCCTTATTTTCCTCTCTTACTTCTCCTCTCTTCCTCTACTTCTCTCTCCCTCTCTACTTCTTCCCCTCTCTCTTTCTCTCTCTCTCTTTCTCTCTCTCTCTCTCTTGCTCTCTCCCACTCCCTCTCTCTTTTTTCTTCTCTCCCTCTCTGTTGCTCTCTATTGCTCTCTCTACTTCCGACTTTTCCTGATTTCCTCTCTCTCCCTTAACCCTCTCTCTCTCTCCCTTCCTCTCTCTCTCTCCCTTCCTCTCTCTCTCTCTCTCTCTCTCTCTCTCTCTCTCTCTCTCTGTGTGACTTCTTTTCCTTTCTACCTCCTCCTCTATGTCGTTTTCTCCCTCTCTCTCCCCTTTTCGTGCTACTTTTTTACCCATGAGATGCATTAAACTGAATCAGAAGTCCGAAAGGAGCGAAAAAGTTGAGTATTTATTGATTAAATCAAGGAAAGGAGCGAAGAAGTTGAGTATTTATTGATTAAATTTACAGAAGTGGCAATTGCAAGTTGCTTCTCCTGTTAAGCGAAGTTTGTTGGTGTTACTGCAAGCAAGACAAGTAAAAGTGTTGTCTTCGGCCTGACCGAAATCTAAATACCCTACACACGAGTAACTAAAAAAATTACAATTTCTCCATTTAACATTTTTGTATAAGCCATTTTTGGCAAATATTTTTGTAATGTCTCTAGATAATGCTGGATAGAATTACGTATTAATATTTTGAACCGTTTATGGGATATTGACAACTTTTGTATAAGTGGGCGTGGCGTGCCCATTTTCGGCAAGCTTATTGGTAATGCTTCCAGATACATCGTGGCAAAATTGCATCACAATTTCTTACACCGTTCATGAGATATTGCCAACTTTGCCATGAGTGAATATTTTAGTAATGGCACTATATGTTCCGGAATAAAATTATACCTTAATATCTCGCACGGTGTATGAGATATCCAGATTATAAAATTTTTTTAAACGAGGTGCCTTTACATTTCGTATGTAAAGTAGTCGTGGCTGTTAACCGATGCCATTTTCAATCCCAAACTGCCCTACGTATCAAAGAATATTTGCGCCGCATTTCATTGCGATATCTCTTTTCTTTCTCCCTAATCGTGATTTCAAGACAGACAGACGGGCGGACAGGTCTAAATCGATCAGAAGGTGATCGTTATGAACGTTATGTCAAACAGTAAGCTTTTCGGGTTATATTTTATTAAATAAGGCAAAAGCTGGACTAAACCTCTTCTAAAAAGTCGAGGGTGAATCGATCACTGCTTTTAAAGGTGCTAACGGGGAGCTATATAGGGATTTATATTACCTGAATGTCGATCCTATGCTTCTGCCGAGAGGATAGGATCGACGCAAAAATTTCAATAAAACAGTTAATATTTTACAGTTTTTTTTATTCTTTATTGCTTATAGAAACTTATTCCCTATTATTTAATACAAATACAGTTTTAGCAGCTGGCGCTCCTAGATCTCGCAGGCACCAGGATGATAAATTTCTATTTTAACTCCTTTTCGGGCCAGATTTGTTTTATAGCAATCGAAAACACACAGATTGTCATAAGTGAAGTGATCATTACCGCATACAGGAGCCTGCAACTTGTTGCAATTGCAATCGAAGAAAATTGTCCTTTTGCGTACTATGCTTCCTAAGCCAGAATCGAAAACTGCAAAAGCGATGAGAGCAACAAGTGCGAGAGTGAGAACTCCAAAGATCTTCATGTTTTGAAATTTAAATTTGAATGTCTGTCTGGTGTACGATGATGACCCTTTTTATACAGAATTCGTGCTGTATGAAATTTTGTAGATAAGAATGCTAATGTTTTTATCTCTGGCTAAATATCATGAGGAAGGTATTAAAGTATTAATAAAGATTAGAAGTAGTGAAGTCTTCTCACATGACTGGTGGAGTTATTATATCTTTGCAGAGATATAATAATCAGGAAGGTACTATAGTATTAAAATAGACTAGAATTAGTGAAAAGAAATCTTTTTTATAACTTCACTAGCTTCTATCTCTGCCTAGAGACCTTCAGGAAGGTATTAAAGTATTGATACAGATTAGAAGTAGTGAAATTAAGTCTTCTCATATGACTCCACTAGTTTTAACCTTGCAGAGATATAATAACCAGGAAGGTACTAAAGTATTACAAGCAAAAGTGTTGTGAATAAAAAACAAAGTGAATATACTTCCTTCGGGTGTAGGGTATAACAAACAAAGAAAACAATTTAAAAAGAAAATGCAAAAAACAAGGAAGTAGAAAATCCAGAAAAACGCAGCTAAAACTGCAACAAAATAAAAACCAATGTTTCAAATTTCATGTTTTACTTCCCATACCACCGAGTTATTGCAACTTTTTATTACTTTCAGCTCAGCGACTGAAGAAGGCATTTCGTGGCCACTTCGGACTGATGCTGCCAGATGTGACGCTCTTGCCGCAGGAGCTCGATGTCCACTTCGGTTCGCAGGTAAGGAACTCGTAGGTGATGGTGGAGCCAAAACTATCCTGTGCGAGGGTCGTGGACGGGGGAAGGACGAAGCGGTGGTGGGATGGGGAAGGATTAGTTAAGCCAGGACAAAATATGTCGCTGGGATCAGCGATATTTCATGGCTTCCTTCGGTCCGGTCTCGGTGCAGCTTACGAAAAGTTCACCTGCAACACTTCAAAAACAATGTTGCGCAAGATTTATGCGACAAACCGGTTTTTTTCTTGCCCTCCACGGGATGGAGCGATTTTTCGAAGTGCATCTGGAATTTAGGGGAAAATTCGGCAGCAGTCTTTTGTCAACGAGAAATAGCAGGACGCAGTTGGCATTCAACAACTGGTCACTTTTTATCACGGGTATTCACGGGTGCGAGTTGGCGTGAGCGAAAATAATTGAACGAACGCACGAACTACAACAACAAACAACGACACGAACAGAAAGAAAAATCCTTCACTCGGCTGCAGCCAATCTGCTTGCAAATAACATTCATTTCCATTAACGTTTTTATCTGAGCCACTCGCGAAAGCGGCCACATGTGACTGCGTGCGCGTACCTTGAGAGGATGACGTCGTCTCTTCACTGCTTCACTGAGCCACCGCCGCCTCTGCAGCCACTCACCACCGCCCCCCGCCACTCACCAAAGTTCCCCGCCCCACCTCCCGGACCTCTATCACTTTTTTACTTCACGAGAGGACTCAACATTCCGCTGCAACCCGCTATGCCATTCCACGTGCTTCCAATCTGGCCACACTGGTGCACACACACAACAACGGAGCCCCACATATTGGCATCCAATGGATGGCAGACGCGCCGGATGGTGCAGCGAGGGCAGCATCGAGGAGCTCTTGAAACATTTTTCATCTTTATTAAATTTATTTTCGCTCATTGCATTCTTTTTCGGTTTCGGTGCGCCGCCGCTGCTCACCGCCGTTGTTGCTGTTGTTGTTGTTATTGAAAACAACACCGACCGATCAGGCAACACCGACGCACACATCCGGCAACACGTACGCCATCGAAATAAAACCAAAACAAGGCTGGTTGCTGTCAAGTGAGGTCCAGGATTTATTTCGCAAGAAGCTGCAGCAGCAGCGGCAGCAGGGAGCAGCGACATCGCCAGCAACAACACGGACATCGCCAGCAACCGCAGCAAAGACAACAACAAGTGCGACCACATCCTGCGCCACAGAGTGTTCGCGCTACGAAGCGACCGCCAGGTGTCGCTACTGTGCCATGCAGTATTTAAAGGTAAGCAACAAAAACAACACGAAGCAGAGCCACAAAAGCTACTTTTCCTCCTCTCCCGCGCCCCACTCCCTTCTTTCCCGCACTCAATTCTTCCTGGAAATTCTCAATATTTACTTTCTTAATCATTTTTTTTACGATGCGCGAACAAATTCACAGCTGAAACGCTGCAAGATACGGGAACGCAGCTCGTATTGCCCGCAGGACCTCTTCTCGGGGTGAGTAACATTTTCGGTAAGAGAAAAATAATCTCTTTTTTTAATTGAATTTCTACTCCAAAAAGTTTTTCTTTTTTTCTTATTATTGAAGAGGATTTCAGTGAAATGAATTTCGTCTGCGAATACTTTGCAATCGTCTCAGTGAGAGACTCGCATGTCCTGTCACACTTTATTATCCTGCAAATTACTCACACATTTCCCTTCCATTGGTCTCCACCTACCGCCCTCCCACCCTCGCTCCCACCCATCCACCCTCAGCGCGCCGCCCGACGCGACCAATCGTGCTTGAAATTCGATTTTCCAGTATGTTTAACTACTCGTAGAACATCTCTCAACCTTTGTATCTCAACGCGTTTGAACGTATCTACAGTTCAGTTATTTGTTCTCTTTCTTCTTCTCATTTTTCACATGTTATCGTGGGGTGGAAAAAACTCCCTCTGTCCAGCGTACCGAGTCGCATGTTGTTTGCTGTGTCTTCGCTGTTGAAGAATCCACAGAACAATCTGAGAATTTTCCACAACGGAAATTTAATTTTTGGCGATCACTCGACATCGTTGTCCTGCAGCGAATTGAATGGGCGATTTTTTAAAGGGTAAGTTTTACACCACCGGAAGCGGATACTGAACCGAATCAGCTTCCGCTATTGAAGTTGTAGGAATTGCACTTGAAATACATTCAAAATACGTGAGGAAGAAGAAAAGCCAGCCAGCCAGCGAGCCAGAGTTTGTAACTTTTAACAAAAACGAAAAACACAGCATTGAAAGCTAATGAAAACTTTCTTCAACGAACTTTTCAGCAGCTCAACCCGTTCATGCTTCCGATGTGCGATGATGGAACATAAAAATGAAATGACGACGAGGGTCTTTTAGTGATAAAAATCAAAGTTGCTCGCGAGAGAAAGCATTCAATTTATTTTATTTCTTTCATGTCAACATCACCATCAACATTTGCAACAACAACCGCAACAACAACAACTACCGAATGCAGTGACATGCTACAGATTGTCCAAAATTTAACGGTTGCTTGTCTGCTGCGAGACTTCAAAGCTGCAGCCGACGAAGCACCGGAAGAAGGACTCGAAGCAACTGCCGTAGAACGTGACGACGTTTCTGTCCTCGCAGCGGCCGATGCTGGTCAACCGCACTCAAGTGTGATATTTCAGCAGAAGGAGAAGAACAAGGAGAAGAAGAAGGAGATGAAGACGAAGAAGGGGAGGAAGACGTTTGATGAAAAGCAGAAGGACGGTGAGAAGATGGCACAACATCGTCGCGCAACAGAAGCACTAACTTCCGCCAAATCTGGAAAGAAAACGAAGCACGCGCAACCGGAAGAAATTCGAGCGCAAATCACGGATGCGGAACTGCTGTGCTTACCGAAAAAATCAGTCCTGCATAAACTTCTGCGATTGCAGCTTCTAGCCAAGGTAAGAAAAGCGTCGGCGTGCAAAAAAAGACGGCAATCAAAGCCATTCGAAACTCAAGTAAAAGCGGAACTTTTTATTTGAGTGACTGAATGGCTGAATGAATGACTGACTGACTGAAAGACTGACTAGATGAATGACTGACTGATTGAATGACTGGCTGACTGACTGACTGACTGCCTGAGTGACCGATTTCGTTTTGACACTTTCGCACTTTCAGCGTCACTTGCTTCACATGGCCAGCAGCGAGTTCGCCGATATAACGACGAAGAGTTACAAGACGTTGGCTCAACTTCTGGCACGACATGCTGCCGCCCACTCGTCCGCATCCGCCACCTCGACGACGACGCCCAGAATCAGTCTGGCTGAATTACCACCGGCTCAGCAATATTTGTTGGGCGCCACAGCCTTGGATTGCTCGATAATGATTACGTTTCGGGAAATCACTGACGACGCAAGGTGGGTTTCGAGTTCTTGCTGTTTGCTGCGAAGTTTTCCTCCTTCCTTGACCACGCTGTTGCTACTGTTTTCAGCTTGCACCGCAATCCTCATGTGGTGCAGCTACCGGACTGCAATAAATCTTTCCTGACAAGCGTTGCGATCTTGGATTTGGATCCCAAGCCTGACAACCACTTCAGCAAGTACGTCAAGCAGACTGTGGAGGCCTATCAGTGCTGCGCCGAAAGTTTAGCTGAAAGAATTCGAGAATAAAGTTGGTTGGTTTCTCTGCGATGCCTTCAACAAAACTGAATGCATTTTTATTCCTTTTTACACTTTACTATAAACATCAAAAGTGAAAGTTTCATTAATTTTGTGTATCATTTTCGGAGTTTCAAAGGCCGGCATTTCCGTCGGTCTGTTCGTCCGTCGTGCTTCGGATACAAAGCAACGGCACGCACCTTCATAGCTTCCCACCTCCACCCACGCCACTGCTAATACTTTTCTAGGTGGCAGCTTGCCCTTCCTGGCGTTAATATAACGGAATTTTCATTGAGAAATGTGTTGCCACACCTGAAGACAGGAGCAACTAAAGGAATTTGAGAAACTTATCGAGCGGCGTGGGCCGGGCGGGGGAGGGAACGAGCTTTTATGACAAACCCAACCATCAGCAACCGTGGCGTGCATCTTACAACGCGGCTTTAATTAATTATCATTCCGCCCGCGGTGCCAGAAACTGTGGGGAATAAAGGAATGGAGTTCCAGACAGGCAGACAGCCGGACAGACACAATCCGGTCGCCCGCTGGCCGCTGGAACCGAGCAGCTGCTGAAACAAGCAGCACGGAAGGCGCAGCAGGTTTCACTCACAAGTGGGTGCGTCCTGCATTCGTGGTTTGGCGCCATCTGGGTTCGGTTCGCTGGGGTTCGGTTGCCTCGATTGCTTCAGTCTCGAGGAAATGGTGAGCTTGTAAGGATACTCTTGGTGGAGAATAGTAGAGAACGACAAAAGACCACAACAACGTCTTCAACGACAAAAGAACGCAAGAGATTCATACATTCGAATGGGGAACAAAGTGGTCACCTTCACCGAACAGCAGCTGGACGACTACCAGGTGAAGAGCTGAGATTTCAAGTGCAATTGTAGACTACTTTCAGATTTCCCTTCATAATTTCCATAATTTCTCCATATTCAATGCGAATCTTATTGAACTCGGTTGACACGAAGGACTGCACTTTCTTCACACGCAAGGACATTTTACGGTAATTAAAAGAGGACTCAATCTTCTCATTTATTAAGTCCGAGTTTCAGTTTTTTCTTTTTATCATGATGACATCCTTTCCTGTTCCCTGATTTCATTTTCTTTCTATTTTTTCCCCTCAAAATTCCGTTTCGTTGTTTCGTTGCTACTTTTCACACTCCTTCGCTCTTTCCAGCGTTCATAAGCGTTTTCGTGAGTTGCGTCCCGATTTGGTGCCGCGCCAAATGACCGAAGGACAAGCATCGAGTGTCAAGGTGCCGCGCGAGTGCATCGAAAAAATGCCTGAGCTGCGTGAGAATCCGTTTCGCCGTCGCATCTGCGAAGCCTTTTCGCGCGATGGCCGGGGCAATCTGTCGTTCGAGGACTTCTTGGATGCGCTGTCGGTGTTCAGCGAGCAAGCACCGCGCGACATAAAAGTCTTCTATGCATTTAAAATTTATGGTGAGTTGAAAAAGGAATTTCAGGACTATTCGCAGAAATACAGGAAGATTGATTGATTTTTTGTTGCAAAACTAATTATTTTTATCGCTTTATAATTGCCTTCGGAATTCAAGGACATTCGCTGGCACCGAATCCAGTAGACGGTCGGGTCGGGTCGGTCGGTCCTCGCAATAATTTAGTTCTAAATTAGAAAACCTTTTCGAGTTGCTTTCACGAAGAAATCACAATGTTAAACGGAATACATTTAAATTCTCACTTAATTGAATTGAACTCATCGAGCTGAATGTAGAATTTAACAAAGGAATTCTTTGTGTATCTGATTTCTTTCCAAAAATCAAAACCAAAAAATGTTGTGATGAGTGGGAGGCATTTTCAGCCCAATTTACCCGACAACACCAAACCGCCGCACCCCACCCACATTTTGGCTCCATAACCTCCAGTCAAACTCAATTCTCGGATCCTGATTGTGCACGTACTACACGATTATGGTGGTGGTTGTTGTTGTTGTTGTGTTTTTTGTAGTGGTATCTCTGTCCTCCCGAAGCTGCCCTCCCAACTTCATTATCGTTTCCGCAGATTTCGATCAGGACGGCTTCATCGGACGCGCCGACCTCATGTCCTGCCTCACCACGATGACCAGGAACGAGTTGAGTCCCGAGGAGCACCAGCAGATTGCCGACAAGGTAATCGAGGAGGCCGATGTCGACGGCGACGGCAAGCTATCGTTCCTGGAATTCGAACATGTCATCCTGCGTGCGCCGGATTTCCTCTCAACGTTTCACATCAGAATTTAAGGTGCCACTCATCCTGCTGCGGCTGCGGTTGCGGTGCGGGATGGGGCGAGGACGAAAGGACGAATATATCATCAGCAGCGTGGATAAAGCAGGAAATTCGACAAATGAATTGTGGAGTGTATTGGCTCGCTGAAGCAGAAATAATGTCAAATATTCCAAATAAAATGTCAGATTTATGAACCAAGTGAACACGAAATCAGTCAGCAGGATTCTCGAGAGAGAGTCAAGAATTGCTTGAAAAATCATGTTTTGGGAAAATTGAATCAGTTTGTTTCGTCCGTCAAGGTGGGGGGAGGGGGAGGGGGAGAGGGAGGGTAGTGGAGCAGAGCAGCTGGCATGCGATGAAGAAAGATGAATGAAATTTGTTCGCTCTCCATGTTTGTGCAAATTTCTACATATTCAGCTAAACGAACTGAAATGCGATAAAAATTCTAATGTTGCACTGAGGATGCAACGTTTGTCCTGCTTTCAGTTTCATTTTGAACTGCAGTAAAATACTTTCGTCGTTCTTAGTTTCTATAGGATTTCATTTATTCACTTCAAAACCACCGCAGATGGGTGGGTTTCAGTTTCATTGGCTTACATAGACGTTTATTACACGTGAATAGTATTTGCTTTTGTCGTAAATATAATTTTTATTATCAGAGACTCTACAACGTATACAGAGATGTATTCAGTTTAGAAAGACTTCCAGCAGCTTAGGCTAAACTTCTGTCTTTTCTTAGACAGAATTGTAATATTATTTCCATTCCATTTTCTACAAACGACTGTACAGAACTAAAAACGAAAATTAGAACTTACAAAGAAACATTTAGCTTAAATTTTTCTATGTCTTTTCATGTATTTTATCGACACTTCCTTCACTTAGAGTCGATTTTTTACTTACTTAAAAACAATAAAAGTTTTTACCACATTTCGGACTTTAATGGCTCTTGAAATATTATGTATTCTTCCTAAAACTTGTGTAAACTTTTTAATTAGTTTATATATTTCCTCAACTGCATTTCTTAATGAAAGAAATTTCATTATATTTTATGTGTTTCATTTCGTCTTATATTTGATAGATTTTTTCATAGACTTGATAACTTGGCTAACTTTTTTAACACTTTCACAGCGTTCACACGTGTGGAAAATGTTTGCGTATACAATTGTTGTTCTTAAATAAGTTTTAGTCTTTCAATTTTTACTGTTTCGGTTATTACTATCCGCAAATTCTTCACAACGCAACCGTTCGTATCGATAAAGTTGAGCAAAACTTATAAAATTTAATTAATTGCACTCGGAATGTTAATTGAAAGGCTGAATTCTTTCAAACCTTATTAAAATCAAGTTGAAATTAATTGTTTAAACTATTTTAAAGCCTTAAAAGCAGCTAAAAATTTTAGAAAATCATAACATTTTATTTACAACAAAGAATGTTTTGAAAATTTATACAATTAACTTAAATTAAAATACTTTGATGACTTCCTTAAGTGTCAACTTGGCTAAAAACGTCTTATCGGTCGAAAATATACTGTCTTAAATTTGTCTTTCCTTATTTAATTATAATTATTCAACTTTTTTTCTATTGAATTTTATGTATCTCCGTTCATTTTTATTGTTATTTTATACTTAAATAAAAACAAGCTTTTATTACAGTTCCTCTGCGTATACATCAAGTTTCTCTTTCACTCGTCTTCGGTTTTCTTCCTCCTTTTTAACGCATCCTAACATTTTCGTGGTTAGCTGGTCACCTTAAAAGCTCCACTTTATCACCGCCATCAACTGCTTTTTTTACCTCATCGCAATGAATCTCCAGCTCACCACCTCACCACACTACTCACGCTTTCGATCTCTCTCTCTCTCTCTCTCTCTCTCTGTCTAGTAATCATGATTTCCACCACAGTTCGGCGGGAAGCCGTAATCCGAAAAGCTTTCAAAGCTCTTCAGCAAGTTTCAGTAGACCGAGTTGTGGTGCTCGTAGTTGTTGTGTGCGGCAGCTGCATGATGCAGATACGAAGGAATGGTGGTGGCATTCAGTTCTGAGGCGCGCCTTCGCAGCGCCGCTATGCTGTGTCCTCGCCAGACGTCCTCGTCACCCGCGATTCCACCACTGCCGGCGCCACCACTAGCGCCGCCGCCCGTGCTGACATCTGTCGGCGACTGCAATCCCTGGCAGTGCGATATCAAGTGATGGTGGTGAGCGTTGCCGGAGTTACTGTTCGTGGGTTCGGCGTGCTGCTGCTGCGATGGTTGTTGCTGCTGCTGCTGCTGGTGGTGCTGCTGCTGATGATGTTGGTGATTTTGATGGTTTTGATGAGCTTCCTGCTGTTGCTGCTGCTGTTGTGCTGTTGGTTGTTGCTGATGATGCGCCGCAGCATTCTGCGAAAGTAATCGAGGTGGAAATGAGAAAGCATTTATCTTCAGGTTTGTGTCCCAACTAAAGCCCTCTTGAACTCACCATTTCATTCACCTCGTTCGGTGTAGCACTCGGCTGCGTACTCAGTGGCGGTGTAACCGAAGCGCACGAGTTTATATTCGGCGGAGTTGTTGTTGTAGGCGAACCTCCAGGACCACAGCCGACGCCACCAACTGTGTGTTGATACATCATCGAGTCGCCTGAAAAGTTAAGCGTACAAGAAGTGAGATGAGTCGACGTTGTGTCGGAATATTGAACGCAGCGGGCATTTCAGAGAAAGTCAAGGAAGAGTAAAGAGTAGAAGGCGATTCTTCTGGAAGATAAATGAATAGCAGCGACGAGGCGAGAGCTACTTGGTTGCTAGAAAACATTAAATTTGTCCGTCAATTTATCGTTTTTCGTGGCATGACCTCATTCAGAAGGATCAAATATCCTGCAAGTCGGTAATGAAGAAGGTGTAATTTTGCGAATTAAGAATGACGTCCATTTTCGCGTTCCGTCAACTCGAACTTCTCGTGCCGTCGAACGAGTTTTGGTTGCAAGAAGAAGTCGATTTGTAAGTCTGTGTTATTTTGTATGTTTTGGTTGCAGGTTTTGTCGCGACTTGAGATCGAGGACCCTCTAGATTTTACAGTTTACTGTGGTTCCAACCTACCCAGAGCATTCAATCCGTAGTGCTGATAGCTGCCGGCACCCATTGCAGAACCGATATTAATACCCGCATTGAGGCCGCTATTAAGCGTGGACGAAAGCGGTGAAGATTGATTTAGTTGCCCGAAACCTTTTGAGTAGATTAGTGGAATTAGTGTAAACAGCAAGAGGAGAACAGAAAAATTACTGATTGAATGTTAGTAACTGTTGGGATTAAAAATCTTAAATATATGAGGATTTTTCAGATGTTTAGAATAGAGATTAATTAACTTTTTAGAATAGAGAATAATTGACTTTTTAGAATAGAGAACCAAATTCACAAAACAAAAATGTGTTTTCTGAAAGAATGCAATTGTTAGAGAGCAAGAATCCCAAATCGCTCTGACATTAAGATTGTGAAGAGTTTTTGTTGTGCTCACCAGCTGTCATGGGGTTCACACTCACGCCCCAGCGATCGCCGCCGAACATGCTCGTGCCGCACAAACTCTCGCCCATCGCGATGTTCGTGATGTTCGCTCCAAAGGGCGGCAGTCCGTGCGACGGCAGGAGGGCGCCGGGTGTGCGGAACACGTTGGTGGTCTTCTTGCGTTTCTTCCATTTGGCGCGACGATTTTGGAACCAGACCTGGAAAGAAAGAAGAAAGAGATCGATTTTACAGATGAGATTCTTATCAACAGCAATGAAGACGGAGTCTTTTTCTCTCAAATAAATGATACAGAGGAAGATGCAAAGAAATCAACTAAAGTCATGGATTCATCTGAGTTGGAACCACAAATTTATTATCTAACTTCCCTAACCTTGCCATATAAATAGAAGCCATATAAGAGTCTTCCTTCACTTCACTACTTCCAATCTCTTTTAATACTTTAATAATTTGCATGAATACTTTAATGCCTTCCTAAAGGTATCTAGGCGGAGATAGAAGCAAGCGAAGCTATAAAAAAGATTTCTTTTCACTAATTCTAGTCTATTTTAATACTTTACCTTCCTGATTATTATATCTCTGCAGAGATAAAACTAGTGGAGTCATATGAGAAGACTTTACGTCACTACTTCTAGTCTGTATTAATACTTTAATACCTTCCTCATGATATTTAGGCAGAGATAGAAGTTAGTGAAGTTAAAAAAATGAGATTTCTTTTCACTAAATCTAGTCTATTTTAATACTTTTGTACCTTCCTGATTATTATATCTCTGCAAAGATATAATAACTCCACCAGTCATGTGAGAAGACTTCACTACTTCTAATCTTTATTAACACTTTAATGATATTTAGCCAGAGATAAAAACCTTAGCATTCTTATCTACAAAATTTCATACAGCACGAATTCTGTATAAAAGGAGTCAATATCATACACCAGACATTTAAAATTAAATTTCAAACATGAAGATCTTTGGAGTTCTCAGTCTCGCACTTGTTGCTGTCATCGCTTTTGCAGTTTTCGATTCTGGCTTAGGAAGCATAGTACGCAAAAGGACAATTTTCTTCGATTGCAATTGCAACAAGTTGCAGGCTCCTGTATGCGGTAATGATCACTTCACTTATGACAATCTGTGTGTTTTCGATTGCTATAAAACAAATCTGGCCCGAAAAGGAGTTAAAATAGAAATTTATCATCCTGGTGCCTGCGAGATCTAGGAGAGCCAGCTGCTAAAACTGTATTTGTATTAAATAATAGGGAATAAGTTTCTATAAGCAATAAAGAATAAAAATAACTGTGAAAGATTAACTGTTTTATTGAAATTTTTGCGTCGATCCTATCCTCTCGGCAGAAGCATAGGATCGACATTCAGGTAATATAAATCCCTATATAGCTCCCCGTTAGCACCTTTAAAAGCAGTGATCGATTCACCCTCGACTTTTTAGAAGAATTTCAGTCCGGCTTTCGCCTTATTTAACAAAATATAACCCGGAAAGCTTGCTGTTAGACATAACGTTTTATGTCCAACAGAAGTTGCCTTGAAAACAGGGAAATTTGATGCTTGAAGTTCAAATTTAGTTTATTAGCATTATCAAATGGCAAGTCATAAAATAAAAAATAAGAAATAGTTGGAGAGCAAAGATTTCTTTGGCCAGGCCAAGAGCTTAATACTAAATTTTTTTAATGTATACAGTTTCAATTGCTTCGTTATATTATTTCATTCTCAGAAACTGATGAAAAAATCTAATTTTTGATAGTAAGGAAATGAGTAGCGTTACAATATTGTTTGCGGCTCACAACATTGATATGTTTACGTAATTATATATATTTAGAAAATAAAGTTACATATTATACAGTAAAAAAAAAATCAAAACATTAACATACATTTCTTCAAAGATATCTTAACAACAAAGAAATATACATATAAAACTACTACTTTTCACAAAACACTAGCTGGTGCCTGCGACTTCACTGCGAATTCACTGCGTGAGAAGAATAGCGTTAAAGCAGGAATGGGAATACTCGTGCGGAATACTAGTGGAGTCATAAAAGAAGACTTCACTTCACTACTTCTAATCTTTATTAACATTTTAATACCTTCCTCATGATATTTGGCCAGAGATAAAAACCTCAGCATTCTTATCTACAAAATTTCATACAGCACGAATTCTGTATAAAAGGGGTAATTATCGTACACGAGACAGACATTCAAATTTAAATTTCAAACATGAAGATCTTTGGCGTTCTCAGTCTCGCACTTGTTGCTGTCATCGCTTTTGCAGTTTTCGATTCTGGCTTAGGAAGCGTAGTACGCAAACGGACAATTTTCTTCAATTGCAAATGCAACATGTTGCAGTTTCCTGTATGCGGTAATGATCACTACACTTATGACAATAAGTGTTTTTTCGATTGCTATAAAGAAAATCTGGCCCGAATGGGAGTTGAAATAGAATTTTATCATCCTGGTGCCTGCGAGATCTAGGAGAGCCTGCTGCTAAAACTGTATTTGTATTAAATAATAGAGAATAAGTTTCTATAAGCAATAAAGAATAAAAAGAACTGCGGACGATTAACTGTTTTATTGAAATTTCTGCGTTTAGGACCTCTCGGCAAAAGGATAGGATCGACATTCAGGATATATAAATCCCAACATAGTGGAGTGGCAACGGGACTAGAAACCGCTCGAGTACGCAAGACTAAAATAGCAAGACTGCAAGAATAGCAAGACTGCAACCTGTTCGAGTACTGCTCGATCCAGAAGAACACTGCACGCTGATTTAATCATGATTACAGTCTTCATCCAATTGAGGTTCTCGGAAAATGAATACATTATCGCATTCATTTGAAGACCATGCGAACGAAGTCGCAGGCACCAGCTAGTGTTTTGTGAAAACTAGTAGTTTTATATGTACAGCAGACCTTACACTTCCTTACAGTGGGTGGCGATGACAAAATTCCGCATAGATTCCACTTGAGGGCGAATTATTTCGTGATCTATGCGCATATTTGTACCCACCAACCGCATGTATTTGCACTAAGTGATACCCCGTTGTCTGAGGGTGCAGATCCACTGGATTTCACATGCCTGGGTATAATTTACTGCCATTGTTTTCACCACACAGAGGCCTCGCCATATATATTCGCAGTGATGTTGCGTACCAGTGTCAGCAACACCTTTGCACGGCGGATGCCGAATTTAGCTCATTGTGGGTTAAGTTCAAAATCCAGTCGCACATCCTGCACTTCTTCATTTATAGAAGCCCAGGTCTGGAGAGGCTACCAACTTTTGATAAACTGGACAGTCTGTCTGATTCGATTTCTAAAATTCTGGGATCGTATCCGAACAGTGAAATTGTTGTTGCTGGTGATTTCAATGTTCATAATTCCAACTGGCTACTTCATTCGAGTCACACGACACCCGAGGGTTTGTATGTTATTTGCTGAGTCTAATAATTTGACTCAATTAGTGAAGGACCCCACGCACTTTCCCTGCGTTGATGGCCAAACCCAAAATACTCCGGACCTTTTTCTAACTTCACATCACAGCAAGTATGATGTGAATGTTCTTGCACCTCTTGGTAATTCAGACCACGCTACAATTTCTGCTACCTTCCCATATTGTAGTCTTCAATCCGCTCATCAGCCAGCTCTGAAGCGGACAGTGTGGCTTTATGAGAAGGCTAATTGGGATGCGCTGTTGCCTTATCACTCACTCGGTTGATAAGGCAAACTTATTAGCCAAAATGTTTGCTGAAAACTGCTCTCTTCCTGAGAGCAGCCAACCACTACCCGTGATCGATGGTGTGTCTCATATTATCCCTGAGATGCACTGTCGAACGCGGGCTGTTAAAAGAGTGCTTGTAAACTTCAACATCAATAAATCCTCGGGACACTGGCTCGTCCATTGCGCAATCTCTTTAACTTATCATATATTTCAGGAGGTTTTCCTATTTCCTGGAAGATTGCCAATGTGCAGCCAGTTCCCGAAAAAGGTGAGGCCACGAATCCTGCAAATTACCGGCCCATAGCAATCTGTTCAATGCTCCAAAGTTATGGAGGGCATTATAAATTTTAACTTGACGAGGTATCTGGAGAGCAATCAATTGGTCAGCGATCGCCAGTAGGGTTTCCGTGCTCACCGCTCCACAGGCGATTTGATGGCGTTACTCACTGAGCGGTGGAACAGTTGTGTTCACCAATTCGGTGAGAGCAAGGTTGTTGCTATCCGTTCTATTCGGATATCGTTCTCTGGATATCTCCAAGGCATTTGACCGAGTGTGGCATAAAGCACTCGTGTCTATACTGGCTGCTTACGGTGTCGGTAATACATTCACTCGATGGATATCGAGTTTCCTCAGCGGCCGTTCTATTCGGGTTGTGGTAGACGGCTTTGCTTCCGAAGAGCACTCCATTAATGCTGGAGTTCGCAGGGTTCGGTCCTGTCTCCGACACTTTTTCTTATTTTCATCAATGACCTTCTGTCATTGACATCAAACCCCATCTACTCGTTTGCTGATGACAGCAGCATTTGTCATTCTTGGCCTGGCCAAAGAAATGTTTGCTCTCCAACTATTTCTTATTTTCTATTTTATGACTTGCCATTTGAAAATGCTAATAAACTAAATTTGAACTTCAAGCATCAACTTTCCCTGTTTTCAAGGCAACTTCTGTTGTACATAAAACGTTATGTCTAACAGCAAGCTTTTCGGGTTATATTTTATTAAATAAGGCGAAAGCTGGACTGAAATTCTTCTAAAAAGTCGAGGGTGAATCGATCACTGCTTTTAAAGGTGCTAACGGGGAGCTATATAGGGATTTATATTACCTGAATGTCGATCCTATGCTTCTGCCGAGAGGATAGGATCGACGCAAAAATTTCAATAAAACAGTTAATCTTTCACAGTTATTTTTATTCTTTATTGCTTATAGAAACTTATTCCCTATTATTTAATACAAATACAGTTTTAGCAGCTGGCGCTCCTAGATCTCGCAGGCACCAGGATGATAAATTTCTATTTTAACTCCTTTTCGGGCCAGATTTGTTTTATAGCAATCGAAAACACACAGATTGTCATAAGTGAAGTGATCATTACCGCATACAGGAGCCTGCAACTTGTTGCAATTGCAATCGAAGAAAATTGTCCTTTTGCGTACTATGCTTCCTAAGCCAGAATCGAAAACTGCAAAAGCGATGACAGCAACAAGTGCGAGAGTGGGAACTCCAAAGATCTTCATGTTTGAAATTTAATTTTAAATGTCTGGTGTATGATAATGACTCCTTTTATACAGAATTCGTGCTCTATGAAATTTTGTAGATTAGAATGCTAAGGTTTTTATCTCTGCCTAAATATCATGAGGAAGGTATTAAAGTATTAATACAGACTAGAAATAGTGACGTAAAGTCTTCTCATATGACTCCACTAGTTTTATCTCTGCAGAGATATAATTATCAGGAAGGTAAAGTATTAAAATAGACTAGAATTAGTGAAAAGAAATCTTTTTTATAACTTCGCTAGCTTCTATCTCCGCCTAGATACCTTTAGGAAGGCATTAAAGTATTCATGCAAATTATTGAAGTATTAAAAGAGATTGGAAGTAGTGAAGTGAAGGAAGACTTCTTATATGGCTTCTATTTATATGGCAAGGTTAGGGAAGTTAGATAATAGATTTTTTGTTCCAGCTCAGATAAATCCATGACTTTAGTTGATTTCTTCTTCTGTATTTGTGATTTATTTGTGAGAAAAAGACTCCGTCCGCCAGCCGCCAGCCCTCAGCTTTCAGCCTTCAATCTGCAGATCCAGCCGCCAGGGTTTCCACCTGAAAATCCCCGAAAATCCCCAAAAAAGTCCCCAAATCCCTTCAGAAAATCCCGACAAAAAGTCCCCAAAACCCTACAAAAATCCCCATAAAAATCCCATGACAAAAAATCCCATGACAAAATTCCTCGATCTGACCACTCTGCTCTGCACTCATATAGTCCATCTCATTCTTAGTTGGTAGGCACATTTAAAGATTTATTACTGTCGTTGCGTTGCATTTGCAATAGTTCTTGTTAAATTTCTGTATTTCTGTCCTTGCATGCGCTGCCGTTGTTCTTGTTGCTGCTGTCAAAATCTTCCCAAACTCTCGTGCATAACTTTAATCAAGATCAATTATTGCCGCAACATATTCAGAACATGTTCAAGAACACGAACAAGCATGCAGAGCGACCACTTGTTAAAATCTTATGTTGCCAGGACACCCGAACAGCGTTAGCAAATGCAAACAACGGAATCCTTTCGTCGACATCCTTGCCGAATCGGCAAGAAGACGTGAGTGGAAGCAAGGGTGTGACGGGAAGGAAGGAGGGAAGGATGTAGTGATGGAAGAAGGAGAGGGGTGGTGGGAAGGAGGTGAGAAAGGCAGGAATGCTGGAATGTGCAGCTCGAGAAGTATTCGAATGCAACAATAAATCGCAGCCGACTGGCGTCAATACGTCGAGTTCAGGATAACAGCGAGTGAGGAGAGAGGAGCGAGTATTCCTCTCTTTTTTTATGACTGAATTCCTAAGTTCTCTCAATTGACTTTTGTGCTCGTTTGGCGGAAGAAAATATAACGACTGACTACTGAAATATCGTAGAACGTAAACAACTTAATTATAAAGTTTTAAAAAATTTCTAATTTGAATTAAGGTCAATTGAAGAACCTCCTAAATTACTTTCTATCTTTTGCGTAAAGTTATGCAACGAATTTCCTGTCTTGACATCGAAAAGTTTATTTTTTTTTAAAATTTAAAACACGGTTACACGCTCAAGCAACCACAATCAGGGCTGCCGCAAGGATGCACATTCTCGAGGGATTCACAGTTCACAGGCGCTTTAAATCATTTTCGTGTTGTGACTTTTAATTTCGGTTGTTTTTGTTTACGCATCATTTTAAATTCAATATGTACGCGGAAGAACAACAACAACATAAACTCGGCAAAACACAGTCATCACCAACACCACCACCACCACCATTACCGTCACCGTTACTATTATCCTTGCTACCACCAAGAACAACAAAAAAACACAAACAAGTTAAGTTCATCAAAATGCAATTTCGACTTGCGACAGCAGCAGGATGCATTAACCAGATTTATTATCCTTGTTGGAAAGAAATGGAGCGAATAAGCGTCGACGGAGGGGTGGGTGGCGAGGGGTGGGGGATGAAAAGCGCGTTATAATTGGGAGGGTGCGAAGTGTCAAAAAATCCCAAATTCCAAACAAACAAAAAATAACAACGAAACTAACAGCACAACAACAACGACAACAACAAAACAACAGCTGGTAACAACAACTGACAACAACAACAACAACCACAACAACAACGAGCGACAACAACGAGCAACAACAATCAGCAACAACAACGAACAACAACCAACGACGAACAAGAAAGACGAAGAAGAGGCAGAGAACGCAAAGTCATGCCACCGAAAAATAACAAGTCAACCAGCGCAAAATTCTTTGTGTAGAAAATAAGGGTCAGATTTTTGCGGTTACAGTCAATAATCGTAGAGTGAAGAACAAGCAGAGGGGAGGCAGACAGCACGCAATGTAAAATCTCTCCCTCCCCTTCTAAGAAAAATGGGTAGGACGGCGAAATATATTTTCAGAATCATATGCTGCAAACCGCACAGTGGTCAACTCGCGCCAAAACGCTAACTCTTCAAGCTGGTATTTAAATATTAAATATAAAAGAAAGCTATCTGACATGATGTCAATATAAAATATTACGCAGAAATTGTTCTTCAAAAATATGAAATCCTTATATCAGAATCCTTATTCAAAATTGATACCTTATCAGGACAGATACGGACTCTGCCACGCTTCAAATCACGTCCTTCTCACAAACAGGAATTCCTCTTCGGTTTCATCATTTAATCCTGAGCTCGTATATCCATTCGGTGTATTTCGTAAAGCAAAACTTGGGAAATTCTCACGAGTTCCTTATACGCGCCTGCATGGGCTTGTGATTTCGGTACCGAAAAAGTAACGAAATCTTTATGTATTGCGAATTAAAGGACAATTTCCTTACTATACAGAAGTGACGAGTTGTAGTAACGAGTCGATGCGAAATCGGAACGGTTTAGAGAAGAAATGAAACCATAAATAGAATGCTTTTGGAATCATCATGGAATCCTCTGCTTCAATAAAGTTAGCGTAATTCTCATTGTTTTATTATTTTAATTGTTTTATTATTTTACCCGCATACAGTAACTTGAGATTTCGGGCACGAAAAAGTAACGAAATCGTTTCGAAATCGTTATGGCGAAAAACTTTCACACAAGTAATTTCTCTCAATAAGTATTGGGGAAATATTGAGAGAACTTCTTAGGTGAGGGCATAAAAATGTGCCTCTGCTCAGTCCAAAGGTTACAGATTTTTTTTCTCTACAAATATTCACTGTTTGTCCACCGTGCAGCGGCAGCTTCCGAACGCGAGAGAGGCATTCGCACGAGGGTCGACCTTTCGTCGTGATTCACTCCGGCTGCACGCTACATTAATTGTGCATTATGAAATCGTGTTATTAAACACCTGCTATCATTATCAGTCTCTGCTGTACCTTCTGTCTTTTATGGACTTTTGAATCTGTCAAACGGCAGCTAATCGTGAGTCCTGACACGACGCAAACTAAACAAACGACATCACAGCGACGCGTTCCATGTTGCAAGTGTAGCAGTTTGTGGGAATTTCTTCGAGGGCAAGCGTTCGAAAAGAAAGAACAATCGATGATATTTCAGGAAAAGTCAGATTAATTAAACTTTTAAAAATCATACACTGCAAAAATAAAGAAATTTAAAAAATACGCTTTTTATTAACAACGTTTATTCAACGTTCGCCGTTCGTTCATAGAGTTGCCACACTTTTCTCCACTCGCTACTTTATTACTTCGTTCTAGTTCTTCATCACATGTCTGTCCGATTTTATCGTTATCTGCGTTAATGTGTTTTGTATGCTCGTCAGCTAATAATTTATTCATTTCCGGGGGTTGATCCCTCAAAATTAAAGACGTAACTGCACCACTCTGACTTGCGCTGCACCCTTAAATCAAATTTTATGTTTGAGAAAAAGAAGCGAAAAAAAAGTTGGAGAAAAATCAGCGGCTTCTTCACCCAATTGACTTTTTAACGCCTATTAAGGGCACGCGATGCGTTACGTACGGAATTTGAATGAATGAATGAAACGAGAACAATACGAGTAGATGAAGTGAGAGAAGGACGAGACGGCTGGAGGACAAAATCGTTGAAGTGATTTATAGTATAAATTTAAACACGTAATAACTGGGTAACAAATGTGTGGCCTACTTTTAGGCGGCGTCTTGAAGGCTCTTTTTGCTTCTGAAAACTCACTCATCTTAACTTCTCTCATCTTGAATTTGGTGCGATAATCAAAACCGGGACGAGAACCGTGATAGAGATCAGCAAAATATCTCGAATTTAAGACGATATTCGGAATCGAGACGGCCGTTTCTAGTCGAAACGAGAACCGAAAACAATGCAGCCTACTTGTCATCTTGAAATTGATGCGATATTTAAAACCGAGACAGACTTTTCTAGTCAAAACGAGAATCGACATGAAGACGTCTTAGTTTAGTCGAGACGAGAACCGAGAGGGAGGCTAAAAATTCTTACATCCTGACGTTTAAGGGATATTTTCAGGTATTTAAAAATGCGGTATTTGCAACTTCTTCGAAGTCCTTTAAACGATAGTGTGGCCAGTATTTCTACATGCAAAGTATAACAGATGAACGGACGTAAAAAGTAGAGAGTCTGTGCAAGAAACAGATGACAAGTCAACATCTGGACCCGCTGGCAGCGTCGCACAGAGCGAGAGGGGGCAGGCGAGGCGTGCAGACAGCAGCCGGCTTGATGTCTCCACACGGGACCATCAAGAAGTACAAGCAAAGTTACTTTACTGGAATCGCACAGAAGTTCTCGGCCGTGTTGGCTGCTGCTTTCCCACTTCTTCTCTTCGTCGTTGCGTTGATAGATGGTTGCTAATGGTGTTGCTTTTGCTTGTTTTACTATCCTTTTTTTGTTTCTTTCACTATCCTAGTTCGTGATTTTTTATTTCTATTGTAATCATTTGCAAAATCCACATTCATATTTCGTGGAAAATACTTCTCCGGCGCCGCTTAATGGAAGACAAGGCAAATTAAGTAAACTGAGAGTGTAAAAAATTCTGTTTGAATAAAATAGAAAATTTTTAGATAGCCGATTTTTCAACTCCCTGCCGAACAGTTGAATTCTCGAGCAGGAGCAACGAAAGAAAGCTGAAAGCAATAACAAACAACCAACAGCATCCACAGCAATGAAAAGCCGTAACGGTAATCCAAACGCCTCCCCAAACGACCCCAAACAGCCTCCGTGGGCAGACTAAGCCGACGTGAGTCTCTTTTCGGTCGTAAAGCAGGATTTAAAGGATCTCGTAAAATAAATCGAGTCCATTTGTATTGTGGGCCGCACATCGCGCACCGACACACACACTGACACATACTGACACACAGCCGCACACCAACACATGTGGGGAGCTGAACAGATGGACGGACACACACACGGAGGAGCGACACACGCACACACACACAACGTAAGCTACTACGTGGTGAGTCGCGAAATTGCAGCTAAAATGAAAAAATATTGAGCAAAAGCGATTTTCATAAAGCACTCGGCGGCGGTGCAGGCGGCGCCAGCAGTGGAAGCGGACCTCGCAGGATCAGCCGCAGCCGCCAGCCGCCGCTGCAGCAGCACTTCGTAAACTCATCAAGTTTATGTCGTGAACGTTATTGGCGCAGACACACAGACACATAAAGCGCATTACGTAGCAACCATTTTTATTGCTCTTCAGCCGGTTGTCTGAAGGCCCGGCGGCGGTGGCGGGAGAGGGGGAGAGCGAGTGAGAGCGGAGGATTCTTTATTGAATTTTGATTATCGACTAAAGATGTCGTTCGTGGGGAAGGACAACGGGAACGACCAATGAAACGAAGAGATGCAATAACGTTCAACTTGAAGTGCGTTCCTCGGAGTCGACATCCCAGTCGACATCCCAGTCGACGCATTCAACGCAAACGTAAAGTGTAACGAAGTGAAAAATTTGTCAGATATTCGCTGTTGGAAGAATTATTCGAAGCAAAGCGATCGATGAAATTGCTTTTTGTGCCTCAACAGTGCAAACAAATAACTGGAAATGGAAAAGTTATTGCGTTGCGTACGATATCGCAGAGCAAATAATTGAAATTTAATTGGAATAATTTTGCTCGCATTCTATGCAGTCGCGTTTAATTTCTACTGAAGCTGAAGAATTCAGTGAGGGGCGGCGGGAGCGTTGGAGGGTGAGGAATGAGGACGATAAGCTGGAGGTTGGAATGCCGAAATATCAATCAAATTGGCATCTCCGTACATATTTGTTGGATTGCAGTTGGAAATCTGATTGAAATCGCTGGACTCCACTGCGGATTCGCGCATTCATTCGGTTTAAATTAAAATATCTGCATTGACACGGGAATTCAATTCCCTCCATTCAAACGTCACATCGACGATGATGATGAAATTGTAGAATTTCAAATTTAAATTTCAAATTGATAGACAAACAGCGACGAAAATATCGTACACAATATTAAATTAAGATAAGAATCACAAAGAACGTTCGAGAATTTACGATGTTTATTTCATCCTTCCAACGGAAAGTACGATTTTGAATCGGTTTTCAGTATTCGTTTCCGACCCGAAGAGGAACCTCTAAAATTTTGACGATTTCCTATTTTTGGTCGCAGTTTTTCACCCAGAAATCTAGAGGATCTACGAAGATGCAGTTATAGCTCTGCCGGGGAAAAGGGACAATAGTCGGGGAAAAGGGAGAATAGTCGGGGAAAAGAGACAATAGTCGGGGAAAAGGGAGATCGTCCATCGAAATGAAGACATTTTCGTTGAATGAACTTCCTTTAAAATGTGGAAATTAATTGCTCGCTTCCCGCTACAGATATTTCGATTCCTCACACCAATTTTATAGCAAAGCAGAGCAAAAATTATGTAACATCAAAGACAAAACTGCGGTATTGTTTTTTCTGCATCCCAGCAGCTCCTTGAATGGAGTGCGGAGTGCGGAGGTCCAGAGATGCAGAGAAGAATTCGCTTCGCCGGTTGCCAAGGTGCACAAAAATCTCACCAATTTCTAAATTTCAGCTGATTTTGTTGTTGCCATAGGGATACACAGGGGACTGGCATGTCGAGCACCACCAACACCACCACCACCACAACAACAACAACAGCAACAACAACAACAACAACAACCAATCTCAATATTAGAGTGTAATTTCTGCTTTAGAAAGCAAAAGAGTACCATTATGTTGTTGTTGTTCGTGGTGGTGGTGGTGTTGTTGTTGTTGTTGTTGTTGTTGTTGCTGTTGTTGTTGCCGCTTTCAAATCAAATCTCCGAAAAGCAAACCGATTGTCAATGGCAACCAGAAGAGCAATAAAAAAAATTATCTGCTCATACTTTTCACATTACAACAACAACAACAACAACAACAACAACAACAACAACAACAACAAAAAGCTCCAACCAATATTTTGAATCATTCACAATGAATTCAACGGTAGTGGAGCTGGCAAAAAGATGGCGCATTTCAACCCCCAAGCAGGAGTTGTTGTTGTTGTTGTTGTTGGTGTTATTGTTGTTGTTGTCACTGCTACTGTTGCTCCAGGTCGTCCTTCTCTCACTCACTGCAGGAGCCACCAGCAGCCAGCAGAGCGTAGATTTTAACGAATCCATACTGAGAGAATTTCAACCGTTAAGAGCGTCATGCGCGTTAGAGTTGTTTTTGGGGGGGGGGGGGGGACATAACAACAACAACAACATCACATACAGCATTTCACACGGGAATCTTTTGTTGATGGGAAACTTAAAAATTTCAGTGGAAATAAAAAGAAAACATAAAAAAAGTAAAGAGTGGAAACGAAATTAAGAAGCACGCGAAAGTAGGCGCGTTGTAATTAATTAAAATCAGAAAACAGTTTTTAGTTATTTATTACTTATTATTTTCATTCTTTTAAATTTGTTTTTCAATTTTTATTCTTATAAACATTTTTTCACCTTTCTCTGTTCTTTCTCTCCCTCTCTTTCTCTCTCTCTCTCTCTCTCTTCTCCGCTCTGTCTTCTCGCTAATTTACACTCCCTTAATTTTACAGTCCCCTCGTTAAAGCGAAGCTCTATCTCGCTAAAAAGTTAACGTTTTCCCACGCTTCAGTTGTTGTCCTCGCATTCTAAAATCTACGCAAACCGCCAGCTCACACGCTCACACATTCAAAATCACAACCAACACAGACACACACACACACACACAGACACTTATTTTCATTGAAAAACGTCAACGCACACCAAATTGCTTCGTTCGGCCATAAAACGAATGCGTGCGAGATTTTCTTGATGTCCTTTAATAACGTTTGTCTCGTAAACGGATTTTCGAAATGTCTTCTCACTTCTCCTGTGCCACTGCACCACACCCCCACCCATCCCTCCGCTCATCCCCCCTCATCCCTTCGCTGCACACCCTCACATTTTATTTGTTACTGAAACGTTTCACGGCGAAAATCTTAATTAAACTTGTTTTAAATTGTCATTCCAAAACCTTCCTCTCGAAAATGCCGATCGATACGAAGGGACAGAACGGTGAAAAAGAGAGAGAGTGAGAGAGAGCGAAGAGAGAGAGAGAGGGAGAGAGGACGGAGAGGATCTCTGACTGACTGTGGAGCGATCTTTTGAAGAAAGATCTTCATCTCGCTTGAAACTTCGACTAAAATCCAGTTAAATTTTGATATTCTTAAAGTTCTCGCAAAATATCGTTAGTTTCTTTTCGCTTCCGATTACAATCAATTTGATTAGTAGTGAAAAAGTAGTAGAAATCTACTCCTTAGTAGGTAAAAACCGTTTTGTTTCTGACAACAGCAATTTTCGAGCACAGCGGGTGTCTCTCGTCACGCAGCAGAAACTGAAATAAAATAAATTTGAATTTCTAGTATTTAGAATTGCATTTGGCGTTCGTTCGCGCCAGTGTTACCATCGCGCGCCCGTAGTCTGGCCGTCGTTTTTATACCGCAATCAGCGCTGTCAAATGACAGCCTGTGTCAACAACATTGAAGGATTCACGAAATCTTTTCGGGGAAAAACTAATAGAAGGACAAACAAAACAGCAGGATATCGAGTCGCTATCGACACAAAATGATTGCTTCGGTTAAGCGGCGTTTACGTGGTGGCTGATGGTCAATAAATGTGGTAAAGGGCGGTGGGTGGAGGGAGGGGCACGGGCTGGATTGAAGGTTGGGTGGGTGGATTTGTGGTCTCTGGTTTTCTAGGGGAATCCTTTCAAAGGACGGTTTGCTTTGTGAGTTGAAATAACGTGTCTGGCGAGTGATTTTGGAGGGGAAAGAATTCGAAGTGGAAACTACGTCGGAGAGGGACCTACGTCCTGGGGGGAACTACTTGGAATGGGCTGGCGGAGGCGTACACGGATCAAGAACTCTCAAAGTTCTGAAAATCCCCCGATTTTGCTGCAAGAGAAGAACAGAGAAGCGTCAATAGCCCGTCAGAGAAAATCCATAAATCTTTCGAATCCCCATTTTTTATCTTCTTCTTCTCTCTCTCTGCTTTATTACTCCCTTCCCTACTGATTCGGTCTTCGCACCGCAACCTCCTCAGAATGTGTTGCGATATTAATTTCGTTTCGATTCCCAGAGCCGTCCATCACTTCACACTCGCATGAGAGAAACTTTATCGCTCTTCTATGATTTGTTAAAAGCCACCAGGTCGTGTGTATGTGTGTATATGTATATATGTGTGTGTATGTGTATGTGTAGGTGCGTATGTGTGTGTGTGTGCGTGTGTGTGCTATCCTGTCCCTCTATTTGCTTGTCTATTTGCCGAACGTTTATTTATTATCCTGCCCGGATTCCAAGGATAAGAACTCATTATTATCTGCATCATTAATTATGTTCGCCAATCCAATATCTGGATTCGCTCATGTGTGCGATTTCATCCACTCCTACGCATGTGTAGGTGAGGAGAGAAAAGCTGACTTTTTTCATTCAGCGTTTGCAAGCAACTTGAGAAGTTTGAAGTTTTAAAAATTTAGTAATAATAAATTAATTTTCTTTTTCAAACGAATTTAATCACAAAATAAAGTAACAAATTTATAGTATACGGAAACATTTTTAAGTATTTTTTTTTTCGCCAATTTTATGCGTCAACAGCAAACAAACGCTGAAAACACGGAAAATTTTGCAAGAAAATGCAGACATTTTAAACCAGGAAGCTCACGTGGCTTACGTGGAATTATACTGACAGTAACAACAACAACAACAACAGTAACAACAACAACAACAACAGCAACAACAACAGTAACAACAACAACAACAACAACAGCAACGGCAACAACAACAGCAACGGCAACACGAAAAACAACAGCAGCAACTCGAGAAGCAACAACAACGTCAGACAGCAACTTTACGACAGAGAAAAGCTTTACTGTTATCTTTTATGCAGCCATTTTCGCTACGGCATTCCATTCAAAATTAAATTAAAATATGATGCCGTGGATATTCAAGATGGCGCTGCGTGCGCTTCGAAAGCCCGAGCTGGCAACGCGTGAATTCCATTGAAAACTCGCAGAATTAATGGAAAGCGGAAGAAGACGAAAACGAAGCAGAAGTAAAAAGAACAACAAAAAAAGGAGTGAAAATAAAAGCAAGGGAAGAAATAAAAGAGAAGAGACAGTCATGGATGTGGCGAGGGTGGGTGGTCGGTGAGGGGGGGTAGAGGGGACAACTACCCCTCCCCAGAATTCAAAGTAGCTGCTGATTTCTTGCTAGAAATTTGTGTACGATGACGGTTGCATTTTCAAATCAAGAACAAAAAACAAGCAAACTAAAAAACCAAAAATTGGAAAATCTTCGCAGTGTTGTTGTAATGTTTTTGGAGGATGTCGCGTGTGTAGAGGGAAGAGGGGTGCAGCGGGGGAGGGGGAGGTCGAGGGTTGAATTGAAAAAAGCCAGGAAAATACAAAAACACGCAAGCAATAAAAAATAATGGAAGTAAAAGGAAGAGCGGGAAATTTTCATTGCAGTTTTTCTATGTTGAGAGTTTTAAAAAGGTTTTCGAATGCTTTGCTGGAAATGACATTTTGATTAAAATTTAATATGATAAGATTTCGGTTAAAAAAAGATTTCGAGTAAAAATAAAGAGTGAAAAACATCTGCGGAAAAAATAACAAAAATAAATGCCAAGTGAAATTCGTATTGAAACTCGAGGCAAGAGCGAGTTAAATTCACTCAAAATGAAAGGAGAAGCAAAACTTATGAGAGTTTGAAGAAATCAATTAGTTGACAGAAAACAACTGAAGGCATCCGACGACTGCATGCAAAAACTTTAATTTGCTCAACTTTTAATCCTGCTAATCCTGCTTTGAATCCGTAATTGATTCACATTCAGAGCGGAATAAGCCGCCGCTAAATCGCTGCTGCTGAGAGACAAACAGACAAACAGAAGAGACAAACAGCGAGAACGCCTGCGACTCTCTGTTGCCGTCTTCCGGCAGCAAATCACTGAAGTCACGCAAACAAACGACTTTATTTTTAGGGTTGCCAACTGCAGGGACGCGGCCTTGCGAGGACGCCCGCTGGTGTTCGCGTCGCTGCGGGAGGCAACAATTTAAATGCAAGAAATTAAAATGCGCAACAAGAAGAGCGAAAAATAAGTAAATCATGTCAGTCACAGGGTTGCCAAAAAATGCGAGAGTAAACAGTGTTGCCGTTCGAGTTCATTTGGATGGAAGAGAATTTTTATAAAAAAAAAATTATAAAAAAATTGCATTTGATTTTCGAAATTTTCCAACGTCCAAATAAACAGCAGCTGTGCCAACAATAACAACAACGACAACAACAACAACAACCAACAACCAAAAACAACAAGAAAAACAACAACAACAATCATACTAACAACAATCAACAGCAACAAAAACAATCAACAACAGCAACCTCACAGAGTCAGAAAAATAAACTTCTTGAAATTCTCTCGCCAAACAGAGAATTTTACGGTATTGTTACACATAACTGTTGGAACAACAACAACAACAACAACAACAAAAACAACAACAATAATCTGATTTGTTATTGCAACACCGTTTGTTGTTTTTGCATTTCTTCTTTTGTTTTTTCTCCTCCTTCGTTTTGATGCCTTTTTGGGTGTTTTTATTAAATTTATTTCCAAGAATCCTTGTCACTGACTCATCAAGGTGGTCGTTATTTGTTGTTGTTGTTAATTGTTGTTGTCATGTTAGCCAACAGCGCTGCCACGTGCCGCCCCGTTTTCACAATCAATGAATTTTTCATGATTAATTAAAGGCCGCCGCCGGCAACAATTTTTCAGCATGCTGCACTCACTCAAACGCAGGGTTGCCATACCAACATTTTTTTATTAATTCACGGGCGTGTGTTGAAATAATATTTGAGTTGAATTGAACTTTGCGTGAGTGTTTGTGGTGGGGGAGGGGTGTGTGTATTTGTGTGTGTGTGTGTGTGTGTGTGTGTATGTGTGTGTGTGATGATGTTTCTAATTGTTTTATGTATGCGCTGCAATTTTCAACTTATTAAATAGCTTTCAAAAAATTTTATTTTAAAAAATTTTATTTTATTAAAAAACTTTCAAAAAATTTTATTTTATTTTATTTTATTTTTCATTTAATTTTACACTCCGAGAAAATCCACGTAATTTTCACACGTTCATCTTGTAACATGCACAGCTCTCTCTCTCTCTCTCTCTCTCTCTCTCTCTCTCTCTCTCTCACACACACACACACAAACAAACACACATACACATACACTCATGCATATTCTCAGAGGCGTCACTAGAAAGGTTTCCGCGTGTTTTTCATTTAATACCGCAAAATGCCTGAAAATTACAATTGCGCGAAGTTCAAACCCCCCTAAAGTCTCCCACTTAGATACGCCCCTGCGTACCCGTTTCACTCGCTATGCTTCTCACGTGTGCGAGGAGAGCGAGCAGCGAAAACAGGACGTGTGAAACCGGGACGAGCGACTTGATTTTCTTTTAATGTTCATACGATTTGCCTTGATATCCTGTCATTAGCAATAAATCCCGTTAGATTGATTTAAGACGCTACGTGAGAGGAAACGGCGTGTGTGTGTGGGTGGGTGTGGATGTGTATGTGTCTGTGTGTGTGTGTCTGTGTGTTTGCTCGAGGGAGCGGCGCTGTTGTCTGTATGTGCGTGTGCGTTGTAATTCCATTGCAAGCAAACAAGTGTGCGGACCAGAAAAAATCGGCCACATCAATAAATTCGCCGAGCAGACAAAATAATGCGCTGTTCAGCGGTGTTCAGAATTAGCTGCCGAGTTAATTTATATGTTAATTTCATAAATCCCGTCACCCCACACACGCACACACACGCACACGATGACTCTGTTGCTTTTACCCCCCGCCGGCTCGACGGCCGACCGCCAGTCAGCCGCTAAGCTCGCTATTTGATCCGCCAAACGGATGCGTTAAGCCGAAGCCAAACATATTTTACAACGTGTTAATAATGTGGCAACGCTGCGGCAGCCGTAACAGCAGCAGCAGCAGCAGGGGGGTTGCAAGCCGCCCCTTCGCGGCCGGAAGAATTATTAAAACGATTTATCACTGCGGCGGTGGGGCAGCGAGAGGACAACGCAAGCGAAGAAGGAAGAGGAATCGAGGCACGAAGACGCACGGTAGGCCACGAAATCACGACGAATATGCGGGAACTTTTGACTCCTCGCGTCTTTTTTTTTCTCTTTTAAAGGAAACCCTAGTTGCCTCTTCTACTCAAACCCCATCCCCTCCCACACCCCTTCTTCCACAACCCCTCCTCAGTCTACTCGCGCTCTTCCCACTCGAACTGAAAGAGAAGAATGACATCCTCGCAGACCTGCACCGATTTTTGGCTTAATTAGCCACCTGCCAGTTATTAGCTGTGGCAGTAATATTTTTGTTGTTGTTGTTGTCTTCGTTGTTGTTGTCCGCGTTATTTCTGTTGCGTCCTACAGTTTTTCAATTGCAAAAACTATTTGATTTTGATGCCGAAACTTTTGTCATTCATTTCAACCGACAACCTCAACCAACTCAGCTGGTCGTAGTTGTTGTTGTTGTTGTTGCTGTTGTTGCTGTTGTAGGAACACACATGACACACACACACACACACTCTGTCCGTTGATGTCCTTGCAGAGAGAAAAGATTTCACGGTCCGTCCTGGCATTCAGCGGTAAACCGAAGTAGCACGCGGCTGAATTTATGAAACAATAAATACGATTGTCCGTATAAAGAACAACAACAACAAGGACAACAACAACGACAACAGCAACGAGTGCCATCAAAAAATAATAAAGTTGCAGGACGAAAACCAAGTTGATTTCGTGGTTGGGAGTTGGGAAACCAGCCTCCCAACTCAGATCTCAAACTCATCTGGTGTGAAGTGAGAAAGCGAGACAGAAACTCCACTAACGACAGCGTGAACCGAAAAATAGTCGCCCCACAAAAAATCGCATAACTCGCTTAAGTGGAAATCTGAGTTTATGAGGTCAAATAAAGTGCAGTCCGCACTTTGCATTCCACTCGAAAAAAGGATTGAGAGCAGCTTGAGCTTTAGTGGACATAAATTTTTCTTGCATTTGTGGTTGCGATTCTTCGTTAATGTGAGTGTGAGATTTTTTAACTCACGAGAGAGTTTTTAATTGCTGCAAGATTTTTTTGTGAGATCTTTTAATTGATGAAAACCACAAAATGTAGACGGGGCAAAAGTCGTTCGAAGCGGCAGAAATTTGCTGGCCGTGATTGTGGTTGCAACTAAACTGAGTTCCACACAACAACCGGGATGGCAGCATCATCAGTAGAAACGACAACAACAACAACAGTAGGGCTATTGTAGCCACCAAATAACTGAAACCAGGGGACAGCCATCAGTTGACCAACTTGTCAAGCTAATCTTTTGTCAAGCCAACATCAGCCGCCAGTACAAGCAGCAATAAAGGTGAGCGACGACAGCTGATGTCGTCAATGCAAATCAAATCGTTCGCTCGCCACAACAGATTGTTGTGGTTGTGGTGGCAACGCTTGCGGTTCAGAGCGTCCAATCAGCTTTCGTTGACCACGAAATTAAACGGAGTTCGATTGTGTTTCTAATGTACTTGAATATTAACTCGAAATATGTTTACTTTCTTTTTTTTTTTTTAATTTTTTTAATTTTTTTTTTATTTTTTTTTATTTTATTTTTTTTATCGTTTCCTCAACCTCATCGAATTTTCTTTTCCGAGACAAGCTTTGCAAAACTTCCACTGAAGCTCTGAAGCTACTGAAGCTACCGAATTCGAAGTTGACTCTCTCGACTGCACTCACCTGAACGCGGGACTCCGTCAGTCCGATCCGCATCGCGATCTCCTCGCGCATAAAAATGTCCGGGTAGTGAGTTTTGGAGAAGCAGCGCTCCAGTTCGTTCAGCTGAGCGGGCGTGAAGCGCGTGCGGTGGCGCTTCTGTTTGTTGTTTTTGTCCAGATGCTGCAAGAGAGAAGAGAGAAGCCGTTTTAGACGAGCAAACGCGCGAGAGAGCCAAAAAAGGCGTTCATTCATTCGGTGGACTGGAATCCGAAAATAACATTCAAAATTTGGTATTGAAGTCAAAATGACGTTTACAAGATTGCAGAGCATGCAAAATCATTCGAGAAATACAAAAAAACTCTTATTTTCAGTCTCTAAATACGACGAAATACTTCAAAATGTGTTCCTCTAATTTTTTAGTGATTTTAACTAAATTTTTTCTATAAAATTTCGCTATATTTTCCAATTTTTCTACCAAATTTTAGTTATCATAACTTCTGCCAACATTTCGCCAGCTAATTAATTGAGTTTTTCAGTCTTTTCTACAATTTCTTCATTTATTTCAGCAAATTTCGAACTATTTTCAACTAAAAATTTAGAAATAAAAATTCGACACTTACGTTTGGTTTTAGTTTTTGCAACAAATTCATTCGAATCGGTTTAAAAGATTTCAATTTTGCGAGCGGATGCAAAATTTTGATAATTTTCAATTTCAAGTTTTTTGCAGTTGCGTTTTTTTCGACATGAAATGAAAGAATCGGACACAAAATATCGTGGGGGCGGAAAAGAAAGAAAAAAGAACATCGATTAATATTTTTTGTTTGTTTGTTTTCGTGGTGTAAAATTGCGTATCCTTTCGGCGCAGAGGTGCGCCGATCTTCTCACCTGATCCTGTTGCATTGCGGAGTTGTTGTTGTTGCTGTGGTTGTGGTTGTGGTTGGGGTTGGGGTGGCTATTGTTACCGCTGTGGTTGTGGTTGCCGCTGTTGTTGTGGTGGTTGATCTGCGCTTCGCAGAGACCGGCGCTCAAATGTAGTCGTCCTGCTACTCCAGCCGCAGACCCACCGCCTCCTCCTCCTCCTCCTCCTGCTCCCCCTCCCCCTCCCGCTCCTGCGCCGCCACCAACGCTGATATCAACATCGGCTACGCCCGACGCACCGCTCGGAATCTGACCGAAGCTGTTGACGCCCGCGTGAAGAGCCGTTATAGCGGATTTCGGGAGGTCGCAATCTTTGGGGCCTGAAAACGGGACGAAAACGAAGGAATTCATTAGTCTTTCGAATATTTAGTCCTTTTATTTATCGCAATAGTTTGCGCAGGAAGGGTTTGGTGACGAGTTTGCTTCGTCTTTTATGATATTTTCTACAATTTACAGTTTTTAATTTAGTTACAACAGTTGAAATAGATAAGCGATTGCGAGAGATTTTCACAGAGGACGCACCGTGTGAATTAACTGAAAGTTTAAATATTTATAGAGGTTTTAAGGCCCTCAAATGATAGCGCTGTGGATCGCTTTGATTCAGCGATTCCTCCCTCGAAGACCCACTCGGCGCTAGCGAATCCAATCTGACGCTCGATAAATCCTGAGTTGGTGTTCAGCTATAAAATCACTTGATGTTTGCACTTCGATTTCGAGTTAACGTTTTCGGTAGCCGTTTTATTTTGTAGTCTTCTATTTTGTAGACTTTTCAGTGCAACCACCGCAACCACCGCGATCGCGTAACGCGTGACGTGAACTAAATCGATCAGCGGAATTGAAATCAGCGGCAACCTGTCGGTGGTGGAGACGAATACACGCGCAGATGCAGATGCGGACACGAAATCAGCTATCAGCCGCCACAAACACAAGCGAGAGAGAGAGAGAGAGAGATGTGAAAAAACAGCTTCAGCGTCACACACACAGTCAGTCAGTCAGTGTGGACCGCGTCGAACCCCAAAATCGGGCCTCGCAAAAAGCAGATCCATCGCAAACCCAAACTCAGCCACACCGCGATCGAGTTCCACCGACGCGCCGACGCACGGAAGGCAAAGAAATCGAAAAGAGGAGCGAGAAGCTGGAAAACGGTAGACTCGAGTTAAAAACGAGCAAATAAACACGCAAACGAACAAACAAACAGCGCAAACAAACACACAAACAAACACTTTCGAAGTCAAACACGAAGGCAGCGACGGTGATGCGATGTGTCGACTTCTTGGACGAAAGAGTTGGCATTTTTCACACATACATGCGATGAATTCGAATCGCTGGGAAGGACGGGGAAAAAAGCGTCCAATGCAAACCGAAGACGGGTCACAGAGCGACTCACACAGGTGAAGAGAGGACGAGAAGACCGCGTGCGTGCAGCAGCAAATGGGTTGCCTTTCTTTTTTTCAGTTAACTCTTTTCTTTAAGATCTCGAACATTTTTCAATTCCTTTCAATTCCGTGAGTTTCTTCCCCGTTTTTTTTCTTTTTTGGTGGCTTCACTTGTATAGCCAAGTCGAGCGCACATATTTACAAGTCACTGGTAAACGCGAAATCCAATTCCGTGTTCGACTTGTGCAGCGAGATCAGTGAGGGACTCGTACATCGTGAAGCGATCGCGTCGACGAGCTACGAAACCAGAAACGCAGCAGGATGACGAGATGCAAGGAACTTAACGGGGTTTGTGTGGCAACGGGACAGAGTTAAATGAAGTTGTTGTTATTGTTGTCTTTCCCTCTTAATTCATTCCCCGCCTTCCAAAAAAAAAAAAAAAAAAAAAAAAAAAAAAAAAAAAAAAATCGGCTTCTTTTTATCCCGAAAATGTTTTAATTCCTGCGAATTTCTTCACCAAACCTTTGAATCCTTAGAACCTCCAACGATAGCATCCTGATTTCCAACCGCTTCGGCGCTCGCACCTCGACAGCACCGACTTTTCAGTGCTACCCACCGACTTTTATTGCACTTTTAAGTGCCTTCCGCGGGTTGTTGTAAATTTACGCCATCTCGCTGTATTTTTCTGCCTCCTTCGCTCCTTCATTCCGTCGCCGATACTCGTATCACCCTGTATTTGCACTTTGTCGGCATTCACTTGATTGCTGTTGTTGTTGTTGGTGTTGTGGTTGTTGCTGCTCGTTGCATTTGTAATTCTGGCCAAGAAAAACCAGTGAAAAGGTAGAACATGTGGAATGGAAGCCGTCGTCTGTCGAAAACCTTTTATTGCTTTGAATTGACGTGCTATTTTTTCGGTAGCTGGAAACTCTTCTGCTCGGCGGCTTCCTTTGATATCGACGAACGAATTCGACGCGTTTGACGTGGATTCCAATTCATTTTTGATGAAGTTTTCATAGACCGAATTTTTTGTAGACCGATTTTGTAGACCGATTTTGTAGACCGATTTTGTAGACCGATTCTAGTTGTTTTCGCTCCTGTCAGCGATTCGAAGATATTGCGTAATAAAACGAAGAAAACGGGGAAAATACACATGGTTGCCATCACAGTTTAAACGAATGATTTTCCTCAATCACCGCAACCTGCAACTCAGACAAACTTCGAGCCAAAAGTGAGAGAAGTCAGTCAATGAGAACAACAAACATCGAAGTGTTATTTTAGGGAAACACGTTTTTGACTTCTACACAACAACAACAACAACCACAACAACCACAACAACAACAACAACCACAACAACAACCGTCTTAAAGCCAACAAAGACGCACCATCAGCAACCGAGACCCCGAAACGGTGAAGAAATCCGTAGTAGAAACACGCTAAAATTCACACATTCTAACGTTTTAGTCTCACAACGACTGCAGCAACAACACCAACCACACACCACTACAACAACAAAGGAATCGCACCCAATACCGCACCTTTAATTCGTCAATCACGACTGTAGTGGAGCAGCAGCAGCAGCAGCAACCATCAACAGCAACAACAGCAACACAAACTCAATACTAAGCAAACGCTGAGCGATTTTTGCAAGTTGCGAAGAGAGAAGAACACGGCAACAGGAGAGGCAACAACAACCACCACAGCAGTGAGCGAGCGTGCGACGGGTGTGGAGACGGAGAGGGGCGAGAATCCCTGATTCTAATAACAGTCGACAGCGAAAAAGTTATGCGAAAAAGTGTGAAAATCTCAGGAATAAATTAAATTCGTAAATAAATATTGATGAGTCTGCAGTTGTTGTTGCCCCTTTAACGGTTTTAACCTTACTAATGCTTAAAAACTATAAAACTTTACAAGAAAAAAGCGATTTTGTGAAAGAAAACTACATTAAAAAGTATCATTTAAAATTGAATTATAGTTTAAAATTCAGCTGTATTATTGAAATGAAGACTCTCGATCTGATGAAAGGATGCGGAGGGGTGGGGATGGTGGGTGAGATTGGGAGGGGGAGGGGTGAGGGGGGAGTGTTCACTTCCCATCCTCGGGCGGCCTGAATGACGGTGTCTCTTCATCATCGCAACGATCAACAGCGTTAATGAACGGTAGCCACGTTCGGTGTTGGTGTTAAAATTAACACTTTCGCGATAACTTGAATTTACAAGTAAAACGCTTTTATGGATTTACACAGGCGCAAAGCAAGAACAACAACAATCGCCTGCACCTTCTACAGCCGCGCGAAATGTCATAAAAGTTCAGCCGCTATAAATTCACGACGGCGGGTATTGAAAAGCGGATCGGCGGACAGCTAAAATCGTCATAATTCGCCATAAACAGCGTTTAACTAACTCAACACACTGCGATCTGCGATGCTGGCAGTCAATAAAGTTGGTGGTGGTGCAGGTGGTGCTGCTGGTGGTGCTGCTGGTGGTGCTGCTGGTGGTTCTCCTTGATGGCCTCGTGCGAGGTGGCGAAATGTGGACTTGGAATGAACTACCGACGACGCTTCATTTTAATCTTGTAGACGTAAAGACGTCCAAGAAATTCAAAAAGACGTAAAGACGTTTAATGGAAGCGCTTAAAAGACTTCAGAAAGCAGAATTGGACTACAGAATTGTCAGCCACCGAATGAATAACTCGGAAGTACATTTTCAACGATAATTCTGTCAATTTATCTGCCCACATTTCAGTGCTCGCTCGGCGCCTAAAAGTATGCACACTCAAATAAATGCTGTTAAATAATAAAAACGAAAGAATGCAGTCTTCATTCTTTCGCGCCAACGCAGCGAAAGCTTTTAAGTCCGCCCGACTGCATAGTAAATCAATATTAAAGCTGAATGCAATGCTGCAGCAGTGTGCAGCCACCATTTCCTTCCAACTCCTCTCGATTGCTGAAAAGGAAAAAGGAAAACTTTCCTCTCCCTTCCGAAAACACGAAAGCAGGCAACAGCAAACAATTCTGCCCACCGAAGAAGGCTTAAAAAGGAAATCTGTTTTTGCAAAACAGCGTCGAAGTGCCACGCAACGAAAACCCACAGAGCAGGGAAATTGTTGTTGCATAGTTAGAGGCGCGCTGAAGCAGGCTGCTGATAGCGCGACTAATTAAATTTATAGCGGCTTGCATAACATTAAAGCATCTGCAACAAGCACAACAACAACAACGGCACAAAGAACAACAATACAAGCTACAAGCGACAACAGCAATAGCAACAACAACAACAACAACAATAATCCTGCAGCCAAGGAATTACATAAGAGGAACGACTGCAAATAAATTCCAATTTTGACGCTGGCGCCTAAAAGTATGCAATGGAAAAACAGCATGAAATCCAAGTTTTATAAAGTTCAACTTTGGTATTTTTTTTATTTCATGAACAACAATTAAATTTGCATAATTGTTGTCGCTGCGTGTTGTTATTGTTGTTGTAATTATGCCACTGCTACGTTCTGAATTCAAATTTCGAGCTCAGCTTTCGGTATTTCAATAGTGAGGTGAGCGCGTCCCTAAATCCTTTTTGAACGTTTTATTGTCCTTTTCATAGTTGTGTTGTAATTGTGTTCGTTTTTGTAGCCGTTATTGTTGTCGCTCTTGTTGTTGTTGCAACGAAAATGGATTTAATTTAATTAATTTCGCGAGCGCATTCATAACTCTGCTCGACTCACGCAATTTGCAACACGGATACTTGTGTTGGGTGTATGTATGTGTATTTATGTGAGTGTGTGTGTGTGTACGTGTGGTTGTGTGTGTGTGTTCTTGTTTGTATTCGCATCGGTTTGCATTCGCTTCGAGTGGCGCCTAAAATCGCACTCGATAATTATGCGGCTTCGCCTGCACTGCATGGCATCTCTAGTTTTTCGCGAATTCCCAGCTTATAAGAGGCGAATTCTCGGGATTGCTGTTCGGCAATAATTTCAAAATGGCGGCCTAATTAATTAATTGCGCTTTGTGTGACTCTCGGTGTGCGCGCGTCGTCCTTGTTGAGAATTTGAACAGTGAAATGCTGAAATACGTATTAGATAACTAATGAAAGTGTGTGTTTATGTGTGTGTGTGTGTATATGATGCGTGTGTGTGTGTGTGGGGTGGGGTGAGCTTGTTGTGTTACTTGCAACGCAATTAACTCCTCAAAATTGAGTGTTAAGTGATAAAAATAAAATTAATAAAATTAAAATATGAAGAAAAATGCGAAATATATAAAAAAACAATTAAAGCAAAAAATAAATAAAACAAAACAGTTTACATAAAAAGATTTGACGGTTTAATTTAAATTTTAAAGTCATTTTGAGGCGCGAAATTTCACAAATTAAACGAGATTTAATTTCAAATTTACTTCAATACTTTTGTAATTAAAATTTAAAAAATATTAAATGGAAACTAGCAGAAATCGTCCTTAAAACATCCTGCGTATTAACATCCAGAAGAAATGGAAAAAATGAAGTATTTCAAAATAGAAAACAGTTTCGCGAACAGAGTTTCAACAGTTTTTCAACAGTTTTTCAACAGTTTTTCTGTGTTCTCGCACGTGGATAGTGAATTTTAATTTAATTTTGATTTAATTTAATTGCATTTTTATCGATTGCGGATTCAATATTTTCGCGCTGTTCATGCCCGCAAATTTATGACCACAAAAGGACAACAAAAAGGGACTCAAAAGGTTTTTATTTATGCGGTCGAGGGCGGGCGTGAATTTTTAAGTTACTCGAGTGCGGTGGAGAAGCGTTTGTGTGCGTGCGTGTGTGTGTGTGTGTGTGTGTGTGTGTGTGTGTGTGTGTGTGTGTGTGTGTCGCGTTAAAAACTCATTTTCGCGGGTCGCGCTTCAGCGGCGCGAGTTCAATAAATTAATAAACTGAACCGAATTAAAATACTCGTAATTAATTAGAATTTCTCGCCGCGGCGATCAAGTGCAATTTTCGACGGTTTTAAATTTAGAGCGTTCAGTGGTGTCGTTGGAGGGGGGAGGAGGAGGTGTGAGAGGGGAGTCTGGTTAAAAATACAAAAAATTAATTTTATTTTTGCGACGCCGTTAACTGTTGTAATTGTTATTGTAAGTCTAGAGGAGAGAAATTGAAGTCCATTCATTCCTTGCAACTTCAAGCATCGCCACGGCGGCGCTTCGTGGTTTTTTTTTTTCAACTATTGATTACCACTAATTAAAGTCGTTGTTGTTGTTGTTGTTGTTGCTTTCGCTCTTATTGCCGTCTCCGTCAACCGCAACTAAACGTCGTAATTAATTAACTCAATTATTGCCCATCAAGCGAAGCGCCATCTGTTGCGTGTCTCGAATACCAGCCGCCCGTCCCTCACACCCTCCCTCCCCCACCCCCTCACCAACTCACCCCTCCCCGCCCCTCTCCGCCTCTTCACACGCCCACTTAGCGTAATTTGCAGCCTCTTCTCGCCAGTAGTTTTTAAAAATTAGTTCAATTATTACGTTTATTCATGTCGTCCTCATAATTATTTCGGTAAATCGGCGGCGCATCTCAATCGGAGCTGCCATCAGTCGCTCCCTCTCTCTCCCTCTCTCTCTCTCTCTCCTGCTGCTGGCCTCGCGCTCTCTCGTACTCACCCAACACATTCGCGCCGAGATTGTTCAGCATGTCCGCCGAAAAGTTGCGGATCGACAGCGTCGACAGTTTGACGTCTCGTATCGCCGCTGCGTGCGTCCTGCAGCACCTTGCGTGAGATTCCAGCAGCGTCCTCTGGCTGCGAAGGTCCTTCGCGTCGAAAGTCCCTCGCTGCGAAAGTCTCTCACTTCGAAGGACCCCTGAAGTCCCTTCGTTGACGTTGATTCTCGTCGATCACAGTTTGCAGTCTCTCGTCTTCGCTGCACTTTTATTTTCCAATCTTTCAATTCAAAATTGAAATTGCTGCGCTCGACACTTCAAACACACTGAAAATCAAAGTTTCGAAGTTATTTTCGTGTTTATTAGATTGTTTAAATTCAAATAAATTGCAGATTTGAAGAGAGAAAATTTCGGAAATTCGCGAGAAGCCGGCGGCTACATCGCTGCACTTAAAAAACTGAAATAAAAATGGAAATTAAAATCATATTTAGAGGATTTCGTTGTAAAACCGATTTTAGTTTCTACGAAAACAACAACAACAACAGCAACAACCAACAGCAGAAACAAACAAAGAAAATAAAACAATCAGTAGCTAGAAGAAATCAAAATAAAGGAATCACATCACACATACACACACACGCCACACACACACTTTCACTAACACATACAAACTGTGAAATTGTGAGAGTGACGACGACTCACCTGCGACGGGCGACGAGTAGACGAATCGAGACGCTTAAACTCGCTCAGCGCGAGGATCCATAAATTTAATTAAATGCTGACTTTTGATGTTTGCAGCGGCGGACGTGTCGTGACGTGATGTGGAGGGAGTGTGGGTGTGTGTGTGGGTGTGTGTGAGTGCAGTGTTGTTGTTGTGGAGCGGGGACAGACGGCGACTGGCAGACTGGCCACACGTTGAATTGCTTGCACGCAAGCGGACGGAAGGTGAGCGGCGTGCCAACGCAGGCCAACGGAAAAGTTTTAGACGTCGAACGCTCGATATTCCTGAACGAACGAGGAGCAGCAACAATAATTTCGCTCCTTTTGTAGTCCAGCGAGCGAGCAGACTTCGATATTTTTGTTTCTTTTCGTATTTCGTATATTTTTGTAAGCAACACCAAATTTCGAAGTTTTCCTCAGTGAAAATATCGAAAAATCACTAATCGGCTGGAAATTATAGCTGTCTACGCTTTTTTAAAAACACTTTTCAACGAATTTTTAACCTTCTTTAATAGCAACAGCAACAACAAGGAGAGAAAATCATCATTCTTTCCACGAATTTGCACAAAAAATCGCATTAAAATTGCAGGACGCGACGGCAAAACTGCACTCGTTGCAGCCGCATTACTGCAGCGAGTATAAATGGCTGCCACTCGCGGAAACGCTGCTCGTTGCTCGTTGCTCGCTGCTGCCGACCGACGTATCGCGCGACGCTCTTCGTACGCGGACGTGAAACAATTGAATGCGAGGAAATAAAATCAAAAACGTTCGAACCGAAACTCGAATGAACGCGGGCGAGACGCAGAATTCAATCGCCACCACGAGCGACGACGTCCCACGACGTCCTCGACCCACCCATCGCTGCGCTCGACGCACCGGCCGACAAATAATCGCCGAGCACGCTGAGCCGACGGCGCTTAATCGCCGTCGCTGCCGCTGCTGCTGCTGCTTGAAAATAAAACACAAAAACAATGCAGATGGCTTAGCATCAGCAACAGCAACAGCAACAACAACGACAATGGCAACACTGATTGCCAGAACCAATATGGAGGTCAAGGTGGCGCAAGTGAAACAGCATCTGCTGCGCAACCCTGCGGTGGCCGCCGCTGGTGCGATTGAGAGCGAAATATGGTGCGTGTGTGTGCGTGCGTGTGTTCTTGATGAGAGCTGGTAAAATGGATGCTCTGGCTTTGTCTGCCTACCTCACTCTGCGCTCTCGCAGCAGCATCGAGCGTCGTTGCTTTTGTCACTCACTCAGTGAACGTGAACATTCACAATAGCGGTTGCTACAGCTAGAGTCAACTAGCGATCTCTTTCTTTCACTCGCTCTTTGCTATCAATTATTCAGAGCGTCTTATTCACCACTTGGGCGTGGCTTTCTGAGGCCTGCACTCCGGCTTTTCGAAGGCTCTCCGGCTCTCTTTTGTTGTTGTAGCTGCTGAAGTTTGTCTGCACCTGTCGACGGTGTTTGCGACTCCTTGTTTTGCAGGGCGTAGGCGGGATTTTTTCCACGGGGAACCCAATTGTTGTTCTCGTTGCAGGTCGCACATTTTAGACCGAATTTTCTTTGAATTTCATTTCTAGTGGTTAAAAATCCCCCCCCTCGTAGCCTCCGACGACGCCCTCGGTGGCCACGGGGTCACCGCGCCTCTCCTTCCTTGAATTCCCGTTTCGTTTCCAGTGCGCCGCCGCCGCTTTCTGCATTTTTTTCCACTGGAAATCCCTTCACATTTCCGAAATATTTTCCTCTTCTGTGGTGATTTTGGCGTTTTCCTCCGTGGCTGTTGTTGCTTCGCCTGCAATCAAACGTCGTTTTTGATGTTTTGCTCGCATACCTCGCTGCGAATTCCTCTCCGTTTCTTGTTCGCAGGAATTCTTTTGACTGGAATTTTTGCTTTTGAGTGGCGTCTGGATTTGCATCTCATCGATGCAGCTGGCTGGGCTCAACTTATCTCTTTTTCAATATTTAAATGCAGTCGTGATTTCATGCTATTTTCCTCCTCACAACTTTTCAATAAAATTTTTTCGCATTATCACTTTCTATAGTTAGAATCTAATTGATATTAAAATAGGAACTATTTTTTCCTTCTAAATCATTCGAATCTGAATCAAGTTGTCAGTTTTTTTCTTTAATCATAAATAAGATTTTTATAGCAAAATTTGGTGCATATTTTCGAAATTTATTTTTCCCCCTTTATTTTTTCACTTTATTTATAATTCTTTCGTATCAAACTATTTTTTCATTATTAAATTCCAATTTTTCATTATGAAATTCAAGTTTTAATGTCAACTCAGCACTCGCGCTCTTAAAAAAGCAGAGAGAGGGGAAAAACCTCAAAAGAAACAACAAATGCAACAACAACGGCAACAACAACGGCAACAACAGAAGCAAAAACAATCAACGACTAATAAGTTGTAACAATTTTTAATATGAAATTCTTTGCCGCTGGTAGCGTTGGCAACTCTGCTGCTTGGCGCCGAGCGAAGTTGAGCGAGCGCAGTTGGCGTGCCGCAGTGTAGAGTGTAAAGTTGGTGCGTGGATGCTGGCGGCAACGTGGAGGTGAGAGCGGATGAGTGATGAGAAGCCGTTATCTTGCATGGGTTCTCAGAGTGGCCGCAACAACAAAATCAGTGAGTAGTAGAGCAATAATCACAGTAGCAACAACAACAACAACATTACTACTACACCAACAACAACAACAGCAACTTTTGTTTTCTCTGGAAAGCAAAAAAATTTATTTTTAATTTTTTAAAAGTTTCCCTAAAATCAATTTAATTTCTTGTTAGTTTCACATACAAAATTATAGTAATTTTACTCTTGCCGTTGTTGTTGTGTTTGTTGTTGTTATTGTTGTTGTTGTTGTTTTAAGCTGCAGGTTAGCGACGAACCTCCTCTGACGGCCGGTAGCCGCTGACGACGACAAGCCGACTGCTGACGGTCCACGTTTTGGCTCGCAACTCAAGTGTTTCGCACACGTTGTTGCACTCATTTGAACGCTAAATGAAGAGATAATTTTCGGGTCGGAAGCTCGGTTGCCAAGGTGAGCCGATTTAATGAGAAGAGGACGGCAAGTCGACGAGCGAAGGGGAGGCAGAAATGCGTGAAAATCCTTCCTGTTGAAGGAATCCTTCACGTGATTTTTGTATCTCTACACTCATCCTTCGCAGCTCCGCATCTCTGAATTTTTTAAGGAACCTCTAATTTCAAATTTTCAAAGCCTCCCGTTGATCCTGCAGCAGAGTTTACACTGCACACGGATCGCATTTTAAGTCGCAATTTGAATTTGAACAGCCAACGCTGATCCAATTCATTTCGCCGCATTTGATGCGCGTATTCTTGGCTGGAATTTCTTTTTTCTCTAATATTTCGCACTGTTTGTGCGAATCCTCGAAAGTTTCTTCAGCTTTCTCACAGCATTTTTTCCCTCTCTGAGATTTATTTATTTATTTTTTCTCTCTCTCGTGTTGCTGGAGTCGCACATAAATCACTGAGCTAAATTCGACAGGATTTTATCTGTTGACATCCTTGCAGCGCGAACACACACACACACACACGCACACGCACACACACACACACACGCACAACCACAATCCTAAATCTGGCAAACTTTTCTTCTTCTTCTTCTTTTCTTTTACAGTTGCAGCGATGAAAAGTTTTCTCCGCTTTTGCTTGCATCCGGATTTTCGGGAAATAAATATAAAAGCCGCACATGTCACGGGACCGCCAAAAATATACACCGCAACAACAACAACAACAACAACAACAACACCCTCTGGAGGTTGCAATACTCACTGGCGTCCCCGAGTTGTAGCCGAACGTGCGTCGTCAGCGCAGCACCGACGTCTGGGATTTCCTTGAAAATCCGTCGCGGCATCACAAGAAAGCAAATAAAACGCGAAGAAAATGTTCTCGAATTGTTGGAAATCGCTTACGAATTAATGGCAACAACAACAACAACGCCAACCTTCAATTCGAGGGAGAAATTTAAGCTCACCACGCTTGGCTAACAAAAATCTCGCCTCGTAAATCAAAGCGATTCGTTCAAATTTGCGTCCAAATACGTTTTTGATCCACTCATTCAAGTGCAGTTCAGCCGCGATTTTCGCGATGAATTTAAATGTGCGACGTTTTCGTGTGAGCGGCGATGAAGACGGCGATGAAGACGACGATGAAGACGACGATGAAGTCGACGATGAAGACGACGATGAAGACGACGATGAAGACGGCGGCGCTCGTTCACCGAACGATAATCGGGTGAGACAGTCGAGGAAGGCAATCCAGGATTTGTAGGGAAATTTCAAACGTCTTTAAAACGCGACGACAAATTATGGAAATTCGAAAATCTTCCTAAAAAAACCGATCGATCGATCGATGATGTAGCGTCGGTAATTAAGCAGCGCAACACCGACCAGATGTCTGGCAACACTGGCACACTGGCGAGCGCTGCCACCTCCACCGAAACTCCACGCTCGAGTTGATTTTAATTAAATGATCGATTGGCGTGGATGGCAGTCGCGTGCTACGGCGAGCGCGTCTGCCACACCCCCTCCCGTGGCGAAAGGGGGAGGGAGGAGGTGTGGGAGGGCGGTGTGGGCGTGTGGGGGTGGGGGAGGATACGCAGGACGCACGCCAAACACACGAACACGAAGCCTGTGAAGCCGCTAAAATGAGTCCCCCGCTCTGCCTCCCCTCGTCGGTCGTCGGCTGCCTCTCTCGCAAATGCAGACGAATTCCTGTAATCAGTCAAAATTTATTCGACATCAGCGACAACTAAACTGTTAATTGACGCCCGCGGCTGGCCCGGCATTCGAATCGTCCTGCTTGGGTGTCCCTGCGATGGAGTGTCCCTCTTCAGCGCTGGCTAACTGCAATCCTCCGGTCATCTGGCTGCGAGTCAACAACTACACGCACTTCAACAGCGTCGGCGAAGACTTTGCGAGACATTAAAGAATCCTGACAAGATTTTCTTCTGTTTCGTTTCTTTATTTTTTGTTAAAATGAGAAATTTTAATGCAAGAAATGAAAAATTTCACTTTTCCGTGCATTACACTGTTTTTTGGCATCTTTTAGGAGAAGAAAAGGGTTTCGGTAACTTTTGCGAAAGCTCATCATGTCCTCCCTCGTCCTTTTTTTTTTCTCTGTTGACTTTGGAACACATTTTTCACTCGAGTTGACGACCTCATTCATCTCGTCGGAGTCTTGAGTGGAATAAAAACGAGAGATTCACGAATTAAAAATACAGAGAACAACTACAACAACGGGAACAACAACAACAACGGGAACAACAGCAGCACCAGCAACAACAACAAGAACAACAACAACAACAACAACAACAACATAAACATCAAACATGAAACATGAAACAGAAAAAAGCTTTTCAGCGACCGAATGCGCGCAACAATGATAATTTCGATGCTTCTTCACTGGATGTCGTTGTCGTTGTTGTTGTTGTTGTTGTTGTTGTTGTTCTTGGTGTTGGTGTTGTTGTTGGTGTTGTTGTTGGTGTTGTTGTTGCTGTTTTTGTTGCTCTTGTGTTGTCATCAGTCCGTCTCCTCGGCAACAGTGGATGTTGAGGTCTCTCTTCTCGTCTCTCTTCTCGTCTCTCTTCGCTCGAACCAGTGAGTGGCATTCACTCAGCAGCGGCAAAAAGCGAAAAACTGATATTAAAAAGATGAAAAAAAAGGATAAAAGCGGTGACAACAGCGCAGGACATGCACGAGATGCTGCCACAGCGCTCAGAGTGCACTTTCGTGTAGCGCATTTTTCTTCTTTAATTCCATTTGGACTTTTTTATGCTTTGTTTTTGTCATTGAAGTCTCATTGCTGCTGTTGATATTTTTCTCTAAACGCTGAAACGTCAAATTTCATCTCAAATTTTATTTCTATATATTAATTTCGAGTATAAATTTCGCTGAATGTCAATCATTTCTCTGCAGCAAAACCTTGAGAAATCAAATCGTGATGCGATCGCTGCGATGACATCAGTTGACTTCACATTTGAAAATACGAAGAAAATTTTAAATTTGAATTAAAGAAAACAAAAAAAGAGAAAAACCAAATACAAAATGTTCAAATAAAGAAAAACAAGTTAAGAAAAGAAAAAAAGAAACAATCTAAAATAAAAACAGAGAATCTTTGAGAATCCAGTTGTTGCTAATTACAAAATCAAATCGAAAACAACATTTGAAGAAAAAAACATCGACGAGTGTCATAAAAGTCGTCTCGATGATCACGAAAACATTTCGTTTTTGTAGCAACATTTGTCACAAAACTGCCGAAAAACCGAACCACAGGCCGCGACAATCGGAGAAAATATTGAGATATTTATTCGAGGCAAACATCGGAATTCTGTGCTGACTGCTGACTGCTGACGGCTGACGGTTTTGCGTTGCTGGCGTCGGTAGCAGAAGCTCGCTCATCCATTCAAATAACACGGAATCGCCTTCTTGGCAGGCGGGGTGAAGGTGTGGATGTTGTTGTTGTTGCTGTTGTTGTTGACGATGCTGCTGCTGCTGCTGTTGCTCACAAAGTGCTAATTGCTAAAACTCACAACAGTCTGTGTGCTGCCGAGCAGCCGCCACTGCATTGCTGTCGTCCGTAAAGTTGGCTGCGAATGCGTAATAAACGTCCACTTCTACTCACTCCTCTCCCTTCCCCGCCCGCTCCACACCCACCGAAACCCTTCCATGTTCTGCTTCATCGTCGTCGAGTTCCGATGTTTGATTTCAACGAAGTTTGGTGATGAATGTTGCCTCCTGTTTGTGTTGCATACACTTTTCGAGCGTCTTTTCTTCTTTTCTAGACTTGAATTTTGTTTACCTTTATTTATTTAACTTTTGTTTACTCAATGTGTACATTTTTTCGGACTGACTCAACGTTTAACTGGCACTCAAAAAGACGTACGATGAAAATTCCTTGAAATGTCAATCCTCCACAAACTGAAATTAGAAATTTACCAACTGTTCAGAATCCCCAATCGCTGCTTTCTTTTTAATTTGAGGTGGCAGCATTGGCACGAAAAATACACCACAAAAAGTGGTGAGAAAGTGGAGAGAAAGTGGTGAGTGGTGAGCAAGTGGTGAGAAAATTGTGAGTGTGGAGAATTGCGTGATTGTAGCCGAACTCCAAACCTCAGCTGGTTCTACCAGAACGCACGCGAAACACAGATGGCGCTGGTGACGCTTTTCAGGGTTTGTGGCTCAGGAAGGGAAATTTTAGGTTTGCATTTAAGGGTTGCAAAATAGAATTTATAACTGGGAATTCGGTGTGAAATCCATTCTAGGAAATGGAAGGCCACTCCACGAAATATAAAAAATGCAGAGTTTCATACAGAGAGAAAATTGAATTGTACGCGAAAAAATGGAATGAAATACAGTGGATTTCAAGTACTTCAATAATTTAATACATTTTATACGTCTTAATGAGTCTCTACAATTTATTTAATTAGTTAATATCATTTAATTTCGTTCAATTTTGTAAACTTTTTCTAATTTTTACTTGATCTCTAATTTCGACTGAATACGAATTTAGAATTCAGAGCGAATATCGCGTTGAAACATTTTCTGGTGAACTTTGACGCAATTGCATTCGTCTTTTCTTCCTAACAACCGCACAGAAATATAAAACGATCGTCGATTTAACCTCCGAGCGGCTGCAACCAACTTTACATCCGTTTATATCGAGATCTAGAATTACCGCGCTTTCAAAGGCGGGAAATTGAAGGGAATTCCTACGAATGAAACTCTTCTTGAGTGGCTAATTTTCACAAAACGTTTCAATCTCGATCCGCCTCCGGTGGGCGTCTTTGTTTGCTCTCCGCAAATTACACGAAACGATGCGATCAGCGGCAGGATATGGATACGAAGACCTATTTCGGCGATATTGTTGCCGCCGCAAGACGATGTCGAGCGAAATGTCAACGTGAGTCTGAGATGCTTGCGTGGAATGAGAGTCGAGAATGTTTTCGGCCCGAAAAACGCCCCTCAACCGCTAACGATCGCTCGGGTTGCGCCGCCGGAGCGCATGAAAGCGGCGGCCAGCAACAAAGGACACACGCTGCGATAAGGATCTGCGAGCAGGACGCGCCAAGGACACACAAACATGCAGAGTGTGCAGGGGAAGGGAAGGAAGTTGAAAATGTGTTTCGAACTCGAGCAAGGATACTCTGTTTCCGTTGCTACGAGAGCGTAAATAAGCAGGATCACTCGAGAAGCTGCCATTGTTACCTTCGTTGTTGTTGCTGGTGTTGTTGCGATTGTTGCGATTGTTCTTGTTGTCGCGATTGTTCTTGTTGTTCGGGTGGTAAACCGGAGAGCGAGTAAACCTCGTAATTGGAACATCAGACATCCGAGCGACAAGCGGCGAAGTTGTTCATTTAACAATCACTAAAACGTCGTTAATCCTTAAAGGACTTTCGCACAATCGGGTGTGTGTGTGTGTGTGTGTGAGTGTGTTTGTGTGTGTGTGTGTGAGTGAGTGTGTGCGAGTGAGTGCAGCGTCGTAGCGCGTCTGAGTGCCATTGAAGTTACGGATGGCGGCTCGTAAGCGGATTATTTAGACAAAATTCAATATGCTGCGGCTGCCGACTCCCGCCGCGACGAGTAGGGATGCACGCCGCTCTGCTTGTTATTAACACTTTAATGACTGTAATCCGGCGAGCATCGCATCGCAACAAATCATAATTGCATCCGTCCACTCGTTGCGAGTGCCTGCCTGTCTGCCTGCCTGTCTGCCTGCCTGCCTGGCTGTCTGTCGGCGAGCCGATCTGTCTGCCGGCAGCTACCGGCGGCAGGATGTGTGAAAAGTTCGCTCCAAATCCCGAGAGCCCGCTGTGCGTCTGCGAAATTAGTTGATGAGGATCACTTAATTTCGATTACATACTGGAAAACGGAATCGAAGGGAGGACACGCAGCCCAACTCATTCTCGCCGGCGCATCCTTGCTGCTGATGGTGCATCCTTTGCTGCTGCTGAAGTCCCTCCACGCATTCCGATCCAATTTAGTGCACAGATTGCTGCTGATTGAATTTGCGGTTTCGATTGCGAGTGCCTTCCACTCCCGGGCCTCCACACCGTGTGAAGGCTGGCAGGACACGCGTGCGTGAGCGCCCCCCCCCCCCCCGCGCTGGATGGCAGGACGAGCTTCGAAAACAGCAATCAATCATTGAATTCTTCATTTATATTATCGACGCATCCGTTGCGAGTCGAGAGGGGACTCCGGATTGAGACAGTCAAGCGGCACGAGAACCGAGTCGACAGTCTTCTTCTGGTCTCGACTGTGAAGTCTCGACTCGATCAGCGAGATCGAGAACACGTCCAGCTCTCTCCTCTCCTCTCCTCTCCATCCTCTCCAGCTTTCCCACTCTCTCGTGTTGCAGTGACCCACTCTGTGTCCTCCCCGCGTCCTCCTCGATCTCGTTGTTTATCTGTTTCGTTGTTTTCCTTGCACAAAAGCGCGCTCTCATCGCTCGAGTGCTCTCCAGTTGCACGCACTCGGCTGCCTCCATCCAAGCTGTGATCGCCTTTGACGCCATTGTGTCCTCTCTTGATCCTCATTGTCAACAACATCATTAGCAGCAGCAGCAGCAGCCGCAGCACTTCAGTTTGTTTTCCTCGCTCTCTCTCTCTTTGTTCTCCGTGGATGTTAAGCTGTTATTGTTTTGCTTCTTTGTTTCCTTTTTTGTGAAGAGAGAAGATAAAAGGGGGTGAAAAAAGTGGCGAAAAAAAGGTGTGAAAGCGGATTTTTTACTTCGTTGCGTTTTTGAATTATCTCAGCAGTTTCTCGCCTCGCCTCTCCGCCAGAGTAAAATACAATATAATTTTAAAAATTAGAAAATACGTTTTTCTTTCTTCCGAAGGCGAACAACATCAGCAATCTGCGCTCAACAAGGACGACGACGCAGCATCGATGATCCGTTTATTTTAATGAAGAGTGAAATTTAAAGCTGCTGCTTGTAATTAGCTGATTCCTTCTTTTTTTCTCAATGACATTTGCTGTTAATTTTAATTTCTCAATTTCGCAAACCTCGAGTTTTCGCTGAAAAAATGTGAGATTTTTTGTATTCTCCTCAAAATAATCACCGAAATTATAATTTACTGTGTTGTTTGTGAGTGTGTGGCTGTTGTTGTTGTTATTGTTTTTGGTTTTTTGTTGTTTTTGGTTTTTGTGATTATTGTTCTTGTTGTTGTTGCTGCTGTTCTCGTGGTATTTTTGCAACATTTGTGAGCCGAAGACGCCCATTTTTAGCTGTCGCAATTTTTACCCTCCAAAACGTCGACACGAATCGTCGGCACCACGTGATTGTCAACACAAAAACAGCGGTTTACGTGAACTTAACAACAACAACAACAACTTACCTTGGCACCCACTGCTGGTGGACTCGAGTGAGTGCATTCAATACTCGCTCGCAATTATTTCTCTTCATGGAATTCAATCGAAGGCGTTACGTTTTTCTCTCGTTTTCCTCTCGTTTTCCTCGCGTTTTCCTCTCGTCTTCCTCTCGTTTTGCTCTCCGTGCCGCGGGCGAAAATAAAACGAAATCATTTTTATATGCTAATCGCGCCGCACGGACGCTGCAAGGAATCAAATTTCGTTGATATAATTTGAGTTCGCTTTTGTCATTGTTGCAGAAATTACAGAAAAAAGAAGAGAGAATTTTTCCCCTCTTAAATGTCTGGCAGAAATAAGTTGTAAAATACGAAATAAATGTCGCTTTTTGGGAATTAAAACCCAACAAAACAACGATATTTAGATTCCGTTGTATGTAAAATAATATTTGCCAATATTTTGTGCGCATCTTGCGCTCGTTTTAATTTCCGCATTCGCTTGCCTGTTTCTGGTTGAACTAAGCAAGAAAAAACAATCCGAAGACACTCAATTGTGTTGCATCCGATTAGAATTCGACTCCGCAAACATTTCCGCCCGCCTTCAAAGCGAGGAAAAGCGAGGAAAAGCGAGGAAGAGCGAGAAAATTGCATCGATTCGCCCAAAAGCGAAGTTTTTTCCCTGCAGTGAAGATTTTTATTAAAATTGCTCTCGTCTGCATGGCGTTGCCAGTGAGATAGAAAACTGTAAACTTGCAATTTTAAGTTTAACTACGGAGAACAAAAAAAAGACGCGTTTTAAAATCCACAAAAATAATTAACGACGTTCCTCGCGAAGCGTTTTCGATTTCCTGCGTTGCCGGCGAAAAATTATATGAAAAACTTATTATTTGCTGAAATTAATGTTTCTCTTTTCTTCCTCTCCGCATTTCCCTGCAAATCCACGTCCTTGCAGCCGCCGCAGCGGCATCCTTTCGTCGCCTTTCTTAATCCTTCATTGATAATTTCGTCCCGCACTCGCTGGCAGCGAAAGCGCGAATTTCGCCAGCGAGAGAAAGCAATTAAGAGTGAAGAAAACAATTTCGCGATTTCGCAATTTCGCTTTTTGCATAAATCAGCGGCAATTTATTAGTTGTTTTGTTTGCGCGCGTGGAAATTACTTTCGAAAATATCCTGCCGCGAACGCTGGCCAGCAGCAGCCACGGGAAGGATATGAATTTCGTGTCCTCTCTCGTCTTGCAATTTGCAAGGAAGCGAATAAGTTTTGAGTTGTCTATTTGGCAATCAAAGTTCTTCATTACGATTTAATGAGAGTGTGAAATTGAGGATGCGCGTGTTTTTTTCCAGCGAAATTAATTGTCAAACTTAATTGCGATTAAATGAAAGAATTCCACGTTTTGAAATTCTGATAAGTAAATTCAAAAATCAATCATTGGTAAATTTAAGAATTTCCCTGAAGCTCCTGATTAATATTTCAATAAATTGATAATTAGAAATTCACCAAAAATCAAAAATAATCGAAATATTGTTGATTTTGCAAATTATTTAGCTGGACTCAGTTTAGATGCAGCAGCTGATCTTCCATCCCTTTCACGCCCGATGTTGATTGCCAGCCTTTGTTGTGGTTGCTGTAATTGCAGTTTATGCATTCAATTAAATTCCAGTTATTCGCTCTGAATAGAAATCCACTGCATGAAACTTCGTTGTGTGCGAGAGAAAATCCCGTTTGTACAGAAACTGCTTCAGTTTAATTTTATTTCTCTCCCTCTCTCTCCCTCACTCTCCCTCTCCCTCGTTAGATGATGATGTATCCTCGCCGTTTCGCTTCCTGGATTCCCTGCCTCGATTAGTTTCGCAGCTCACGTGAGGCTGAATTTAATTAAATTTGCAAATTAAGCCGCACACACACAGTCAATGGCACGACTTTCCATCTCACACACTCATCACCTCCGCCATTTCATCATCTCTCATCTCCATGGCGGTTCTCTCGCAACTGCTGGAGCCGCTCTTCTCTCCCACTCCTCGCTCGGCATACTAATCGTCCTCCTTCACCCGCGCGCCCCCTCTCACTCTGCTTGCCGACGCGACTAACGAACTGCGTTGCCGACAAGAAAGCCACCAAGATTTTCTAATTGAGTGTAATAAGACGATCAACCACTTTGCCACCATTTTGCGAAGATGGCGACGTTGCCATCTCAAGCGACGTTACAGATTCTTTAATACTAGAAATACAACAATTTCTACCGTAGGACTCAAGCAGATTATGTAGACGTAAGACGTACAGCTTCCTCCTGGTTTTGTGGCTACAGCTAAATTAAATTACTCGAATGGCTGCAAGAGTTCAAGATGAAGAGCGAGGAAGGAGAGGCAAAGGAAGAGCTGAAGATGAGAACAGCGGCGGTGGCAATAATGGCGATGATGGATTCCAAGAGATGTGGCGTTGAAACACTAAGCAGTTGCAATGGTGATTGCCAAGGTGACTGTGGTAGTGATGGTGATGGTGATGGTGATGGTGATGGTGATGGTGATGGTGATGGTGATGGTGATGGTGATGGTGATGGTGATGGTGATGGTGATGGTGATGGTGATGGTGATGGTGATGCTGATGGTGATGATGATGGTGATGATGATAGTGATACTGACAGTGATACTGATAGTAATGGTGACAGTGAGAGGAACAGTGACAGTGATAGTGATGGTGAAATGACAGTGACATTGATAGTGATAGTTACAGTGATAGTGACAGTGACAGTGACAGAGATAGTGATGGTGATGGTGACAGTAATAGTGACAGTGACAGTGATAGTGATAGTGACAGTGACAGTAACAGTAACGATGATAGTGATGGTGACAGTGATAGTGATGGTGACAGTGATAGTGACAGTGATAGTGACAGCGACAGTAATAGTGACGATGATAGTGATGGTGACAGTGATGGTGATGGTGATGGTGTTTGTGACAGTAATAATGACAGTGGTAGTGATAGTGACAGTGACAGTGACAGTGATAGTGACAGTGATAGTGATGGTGACGTTGATGGTGATTGTGAATGTAATGGTGAAGATGACAGTGGTAGTGATTGATAATTTTAATTCACAAGGACAAAAACATCACACTCAGAGTTGAGCTTATAAATTAACTGAAAATTCCCACACAAGTGACTCGCAAATTGCGGAAAATTGCATTTAAGAGTCCTTTTATGTGTGCGTCTCCTTGAGCGCCTTCGAAGTGATGAAGATGGATTGAATGAATGCAAAGAACGCCGACTGACGGAATGCAAAGTTGCTCCAACATCAGCGAGCACTGAATACTTAATCGAGCGCATTAAGTTGTGTGGAGGAGGACGGGACGGGATACGAGACGAGGGGGAGGAGAGGAGACGAGAGGCTTTATAATGAAGAAGAAATTAAGGTTAACTTTCCTCGCGACCTGTGAGTCACTTGAAGGTTTAGATTAGTGAGAATTTCCGTGACTCTCGAGGAGTTTTGGAATTTTGTGAGGATTTACAAAACGCAAATAACTTGTGAGGCTCACTCACATAACTCACAGGCTTGTGAAGTCAGAAGTTATTAGAAAAATAGATTGCACGAAGTGATTTAAAGCCAACTTGGTTCGACGATACTTACAATCAAAGCACACACATGTCAACATTGCTGTCGCAAACACGTCCATTGCACTCGCCATGGCTGAGCTGCTCTCGGCAACAAAAGTGTCCACGCCACCACACGCTGTTCGCATGTCCTGCGGCTACACGGACAACGCACGGAGTTTCTGCTCCGCCTCGGCTGCAATTCGATTATAACACACCGCGCCACGGAGGAAATGAGAAGAAAGAGGACGCCAAGTCCTCAAAGCATATCAAAGTAATAATTTCGTAAACTAATTTCGATGTGATTGCCAGATACGCAAACTCGCCCTCCCGCCGCCCCGCTGACATAATTTGAGGGAAGTCATATGTTTCAGTCTCTGGCGCAACACTGATTTCTGGCGTCAGCGATGATGAGCGACGAGCGATGAGCGATGAGCGATGAGCGATGAGGACGCGTTGAGTCAAAATAAAGTTTGCGTATAATTGGGGAAAACTAATCGAATCTTCATTAAACTCCAATAAAGCGGAAAAGAGTGCGAAGAGTGAGAGGCGAGGCGAGGGAAACTTCAATCAGCTACGAGGAAATCAACTCGAAATCAAAAGTAGAGCGGTTATTAAATTTCAAACCAAAAAAAAAAAAAAAAAAAAATTCAAAATTTCTATTACTAAAATTAGGCAGATGTTAAGCGGCGACAAACGATTTGAATGCTGGGAAAGAAGTCGAAATTTACGAGGACAGGACGACGCGCAGGACAGCCGGGAATGAGGGTGTAAAAATGGGAAAAACGGAAGACAGGATGATCAGCGCGTGAGAGAGCGCGCGAGAGATTTAATAGAGGAGAGTGAGGGGTGGGAAGGCACAGCGCGGAGTGTGACCTCCCGCAGCGGGTGTTCCCCGGCCGCTCCTCGGCAGTTGTAATGTTCTGCCTTTCCGATTCGCGCCGCATATCGAAATATAAACGAAATCTCGCCTCACCAGTGCGCAACAATTGCTGTTGTTGCCCTCAATCCGATCAAAAACGCTGATTAACTGCTTCAGTGGGGAAAAAGTTGCAGTCATTCGAAGAAAAGCAACAACATCAACTGCGGTTGTCCCGCCGCGCACGGAATCCGTTAAACGAAGCGGAAAATCGGTGGATACAAAAATGACACTCGTAAAAGAGATTAAAAGGAGGAGAACTGCAACCGTGCAGAGAACATCGCCTGAGCGATTATCGCCTCCGCGACTACTGCCTCTGCGACTGCTGCTCCCGCAATTGCAGCCGCCGCGATTATCGCCTCCTCGTCTATCACCTCCACGACCATCGTCTCCACAACTATCGCCGCCGCTTTTGTCGCCTAAGCGATTTCCGCCTACGCGTCCATCGCCTCCACGACTACCGCCTCCACAATTATCGCCGCTGCGATTATCGCCGAAGCGTTCAATTTAATAGTTACCTCCACGACTACTGCCTTTGCGATTGTCGCCTCCACGACTATCGCCTCTTCGACTACTGCTTCTGCGATTATCTCTCTCCCTGCCTCTCTCTATCCCTCTTCTCTTCCTCTGTCTCTCTCTCTGTCTCTCTCTGTCTCTCTCTCCCTCTCTCTCTCCCCCTCTATCTCTCTTCCTCTGTCTCTTTCTCTGTCTCTCCCCACCCTCTCTCTCCCTCCTTCTCCCCCTCTCACTCTCCCTCTCTCCCCCCTCACTCTCCCCCCTCTCACTCCCTCTCACTTCACTCCTGTTTCTCTCTTTCCATTTTCATTTTATTAGCCAGCGGAAATGAATTCGCAACCAGCCGTCGGGAATCAAACGCAAACGCCGCCGACAACCGACCTCATTAGCGCTCAATTAGGCTGCAGCAGCACTTCATCTCGTCTGCTTGTCGTCCTTTTATCCTCTTCGTCCTTCGCTCTCCAGCTACTTCTTCGTCACTCTGGTGGCGCTTTTCTCTCTCACTGTCGACATTCGGTGTGTGAAAATCGCTGGCGTCGCAAGGCGCTCAAAATCCTCATTTCTTCCGTCCTTTTATTGCATTCGCTTGCCATGTCCTGCGCCGTTACTTCGCTGATAATTAGTGAGCCTCGCCTGCTGTGCGGTTAAATTAACCGCTACAAAAAGAAGTCGCGCTTGGAAAAAATTGTAGGCAAGTCAGTGCTCGAGGGGGGTGGGGGAGGGCGAAGGGGGGGTTGTGGGGTCGCTGGACGTTAACGTCTTCTTCACTGTGATTGCTTCCCGTCTTTCTTGTTTATCAGACTTCATTTTTTTGTTTATTACAAACATTATAATTTCATTAATTTTGTCTATAAAATGTTCGTCTCGTTTTATGTTTTCTCATCCAATATAAAGAAAAAAATTGATGAAAACAATTATAAATGCAGACTAAAGAGAGCGAAGAAGAAGCGCAAATTAAATGAAACCGCGTTTAAATGATTTTTAATTGCAAAATAATTAAAAACACGCAAAACACAGCAGGCGCACCACAGCGTGCGTGTTGGTGTGCAGCAGGAACACTAACACACACACACACACACACACACAGGCGCACACGAGTGTACACTAGCGCAGCGCAGCACAGCAACAACATTTCATTAAATTAATTAACTCATTATGGAAAATTAAAATGTTTGTCAGTCGTGGCGATTTTCTATTTACTCAGACGCAGATGGAGACTCAAATGCAGACATAATGAGTATGTGTGTGAGTGTGAGAGAGTGTGCGAGTGTGAGAGAGTGTGCGTGACAGTGTGTGTGAGAGTGTCTGTGTGTGTGTTTGTGTGTGTATTGAAGGCGTCAGCAGCAACAACTTTTAACTCCCAAGCGGAAACAATTAAAATGCCACCAACTCGAAAAGCGGCAGACGAGCGCAGCGCCGGCGGCTGACAGCAACCCGCCTCCGTCATCTGAGTCGGCGGAGGAGGGCAGTCACTCACACGTATGCACAGAATGTGAGGGACACACACACACACACACACACACACACACTTCATTACAACCGCCCACCGCACAGCTTCAGTTTGCGAGGAATGAAAATGTGATTGTCAGCAACTCCGGCTGACGATCTTTCAGCTGACATCGCATTCAGTTGGAAACACACCACACATACACACACACATATATGCACTCACTAACACATCCATCACATGGCAGAATTTCAAGCGGTTTTACTTGCAATTGAAAAAACGACGAGCAGATCAAATGACGCTGCGACGGTGTGTTGAAAGTCGTGCTGAACTCTGCAGATTAATTAAAAATAAATATAAAAACAGCGAATATAGAATAAATAATAATTAAGAAAATTTACGTATAAAACAAAATAAGAAAAATCGCTGAACTTTCAATTCGAAGTGAGTTGAAAATGTTGAAACTTTTATTGTTTCACCACAAAAATATTTCATTTGATTTCGAAGAGCATTCAATTTTTCTATCTCTAATTTTCTTCTCTCTCTCTCTCATTTTTGTGTGCGGTTTCCTTACTTTCCTCGTCCTCCGCTCCTCCTGCCGGCGCTTCCTTCGCTCCTGCTATCTACTGAAATCACTAATAAAAAGATTTCACTGGATTTCCTCGTGGCTGACAGCTTTCAGCCCGCATTTCCCGCAATTTTAAGCCATTAGAGCGCCACGCCAACGTTTTCCTCTTTCAATTAAAACACAACATTTGCTTAATGAATCCAGCGCACACACACACGCACACACACACACACACATGTATGTGGCCACGTATGTGTGTGTGTGCATGTGTCTGTGTGTGTTTATGAGTTCGTATCTGCGAGTGTATCAGTGCAAGTTGATGTGATACACAAATTTATGTGCGATTTTCGTTGTTGTTGTTGTTGTTGTTGTTGTTGTTGTTGTTGTCGTCGTTGTTGTTGTTGTTGTTAGCCATTCGTTCATGCGAATGAATTCTCTCTCTCATTTTATCGCAAAAACAGATACAAATACTTAAAAAGCAACAACACCCCCAAAAACAGCAACAACAACAATGCTATCGAAAACAACATCATTAACAACGACGAAACCAACAACAACAGCGCAGTAATGAAGCGGCGCACTTGTATGCACACACGTATGCACTTGGGTGTGTGTGTGTGTGTGTGTGTGTGTGTGTGTGTTTATGTGTGTGTGTGTTTCGCTAATAAAATTAAATTAGAAAACCAGAAAATTAAATAATCAAAGCTTGACAGCGAACGCCATTAAAAAGCTCGTTGAAATCATGCAAAGCGCGAAATTCAGGCCAACCGCACCCCTCCCGCCAGCCCACACACACACACACACACACACACACATACTGGAGACAGCAACCAACTGAACACACGCCCTCTCTCTCTCTCTCTCTCTACCTCTCTCATCGTCTCACAATCAGCCAGCTACCAGCGCATCAATCATCATCATCATCATCATCATCATCACCATCACCATCATCATCATCGCGTCCGCATTTAATAAACTTTTTCCTCTCCTCAAATCCGTTTTTATAAACTCGAACCTGTCGGCAGTGACGTAGCCGGGGAAAAGTTTCGAAGCGCTCAATTTCAAGTTTTTAGAGACTTTTAGGGCGACAGCAGCACCCGCATGTGGCGCCGCTCGCACTCCTGCACTGCGCTGGTGGGCGTCTGTATGTGTTGGAGCCCCGCTCTTCGGTTGTCTCGCTCTTGTTTCAACGTTGAGTTCATTTCGAGAGTGTTTTCATTAAAATCGCATCAAGTCTCTGCCTGCCTCCCGCTCACTTCACTTCCACGCTCAACAACTTCCACATCACCGCGCTCTCCAACACATCCTCTCACTCCAGCTGATGCTCTGCCTGTAGCACATCCACCAACAACAACTGAACTCCCAACTACGCAGCAACAATTGCGCTCGCAACCGTCAGCAACCCGCTCCAGTCGCGACGCTCCAGTCGGCAAGCACTTCATTTCGTTCGAGTGCTGGACCGACCTTTTCTCGTAATTGTCGGAGAGCGCGGTGAGGGCGGGGGACGCAAATTGAATTCTTCCTCAACTTCAACTCATTAAAATCGAAGTGTGGACCGAACCCCGTCCACTGAACGAGCACGCGAATGCGCTGGCAAGGGTTGAGTTTAGTTGACTGGTTAAAGAATTAATTGAACTGCTTGGGTGGGTGGGAAATTTTGGGAGCGCGCAGCAAGAGTGCGCAACGGCGCTCTCTCGGTGCGGCTCAGCTAACCCGTCCCAGCATTAAAAAAACGCACACACACACGCAGAGAGGTAGACTCACGCACACCGTTTCAGTTGCGCGGTAAGCGCCGCCCTTTTTTCCACTTTGTCGCTGCTAACTCATCTCGCGGGGGAAAGAGGAAGCATTTTGAAGGTTGATTGTTGTGCTCTCAGTTGAAATGCTCAACGAAATTTTCCGTAGCGGTCGTCGTGTAGCGGTGAATGCGGTGCGAGAGAAACTTCCTGAATTTTAGAGAGACAATTTTATTTGATAGAGATTTTTTTCAAAATATGAAGATTTTTAAAATTCTTATTTATTCGACTTTTTAAGCAAAAAAAATTAATTTTAGTTCGAAAAAATTAAAAATTTTCAAATTTAATGGCGTGTGAGTGAGTTTTCTGGTTTCTTGCGATTCTCAATCGCATTCGCAGCTGATTTAATTAGTGTAAATCACTCGAAAGTCAACAGTCGTCGTCTATTTTAACAGAATTAAATCAGTAAAATCTTCCTAAGAAGAGAAAATGTAAAGTTTCAGTGAAAATAAAATTGTAGAAAGACACGGAGTTGGAAAAGAAGCTAGAAAAAATGCGGAAGATAAACATTTGATAAAATTAAAGCGTCTCCAGGCGGGGTGATTTTTGATTGCCTGCGATATTTCCGGCAAATTTATTTATTCTCCTTCTGTCGCTTCCACGCTCCACTCATCCTCTCTCACCGCATCCACGCTCACGAAACTCTTCAATCCATCATTCGAGCAACTCAAACAACAGCAACAAAATAACGAAAATCAATGAAGACAAAAAAAGCAACCATCGAAAACAACAACAACAGCTACAAAACAACAACGGCAACGGCAACAAAAACTAAAACAAAAACCGTTTTCGTCTCTTCGCATCCGCTGCTGCGAACTTTTTATTACTTTAACGGTTTCGCAGCAGCGGCCGCGACGAGGGAAGCGAGGGATGCCAACGTTTTTTTAATAAAATTTGCTGCTGCCATTTTGTTCGTGTGAATGTGTGGGATTTTTATTTTCCGCTGTTGTTGTTGTGTCGTTGTTGTTGTTCTTGTTGTTGTTGTTGTGGGCTTCATTCAATCAAGCAATAAAAACAGCAGCCGATTAAAATTCGTCCTGACGCCGGCCATCCCGCAGTTCAAGCGCTCAACTTTTGAATTATTCTGCGTCACATTGCCGCACACACACGCGCACACACACACACACACACACACAGCCTAGATACTTGAGTCCGATAGGTTTTCGTATTTATCGTATCTGCGAATTCATGCAGTTCATCTCAATTATCGTTACATTCGTCCTGCGTAATCCTTTCTCGCTTCGTTTAGCTTACAATAACGAAAATTAAACCGCCTTTTTAAACCGCAAAAACGCACGCACACACCTGCATCGTTATTAAGTACGTGAGCCCTTCTGCAGTCTCACTCACTCACACTGAGTCGTTATTTACTCGCTCTCTCTCTCTCTCGCTCTCTCTCTCTCTCTCTCTCTCTCTCTCTCTCTCTCTCTCTCTCTCTCTTTCACATTTCTTCCCACTTCGGTTGCTTATTTGTTCCATTAAATACGAGTATCCTGCTGAATTCTCAGGATGCTTCCTGCCATCGCCAACCCTCACCTCTGCTCGCCCTCTGCTCCGCACGCGCAAGGGCAACTCATCCCCCGTTAATCATCCCCCGTTAATCATCCGCCCTTTGCAACCCCACACGAGCAATTTGAAGCATTGAAATCTCTTGCTCTCTCTCATGCCTCTCATTTCCAGGCTCTCTCGTTTTTGCTGCTTGTTTGTATTTCCTGGTTGGCTTCTCTACTCGTTGAGCTTCTCTCAAATGTTACTGAGAGAGGATTGGAATTCAGAACTTTCTCCGAATTGCGGATCCTGGATTTCCAAAATTGTTTCTCTTATTAGCAAAACTTCCTCTTTATTTTCCCCGCTTGTTGACTCACCATCGCTAAAATCTAAAAATTGGAGTTTACAGTGGGACGACGATGTGAAATTTAGGGACCTCATTTCTGTTTATAAAAATTGGCAGGAGTTCGGGAAGACTTTGCTAAAAATTTGGGAGGAGATCTTCATAAATTTTTGTGGAAAGTTGGAATCGATATTATGGTCTCGAATTTTAGAAGAGCAAAAGGCGGCCTCGATTCCGATTATCGTCTCCCGATCTCGATTCTCGTCTCGATTCAAAAAGCTTCTCTTGGTCGAGTAGCGAGTATCGAGCATCGAGTAGCGAGTATCGAGTATCGAGTAGCGAGCATCGAGTATCGAGTAGCGAGTATCGAGTAGCGAATGTCGAGTTCTTCAGTGACTGAAGAAGGCCGCCTCATTTCCCATCAACGTCTCAGCCGAAGAAGAATGCTTCGATCTCGATTCTCGTCTTCTCGTTGTCTTGATCGAGTAGCGAGTAGCGAGTGTCGAGGGTCGTCTTGACTGAAGATGGCCGCCTCATTTCCCATCAACGTCTCAACCGAAGAAGGCTGCCTCGATCTCGGATTTTCGTCTCACGTGAGAGGAGTGCGATCAGTCAACTCTTCCAGAATTGGCCGCCTTTTAGCTTTCAAGACCCACCGTGCCACTCTCGCCAGAGGATCCTGTGAGGAAAACGCGGCAGATTGAGATGCACAGCACGCGCCAAAACACTTCGCAGCCCACAAACTTCATCATCACGGACTCGACGAGCTGCACAGGATAACAAAAACGGATGAACAAAATTGCTCTGCTCTTCGCTCTTCGAGGAGGTGTTGCTGCGAAACCCTCTCTGCTCTCTGTTAGCACGAAACTCTCTCTCTCTCTCTCGAATCGTGCGCTCTCTCGAGCTGTTGGTGTGCGTGTATCAAAGTGGCGGCGCTGAAGTCCCGCCCTTCGATGCACACGAAAAGTGGTTGAAATCCACAGCCAGCAACGCCGCTCGCACGCCGCGTGAGTCGCGAAGGGGCTGCGCGTTCAAGCGACTGATTTGCAATTCGACTGCCGCGCCATCACGACCTGAACGCTGAGCGGCTGGCAGGCTGAGCCGACTGTTGTGCCGTCGCGTGTTGTGTGGCTGCCATCTCAGCGCGCGCGTGTGTGTGTGTGTGTGTGTGTGTTTGTGGCCCGCCGCCGTAGCTGGCAACGGTTCTCGACTCTCTCACCTGGCTAGACGTCGGTTTACCTTGGTCGCGTCGAGTTCGGTTTCACGCTGCTGTCGCTTGAAGTGCAGACGAACGCGATTTCTGGCTTCGGCGAGCTGCAAACAACATTTTTGTGTTTACAAAACGAACAAAAGCAACATAGAAAATCGAGTTAAAACAGAATTTTAAAGAATTAAGAATTAAAAAAGTGCAATAGAAGTCCAAACTGTGCGTTACACACCGAAAAACGTCTGAGAGAATTTGTGATTATGGCGAAAAATTGAACTTTAGAAAGCGGCAACAATTGAAAAAGCACGAAAATCCAACTCGAAAGTACGCCGCCAACGTTTTAGCCATGGATATCAAAGCGTCGCCGCCGCCGACCGTCGCGGCCGCAAATGGAGCCGCCAGCGTCGCGACACCGGCCACTGCTGCGGCTGCGGCTGCGGTTGCCTCGCTTCCACTGGGCACGCCGCCCTCATCTGCTTCGCCGCACGCGTGCAGTCCGCTCTCGGGCGCCGCCATGACCGAGATGCAGCAGCAGACGTTCCAGCACATCTTCGAGAAGCTCGTCGCCGGCAGCGGCAACAAGCAGTTCCCGCCCAAGGAACTCGAGCACTTCCGCCACCTGCTGGCCAACGTGCGCGACGGCAAGAACCTGCAGCTGATCGTGGAGAAGTTCAAGCACTACGATCAGCAGAGCTGCGCTGCCGGCGGCAACGCTCACCAGACGATCGCTGAAGGTATTTTGGGAGCGAGGGGCGCCTCGGCACTCGTTTCGTTCGGCTGGAAGAGGCCGTCGCGATTTCGATTCTCGCCGCCTCGCATGCGAGACGAGAGAGGAGAGCATGCGAGACGGAATTCACTCAGTTGTGTGATCGTCTAACGCTCGGCCCTCTCGGCTTCTTCTTCTTCTCTGCCTACTTTGTGATGAATGCGTGCCATCGAACGAACGAACGAACGAACGAACGAACGAACGAATGAACGAACGAACGAACGAACGGACGGACGAACGAAGGAACGAACGAACGAACGAACGAATGAAGGAACGAACGAACGAATGAACGAACGAACGAACGAACGGACGAACGAAGGAACGAACGAACGAACGAAAGTCGGGAACAGCAGGACGTCTGCCAACTTGACTTATTTAATTAGCGTCGAATTGGCCGCGAGCACGCATTCTCACCTCAGCACAGAATCATAATTCACCTCGAAAGAACTCCATCAGCCAGAGGTGTAGCGGGGATTTTTACAGGGGCGGTTATTTGCTAATTTTAAAAAAAAACTGTATTAACTCTTGTTTTTAATAAAAAGATTTTAGTTTTTTTTAATAAATCCCCACCCGTGCCAGTTAAGTAAATAAATCCACTCTAAAGATACGAAAGCGAATCGAAACCTTATCTCGATCTCGACTCTCATCGCGGCAAGCAGAGGCTGTTGCGATTTCGTTTATCTTCCCCACTACAAAAGACGGTGTAGATCTCGATTTTTTTTAATTTTTTTTTAAAAAAACAAACACGTCTCGTGCGCGCCTCACTACAAGAATTTGTAGAGTTCTTGCAACCTTAACTACTTAGAATTTCAAGGGGACCAGTTACCCTCTCTGCCTCCCCTGGGCCTGGGGGTGCTACACCCCTGGCAAGAATGCTCGCCATGTTCGCAGAAATGTATGCATTTCGAAATGTTTCCTGCTGCAAATTAAAACTAATGGAAAGCGACTCAAAAAAGATTTAATTATGGAAATAATTAAATGCATGCAAGCAAAGGCACCGCGACCCCCACCGCCACCCCACAAACCATCCCTCCATCCCCCCGCTCAACCCCTAACAACGCTTAGTGAGCGCAAGGCTGCCCACCTGCATGTTGAACGTTGTTTGCATATCGTTTGTCAACTATTTACGATATCGGCGAACTGCAGCCAACGCAACAACGACGATGGCAACAACAACGGCAACAACGACGGCAGCAACAACGACGGCAACAACAACTCCGCAATTTGGGTCAATATAGTCAGCAGTTAACGGTACGCCGCCGCCATATTGCATCGCTTGACGTGACTTGACGTGACAGTCGTCTGTCATGATAAGCTGTCATAAAATAATTTCGGATCTCAGATTGCAAAAAGAGCGGGCAAATTTAAATAAAAGAAAAATAAAAAAAAAATAGAAACTCTGATTTTATGCCACTTTGAAAATTTAATTTTTGCTCTTTCTTCCACTTTTGCTGCCGTGTTAAAAGTGAATCGGAGGAGTGGGGGTTGGGAAGGGGGATTGGGACCGGGACGGGGACGGGGAGAGGGGGCGTGTGGTAACCCTATAATTTTTCTGTTTACCTAGTTAATACCGCAAATATGCCACGCTACAAATTAGACAGAGAAACAGCCAAAACAACAACAGCAACAATCGCACGAGTCTAAGTTCAATTTGAATCCTTTTAAAATCCTTACAAATTTGTAACGCTTTCGTGTCAATAATTGTTGTCATTACGGCAGTCGGAAAGTTCTACGGTTTTAATTTTGACCAATTCGGCGCAGAATAAATTTCTACGTTTTCCCTTTTTCTCGTGAAATAAGTTTGTTTTTCCATTTTCGCTTTTTATGAATTTATAGATCCTGATATGCTGCTGAAGGATACGGCACGCAAGTTCGGTCCTGCTGGTCAAACGCTGACGCCACGTCACACCATCGATGCCATTTTGGGTCTGAAAAGTCGCGCCGCCGAACACACTGAAGGTGAGTGAAAATTCCACCTTTTTCGGGAATATTTTTGAATGGATTGTTTTTTTTTAAATGAAATGAAGTAGGAAGCTCAGAAAGTCGTTTCTTAGCATCCAGATAAAATATAGTTTTGGGATTTTTATTTGAGGAAAATTTGGCAAACATACGTATTTTATATATTCTGTATCATGGCAACAAATACAACTGCAGGTTCGATTACACTTGCAATATCTGTGCGTATCAATTAGTTGCGGCGATGTAGTTGGAAACTCTCATTCCAATGATATTTGTAAATATAATTAGACAACAGCAATAACACTAACAATAACAACAACAACACCAACAACAACAACAATAACTTGGCGCGATAATATATCGCAATGCAACTCATGTCCGATAATTATGTAAATAATTTCCCTTTAATTACAGTTAATGACTAAATTAATTGGAGTTCTTTATGTTGGTGTCAGTGTATTGATGGCGCTGTACGAGGTTATGCGTGTGTGTATGGGTGAGTGTATGTGTGTGCGTGTGTGTGTGTATTACCAACACACACACCACTGGCTGATGTTGATGATGTGTTCACGTACCGTAAAGTATGGCACCGGCATTTGGATTATTTATATTGTTGTTTTAAGCTGAATTCTGCGTTGTTGGCAACCCTGATTGCCTTTAATTTTATTTGCTTTACAATTAAATAGAAAGCTGATTGATCATTGTAATTATGTTTAATTGCATTTCGTATCATGCGCAATTAAATAAAATGGAAAACGTTCAACACTGAAAATGGAAAAAAGTAGGAAAATCGCTTCGTAACTTCGATTATTTTAGTCGATTCAGAAAAGATTTTCTGATAATGGGAAATCGGAATAGAGAAAGTTTCACAAAGCTTATTATTATAATTAAGGGAACCAAAAGTCAATGGAATTAAAATTTTTTTTATTTTTTTTTATTTTTTTTTTATTTTTTTTTTTTTTTTTTTTTTTTTGTTACACATAAAACCAAACCCAGGAGAAGTTAGGTTATTGGGTGGGGGAAAAAGTGGGGAAAAATTGAATTGAAAAACAATCAAAATTTTCTTGTTTTTTACTTAAAATCCAGTTTCAAATGACATTTTGGCCCAAAAATGTGATTTCTAAAGGACAAATTGGACTTTTTCTCGGTTTATGAAGACCAAAATTGAGCGAAAAGGTAACTTTGGTGAAAAATTCAACGCGATTTTCTATTCTGTGCATTTTTTCCAAACCAAACATTGAGAGAAAATATTTAATAATGGGCCTTTCTTGTCCTAAATTGCCCCATTTTTATACTAATAAATCTCCTCATTAAATCACCAAGTCATCACAATTATAGATGATTATTTTTACATTACAATCCGCTTCTCAATTTGTAATCGTCGGCAAAGCAAGAAATGCGACTGTGACAGGTGAGGGACACAAAAACCTTGCCACGCCCCAAATCATAACGCCAAAATAAAACAACAAATTATTGTTACGTGTTACCTGGAGCTGTGGAAGCAACAGAAACCCACAGTGGAGCCAAACGGGTTCAGAGGAATTCAAACGCTTAAGTTTCTTGCCGGTGGATAAACGTGATTCTTGTCCAGCGGTGTGTGGTGGAGACGGGGGTGGCAGTCGATTTCAATTATAGTTATGACACGATTAAGCAAGGACGGCAAGAACAACTACTAGCAAGAACAGCTACAGCTACTGCAACAACAACGACAACAACGCCGCCAAACAACGTTAGCAATACAGGATCAGCGTACAAATAAGGAAAGCGAAAAAGGAAATCCAGACTGTAATAAAAATCAGCAAACACAATCAACGCAAATACAATTACACGAGCGCCGAGCGCCGAGCTGGAGCATGCAAGGAAAGCGGGGGGAGTGGGGTGAGTGGGGGAGTGGGGGGAGTGGGGGGAGTTGGGTGAGTGGGTGGCGTGAGAGGAGCGGAAGGAACTCCTCAGCAGGTGGAGTGCAAGCAACTGGGCGGCGTGTGCTCTTGCTGGCCTCTCTCCGCGCTTGGCAGTCGGCAACGAGGTTTGTTAACAAGACACCGCCGCCGCCGTCGTCATCGTCGCCGTAGTCGTCGTCATCATCATCGTCGTCGTCGTCGTCGTCTTCGTCGTCGTCGCCGTTGTTGTCGCTGTTTTTCCTTCCTTTGTTTTCGTGTGGAATGCATCGAGATGCACGACATCTGATAAACGCGCTTTTGATGAAAAACTGAAGGGATTAACGTGCTTCTCAGCCGTTCCCGCCGCCCGCCGCCCGCCGCTCGCCGCCTAGCTGGCAATTTGAAGTTTTATGTGATTTCTTAACAAGATTTCGGCCATTTCTTTGGACGCCAGCTAATGAAGGGTTAAAGACGACGAGGTCCTTCTGTTTTCGGGGGTATTTTCGGTGTTGTTAAGGTGTGAACGGGGTTGGAGACGCGTTGGAGGGCTCGAGAAGGTTCCACGCTGGTACCACGTGGTACGCGCTGAGCGAGTCGACGCAGCTTAGCGGTGGCTGTAGGCGGTTTTATAGCTTCGTAGACCGATTCCTGACAGACGATTGTCACACGCCTTCGGTTTTTTGTTCTATTTGGCTTTTTACACTTCCTTGGTGTTTGATAGCAAGTTTTTGCAGTGAGTTTTAATGAATTTCGACGCGTCAGGTGTTGCTGCTGAACAGGTGGAGGGTGAGGGGGCTCTAAATGTAGCGCGTCATAAGGAAGTTGTGAGAACGATCGACTTAAACTTCCCAACTCCTTCATTCTGAAAGAACAGTAGAAAAACTGGTAGGAAATTCAAGGAAAAAACGATGAAAATCGAATGTCTGGAGCGAAAAACATTAAGTAGAAATTAATCACCTCGTCTACACAGCGCAATTAATTAAATTACTTGCAATTAATTGAAAATGATGGCCACAAACGTCAAATTGACAGTTCGATTTAGTTTGGACTGGGAAAAAATGCAAAATCACAGTAGCGCTCAGAAAAATGCTGACGTTTTAACAACAACAACAATAAAGCCGAAACCGACAGAGAGAAAACAAACAACACACTGAAACAACAACAAAAGCAGAAAACCCATTCGAACCTCTTAATTTGCTCTCTTCTGCTGCTCACCGCTGAAGCCGAACTCCAGCGCCGGCTTGTTACCGCGACAGCCGCGAGTGTTAATTGAGCGCAGGCCGCCGCGTGAGACGTGAAACTGTCAGAAGTCATTTAAATTGACAGGCCGAAGTGTCTGAAATCCATTAGCAGAACTTCTGAAGTCCATGAAGTGCACTTCCAACTCCATTTTCCACGGCAAAACGGCGAGCGATCGATGCAGCGATCGTTATTGATCGCGATGCAGCTGATTTGTTTAATACGCTCCGTAGTCTGTGTAGGAATAACGATTATTTGCTACAACTTAATTGAGGTTTTGAAAGCAGGGATTTTAATTTTAATGCAAGCTCTCCATTAACACTTCGAAGTGCTCAGCGCCAGAATGGCTTAACTACACAATTTTCGCAGCGAGAAACAGAGAAGCTTGAAATCTGAGAATTGTAAAAAAATAGGAAATTTGTGTGTGAGGAAAAAAGTAGTCGATGATAATAACAATATAGGTCATCATATAAAGGTTCGATGATCAGTGATCGATCCGTCTTTTCAGTAAATTTGCTTTATTAGATCACTGAAAAGGTTTTTTTTTGCGCGCTTTTGGCACCGAAGACCTCAACTGTTAGACTGAAATTTTAGATTTAAACGCATTTTGAGCTTCTTTAAGATCAAAATATTTGGAAATTTAGGAAAGTTGTAGCAAAAAAATTGCTTGTTAGCCAAAAATCGCAAGAAATTTACGGTTTTCGGGCGAGAAAAACTTGCTTGGGCCGGAAAGATTTAATTCCAGCGAACACAATAGCAACTCAGCGGGACATTTTCGAGATTTAACTACTGAATTCGGAAGACGTTGGTAGAGAAAGCAAGAAGAAGCAGCTAAAGCGAAACTCCAGCGAAGATTTAGAAGTGATGAAGTGATTTGACTGAAGTCACTGTTACTGCTGATTCGATTGAAGCTTTAAAATAGTGAAGAATTGTAAAGAATCGCACCGCCAAGTGAGACTAATTGACGGAGAAAAGCAGTCAGCGTCTGGACCACACGAAATCCGTTGTTGCCACGCGTAGTTAAGAAAAATCCAACTTCAAACTCTGAACAGCTTAATCTGGCTCACAAACCCGGCGAGCGCCAAAAACGGTCGAGACGAGACACCTTCACCGATCGAGCTCGCAGATCTCCATCAATTAAGCTTACTAATCTAGTTAAAAGCATGAAAACACTAATTTGGGCAATTAAAAACAGTTAGCGAAAGACAATTAAACGCACGTTGAAGAAGGTTAAAAAGGTTAATTAAATGCTTTTAAATTAAACGGTTAGTTTTTCGATTGGCTATCAAAAGCGGAGGAGCTGCGAGAGAAAAAAAAGGGAAGAGAAAATAATTATATAATCGTTGCGTGCAGTGAGTGGCTGCAAAAGAAAAGAAATTACATGTTAAACCTTTTCTACAAACTCAGAGAAATCAAACAAAACCGCCCTGAAAAACCTGACAACTCGCAAGATGAACGAAAAAAAAGGAAAATTAAAAGAAAGAAAAAATTAAAAGGAAAACATCCCACTCTTCTAATAAGTATCCTTCGATATCGGTAAGTATCCCGAATTAAGGATCCACTACAGCTCGCTCTAACCCGGCCTTCGGACGAATTCGAGATGTTAATCAGCTTAAATAGCTACAAATTGACTCTGATCGCGTCAAAATGATGATGCGTCAAAATGATGATGCGTCACTTCGTCTTTCCTCGGAAAACGAAGTATTGAAACAAAAAAGGTTCGCGTTGCGTTTGCTCTCCTTATTTTTATCAACCCACAAATGTAAACAAGTCGGTTCAGCGAGATAACAAGGCAGCCGTTGCGAGAGCGAGGTGTGGGGGGAGAGTTTGGCGCGATCTGAACGCGATCTGAACGCGATCTGAACGCGATTTGAACGCGATCTGAAGGCGATCTGAGCGCGATCTGAGCGCAATCGGTGCCTGAAAAAGTGACAGTAATTCTTGTTTGATCGCGGCGATCAAGTGTGTTGTTGTCGGGCGATCAAGTGTGGCTAATGCGTGCCACGCAGCGCCGCACTTCTCCGCCGAAAGGCCGGAAAAACGAAAGCCGAGCCCGCAAACCTGCAGCGTCACGGTCTTTCAAGCCGCCTCTCCGCCGATCGCATTATCGTCCCCGGCTGCAGCGGCGATCGTTTAGCTGCGACTTCAAAAGCCTGAGTGATTTCAGTGTAAGCTGACTTAATTGACCGTCTGTCTGTTGTCCGTCTGTCTGTTGTCCGTCTGTATGTGTCTGTCTGTTGGACGGCCAACATTTTCAGAGCGCCGCCGGGATTGATGTTTTCATTTTTTCTAACGAAATCAAAATGTGTTGCTCTCAATTTTAAGTGCTGATCTTATCACTGGGAAGGTGGAAAAGGTAGGAGGAGGGGAGGGGAGGAAGTGGTTACCTGCCGTCCAGTGAGAAGGAGGGGGGAACAATTAGTTGTTAAGTAATCGTTTTTGTGAAAACAGCTGTCAGTTGTTTGTTTTCCACTTGATTTTCACATAATTATCTGCTTCTCTATTCAAGTTCGGTACAAAAAACGAGTGCAATTTAGACTTGTAATTCGAGTAACACAATTTTATTTCAAGCAACTTCAGTAGAAATCACGACGAATATATTAACGATTCCGTATTTAATTCCTAATCCTCTCCAAATCGTTCGCTAGAGTTGTAAAATGTTGAAAATTCTAAACTCTTTCAAATATCGAATAACCTTTCTTATACAATAAAATCTCGTTAATTTCTCTTCTCTTCTCTTCTCTTCTCTTCTCTTCTCTCACGACCCTCTCCTCTCGCAATCTTTTACCCTGGTAAGCCAATCAACGCCTTGACTAATTGACCGCTTTGAAGATATCGAAGCCCTCGCTTCCCTCCACCCCTCCGCCCACGACTTCCCTTACTAGTTGGCAACTAATTGCAATTTAATTCAAGGCTTTGCTAGAACGCAAACGCTTATAAGACGCTGAGTGTTGAATGCTTGCCTACCAATCGGAAGGCATAAAAGAGGGTCACACACACACACACACATACACACACACACACGCACACCTACTAAAGTACAGTAATCACTATTCATGTAGCTAATCAAGTGTTACTTAATACTTGGAAACAGTGAAGGAGGAGAGAAAACCACAAACTGGCAGCAGCTCTCGGCCGACTGGGACGGCGTGAGACCACCATGACCACCCACTCCCACCTCCCCCGCGCCCTCCCGTCCCGACTGCTGCAGTTGAAGCGTCTTATAAACGGCTTTCAATTAGCAACGCAATGTTTACGATGTGCTGCAATAAAAATTCTTAGAAAACCTTTTGCACCGGCAGCCGGCAATCAACTCGCCGCCGGCGGCACCAGCTACGAGCTTCCCCTTCCTACTCGTGCTCCGACGCGACGTCCTTTTAAATCATCGAGCATTAAATGCGTTTTGAATTCTGAACGACGGCAGCAAAATGTTACGTGACATGCAAGGAAGTCATTAGCGACGGGGATGCATGAGGGGAGGAGGAGGGGAGGAGGGAGAGACACCCGCAATGGAGTTGATGTGACCCATTCAGTGTTGATATTGGAAAAAGTTTCATTTGAATTGACTTTTTACAGTCACAAGTGATTTCTGGTTGGCTTTCACGAAGCGAGAAGGATGGGAACTCATGTTTGCATGCGAAGGACTTTCATACCTTCAGTTGTTGGTGCGGAAAGGAAATAAAGATCGCGAAAAAATCCACTTGAGTAGAGCAAAACGTAATTAGTTCGGTCTAAAAGAGTTTTAATTCAGCGATAGTAAATAGCTGGGGATTCTTATGGTTCCCACAGTTCGAGGGAGTCGAGGGAGTCGAGGGGATTCATTAACTTTTGATTGTCTTGATTGAGAAGTTGGGAGTGTTCAGTCAGCTTCGACGATATAATTATGCAAATTACATTCATTTTTCTCAATTACGATAGGGAAAAATGAGGTCGTGGTATCAATTTAAATGGGATTCCGGCTTAACTAGACAATATTTTCCATCACACATCCCGTGCATTCATTTTTACATTCCCTTTCTTGCATTTCAGCCGATCTCTCCGACGACGCCACCAATCTGCGCTGCAACATGTCGTTGGCTCACCTGCGCAACATGGACAACCACATGGCGCTGCTGCAGAGCTCTCAGCACAAGAATTCCTTTAGCTTGCACGCAGCCGGGACAGCCGCCCAGCATTACCACCAGCAGCAGCAGCAGCAACAACACCAGCACCACCACCCAGCGCTGCACCTGACACCACCGCCCAACCATCATCTCACCAGTTATGCGAGTTCGGTGATCAACTTTTCAGCAGCAGCAGCCGCTGCCAACAACTCGCTCGTTTATCCGCCACCAGCGCTGCCACCTGCGCCCCTCGACGGCGATTCCAGCTCGAGAAGGGGCAGTCCGTCGATGAGCTCTGATTATCTGAGCTCCATGCATCAGATGGTCGAATCTAATCAGGTGGCGGCACTGCATCACCACCACCAGCAGTTCCACCAACAACTGCAACAGCAACACCAGCATCACCAGCACCAGCAGCAGCAGCACCAGCAGCAGCAACACCAACAGCCATCTCCTCAACCGCACAACTACAGCCATCAACATCACTTGGCCGCGTTGGCCGCTCATGCCCACGCTCAGCAGGAGCACCAGAAACTGGCCAAGTCATCGAGTCAGCAGCATCACCTGCAGCAGCAACAACAGCAGTTGCCCGCAGCCCATCAATATTTTGTCATGGCCGATAATGGCACCTCGATGGGCGATGAACGCTCGACACTCATGATCGACTACGACGAGCGCTCGATGTCGTCGTCGGTCAACGGGGAGGCTGAGACGGAGTTCGGCACCGACGGCAACGTGGATCGAGATGACGACGATGACGACGACGAGACCAAAGCAAATGGATCGGTGCCCATTGATGTAACCTCGCCGAGTTCTCCAATTAAGCGCAAAATGCCCCCCTGCTCCTCGACGCCCTACTTGGATCGCGACGAACGGCTGGACGAACGGCCGCCACGCGATGACGGTGGCTTCGGCCCGACGCCGCCGAAATTAGCCAACGGAAATGCCATCGGCGATAATTATGTGAAAGCGTTCGAGGGTATACGAGCGCGATCTCTGGAGGAGGTGCAGCAGCAGACATCGCTGACGGGAGGCTGCAACAACATGGATCAGTCGATGCAACTGCAATCATTTCAAACGCAAGCGCGGATGGAAGAGTACCGCGGTGCAGGCAACCTAATGGGACAGCAGCAGCAGCAGCAGCAACAACTACAGCAACCGCAGAACGTGCTGCAGGATTCACAGGATCGTCTTAACGACGCGGACAGCGTGGTTAATGGTAGCTGCACTTCCAGTGAGGATCTCAATCAGACGAACTCTAGTGAACCGGGGGAAAAAATCACTTCGGGAAGCGACGACGAAGGTAGGTTGCTGAGATTGTGGGGAGTGGTGAGGGGGTGGGTGTTAGGATCGAGGAGTAGGGACGAGAGGGGACATTTCGGGGAATAAATTACGTCCACAAAAGAAAGAAGAAAGTTTCTCTAATATAAACGTAGCTGTAGTAACTCATACATTTGAAAACCCTATACGCGCCCCATTAATAGGCCTATTTCACCCCTCTATTTCAGCACAAGACGAAAACTGTTCGAAGAAGAAGCACCGCCGCAACCGCACCACCTTCACCACCTACCAACTGCACGAACTGGAACGAGCCTTCGAGAAGTCGCACTACCCGGATGTGTACTCGCGCGAGGAACTGGCTATGAAAGTGAATTTGCCCGAAGTGCGCGTACAGGTGAGTCCGGTTTTTCTTCTCCTCTCCGAGTGTTTGAATATTTAAAATCTTACTTCAGTTATTCACAATCGATATAAATCGGATTGTTCTTCCGGAATATCTTTATATATGTAGAAAAACTCCAGCTACGAGTATAAATGGCGAATATTTATACCCAACTATCTGGCAGGAAATTAAATAATTTCCGTTTGCAATTCATTTTGAAGAAACTGAAATAGCTGTCTCGCAAGAAATTAGTCAGTTTGTTGGTTGGCGTTTCCTTGTTTGCGGCTAAAGTGAGGTTAAAGTTGAAACTTTACTGCGGGGAAAGGAATTGACTTCTTGACTTTGATTTATTTATGTGGAATTTTAATTGAGTTACTTACAACTGTGAGGTTTTCACTTTTGTGGGGTTTTCTGCGTTTTAGTTGGAGCGGATAATAGTTTTCGTCTTTAATATCTTGTTTAGTTCAACCGTAAGACAAGACAATCTCGAAGTAGTAGAGATATTATTGAAGTCAGTCTGGAAGGAGACGCAAATACCTTTACTACTTGAAGTCCATCATGTTTGAGAGGGGATAACTCTCAAAGTTGGTGCCATTATCGAAGGAATGTAGCGCCATTTATGTGGAAACGTCCTGTGATGAAAGTGAGAATCACCTCTAATCTTTTTAGACTTCATAAAAACTCTTTTAATGGTTTTAGTGAAGAGTAGAGAAGTAAATAAAAAAGTTTCTTTCTTTCTTGAATAACTGCAGTATGAACGAAATCCACTCAGGATATCCTCCTCGAAAAGGCCTTTCGCAGTCGACACAGGAAACCCGATAGTCGAATTGATATCAAATTTACGAAAAAGACAAACAAATATTTACTTACTCGTAGCATGACAGACGACATATTAAAAATGAAATGTCCTCCCGCAATAACATCGCAACCGAAGAAATATTACAGCAGTTTAATATGAATATGAACAGGTTCATGTTATTCTCAGCGCTTCTCTTTTTGCATAGACTTAATATTCGGCCACAGAAAGCAAGAAATCATAAACTTTTTAAATGTACATTAAAATTTATGTCTCAATTGCTGGAGGCAGTGATGGAGTTGAAGAGGCGGTGAAACCACAGAATTTGCTTAGCATGTCGGGTCGCGGAATTAATAGCATTTCGTGGGTGGAAATGTTACGAGGAACCTCATAAATTGTGGAGGACATACCACAGGATACACGCTGGCATAAAAGGAATCATTGTGAGGTTGTGGAAGCGAAGATATAAACGTTTGGAAGAATTTTTTTTGGGACAAGGGTTGGATTTTGCCATTTTAGCGGTAACAGGCACTGGAATATAGTCAACTAAGGGAGGGAGGTGAAGGAAGGCGTTAAGTTTTAAAGTAGAATACCGAAGTTTACAAAGTAATTTTTGGGAAAAATCGTAATCAATCAAATTTTTGAATTTTCTGGCAATATACTGTAGAGCAATATTTTTGCACCTTAAAATACCTTAAAATACAATTTAAACCTATTTTAAATCTTGAATATCGCACATTCCAAAGAAAATACAATTTATTTTCATACATCTTCAGAACGCGAAAAATTGTGCTGCACAAAAAATGACAAAGTGAAAATTAGATTTGTTTTGCATTTATTTATCCAGAATTCCTTTGCATTTTCAGCGGAGTCAAACTCTACTTGATACCTTGAGTCTAGCTGGGGGCGTAGAAAGAAAACCTCCTTCCTCTCCCCTCCTTCTCACCACCCACTCTTTTTATATTTCTTAGAAATGCAATTTATTCTGTCAAATAGAGTGAACTTTTTTGTTGCGCTTGAAGCGCCCGCAAAGTATATCGAATTTCGTGATTTGACAAATCAGTTTTATTGACTAAACATTAGATACCCACGGCTAGGGTTTACATAACAACAACAACAACACCGAACACAACAACGACGACAACAACAACGAAGACAACAACAACGACAACAACAACGACGATAACGAAACTAGTAAGAAAAAATTGCTTTTATATCGTCTGAATCACGCCACAAAAGATAGTCAAAGTGTAGTTAAGATACTAAACAAGGAATAAAATACAGTATAATATCCTGCAAAGAAGGACGAATAAGGAGCAACAATCATCGTCGTCGTCGTCGTCTGCCTTATCAGCAATAATAGATGGCGCTTTATGGCCTACAGTACGGCCTCTATGTGTCACTTTGTCAAATTGACACAATTTGACGACGCGCACAATTATTTCCTTGCATTTCGTGATTCTTGGTAGGTGGCTAAGCTGGCTTTGGGAGGCGTAGATCGTCTACGAGGGTTCGAAAGCGTAATGGTGGAGTTTTTAACTTGAACGGCGTGTAATATTCAGTAATATTCCGTTCTAACTTTGCAGCATTAAATGTTCATTCAAAGGGTGAGCAAAGTTGTGCAACGGCTCTGACGGTATAACTCTTTATTAAAAAGTTATACTTAGCTTTTAATTGTAATGATAGTTTAAAAGGCTTAACTAATGCTAGTTTAAAAGTTTTGTGCAACCAGCTGATTAATCTTAGCTGACAAATGAAAAGCTGTCGATATGAGGCACCTGACGTAAACAAATTGCGAACAATAGAGATGGAAGACCTATTCTGTTTGGGTTAAATTCCCCAATATTGAAACTAACTTCTGGAGGGCGTCCGCTTTTGACATGTGAGGCGAGCGATATTAAATCACATGAACGGAGTTTTTCTCTTCGTAATCAATAATTACAGTTTTTGGAAGACAGTATTTCAGATATTGTTATTTACTGTCGGCTGACTTACTGACGAGTGATAATATCAGGAAGGAAAGAGAGGAGTATAAAAATCGAAGCCTAAGGAATTCGGTGTAAATTAGTAGAAATAAACGAAGTATTACATTATAATACGTATCTGTCACAACCCACTGTAAATCAATGAATCGTATGTTGAACTTCATGTGTCATGCGTGAGTTTTGCTCATAAATGTGTCAAAGTGGCAGAAGCTTGCATTGAAATTGGTAATTTTCTTGTAATATATTGAGGTAAGAGGTGGGAGTCAGAGTGCGGTAAAATAATAAAGGTAAAATGATAGCGTGTTTATAGAGAAAATAGTTCTTAATAAGCTTGTTTCGGCGTCTGTCGTAATATCCAACATGATACCTGTTATTTTATCATACCTACCATTGTGTGTAACTAAAATAATAAATGGAAATGCAATAATAGAGCTTATAAAAAAACTTCCAAGAACGTTCCACGCAATAGTTTCGGTTTTTGTAACTTTCTTCCCAACCCCTTGCGTTGCTCACAAGAGCTTTGAGATGAACACTCACTACGAGTCACAAAAACTTCGTTACACATCATCAATCTTCTCTCGCGCAACAATTAGATTTAATCAACATCTTTTTCTGCAAATTAGACGCAGACTTAATTAACCCTTTAACAACACAGCCTTGCAAAAGTACCCCCAATATTGAAAGTGTTATTTATTTTCCATTAACTGCTCACAGCACACCACCCTTCTTCTTCTCTGCTAAGCACCCCTTTCCACCAGCATTTATCGACTCTCACTTTTACCTTTTCTCTCAGCGCTCTTCTAGTCTTCTTCTCTTCTTCCCTCCCCTCGGCCGGGAGAGCGGTTTTGAAAATTGCCAATTTTCTCAATGATTGTGCTTAATCCAGCGCATGATTAGGTACTTCAGTCGACACCACAAAAAGTGCAAAAACCCTAACAACAACAACAACACCAACAACAACAACAACAACAACAACCATATCGCAACAACGTTCTCGTCATTTCAACTGTCTGACATGCGTTATTAACCCTTATATGGTTTTCTACACGACTAAATTGCAACAATAACAACAACAACAACATCAACAGTAGCGGAAGGACGATAGCAAAAACAACCCGTGCACTGACAACAATACCGTTATATCGTCCCGTGAATAGAGTGACAAGAAAAATATTCTCTTAAACGCTCCACCGCGTTACCGCATCGTGGCGAGTTTTTGACATCAATTTTGTTGTTTCTACGCCGCCCTTCTGACGCTTGTCACTTTAATCCAAATAAAATTATTAACACTTAGCCGTCTGTCTGTATCTCGGGGTTTTTTCTGTGTTTCTCTCTGTTTCTCTCCCTCTCTCTCGCTCTCTCTCTCTCTCTCTCTCTCTGTCTCTCTCTCTCTTCTGATAGAATGTTGGGAAACACATGTTCCCGGTCACATCGTCTTGATTTGGGTGGATTTCGTGGAGGGAAGCGATTTACCACGACGCCCGTACTCTGGTTACTTTATTTCAATGAAGTATAAAATAAAACCGTGACATGATAAGCTGGCGTTTAATTTGAAGACAAATGAAAAGGAAAAAATATTAGAAATGGTAGTCAGTTCTATTCTTGTCTTGTGCGGATGCAATCTCCAAATTATGCTGAATGATTGGATGAGACAGCCTTTTTTTCGTAATAACTTTCTTCATATTTTTCTGAATATCTAACAAATTGAAAGAAACTCATAACTTATCGGCCTCTCTTACAAGGACGAGTACCTCAAATTTATAGCTTACTTTGCACTTTATAATTAAGAGATCTTCAAATACTTACTTAATTAAAACCCCTGCATTCAATGAAAACTTAATTAGGCCCTCCTTTTCTTTCCTTTTCTTTCATCCTCTTTTCCTACTTCTCTTTTTCTCCTTCTCCTTTTCTCCTTCTGTTTTTCTCCTTCTTCCTTTCGTCCTTCTGCCTTCCTTTTCAACTTCCTGTACTGCTATTCAACCTCATAATTTGTCACCTTATGTAAATGCTGTAGCTTTATTGAAACAATTACCTGTTATTTTACCTGAAAATCACCCCCGTAATTGTTCCCCTTGTTGTTCTAACTGTCAACATTCTAATAAATTATCTTCTTTATTCGGCTACAAATTACCACCCTCCAACCGGCGTCCGATCGGGCGAACGCCAGCTTAATATATTTACTAAAATTCTATTAAACAGAATAGAAATGCCTACAAATAAGTACGCCAATCTCATGGGATTTCCTCGAAAACGTTTCCATCGACAGTGACAATATTGACTTTTCCAACAATGGCACCCATGAGACCATTTCGCCCGTTGGACCTCGACTCGACGAGGCGTTGATGGACGCTTAAATATTGGGGGGAAAATTTCCTAGTGAAATGACTAACTCAAATGAATTGCTAACAAATTTATCAGTTGAAATGGCTTCTTTGAGCGCCATAACTAGGAAGCGTAATTAAGAAGTCCTGCGGCTCGATTTTGTATCACCACCTGCAAATACAAGGAGAAATTTCAGTCCCGCGTGTATTTCATACCGAAATTGGCGCTATTTTGGAATTCAGACTATTGAAATCCTAGAACTTCTAATACTTTACAGCTTAAAATGAGTTCAAGAGCTTCATATTCACAATTAAAAACACTGACTAATTACAAATAATCTTGTTACATCGAGAAAAGTACTATCAATACCATTTACATTTTAAAACTTCCGGCTATAAGAGTCTCCCGTTTAATCCCCCCAACAAAAGTTACTTTAAATGAAAAGAATTTCATTGTCTGTCACAATCCAGCGGAGCTGTCAATTTAAATCAATACCAGCTTCGACTGTCAAACTTCATTCGAGAGCAGAGATCAATGACGTGTGCCTACTTCGGCACGACTTCAGAGGATGAAACGTACAGTGAGATGGAGTAAAAAAACCCTGTTGCGGACACAGTCTCGCATGTGACGGAATAACAAGTAACCTGCTTATGTTTTTTGAGTGAAATGCTTCTTATAACAACGACAAACACGCGCATGACTTAATTTTATGACAGCTTGAAGCGGCTTAAAATTAACAAAATATGAAGCAGTATTAAAATATTTCTTGTCCTTCTTGTCGGTTGTTTTTTTAACTATAAAGGTGAAGCAGCAATTATGCGGAGCTGTCATAATAACCCGTTAAACATCGCGCTGTCATAATAACCCGTTAAATATGTCATACGATTTGTATGAAAGCCGGTTGTGTTCAAAAATAATTAAATCAACGCATGAATTAATGAATTCCTACTGTTTATTTAGCCCCCAAAATTGATCTCTTTATTCAAATCACCAGCCGTCATCACTAACCAACTCTTCTTCCCCCTCATCAGTCCTCGCCACCCTCCACCCCCCACCCCTCACTCACTCCGACGACTCGAATCCTCGTTGACTACGATTGCGTGCAAAAGTTAAAGTTGGTCAACTTGACTCAACTTTATGTGCCACGTAAGCATTTTAAGTTTCTAATTCAAGCATTAATAATAAATTAATAATACAAAGCAGCCGGAAAATGTAATAAAAGCAATCACTGTGCACACGATAATGAAATTTGCTGCTAATTGCAGAGAATGAACACGAAAAACTGACTGATTCAAGTGTTTGCCGCAGATTGCGGGGTTCCGGGGGATCGAATCTCAGAAATAGCTTAAGGCAAACTTAAGAGTTTTCAACCAAAGGTGACTTAGGACCACGTAAACGGTTTTGAGTAACCTTGTTATGAGGATCTTGTGATAAACGCACATTAAAAACATTAAAAGCGTGTCTGTGTGTCGTCTCGCTCCTTGTGTGCACCAGCAACACAACAGATGTGCAACTCATTATAACGCTGTTAAACGATGAAATTGAATAAAATTCATAACTTCATAATATTTACAAATAAACAGGCACGAGGGCGAAAACTTCCCCCCCGAAAAGCGCGCGCGCCCTCAATCGCGAGGGGAACTTGTCACTCTCGTGACACTTGACTGTTTAAAACGAAAGTATCGGCGGGGAGGGAGTTTCTGTGTGATTGTATGTGTTCAGTGTTTTGTCCTTGATTGATTTTTTAACTTTGAAGTTGTTACTCTTTGAAATTTCAACGCGTATCCTGTTGATACTCATTGCGCTCGATTCCGACAACCTTTCGAAGGCACAGCCAGAGCAGAGCAGAGCAGAGCAGAGAGTCAAGTGCACTGAATGGCACTCGAGGCGTTAAGGACACAAATCGACCGAAAGTTTCAAAAGAGTTTGCAGATACAGGGTGATTTTAGCGGACATTTAATTGAAAAATAGTAAAAAATAAATCACTGTAGAGTTCTAGAATGGCTCAGAGAAATTTTAAGAGAGAGGGAGTGAGAAAGAGAGTGAGAGTGAGAGTGAGAGTGAGAGAGAGTTCCATTTACTTTCCTGGAAACTTCTCTCTTGAAATTCCAGATAATGACAAAATTCAGTAATTTCCAGATGAAAAGCCTCACAAAATCCTCACTTTTGATTTATGAGGCATAACAATTTTTTTTTATTTTGTGGGGACAAAAACAATTGCACAACAATCACTCGCTTGCTATTGCTCTACATTATTTAATCACCCTGTCAAAAGCGTTCATTGCACGCTGCGCTTGAAAAGTAAAAAGCGTAGCAAACAAATTTATTATGTCTTCCGGCTTTCGTTACTTTTTCGCCGACTATAATACAAATGTAATTGCAAATGTAATTTGGCGTAAACCTAATTTTATTGTAGTTGTAATTTCGGGCGTATTTAAATGCGTTCTTCATACACACAAACGCACAAACGCACCGAAAGTGTGGCGGAACCCTCGGGTTCGCAGAACCCTCGTCGCCTTTTCATCCTCGTCGGTTGCTTTATTAAATAAAGTGCGTTGATGTGTCAAGTGAGGTTATGTTTGAGCTGTCAACTCGGGGATGAAATGATTTATAATGACTTTCGTAGGGCTCGCGAGGTTGAAGGGACTGCAAAAAGGAAAACTTACCACAAAAACAACGGCAACAAATCAACAATAAAATGTTTTTAATAAGGAATTTAACAATAATTAGTAAAAAATTACTTTTTTTTCGTTAGAAACTCGTTTCGAAATCTATTTCTTAAAATTTCATCGGTAAAAACGTGATAAATATTTATGTTTACAAACTCTTAGCCACTGCAACGAGTAGTTGCCACGCCCACTCTCCCCAACAATGAATCTACTAGTGTAATTTGTAACGTACTCGATTTACATGAGTTGCATGGAAATTTCAGCACCTACGATCAAACCGGTGCACCGATCGCAGTTACGTGCGACTCACAATAATGGTGTCGGCCACTGCAACTCGACTTTCCGGCGAAAAAAGGGGGTGGTGAACAATTAACACCGCTTTTCACCATTTCAACGAGTGCCTCGTACGCACGAACGAGAACTTCCAGCGAGAGATTTCAACAAGTTTGAGTTCATTGAATGCGCGCTGAAAAGCACTTCGTAAAAAAGTTTTGTTGAAAACCAAAAAGCAAAAACAGGAGCCACAACAACGGCAACGGCAGCGGCAATAACAACAAAACATAAAAAGGCATCTTTGTTTCAGGAAAAAAGTCCTTTCATTGCCGGCTTCTGAAATGATTTCAATAAAGCGAAAAAACCGAAGAACAATCAAATAAAACACCCGCACATTCTCAGACATCTGTTCGGACCGCTAATAAAATTGCTATGAGATCCTTTGTTAATTGCCGAGGTGACCGGAGAGGGCTGGGGGTGCATTTTTGGTATTTTGGTGGGGGTGTATTTTTGGTATTTTGGCGGGCGCAAGAAATCGGGCTAATTATGCATGATCGCAATAAGGGTTGCTTGCTGGTTGATATAAACATTCGGAAATTTCGGTTTTTACAGAATTTTTTACACAGCAAAAAATGTCACATTTTTGAAGGACTTTGAATGCGAAAACCAACCAACAACCACGCTGGTTATTGCTAATTTTAGCATTTAAATCCGTCTTTATTAACCTCATCGCTGTTTGTATTCACGGGTGCGGCGTCTTCTGTTTTCCTAATTCAAATCACGTGTCTCGGCTTAGTTCGCCGGCCTCCGATTGAAGAAAGCGGAGAACGCACGGCAACGACTTCCTCCCGGCCGTCAAAAGGACAACGCGTGCACGCACACTGCGACACACTCTGACACATACTCACGCACGTTTCGCAACTTAAATTACACACGCAGCTTAAACATCCACGCATGCCACGATTCGCAAAGTTGGCAAGGAATGAGTCAGTCAGTGAACAAGAAAAGCATCGCGACGCGCAGTCGAGTCGAGGAGATTTTGTTTTAAAAGCGATGCCGATGCCGATTGAGGCGGCTCGACTCAATCAATGTGAATCAAGAGCATCTTCGGCGAAGCAACAAGCCGAACAAAGCCGATCCTGTAATTGGATGCCACTGCGGCGAGCCGACAAAGGATAATAAGGACAGCTAAGGACGGTGGATGGAGCGGAATAAAAGAAGACAGAACTGCGGAGCGGGGAGAGGAAAAGTCGGGGAGGCGCGGTTGTCTCAAGATTCGTTCGAGGCTCGTCTTTTGTTGACGGCTCTGAAAGCCGAGGCGGCTGATTGCAAAGCTCGTCCGCGATTATTGCGTTTTAATTAATTGCGACACGCGGTTGACCTTCGGCAAGCTTTGTCGGCACGCAGGATAATCAAGGATATGCGGGGCATACGCACAAAAAGGTCGGATTATGATTTCCAGGATGAAGAATAAGCGGAGACAGAGTGAGACACTGAGTCCTTAATATGCAGTGAAATTCCTTCAGAAGAATTTTGTTCAAAATATGCAATCCTATTGAATTTTAAGTGAATAATTATTAAAAACTACTAAAACTAAACAATTTTAACATCCTTAAAAGTTACTCACCTACTCATTCCTTCCATTCTCTCACTCACAAAACTTTTCAACGCCACTTCATTGAAAAATCAGAAATCAGAACAAAAAAAGTCACATGACTTCAAGCGAAAAACAGACGCCGCTTTCCTTCCCGCGCAAGTGTTGAGCTCAAATTAAATACGATATAAATATGACGGCAAACAAATGCAACAAAAACAAGGAGCAGCAGGAACAGGACACCCGGCACCGGAAGAGGGTTGCTAATAACGGTTTTTTCAGTTGTTTCCGCGACATCCGAAGTTGGTATTGTCGTGAAATGTAATGTTAGACGCAACACGCTTCACAACAACAACAGCAACAGCGACAACAAGAACAAATTGTAGCAAAACGCCGGAGTGGCAAGAGGGGTGCGCGTGCCCCTCAAGCGCTACCCTGCCAGCGCGTTCACACGAGAAAAGAATTCGAGAAAATTGCACTGTGAAAACCTGCAGGACTTCAATGGAGTTTCTCAGCTCTACTTTTGAGGTGCAGAACTGTGAACTTCTTCTGCTGCCACTGCAGTTGCTGCTGCTGTCCGTCAGTTTGACGTTCTTGTTGTTGACATTTCGGGTGACGGCCGAACGGAAGGGCGGCGTTTGTTTTACGATTGAATTCTTTTCTCTCTTCTTCCCGATGACATTTGGAAGTCGTCGTCGTCGCCACACGTGGCGCGTATTTAATTAGCTCGGCTTCAAAGCGATCACGAGGAGGAGGCGGAAGGAGCTGCTGCTGGCTGCTGACTGCTGACTGCTGCTGCTGTCGGCGGTCCATATTTTGTCCCACTTAATAAGCAGTTAAATCGACGACAAACACACGCGTTCCAATTCAGTCTCTCCGGCGTGTCGCCCGCCGATTCTCCGGGGAGAGTCAATAAAATTGGCAGGCCGCAGGACAAAAAGGACGACATTCGTTAACTTGCTACACAGTAATTAATAAAATACAACCTTTTAGTTGCCGCCGGCGATTCAGACAGCGACGTTTCTAGTGACGTTTTAAAGCCTCCAAGGCGGTCGTCATGGCAGCTGTGGAGCGCTACAAGTTGTAAGGCGCGCTTCACCTCCGTCCTGCCACATTTTTAACCTCATTTCATTGTAATTAAATTTCAACGGTTGGATGCTGCACTGGACTTTATACGCGCAGACGCAATGACTTGCGAATGATGTTGGATACTTTTTGGGGGATACATTTTGCGGTCCATTTTATAATGCTTGCAGTGAAGGGGTGAAGGGGTGAAGGGGTGAGGTTTTAAAATGGCGTTCTCTTTTAAGGAGAAATAAGTCAAGAGGGCACACGGTTGCCATTTTTTGTTAATTAATTGCCGCGTTTATTAAAGGGGATCTAAAGTTAATCTTAGCCTTAATTAAGTCAAAAATGGTTGAAAACTAAAATCTTCCACCTAATATCTCCCATCTGATATCTTCCAGCCGAAATCTTCCACGTGATATCTTCCACATGATATCTTCCACCCGATTTCTTCCACCTGAAATCTTCCACCCGATATCTTCCACCTGATATCTTCCACGTGATATCTTCCACCTGATATCTTCCACCTGATATCTTCCACCTGATATCTTCCACCTGATATCTTCCACCTGATATCTTCCTCCTGATATCTTCCACCCGATATCTTCCTCCTGATATCTCCACCCGATATCCTTCACCCAACAACACCACGGATGACGCAAGTGAAACTCATCGATCAATTGAAATGTATAAAATTTTCATTTTATAACCAATTTTCGCTGTAAATTAAAAGCCAATCATTCCACAAATCAGTAAACGAAGAGAATATCGGCAAAAGATTGAAGAGTAAAAATTGTGTAACGTTTTAAAATAATTAAAAAGCGAATTCATACGCCGAGCTGCAATTCGTTTAGTTGTAATCAATTTAATTACTGTTGTTGTAATTGATAGTTCTGCACACGCAAAGTGCAGCAGAGACTTTACACAAATTTAATTGTACCCAGTTAGGTACACCCTACGGGCGGTCGCAGCACTACACCAACCAAACCAAAGAGCCGCGCAGAACTTTATATGCTGTAGTTCTCGTTTTTGATTTCCTCCTCAATCACTTCGTTGCGTTGCATTCAATCGTATAATTAAACGCCTTGCATGGCGTCCGTGCGCGCTACCTTCGCCGGTCCCATGCGGCGAGCGAGGATATTGATAGGGGCGCCTAGAAGCAGCAACTACGACGGCTCTCAACTCCCAACAAAGGATTTAATTGAATTAAAAGCTGAACATATTTCTCGCTGCATTAAACAAAAAGCGGATTTCATTCTCTTGACTGGTGGTAATAATTTTCGTACCGAATTCGAAGACAGGGGGACTGCAAAACTTCCAACGTACTTCCAAATGTCTGCAGACAGGTAGAAAAGTATTTCACATGTGTTCGTCGCATGTCATTCCCTCTTTTATGCTGACAAACAGGAATGCAGCCGAAATTATGACATTTTTGACAGCTCCAACCTACGTAGCCGGCGGCTTCACGCAGATTGCGGCGGAGCGCAGGAACAGCCGCATCCTGCACGGAAGCTATTTCTGTGCTTCTGCACTGCACTCCGATCACTCCTTCTGCTCGCTGCTCCGCTTAGTCTCCCGCCGCCGGTTTCACTGCTCTCCTGCTGCCGGTCTCATCGCTCTCCTGATGCCGGTCTCATTGCTCTCTCTCTCTCTCTCCTTCCTCTCGTTCCGTTCCACCGCCTCTTCGCAAGTTCTCAGCTTCTCCCCGCCTCGACGTCTAAGTTAGAATTGAAATTAAATTAAACAAAACAAAGCGCAGAGGAAATATTTTAATTAGCTAACGAACCGACAAGGATATTAATTTACACAGGAGCCAAGACGTTGTGGAAGGATGGCGTGCAGTGCGGCAGGCAGCCGCAAATCTCATTGAGACACACAAAAGCGAGGAATCGAGTAATCGAGAAATCAATGAATTCAAGGAGGAACAGAAACGAAATAAAAAGAATTAATTGAGATTAGCTAAGATAGAAGTTGGAATCCACTTCATTTATAAGTTTTTAAAAGTGTTTCAGAACTCCGTTTTAGAGTAACTTTTTAATTTAAAGCAACTTTTTAATTTAAATCGGAAATAGCGATTTTAAAGTCACATTATACACTTTTAGAACTGTTTTAGAGCGATTCTGCAACTAGCGACTGTAACATCCTTTCGTCCTTAATGAAATTAATTGCAATTACACTTTCCAAGTACAGTTTTTCCTTAGAAATGAAGACTTTAACGCGTGTATAAACCCACCCACCGTGTAAACCCAGCGAAAACTCGCTCATTATCGCTCAAAACAGTAAACAGTGACTAGAAATTAAACTTCAAAACTCTATTTTCTACTCTGTTGCGAGGATAATCAAGAAAATCTCAAAGTTAAGGAAAATTACATTTTCAATTTAAATAATCGGAGCTTGTTAAGCATTCATTAAACTTTCGCCGGAATTCAAGGAGAAGATTTTTCTCACACGCAAGAGAAGAAAAAGGAGGAGAAGAAGAAGAAGAAGAAGAAGAAGACGAAGAAGAAGAAGACGGAGAGGAAGTAGGAAAGTGTGAGTGTCTAACAAAGAGGACACAAGCTAAATAATGAGATCAAGGATAACAACAAAGCAACAGCGGCCACCTTTTGAACTTAGCAAGAAAAAGTTAAGAAACTCTCAAACGGGAGAAAGTTTGTTCTCCGGAATGAGTTGAGGGGCAGAGGAAAGAGAGAGGGAGGCATCAAAATTTACATCTCTACTATAAATTAGTTGAATTTCCGGAAGGTAAAGAAATGATTTGCATTTGCGGAGCGACTCTGCAGGTGGTGATGAAGTTGTGGAATCACACAACGCGGCGGTGAAGAGAGATCTGCTGGGAACACGTTAATAACAACAAAAACAACCAACAGCAGCAATAAAAACAACAAGCGCAACCGAGCAGCCGTAAATTTGCAACTTTTACGCACATCAAAAGAGGCAATAAAAGAACTCAAATCCAGTTCTTCCTCTCGCACAGAGAGAGTGTTGAACAGCAACAAAGAAGTCCTCCCCACTCTCCCTCTCCCGGAGTGCCGTTCACTTGCTCTTGCTTTACTCTTGTGTGTTAAAAGTCAATTTTCCAATTTGCAAAACTGTCAGAAACATTTGAAAAGCAATTTGTGGCGCTTTTCTGCTTAAGCTGTGCGCGCCCCTCCACCGCCCGCTGCACACTGGACGCGACCCGCCGCTCTTTCCGCGGCCCCTCCGCCCCCCCCCCCCCCTTCTTCGCCTGCTTCTGGTGAAGAAGTTTTCCAATAAAATTCGAAAGGACTTGCGAGCCGTCCAAAGTTTATAAAAGAGATTAAAGTTGAAAGCTAACTAAAAGTTGACGGGGAGCGCGTGGGGATGGCAAAGAGAGCGTGGGGATGGCAAAGAGAGCGTGGGTATGACAGAGAGCGTGAGAGAGCACGAGAGAGAGAGAGAGGAGAAACGCAAAGTTGCGGTGGAGCAGTGAGTGGGAGGGGCGTGACGTTGTAACGCCCACTGAGCAACAAAGAAGCTGCAACATCATTTTCTCTTTTCCACTCTCTTTCCCTCCTTCCCGCTCCGACGCTCTTTCGCAAGCACACACACACACACACAGACACACACACACACACAGACACACACACACGCGCGCGCACAGAGAAAAGCATCGCATTTTCCGCATCAGAGATGAAAGTTCAAAAGTGGTTGTTTGTTCTCACCACCGCCACCCCCTCGCGATGGCCAGCGGGTTGGTTGTTTGTTTTGTACGGCGCGAGGCGGTCGGGAGTTGGGTGTCGTGTGTCTGAATCTCCGTCTGAGCGGATTTTATTGCCCTCGTTTCTGCTCGATGCTGGGCAACTTTGAGAGCAACTGCGAATGAACTTCTGTGTGTGTGTGTGTGTGTGTGAGTGTGCGTCGGTCGTGCAACTGTGTGTGTTCGTTTTCATTATGGCGCACCATGAATGGAAATTACAAAATTGATTTTGATGATTTAATTAAAATGAAGAAGCGAGCGCAAATTATAAACGACAACGTTGATGATGGCGGTTTGGCTGAGCGAGAGACGACGAGTGGCTGCGGATGCAGATGAGGGGAGGAGTGCGCGGCAGGACGAGCCAGGACGAGGCAGGACGAGGCAGGATGGTGGGGAAGAGAGGATCCACACGAGTGTCAGAATAAATTTATCGCAATACAGGGCTCGTCAGGAATTCGCAGGAAAATTACAGAAATGTGTGAAGAACACCCAGTTTTTTCCATCCTCGTTAAGTCATCGCTGAATGCCGGACTAATTTTCTAATTAAGCTCGCTAAACGAGTTCAGAGTTCTAAATCAAGTTAACGAGGGCAAAATAATAAATTAATTAATGTTGCGAGAAGTAAGAGCAAAAGCAACAACAAACTCAATACCCTCCCACACACACACACACACACACACACACATCAACCCATCTGAATTTCTGGCATTTGAGAGGCGCATCTGCGAACGAGGAAAATTATAGACAGACGGACGGACAGACAGATAGACAGACTGGCAGACAAGCGACAGCAACAGGATACAAGAGAAACTTGATTTCCAACTAAATGAACGTAATTACGAGGAGGATAACAACAACAACAACAGCAACAACAACAACGGCAGTCATAATAACTGAGAGACGCTGAAACAAAATGGCGTCATGAAAGCTCAAATTAATTATGATGAAAATAAAGAGAAGATTGAGTAGAAAAACCCGCCATGTTGTTACTAGAAATTAACATAACGGAAGAGTGGAGAGAGGAGGAGAGAGAGAGGGAGAGGGAGAGAGGGAGGGGAGAATAGGAGATAGAGAGAGAGAGAGAGAGAGAGAAGATAGGTGAAGATGCAGCGTGAATTAAATGCAATTAGCGCTGAAGTTTTAACAAGAATTAGCAATCGTGAGCGAAGAGTGCGGCCGCGGATTTAAAGGAGGACAAAATTTGCTTACCATTAAATGCCTGGATAGAATATTAAAAAAAAAAAAAAAAAAAAAAAAAAAAAAAAAAAAAAAAAAAAAAAAAAACTTTAACTTTATTAAAATAATTAATTCGTTCTACATCCACGAAATAATCGCTGTTTTCTTCTTCTTTCTCCCCCACCTGCAGGTCTGGTTCCAGAATCGTCGCGCCAAATGGCGTCGCCAAGAGAAGTCGGAAAGCCTGCGTTTGGGTCTCACGCACTTCACGCAGCTGCCGCACCGCTTGGGCTGCGGCGGCCCCGGACTGCCCGTCGACCCCTGGCTGTCGCCGCCGCTGCTCTCCGCCTTGCCAGGTAATTAGCACGCGCACCCCCCCACCCCCCACACCGCCGCACACCCACACACACACCCACCCCGTCACATTTATGACTAAATTTCTAGTTTTTCTCTTCTCGCCTCGCACCTCGTCTCTCGCCAGGTTTCCTCTCGCACCCGCAGACCGTCTATCCGAGCTATTTAACGCCACCGCTTAGTTTGGCGCCGTCCAGCCTGGCGATGAGCAGCCTCGCCGCGATGGGTCACCACGGCCACCACGGGCCGCACACGCTGCACATCGGGCCGCCCGCGCCCCATCTGGCGCCACCGCAGCTGCAGCAGCATCAGCATCAGCATCAGCCGCCGCCGCCATCTCAGTCTCCGTCTCAGGCGGCGGCTCATCATGGCGTCCACTTGTCTCATCTGTCGCCGCATTTGGCACGCATGTCGCCGCAAGCCCTCGCCACAAGTTCGCCGCAGCTGAGCATGTCGTCGTCGGGCTCATCGTCGGTCTCATCGTCGGCCGCATCGTCGGCCGCTGCAGCGTCGTCCATTGCGGTGGCGGCGGCGGCGGGCAACAACTCTGCCGCAACAACAGCGCTGATGTCACCACCACCAGCAGCAGCAGCAGCAGCAGCAGCGTCTCACTCACACACACCGTTGCAGCCGCTAGCGTCGCTCGTAAACTCACCACACGCGGCCGCCGCCTCCTGCGTGTCGCCGTCCTGCTCGCTGCCGATGGAGCTCCTGCCGCAAAATCTGACCACAGGCAGCCCCACTGCTGCGCCGGAGACAACAACAACGGCGATGCTCACGTCCACGGCCACGAATGCCGCACTTTCGCCGGCGTCTAAATGTGCCTCGTCTGCGTGCTCCACCTTGAACGCCACCTCCTCCTCCCACTCCTCCTCCTCCTCTTCTGCCTCCTCCGCTGCGGCCAACATCGATGTGGTCGACGTGGGCCGCGACAGTCCGGTGCCAGCGACTCACGTCAGTCGTCACGCTTCGCCGCCGCAGCCGCAGGCGGGCGACATCCGCTCCAACTCGATAGCGACGCTGCGCATCAAAGCCAAAGAGCATCTGGAGAGTCTCAGCAAGGGCTTGGCGATGGTGTAGAGTGTCGCCGGGGAGGGGACGAGGGGGACGCATCCCCCGCGAGTATTAAAGCTGCTGATGAACTGGTGAATTTTCTAGCTACTCGTCAACGCTGAGCAGCCAGCGATTGACTGGCTGGGTTGGCAGCTGGCCACCCGAAATACAAGCGGGTCAGCCAGACCCCGCTGCGACGCTCTACACTTTCGAAACTCGAGAAGTGAAATAAAACGCAGAAGACTAAATTAAATACGGCGACATTTCAGTTTAAGTTTTCTTAATGTTGAAGAAATCAAATAGAAATCAAAAATTTTAAGAGTGACTTTAAGTGGAAAACGTCGATATTTCAGTCGAAGTTTGGGAAATTTGCACTGAATTCCCGCGGCAGTTTCAAATTTCGAATTCTGTAATATTCATTAATTTAAAAAGTAGAGTTACGTGTATTTAGATTCTCTGTTCTGCTAGAAATATTATTAATATTATAATTGATTATAATGAAAATTGTCAATTTAGAGGTGCAGAAAAATTGAAAAATAAATTCAACTGCAACTGTGTGCAAAAATATGAATTCGAATGAAATTCATTCAAAATCTTCGATTTACTTTTGTTGAAATAGCAAATGAAGTTAGTAGGGTGTCTGTATTAGTAGGGGGTATCTGTGTGTCTGTGTGTGTGTGTGTGTGTCCTTCAAATCCCTCAGCAAGGACCTGCATTAACTACTCCGCGGGGACGGAGGGCGCGGGTGAGCGAGGAACGCTAAAAACTAAATGGATTTCAATTTCAATTAAATAATTAGGCGACTATCAGCAGCCCGAATCAAACCGAAACCGGACGCATATTTCACACGCACGCGCGCACACACACACAAACACATACATACACTCACTCCCACACACACATAAACACACTCACACTGCCAGAAACAGCCGAGTGATATCAGGAAGCGCGACATCGAAAGGCAAAAAAGCGAGCCAACACTTGCTGCACTCGTGTGTTGACAAAAAGCGTTGACAACGTGAAATTAAATGCAATTACGGGCTGGAATGCAAATGACTAAATGCGAGCGTAACAAGGACGTGCCGGGGCCGCGCCGCCGGGACGAACGAAGGACGAATTGAAACAAAAGCGTAATTGATTAGCGCATTAAAAGCCGCGTGAGAGCGCCTTCAACACGAGAGCCAACAAGGGAGCGGGAGAGAGGCAGAGGGAGACAGAGAGATTGAGAGAGAGAGAGAGACAGAGAGAGGGAGAGAGAGAGAGATCAGCCTCCGTCCTCCGTTCCGCGACCGTTACAATCGCTTTGTCCGGCTCGCTCACTGTCGCGCCGCAATTATTAATAATTAGGTACACCGGAGCCTTATCACTCGCAACAAATCGCGGCGCGGGCACATTAAAGTGAAACTCCTGCAGACGCTGCAGGACACTGGCAGGACACTGGCAGGATGTGCGTGCCTGTGTGCCACCAACTGTGAAAATTACTGTGTGCGCGCTTTTGAAATGCAACTTTTCAAGCTGCTTTCCTGCTCGGGTGCGCTTCGATTTCAGCATTTTAAGGACGAATAATTCGATGTAGCGACGAGCAGAGCGGAGAGCGCGGTGGGGTTCGCATTTTGGAAAGCCATGAAATCTCAATTCGGCGTGAATGTGTGTGCACTTCAATTTGATCTCGAGAACTTGATTTCGCCCGCGTCTCCGTCCTCGTGTTGTATTTTTCGATCCTGATATCGCATCGTGGACTTCCATTCAGATTTCTTAAACTGCCATTTACGTCATTTCGCTGAATTTCCCCTCTCTGAACTCCGTTTCTTTGAGGTCGAAGTTTATATCTACAATTTGAAGTTTGGCGCGCTGCAAGGCTGTCAATTGTTTGCCAGATGTGTCGGCAACGCCAGCGAATCCTTGCTCTGCTTGGATGTCATTAATACGTTCGTTTTTTTCATGTCCTTCTCGTGATAATCTTGAAATTGTTGTTCCTGCAACGAGAAAGCAAATTTGGTAAAAATTTATGCAAGGAAAAAGTGAAACAAAATTAAAAAATAGAGAATTACAATTTTTTCCGATTAAAAAAATTTACTGGTTTTTGATGGTGATGAGAAATATGTTCTTGGTGGTGGTGTTGTTGTTGTTGTTGTTGTTGCTGCAACAAATCTAGCAGCAGTTTTTCTTCTTTATTGTGTGAAAAAAATGCTTTCACAGCATGCATTTCTGCTCAAGGTTTCGATCTCTGCTAAGCAAAGTAGAACAGCGCCCTCTGTGAATTCAAACGTGTAATACAGAATTCACCACGTTGAGACTAGCGAACACTAGATGGCGCCAATCTTAACAGAAAAAAGAAGAAAATTATTCAAAGATTCCAGACTTTCAAAGTCAGTCATTCTCGCCAAAGAAGACAAGAAGATTTTTGTTAAATAAACAAAATTAATTTTGCCAAAGAAGAAATAAAAAGTTAAAAATAGTGATAACTGTTTCTTTTAATTAAAAAACTAAAACTGATTCTGAAATATTATAAAAATGTCAGTAAAAACAGAAACGGAAAATATAAAACGTTTTAATTGTATTAATTTTGTTGAAATTAGATAAATTAAAAAAATATTTTATTAATAAAATTACAGATTCATTCTCACTCACAAATTGCAATTTCAATTCTAGTTGAATTTTTGGATCTTCGTAGAAAATGTTAGGCAACCATTAAGAAATCTAAATAAGTGAAAAAAAAAAACTTAAGAATCGCAAAGTAAAAAATGAAAATAATCGCAACCATATAAGGCAAAATTTTTTGTCGCGAGTGGTTAATTTTATTTTTTGAGAAAAACCAACAAAAGCACCACCAACAGCTGTTCGGCATCAGCAACAAAAGTGAAACGTTGGCGATAAAATTAGATCGTCGAGTAAGAATTGGCATTCGTATCGATCGACTCATTTTTCTCAATGAAGAAAGCGAAACAAGAGCAAGAAGACGCCGCACGGTGATCGTGAAAACCGAAAACCGAAAACCGTGTGGAGAAGAGCAATCGGCACCTAAAAATAAGACGACGAAAAATATACAAACTTGGAGAGCACTTGGAAAAACCGCAAGCAACGCCAACACCAACAATCGTCTTTCTCATCTCTTACTTAATACCTCTCAATTTTTGCGCGCTACATCTCATCTCTTGCTGAGAGAGCATCCTGCTCAACTCACGAGAGCTGTAAAAAACCGTCAGCGAGTAACTAAAAATAAATCAAAAAACCGCAGGGGGCGGAAAAATATATTTCTCCCTACTAGAACGCAAAAAGAAAAGAAAACAGAAATATTTGTTTTAAAGAAATCAAAATTAGAAATTTTACATAATAAAAACCAAAACGGAACGAGAAATTCGAAAGAGCTCAACATTTCTTTTCAATATTTATGCTCACAAAGCAATAATTTTATTTTTAAAATGTTTGTATGCGAGTGCGCAAGAGAGAGAGAGAGAGCAGTTTGCCGTTTCCACAGAATGTGTGCGTGTTTGAGGCTGAAAGCGTTGAGCAGCACGATCAACACGCAGAGAGGAAGACGACGACATCATTAACCGTCCATGTTTCGCACCATAAAAGTCCGTGCGTCACACCGACACGAAATTAATTCGAAAAACTTTCGGAAAATATTTCTAAAATCGCCATTTAGAAATAGAAGTCAATCTGAAATTTATTGGCGAAGAAAATATGAGAAAGAGAAGTCTTTCTTCATTATATTTCCTTCTCTTCCTTATAAAATTAATTATTAATTATTAAAAAAATTTCAAAATTAAATATACAAAAAATTTTTATTTTAATTTTTTAATCATTTTTTGTTATATTTTTTGTCATTTTTTCTCTTAATTATTTGAATTATCATAATTGTTTCTGTTTCACACACCTCACAAAATTCACCACCACTAACAACAACCCTCTACCCCCTCCTCTCACACCCCCTTCCCAAAAACAACCATAAGAAAACACGAAGCATTTTCGATCTCACCGCAATCGTCGTTGGTCGCATTCGTCGCAGGATAAACGAAGCCCGAGGCCAATTAGTGAGTCAAGCTGGCAGAGGACGGAGCAAGGATAACAGCAAGGACGATGAGCGAGTGTTTATTCAGTCGCTTAATATAAAAATATCGCAAATAATTGAAACAAAATTGACGAAATTGCTAAATCGAAACTTAATAAATTCTTGCCAGCGCACACGTCTCCACACGCACACACACACGCACACACACACACACACATGTCGAATAACAGCTACTTTAGCTTGTGCTAACGATATCCTGTTAACCTCACGCACAACAACAACAACGGCAACAACAACAGCAACAACAACGAGCTGTTTTAACTAGGCACGTGCAAACATTTACTCGCTGGAAGAGTTGCAGCCGAGATTGAGATTTATTGGCAACGCCAGGCAGGGCAAACAAGTTGATGCGTGATGCCCGCTGCCCGCTGCCCGCACACCCTCGCGTAGCCGTGCACACGCCGCACGTCCTTCGAGTCAACATTGACGACACAGTGAGACGACGAACTGTGCGAAATATTGTCACAGTCGTGCTCGGTGCGTCCTTTTTTGCGCTTTTCACTGCCGTCCGTCCTTTTCAATGTGATCTGTTGTTGTTGCTAGGCTATTTCCAACCTCACCGACTCGTCACTCGCTGACTCTGATATAAACAAGGCGAACCTTTTATCCTGGCAACCCCTGTCAGAGCATCCTTCTCGGGATGCCATTCCACGCGCGCCAAACACTTTTAAGTGAGTTAAAGAATTTTTATTAAGTTGCATTTTGGCATCTCAATCGTCGGATTTCATGAACTCGTTAATTTGCGGCGACTCGCTGGGCGTGCGACGCAATGGATTCCGGGGTTTGCTTTTCGGATTTTGATTCTGAAGCTAATTTGACAGCGGCGAGCAGTGGGACGGAATGAGTTTGCGATGATCAATAAAATTCGGTTGTAAAATTCCAAATTTCTCAATTAGTAATTGTAAATGTAAATTCTTTATTAATGAAAATTCCGTATTAAATTTGTACTTCCCAAAAATGTGTTAAGAAAACTTTTGAAAAACCTTTAAAATCAAGGCAGGATTTTCTCGTGTGCTGGATCGTTGATGTGCTGGTATCCCTCCTCGCACTCAATTGCGCTGTGATGTTGATGTGGCGACGCCTCGCCGCTGAAATGGAATTAATGAAAATCCTTTCAGGACTTCAGCGCGCCGAAACACGGGGCGGGTGTAACATTCACTGCACCCCCAAAAGAGCTACAAACGAGCTACGAAAAGGACCACCGAAAAGGGTCAGCATCGAACAATTGAGGGCCTCCTTTCGCTGCCCTCGTTTCCAATTAAATTTTCCCACAAAATGCGACAAATTGTTTTGGTCAACGCATTGCATTCTACGATTTTATTGGATTTGTTTCAGTCTCGAATTGTTTCAGCTGAAGGATTCGGCTTTTCACAGGACGTCCTCGCGTCCTCTCTGTCATCATTTCGGGCCGGACGCGTGTGAATTGTAGACCGATCAAGGATGAGTTGTTCGCCAATGAATTGTTTACGATTCAATTATCCGAGATTTCCAGCAAAACCCTTTCGATGAAGTGTTAATAGAGCGATTCTGCACTTTTCACGAATTCAATCGCAAAGCAAGAGAGTTTCTGCTCGGTATTTATGTTGATGTTTATCGGATTTTAATTAGCTGTGAAATGGAAGATTAGGGCGATGAATTAGTGGACATCAGCTGTCCAGTTGTTCTCAACTTAAATACCCTCAAATAGTATTAAAAACTAACGTGGAAAACCTCAATATCAAATAAGAAAACGTTGTTGTGTAGAAATTCGGAATACGGAAGACACAACTTTAACTTTTTCTATCATTTGCGAGGAATAAACGCAGCTTACGTTAAATAGAAAAGTGAAAAGGCTTTTCATTCCTTTCTTCTACGAATACATTGCAGAGGAGAATGAAAACTTTTCATTCCTTTATTCTTTTCTTCTCATTTAATGAAGATTAATTACAAATGAGGTAATTTTAAGTTTTATATTTTAAGATATAAAATGAGTAAAAAGTTTCCAAATACAAAATCTATTTATACACCGTGATATTGCAGCAAATGGCTCTTCATTCGTTTGGGAGCCGCGTAACCCTCTCAAGATGCTTTTGTTGCCTCCATATGCTTCCACCCGCGCCTCACCAATCCAAGACCAACTTTATTTACGTGTTGACCTAATTGAAATCCGTTTTCATGCATTAACATCAAAATCCAATCCATCCAGTGTGTGGAATCCCTTAAACGTGCAACGGAAAGAACTCAAAAAAGTTCTTTACAAAGAAATTACAATCATCTAAATCTGGAAAATGAAGACTTTTTAGAGCGAAGCAGATGGGGGGAAAATAGCACGAGTGGATTTGAAGATGCGTAGTTTTATTAATGGTGTAAATGGCGTAAATTACGGGGTGTTAAGAGTTGAGCAATAAAGTGCAACTAACGAAACAATGAAATATTTTAAGAGGCTCTGAACGAGACGTATAAAAACTCAAATGAACTCAGTAGGTCAGTGGGGAGCTGAGATTATCAGAAATTATTTTCGGAGGGACTTTATCTGAAGTAGATTGAGGTTTCTCTTTTAATAAGTAGGTTGTGTGACACCTAAAATTTACCATTTGGTGGAGAATTTAAACCCCCAAAAAATGCTCGATCTGTAGACGTGTCACTGCCCGAACCAGAGTTGTGTAGTTTAAATACTCGTACACGTCCAAATACCATTACAATCGCCAAGTACTTTAAAAATAAGTGCAACAAATACAAATTTCTAAGGTTTTTTCTTAAACACATCAATTATAATTACTTCCAAGTATCAAATACTTCCTTAAATGAAACTACGTACTTTTAATTACTGCAAACATCTTTAAAAGCTGTAAATGCTGTAAATTCCTTCAAGTATTATTCAGGTGTTGACAGTAAATGAAGTTATTTACATTATTTTAAGTATTTAAGAATACTTGGAAGTAAACGTATTTATATAAAGTATTTGGCATTGGAATTACAAGTACTACTGGGTGTTCAAGTACAAGTAGAAGCAGTTTGCACTTAACGAATCAAATATTATTCAGATACTGAGAGTATTTGAAGGTATTTACAGTATCTCAAAGTATTTGAAAACACTTGGAAGTAAATGTATTTAGAAAAAATACTTGGTATTTGAAGTATAAGTACAACTGAGAGTTGACAACAAGCAAAAGTTGTCTTATGATCCTCATTTTAAAATACCTTATAATTTTCTAATAAGTAATTTAATTGTAATTACTTTGTAATTGTATCTAATTATCCAAAGTAATCCATGCTTTACAACTCTGAGTTTAACTTAAAATTTTTTATTAAGTAATTTAATTGTAATTACTTTGTAATTTTACCCAAATAACGAAAGTATCAATACTTAACAACTCTGAGTCAAACAGTATATTTTGTGTTGCTTTGACTGGTTCGTAGAAAGAGGCTTGTGACTGATACAGGGAACGTTTTATCTATACCCGGGCTTCTAAATATAGAAAAGTTGCACCAAGGTCAAGAAAAAATTTTTAAAAAAATTCGTAACAAATACTAAAGTTTCCGATGAATTGTAGAAAAATAGTTCTAAAGTCTGAAAATCTCAATTAAGCATAAAGAGTTTTGCAAGGTTATTTTGGTTTAGGTTACTGTAACCAAAATCCATAAAATCGTGCAAGTTACTCCCTCAACTTGTCACTCATGATTACCCCGATAATGATATTCTGTCCTACCCGTCCCAAGTTCTCTACGCGAATGACTAGAAAGCTTCACCTACTTATATCGAAATGCCCTTCCAGAAAAGATCCGAACTTAGGAAAGGAAAGAATGTGAAAAATGCTATTACGAAATTCCACGTGAAATGAAAAGCTCCGAGTGTGATATCATTCCTCACACACTCTATTTTTTCCTCGTAAAGAGCTGTTTATAGAAATTTTGAATCAGAAAATATTTACATGGACCAGCTTTTGTAAATACGAAGAAGACGGCAGCAACAGCAACATAATAAAATGACGCTGATTAGTGTGAGTTGAGAACAAAAATAAACAAGAAACTCGGTGAGGAAAAATTCGGAAAACTCATGCGGAACACCAACAACGAGGCAGAAACAGTCGCCACCCAACAACAACATCAATGACCAAAAATAGCGATTCTCGAACGCAAATCAATAGTGAGGAGCGAAATTATGAGACGCCAACAAGCTGGCCGAAGGTGCTCGCTAATAAAGTTGATTGCGAGACGCGCTGTCGATCGCCAGCTACCACTCCACCCCCCAACACAACCCCCTCACCTCCGCTAAAGAAATGCGGACCCAACCAACAAACAACATCAAGAACAACAATTAACTTACTCATCCCCCGCTCCCCCGCGGCCTGAGAAAGTGGAAAGCAACCGAACGATCGAAGCCGATCCACTGACTGATGATCGTTCTGCAGAAGCTGCAGTGAGAAGCTGTAGTGCGGAGCTTTGGTGAGGGAGGGAGCGAGAAAGTTCCGCGAAGCTGATTATACTTGGCTCTGTTCAGCGCCCAGTGCGGTCTCCGCCAAATTATGACGCCAACAACCTTGCCATATACGGCACTTTTGATGCCGCGCGGCAACATTCCGCGGCCGCAGCCGATTCTCACCCACAGACCGATCGCGGCCAGTGCGCGGGCCACTGAGTTCGTCCTGCTCACACCGACGCAAGTGTGGACGGCTTCTTTTCCAAAGAATCCACTGACAGTCACCGCTCCACTCTCTCCAAATAGTTTCGGCTGCTGCTGCTTCTTCTTCCACCGCTCGGATTCTTTTTTTAGTCGTTCTATTTTCTGGTGGTAGCGATGATGGTGATGGTGCTGGTGGCGATGGTGATGGTGGTCTGAACGTTTGCCGCCTCAAGGAGTCTATTTTTGGGCTTGGAGAAACGGGCGTTTTTTCGCTGCGCTTGCCTCGCGTAGCGCGCCGACTGCGACATTTTGGACACCGCCGATCGGGCCGTATAAAACCCGAGCACCACCGCTGGGTCGCTTTAGTCATACAGCTGTGTTCCAAGGCGCTCTGAACACATTCGAAGCATCTGCACTTTCGATTAATTTTTCCCGTGGTTCCGTTCAAAAACACAAGCATCCAACAAAATGTGTGACGATGAGGTTGCTGCTTTGGTCGTTGATAATGGTGCGTTTACACTTTAAGGAAGCAAGTGGAATGGGGATTTGAAAGGACTAACCAAAGTTCGGATTAATTTGCGGATTAACTTATACCGAAAAAGTGATAGAAAAGTGATAAAATCAGAGTTCTTACAATCATCAAAGAGTGTAACAATCTTTTAAGGAGCAAAATGAGAGCGTAACGTTGAAAAAAGAAATGAGGGCTAGTTAAAACTGTCCATTTGGACAATAATTAAAAAGAAAATCTTAATGAAAGAACAACATTTCATGTCGATCCTTTGGATTCTGATCATACGATTCCTTTCTTGAGTTCTGTAGACTCCAACTTTTCTACGGACATTTATAAATCCAGAAAATAAAAGAAAAGAAAGTTTAAATTCGATAAAATTCAATTCATTCATTCCAATATATTCCAACGATCTAATGTTGGCAAAATTATGATAGTTCTTTAAAATAATACAGTTTTAAATATCAAACTTCAAATTATAACCTAAAATTAAAATAAAGTCCATTAAAGAATAGAAGTTAAAAACTTTCTCTGGTTTTGCAGATTTTAAAGTAAAAAAATTATAAAAATTCAGTTTCCCTTTTACTTCTGCAATTTTGGCTTATCCTCTCCACCCTAAAAGACTCTAAAAAGTTATCCAAGAACTCCAAAAATGGACCTCCATTGAGGATTCACTAATAATATGATTTCCGAAAATAGATTTCGCCTCCGTTGCTTGGATGCTCTAAACATTTCCAAAAACGTCCACCAGATTATCTCGTTAAAAATAGATTTTCGTTTACTATACCAAAATGAAGTGAAAGAATATTGAAATGAAAGACTTTTTTGTTCTCCACGACGGCCTCACAATGTTTACTGATCTCCATTCTCTCTCTCACTTTCTCTCTCTCTTTCTCTTCCTCTCCAGGCTCCGGCATGTGCAAGGCCGGTTTCGCCGGCGATGACGCGCCACGTGCCGTCTTCCCCTCGATTGTGGGCCGTCCGCGCCACCAGGGTGTGATGGTCGGCATGGGACAAAAGGACTCCTACGTGGGCGATGAGGCCCAATCCAAGAGAGGTATCCTGACCCTCAAATACCCCATTGAGCACGGCATCATCACCAACTGGGACGACATGGAGAAGATCTGGCATCACACCTTCTACAACGAATTGCGTGTCGCCCCCGAGGAACACCCCGTCCTGCTGACCGAGGCCCCCTTGAACCCGAAGGCCAACCGTGAGAAGATGACCCAGATCATGTTCGAGACCTTCAACTCGCCAGCCATGTACGTCGCCATCCAGGCCGTGCTCTCGCTGTACGCTTCCGGCCGTACCACCGGTATCGTCCTGGACTCTGGCGACGGCGTCTCGCACACCGTGCCCATCTACGAAGGTTACGCCCTGCCACACGCCATCCTCCGTCTGGACTTGGCTGGCCGCGACTTGACCGACTACCTGATGAAGATCCTCACCGAGCGCGGCTACTCCTTCACCACCACCGCTGAGCGCGAAATCGTGCGCGACATCAAGGAGAAGCTGTGCTACGTCGCCCTGGACTTCGAGCAGGAGATGGCCACCGCCGCCGCCTCCACCTCGCTGGAGAAGTCGTACGAACTTCCCGACGGCCAGGTGATCACCATCGGCAACGAACGCTTCCGCTGCCCCGAGTCGCTGTTCCAGCCCTCGTTCTTGGGCATGGAATCGTGCGGCATCCACGAAACCGTCTACAACTCGATCATGAAGTGCGACGTGGACATCCGCAAGGACCTGTACGCCAACATCGTGATGTCCGGCGGCACCACCATGTACCCGGGCATCGCTGACCGCATGCAGAAGGAGATCACCGCCCTCGCCCCGTCCACCATCAAGATCAAGATCATCGCGCCGCCGGAGCGCAAGTACTCCGTCTGGATCGGTGGCTCCATCCTCGCCTCGCTCTCCACCTTCCAGCAGATGTGGATCTCCAAGGAGGAGTACGACGAGTCCGGCCCCGGCATCGTCCACCGCAAGTGTTTCTAAGCTGTTAGCACAAGGGGTTGCCGATGCTCGAGGACCAAGCGATGGCGACGTTTCGACTGAGCGACCCTTGGTGCCAGAAACCACCTGCATCGCTGTGACTGAACGTTTGTTGTTACCCCACCCCACCACCACCACCTACACCACCTACACCACCTACACCAGCTACACCACCACCCTCCCCGATCCGCCAACCCCGAAAAAGAGTTTCGTTCTCACCTTTCAGTTCACTCGGGTGCTGTCCACTGTTATTTTAACCCTTCTCGTCTCTGTTAAGTGAATTGCAACGCATTATTTCGTATTTATTTAGTTTTAATATTTGGAAAAATAAACTTTTGCTTTAAGGGGTTTCGTGCCACATGTAAAATAGTCTAATTATTTCTTATGTAATTTTAATTAAAACAATTTGTAATTGTAATAAACGAGAACAATTTTCTAGAATTATTTTTTCTGGTCGTTTTGGAAGAGAACTCGAAAGTGTTGCATTCTCTTTCGCATGCCTGAATTCAGCTCTTCCTCAGCAAGCGCTTCCCTAGCGGCGATTGTTGCAAGTCAGCTGGATTCAGTGCTAAAACACAATTAAGTATTTCAGATAAATTCCAGCTATTCGACAACTTATCGCCGACAATAAAACAATTAAATTATTAAAATGTTTTGTGAACTTCGGCAGCTGCAACTCAAACACTTCAACTCGCAGCACGGCGAGGGTTGTTATCAGCCGAAACAATTGCCAGTGTTGCCGGCTGCGATATCATTTCGCCTCCTCGACTGTTTGTTCAACAGGGCGACGGGTATCGAGCAGACATTCTCATTCAACAGGAACCTCAACTCGAATCACTCTGGAAACTCACTTCACCTGTCTGTCAAGCAGTTGTTCTCGCCGGCAGTCCACAATTCACTTCTTTGCCCGCGCCGCTCCACCCACGCGCTGCTTAATTTTAATTAAATTTCCTCAACTTTGTTTCAATTCGCACGAATCGTGTTTGCCTTCTGTTGTGTGGGTGTCGGCAGGAAATGCTTGCGCGGCATGCAGGCGACAGCTTAACCCGTATGTGCCGCGGGGTCTCGCGTCTCGCGTCTCACGTCTCACGTCTCGCGTCTCGGGTCTCGCGTCTCACGTCTCGCGTCTCGGGTCTCGTAATGTGTTGCATTGTGTAATGTGCGTGCGTGTAAGTCTGTGCAAGCGTGACTGCCACCGTCAACCTCTCGGCTGTCTGTGTGTGTGTGTGTGTGTGTGCTCGTGAATCGCGTGTCCTTTGCGTGCATGCAAATTTTATTTGTTGTTCAACTTTATGTTGTGTTTTAGTTTAACATTTCTATGATTTAATTAGAAAAACTTGGCAGGTGTTACCAGCTACACTTGCTTCCCCTCAACTTTTATTACCAACGAGACGTTATTGTCGATGTTGTTGTTGTTGATTTATTGTCTGTCGTAACTGTTCACCGTTGTACTCTTCGTTTTCACTTTTCATGTTGGCGTCAATGTCAACTGTCGTGTCTCGCATGCGTGAAGTAAATAAAAATGTAACAGCTGATTAAAACTGAAGAAAAGCTGAACTGAAAAATACTCGTGTCACAATACATCCTGTGAGAGTCCTTTGATAAAGTTCGTGCTTGCGTTGCGTAGCCCACACACCACAGCAAAAACTCACACGCATGCTGCGCTCTCACTGAGGCAACTCATTCATGTGAGAAAATGCAACAACAACCGCACTTCAGATGGTTGTTGATGGTGCGCGCTTCTCTTCCAAACTGATTTCTGAGAGAGAGAGAGAGAGAGAGAGAAATGCAGTCGGCCTATAGAAACAACAACAGCAACATATTGAGAAGACAAGCGATGACTGTTATTTTTGACAACTCCATCTTGTTAATTTCGCCAAACTTTGTTGTTGTCATTGCTGTTTCGTGGTGACAGTTATTGTCGCCGTGTTGTTGTTGTTGTTGTTGTTTTTGTGTAATTTTATTATTTGTTTGCCTGCTGGTGGCACCAACAAAATCCTGTTCAGCAAGGATTTTGTGGTTTTTTCTGGTTTTTTCGTTAACACATTCAACACGTCGGCTGTCGGGTCCTTTCAAGCCGCCGGCCAACCAAACAAAGCAACTTTTGTCCGAGGGCGTTCATTAGTGAAGCAGCCACAAGTAGCCGCTTAAAATAAATTAGAAATTCTACAAAAATAACGAAACAGAGGCCAAACAAGAGAGAAAACAGGAACAATATAACAGAAAAACACTTAAAATGCACACAAAAACACTTGAGAAAACCACTCGAATTCAAGTAGAGTAGCGACGCGGCTTTCATACCACGCGAAAAAGGCATTCAAGGTGTGCTGGGCGAACGGAAAATCCTTTAGATAAATTGGCGAAAATCTCCTGCTGTACGAAAAAAGTAACCGCACATCGTGTGGAAGTGAAATCAAGCAAATAATCTGCATTCAAATGGGTGCCGCTTGGCGTGGCCTTCGTGGCGAAAACCTTTTCTATTCGCCTAAATAACCTTTAAGACCTGATTAAGTAACGTTTTGGCCACATTTTAGTGCCTCTGGTGTGTGTGTGTGTGTGTGACTGCCTGACAGCGTGTGTGTGCGTGCGAGAATTGTCAGCTTTGCTAACGCATTTGTCACTCTGATCCTGCCAGCGCTGCTCCGTAGGACCTCATTAAACATTTTAATAGCCTTTAAACTGCCGCTTTGTGTTGCTGAATGAAAAGTTGTTGCCAATTTTCTTTTGTTTTTCCCTCTATTTCTGCTTTATTTTGTACTTTTGTTGTCTCCTTAACTTACTTTCGCTTTAATTTCACTTTAAATCCGACTATTTTCTGCTATTTCTTTATTCTTTTAATGTTTGCAAAATCAAAATTCGTAATTTGGTATTCAGTGCCCACTTCCACTTGATTGGCCGCTCCACACATCACAGCGTCTGTGATGCACAAATAATGCCGAATTTTTAACCCTCTAATAGAGGGTATCTGCGAATTGACAATTGTAAACACACGCGGCCGCCGCCCCGCACGACGCTTCACGACGCTTCACGACGCTTCACGACGCTTCACGAATCCCATTCAACTTCAACGCTCGCACAATTGAATGCCCTGCAATTTAACCCTCCAACGACTGGCGGCCACCCCTCGCTATTCTTCTCTATTAGAATCAATTAGCGAGCGATTATCTTCGGTTTTTATTTCCTTTTTCGGGAGACTGGTGTGCATATTTTTGCACATGAATTGCGTGAAGTGCAATTTATTTGTTCCGCCGTGACGCCGCCGCATGACGGCGCAACGAGGCGCAAATGTGTGTGAGTGTGGGTGTGTGTGTGTGGGTGTGTGTGTGGGTGTGCGGCATCCAGCTAGCATCCTTCAAGCCATCCTATCCTCCCCCTCCCACCTGCTGAGGGACACGAAACGACGTGTGCACTCGTCGCCTCATTCAGAGAAGTCAATCAATGCAGAGTTTTGTGAGTCGTTTTTTCTTTAATGAATTCAATCAAATTATGGTGCCGAAAGAAGAGGAATATAAAGCGCATTTTTTGCTATGACTTTAATTCGATTTTATTCTCATTTCTTGCGATTCCATTGCGGGGATTCTGGCTGCGTTTGAGTGCGGCGAGCGAGCATGTTGATCACTTGAGAGCTGCCGGAGTATATTAACGAGATACCTCGACAACAGAAGGGTTAAGACGAGGGCGCTCGGAAATCAGTGGTTGTGGAAATATCAGGAAGTGTTCTGGTGTGTAGGGCGTCTCGTCTGCACCGGGAACCGCGAGATTAATCATTTTAAACGGTTTCTACTTCGCGTTTTCTCTTTTTTAACTAGTGATTCTGTCGGAAAAAAACCTCCAAACCGCCGAAATATTTATTCTCACACAATTGGAAGAAACGTTTTTAGTTAAAACGCGTCCAACATCCACAGTTTTCTCCAAACTCTTTCCCACTGCATTATTAACACTTGATGGCATCTGTGAACGTTTGCACCCCGCCACAGCGAATGCAAGAACGCAGAATCGGCTGCCTCTTGAATTTAATAAACAGCAAAATAAACACGCACAACGACAATACAACATTTTTTAAACAAATGGATTTTTAATGCAATCATCAGGACTGAAGTACTGAATGGTAGCGGCGACAACAACTACAATAGCAACAACTACAATAGCAACAACAACAACACCAACAACAGCAGCAACAACAGCAACAACAACAGAAATAACAACAACAACAATAGCAACAACAACAACCGCAATAAAGGCTGGTAATTCATGCATACGGTCAATTAGAGGCTTCAAACAATAGAAAATCTTTGAGTTGAAAAATTTCAGCTCGAACACGTTCACTCGCTCGGCGTTCAATTGTCAGGATTCTTTCTCAAGAGCTCCTTTTTTTTGTACGATATATTCACATCAATTATTATCGATGAAGTGATTGTTGTCGGGCAAACGCACAGACGGACAAACTGCCCCGCTAATACGTCTGCATTCGCGCCAGATGAGCGAACACCCTTCAATTTTGTGGTCGTAAATTTTATATTTTTTTTCTCTCCTCTTCTTTTGCCAAATAATTTCACCTCAAAAGTCATTCAGCAACAACTTATTAGAGTCAAAATTCCACTAACCAAACTAAAATGCTAATTGTGTGCTAATATTTGCAGCAAACGTGTCGCGCATTCATTTCTTCACCACGTCATCTCGATAACTGAGACTCAGCTGCTGGCACTCATCCAGCAATTAGCGGTGCATTCATGACAGAGTTGCCACTTTCTTGCAATGCGGATCGCGTTTTCTTCACCTGATTTCTCCTTGAGCTGCATATTTTTTCTCATTATTCAGAGTGATTAATTAGTTCACTAATTAATTGAAAGAACAGAACAAGAAATTGCAAATAAATGTGAACGATTTTTCCAATTTTTTTATTTTTTTTTTTGTTTTTTTTTTTATTTTTTATTTTTGTTTTTTATTTTTTTTTTTTTTTTGTTTTGTTGATGTCATATTCATTATTTATTACACTGCCAATTTTTGGTTGAAAATTAATTGTTTTCCACAGTGATTGTGATTTACTTAGTAAATTTCCTTCACTGTTAATTCGGTAAGGGGATGAAATGTCCTGTGCATTGAAGCTGCTTTTCGGAATCGTAGTCACTCCCAGTAACCCACTTTTACTTGCTTACCTTACGTTTTTCACCAGCGTTTAACTACTTCTCACAAAATTAGCATATTTAATGCACGCCTTGATGAAGACACATTACGAGATACACTCACACACACACACACTCAAACTCACACACACACACACTCTCCCAACGACACATGAACAGCCTCTGCCAGCAAGGACACTCTCGCCTTAGTTACATCCTTATGTACGTTTGGTACGCGTCAATTTCCACAACACGATTCATTATCCTTGTGCGGCAACATGTTATCCTTAAATTGCGCGTATTCGCTACACGTAAGTAGCTGTAGTTACACACACACACACACACAGAAAGCCACTCACACACAACATATGCTACTCCTGTAAGCAGATCGTCATTCAAATGCAAATTATATGCTTCATGTTTTGCGGATTAGTTGATAATTTTTCTCCTTTCATGCTCGCATTTTAGCGACAATTGCCGCTGATATTAAGAATAAATGGACGACGCTTCCACTTATCGCGGCATCAATTTTGGCTTCTGTTCAGTAAGCAGCCCGTGATGATGGATTACAACGCGGTTCGTCCTGTCATCGCGAAATCATCTGTAATTTGATACTCGGTATGAGGAAATGAAAGCTAACCGGGAACTTGAAGGGGGGATTGAGTTTGAGGGCAAGAAAAATAGAAACCCTAACTATCCACTAATCGAAATCAACACTAAATCAACACTAATTTTCATCCAGTGATGGGACTTCCGCGTCTGGAAGTCCTCCTCTGCATCTGGAAGTCCTCACACCTGACAGTCCTCTCGCCCCAAAGTATGCAATGTTTTCAGGATCATCGCCAACTTCATTGATATCTTAATAATCAATCAATGAACGCAGCATCTACATCACCAGCTAGAAAAATCCTGCGTCCTTATCCTCGAAAATCAAGGACTCAATGAGATCCTACGACAAGGAGTCCCTTTCGATGGAAGGACGCGATGAATGCCGTGGAAGGGAAACTCTGAAAAGTACAGGAAATGAGGAAGCGTGTTGAAAAATAAGCATGAAATAAAAAAAAAGTATTCAAAGTAACGAGAGCAATTTTTCCATCCACCAAAGAAAAGAAACGAATTCGATTAAAAGCAAACGACAAAAACGACGAACAACTTAAAAGCAGAAAGCATAAAATTCGCCAAGTTGCTCAAACTTAACAATTTGCAGCTCGTTTCCGTTTTCCTTTTCTTCCGTTTCGATCAGTCGATTGTCAGCTCGTTTGTGTCACTTAAAAGTTGTCGTCAGAAGTACGGGTGAGGGGTGAGGACGGGAGGGGAAGAGGGTGTGGAAGAGGAGATGCAGTCCTTCTCCCCCCCCTCGAGCGAAGAATGAGTGAGAGCGCTAGATAATTTGAGTGCCGTCGTCCGTCGTCATCGACGATTAGCAGCCACTTATTTTGGTTGAAAGGACCATTCAATTGATTAAATCAAGCGAAATAATTGCTGCGAGGGAAGTGTGAAGGGAAGAAGAAGCGGGAAGGACGCACAACGAGGAGGAAAAGCGATGAGATGACCGTTTTTCAGTTGCAACACGAAAGAAAATGAAGAGGTTGCTACGGCAACGTTGGACTTCGTGGAACTATAAAATGTCTTTATAAAAACTTTTAGCAGAGTTACTAAACGAATTCCATGATCGAATATTAAATAAAAACGATATTAATTAATCCAACGTCGAGTAATTTCCTTGGAAACGCGAAAGGTTTTTCTATAAAAGCATCCACGTTGCCTGTCCTTGCAACGCATTGTCCGTCCTGTCCACTTTTAAGTCCTTTTCATGCAACTGCAATATCGGCGGCGGCAACAAACAACGGAAAATAATAACAAAAATAATAACTTCTTCGGACGCACTGATGCATAGTTGACGAACTGCAACTATTTCGGATTACACAAGGATGCCAAGAAACGCGAACAAGGCACTGCATGTCCTTCAGCAACTTTTTTCCCATTCATTTGAAAATAATTGGCAAATAATTCTCTCGACATCCACTCGCTCCGCACATTAACTTCTGCAAGAGTAGAGAGTTTCCTTTGATGAAGTCCTTGCCAGGGATTTGCTGCAAATAACGACGGTAGGCTGCACACTTCAAAGCCAAGAGTCGGATTCCTTGTTTCCTTTCGCCACTAAACGATCCTGAGCTGCTTTATGGGTTTCTGGTTTTCGGCACTCGTCTTCCCGAGATGGTCCGCTCCTCGGATTCGAAGATTAGAACGTGCATTTCTTTCTTTGTAACATGAATGTGACGCAATCACGATCAGTGATGTATGTTGTCGAGTGCGTTATTGAAAAATCAATACATCAATCAAATCTTTTGTCCAGCATACGCGATCGTATACAGTTAAAATGTGTTACTGTGCGAGATCAAAGCAGACCCAACTTAATATTGGAGGCTGCAAGTATTCAATTATTTGGTGCAGCCAAATCCATTTCGTTGGATGGATGGATGGATGGAGAAATAAGTCTTCTTTAATAATAATACAAGTTTAGAAACGTGTTATTGCCCTGCAAATTCAGGAGATTTACAGAGAATGATGAATCCCATCCCTTGCAAGATCGTCTTCGCAGCCTTTTTGGATTTTAAAATTGAAAATGTCGACTATTATTTATTGGAAGTTCATCATAAAAAGCGCAAAATCGAGAATGTTATCGTATATTTATAAGTAGCCAAAATGTTACCGTGTATAAATAACAAAAAATGACCGGCGTTTTTACATGAAATTTATCAGAAATTAAGGCATCAACAAATGGTCCACCACGATTATCAGAGCACGTTTATTGCTCTTTCTTTAACAACACTATTTGCAACTCCTGCCTCCCCGGCTACGAAACGCGATCACTATCAGCGCTTTCGTCCTCCGCCTCCTTCGGGCTGGAAAAACAGGATAAACTGTTTCGCTTGTCAGAAAATACATTCAAAGCAACATACAGGAGTCCATTTTTCCTCTAAATACTCCTGCTGTGATCGGCTGTGATCGGCAGCAGTGATCGTCGCTGTGTGTCAACAAGAATTGGCATGCAAGACTTTCCCTTCCTTCCTCAGGAGGGTGAGGAGGTTCCTCACAGTGACATCAGCAGGACAGCAGCATCTTCTCTCCTTCCTCAGTTTACATCGGCTGCTTTTGATTTTCTCAAAGTATCGTCTTACCTTCCGATTGATTAGCAGTGATCTTCGCATCAATTTCGTTGGCGCGGCGGAAATTCCTTCTTCGGGGCGGCATTGAAGTTGGTAATTGTAACGATTTTCAGTTTTGCGGTATTTTGGCAATTTCGGAGACGATCTCTCTGATTGACTAGCTGATCGATCGATCGATCGCTCGGTCGGCGTTTGAAGTGCGACACACGATACGTTTTCTTGTTGGCCTCCTGCCAGCGAAATCGCTCTCGAGCTGGTAGAGATTCCATCGCAGATGGTTTCACCTTACAAATTGCCGTCATTAAGTGGAATTTTCGATCGCTTGCACTTTTCTTTTCACCGATTGGGGGTCGGAAAGTAGAGAAGTTTGGAGTTTTCTGTTGACGTTTTGCCATCGAAATGTGGGTGGAACGGAATCGTTGAGAGGAACTCCGATTGAAACAGAAGGTTAAACTTGAATTTCTATATATAAATCGGTGGCCCCGTTCTTCGATTCTCGTCCTCTGCGGTCCCTGCTGGCATCTCCTCTCTACCAGTCGCCGTCAGCCTCTCCCTCCCCTCAGCCCCTCCCTTCCATTTCATTCTGAATGCCACGCTAATGAAAGAAACACCGAATTAATTCGTCAGCCACGGCGTCGCTGATGAATTGCAACGCTGAATGAAATAATTTTTTAAGTGGCTCTCATTTCGCATAAATAAGTTGTTGATAAATGAAATGATATAAAACGAACAACAAGAAATGAACAATAACAAGAACAACGACAACGACAACAACAACGTCAACAACGTCGACAAGAACAACAACGACTACGATGAATGAATTGCAATGTGAACGAGAGTTTGAAACGCTGAATGCAGAAATCTGAAATCTGACTGAAGCACCTTTCGAGCCGATTTAACTTCTTTAATTACGCGCTCATTCAGTCGAAGGCGGCATTCATGTCGTCCCACGCGGCAGCGGCGTGTTATTCACCTCCGCTTATAATATTTTCTGCGAGTTCTACAGCGAATTGCAGCGACAAAGTTGGAAAGCTCAAAGAAAACTTGAGAAAGAAGGGAGGGGGAGGGAGGGGAAATTCAGATTATCTCTCCTCTTCCTTCTTTCCACTCATTTCATTCCCCTTTTTGAAGGTTTTCAAGGCAAAACGTAAGGGAATTCAAATACTCGGGACTCAAGTCGTTCGCAAAGTCGTCTCGTTCGTAAATCATCGCATCGAATGCGAGACGAGATGAGAAAGAAACTGTTTTAGTCAGCCCGAACTTGTTCTCTCATAGCGCTGAAAATCTCAGGAGTTTTTCCGTGCCCACCCCTCGCAACCCGCTCAACGAGCTACTCTCCCCCCTCGCCGAAAAAGTCAGTCGCCGTTGCTGCACCAGCAAATCCACTCGGCGCGACCACTCAATCATTCAATCCGAAGCGAAACCGAAAGCGTCGTTCGACTCGCGCTTCGTTTCGCGGTGATTCGATTTAAATACTCTCGAGTGCCATCCAGCCATTGATTCTGCTTTTGTGTGGAATTTTAATGTTGGTTGGCAGGATGGAAGGGGAGGCGAGTGGGTGATGAATTCTTTTTTTGTTTTTTTCTGACGCCGGTAATGAGCGAATCGAATCAACGGAAGTGTGGTGCAAAATGCACATTCTGCCGAGCACTCTCACTCTCTCTCTCCCTCTCACTCACTCTAATTTTCTCTTCCCATTCCGTCTTCATTATTTAGAGTCTTCATTACTTTCTGGTCGCAACACTTGTTCGCCATCAGTGTTGACTACGCATTTTAATAAAAAGTAAAAATACTCGTGTTAACCTCTCGAAAAGAGGGGAGAGTGAGTGAGGGGGGGGGGACACTTTTAATTTCAAGTCTTGCCTCAGAGGGCGCTGCGGTGCATACACTTCATTTCCGTCCGCTCACTCAGTCGCGAGCTCACTTCAATTTACACTCAGCCACAGAGCGCAGCGCTCTCTCGAGTGCTCGTCATTGCTTCTCGGCCACTTGATCAAAAAATTCATATATTTGCTGCCCGCAGAGCGCAGCGCGCAGAGCCCGCATAAAATCTGTCGGTTGGTTTGTGAGAGGGGGGAGCAGAGGGGACCCAAATAAGCAACAACTGCTTCATCTTCACTCTTCACTCTTCACTCTTCACTCTTCATCTTGCCTGTCGCGAGAGAATATTAGAAAGTTTCTCCCCTTTTCTACTTGGTTGTGTAGCAGTTTTTCATACTCTTTTTCTCGCAAAAATGAGTATGAGTTGCTTCTCAGCTGGGCGTGTGTGTGTGTGTTTGCTCTGCTCGCCGCCAAGTAGTTCTTCAAATAAACTGCTTCAGCTTATTGAATTTTCTCGAAACCCAAGTCGCCGCAGCGCAGTGCAGGACCTGCGAAATAAGGACACGAGACAGATGTGCTTCCTTCGATGGGATTTATTTGAGTAGCGCGCTGCACACAGCCACGCAAATGTACGCGCCTGCATGACTGCACTCCACACACACACGCACACACGAGTCTTTCATCTCTCTCTCTCTGCGATACACCAACAAGAACATTGCAAATCCTTTAAGTCGTCGTGGGCTGCGTCTCTCTTTTATTCATTCAGTGCTCTTGATTATTTGCACACGGAATTTAATTTTGTCATCTTATCGCAAAATGAATGCGGAATTGAAAAATGACTTCCTGCTGCTGCTGTGACGCGACTCGCGATTCGCGATTCGTCGCAATCGTCGAAAAGGTGGGATTTTGGATGGAGAGAAACTTTATTACGCTCACAAGAAACACGAGGCAACACAGAAACCACAAAACAACGCGATCCACAGTTAAGTTATTTCGATCAAAGGTTGGGTTTTTGGAGAAATATGAGGAAATGAGAATATTTTTTTTTTTTTTTTTTTTTTTTTTTTTTTTTTAAAATGAAATCCAGAATATCTCGGCTCTTCGGTCCGTTCATTTCGGCTGGACCGTTCCGCTCAAACGATATTGCAGTGACATTCCTTGTTTTGTAGGGCAATTTTAAGTGAGAAATGGATGAAATCGATTGCTGTCCACGCTTACTTTTCACATTAAAAGCACAAACAACTGCAATCAGTGTGTTGTAATAACACGGAGAATTCGAGACCAGAATCGAGAAGGAGACCCTCGTCGTCCGTTGAGTCAGAGGTTCTCCTCGTCTTGCATTTGCGGCGACGATTGCGATCGACGGATCGACGGATTTCCATCGCGGCAAGAATCGTGTTTGCGAGCCGCTTTTCTGGTCACTCAAGACAAGATCGAGATCATCCAAGTCTCGGAAAATATCAAGGCCATCACAATGTGGGTCCTAAAAATGGGCAGCCCACCCTCACACCTCTCCTTCCCTCTCCTTCCCTCTCCTCCCTCTGCATCCTCTAGCTTCCCCGTCTTCGCTGTCCTGCATTTGCGGACATTCATCGCATTTTAATATGAATTTCGGTGTTCCAATGAAAGTGTGATGCACATCTGATGAAGTGGCTCTCGAAGCGTAAATCCTGCCGTTGTACTTCGAGACTCTCTCGCCCCGCTTGACTTCATTCTTCGGCGACGCGCTGCGACTTCACTCCTCGACTTCCCCCGCCCGCTTCGAGTTGTTGTGTGGCGAAAACCAAAAAGTATAACAATTTCAAGCAATAAGCAACTTAATCCCGCCTTTATTGCCAGCCAGCCAGCCAGCCAGCCAGCCAGCCAGCCAGCCAACACGGAAAGCGGAGAAGGAAACGAATGCGCTCACAATGCGCAACATTGTATCCTGCGTCGGGGATTTCGCGAGTGTTTCCTGCAGGATTCAATTGAATGCCGCCGATTTTTCTTGCTCCGTGCTGAGGAATCGAAGTGGATTCCGGATTTAATTCCGCTGCCAGTGAAGCGGATCAGAGGCGAAGCTGCTGCTTCTTATTTATTATTTATTATTTATTATTATCATTATTATTAATACTTTTTATTATCCTGCAGAGTCCGCAGTTGCCGCTGGAAAATCGTTGATCCCGCGGTGCGAAGACCGAGTTAATATCGGCTGATTTTTGTGGATTCTAATCACGTTTCTCTTGTGGATCTCGTGTGTGTGTTTGTGGAGAATGGCAGGCCAGTCTCGAGTACGCACGGCGGGTTGCCCTTGAATGTATGTGTGTGTGTGTGTGCGCGTCAAGAGCGTCAAGCGCGAGTGAATCGTGAGTGACGGATGCACACAAGGAGAGCGAAACTTGCTGATGAGCTATCGAGATCTCAAAACTCTCATTATTTGCGCAACATTTTAATCAGCGCAACAGCGGGAGGTGAAGAAATTAAAATCGTTTCTTTGAAAAGAAACTCTCGAGGACCTCCGCCGTGAGATTTTTAATGATTTCTAATGCTGCTCGAGGTAAGAGTTTCTCATTCAAAGATTTTGTTAACAAACTGAAATCTGAGTTTTAAAATCTCCAAAACTGAGATTCAATTTCATTTTACATGTAAAACGAAAGATTTCACGAGTGCGTCATAAATTTTGTTCGATCTTCAGCGACTTCAGTGATATTTCATCATTATTTCGTTCAAACTGATGAAGTTGAGTTTCTGTTACTGAATTAAAACGGCAAATATTTCTCATTAAATTCTTATTTTATTGAGCGTATTTTCTCAAATTTTTCATATCGCTAAAAACTTGTTAAGATTTCTTTTTCAATACAAGGTTTGGTTAGATTTGCATTATTAAGTTTAATTCAATTTTCGCTATTGTAATTATTATCAAAGCATTCTTAATACTAAACTTAAATAACAAACTTAAATTTATTTTAAATTTAATTACAATAATATTTACATGTAATTGAATGATTTAGTGGAAAATTATCTACACAGAAAGCAGACAAAATCGTCGTCGTCACCTTTTAAAAGCGAAGTCGTGGCATTTTTAGATTTTCGCCTTAAAAATTAATTAATAAATATCACTTTATTTAATTTATTTAATGAATGAGAGCGCCCTCGGTCTCCCCTATGATTTCTCTCAGAATTCTCTCAGAATTCTCGCTCCAACCAAACGTCGGTTGGCGCTTCAGTCTTCGCTCTTCGCCACCACCGAGACCGGCGTCGATGCTGCGCTGCCGCCCGTGGCTGGGCTGCGCGGAGAGCCCGCTGCCGACGAGGTCAACGCAACGCCGCCGGACACCATGATCGGCGGACTCTCGCGCGGACTGCTGCTGCACGGCGGACTCACTTGGGCCGCGTGCAGCGAGAGGTTCTGCGGGTAGCCGCCGAAGATGCCGTTCAGATTGCTCAGTCCCATGTATTGCGAGAGCAGCGTGTGGAAGTTGGGCAGCTTGTAGTGCGGCATGAGAGTCTGCGGCAGGAGAGCGGGATTGAAGTGCTGATGCAGGGCGAAGTGGGGCGGCCAGAACTCGGTGGGCAGCGCGGCTGGGTGGCCGGGCAGCGCATGCGGAGGCAGCGGAATGCCGAGCGGGAAGTCGGGAAGACCTGCAAGGAGAGCGAAGAGAGAGAGAGAGAGAGAAATTATTAGAATTTCATCACACTAGAATCGCATCAAGTTTTTACTGTTATTCATTTTATTACTGTAATGAAAGTCATTTAATTCGCGTTGTTATTGTGTTGTTGTTGTTGTTGTTGTTGTTATTTTTAGTCACCTCGTTTGCGACTGCCATTAACTCGACCTCATTAATTACGTTAATTAGTCTTGCAGGGCAAATAAAATCATTAAATAATGAAATCGTGGAAAAGTCACGCCACGACGTTTTTATGCGTAGCCGTGACGTCGGGGTCACGTGATCGAGCAAATTGATACCGTTAGTGGATAAATGAAGCGCGCTTTGCATGAACAAGTTAATTGAAAATTAATTAACCGTCGCTTCATTATAAACGCATCAACGGGGGCAGCAACGACTTCCGTTCAGGAGGTGGAAACCTCGAATTTATTACGAGAGCAATCAAAAATTATATTAAAAAAAGACGCGTGATGTGATTTTAATCGCGTAGGAAAGCGCGGGCGGGAGACGAATTAACGAAGCTGATGCAAGTTGGTAGTTTTTCTCACCTTGATCGGTCAACAAGTAACCGCTTTTGTCCTGATTCATGAACTTCTCGCGTTTGCGCCACTTGGCGCGACGGTTTTGAAACCAAACCTGCAAGAGAAACCAAAATTTGCACGAGTTATTCAATCTGTTTGAATAAATTGACGAGTTAAAGAAAATAAAGAGACGAAACAATAATAGAAAATCGTTTTAAATAGGGAAAGAAAGCTTCTAAATTAAATTATCCGCGCTTTAATTGTGGAAATAATTGGCGTGTTCAATCGTCGAGATGACGACAACGCGACTCGTTGGCAACCCTAAAAACGCAGCGCAGCAACCCTCCTGTCGGCCGTCTTCACCGGCTAACGCGGGCGCACACAGACACACAGACACACACACACACACACAGAGACACACTGCACACAATAGCATCCAATCGGAAGTGCGCTTCCCTGCAACTCCTTCAGTTTCGTTCCCCTGCAGGAATCTTTCGTGGCCTCCCTCCAGTCGCCCCAGCATCCCGTGAAATTCTCATGGTGAACAAGAAACTGCACGGAATTAAGCTACTTTTGACCCCTTCAGCCACTCGAACCCCACCTCCTCCCCTCCCTCTCTCTCTCTCTCTCTCTCTCTCTCCTGCCTCTTCGACGCCATTAAAAGTCACGACTGCCACCCACCAGCGTTGCCAACCCTTCGCACGCGATGCCTTCACAAACACTTGCGCAATTACGGAATGCAATTGTGTTTAAGTCGAGTGCGACCGAATTCAATCAATTGTCTCGCCCGCCAAGCTGTTCGAGTGGCTGCAGTCCAGGGCCGCTTCAAGGGGTTTGGAGCCCCCGCGCTGAGGGGGGACGTCAAGTCAAGGCAGTTCTCGTTGAAGTCAAGGCAGTTCTCGTCAAAGTCAAGGCAGTTCTCGCTAAAGTCAAGGCAGTTCTCGTTGAAGTCAAGGCAGTTCTCGTTAAAGTCAAGGCAGTTCTCGTTAAAGTCAAGACAGTTCTCGCTAAAGTCAAGGCAGTTCTCGCTAAAGTCAAGGCAGTTCTCGTTGAAGTCAAGGCAGTTCTCGTTAAAGTCAAGGCAGTTCTCGTTAAAGTCAAGACAGTTCTCGCTAAAGTCAAGGCAGTTCTCGCTAAAGTCAAGGCAGTTCTCGCTAAAGTCAAGGCAGTTCTCGCTAAAGTCAAGGCAGTTCTCGTTCAAGTCGCCATTTTGTCGATATTATAAACGAGATCAGTATCAGTTTTCTTAATTGAGATGATAATAAAGTTCGAGAAACTTCTCGAGTTGTGACGAGAAACGTAATCAAGATGAAAATTGCGAACAAAATGGTTTCTTTATTCAAAATCAAGACTGCACACTGCAGTCAAGACGACAGTCGAGATTGAAGTCGAACCTTTCTAGAGCTCGTTTAAAACTTCTAAGCTTCTGATTGTCATTATTTTGAAAATCCAGAGGCCGTCAAATATGCTCACCAGAGCTGCAGCTTTCGCTGGTTCCCGCGCGCCCACGTCAAGCGGCGGCCGTGGCAATTTGAGGCGAAACCGAACGGCGAAAATTATCGTCATAACGGGATGGTGGAGGCGGCGAGTTGAGTTGTGTGAGAGCAGAACGAACGAGTTCAGACGGACAAGAGAATGCAAAACTTTGGCATTTTGTTGCCGGTGACACTCGGCAATCGACGACGCATGAAGAGACGCATTCTTGCTGCGCTTTTGAAGCGCAAGGAGAGAAACAAGTGCGTTGGCAACTCTGAACGCTGAAATGCGCTCGTTAGTCGAACGAAGGAAGTTGCGTTGAGTTGCGTTGAGTTGCGTTGGGTTGCGTTGAGTTGCGTTGAGTTGAGCAGGCGGATGAAAGGAGTTGCAAGGAGAGAAGCAGAGGGGAAGCACGACAGCGAAGAAGCGTCACAATGAAAAAAAGGGGGGGAGGGGTGGGTGAGGAAAGCAGAGCGGGGCAGTGGACGGCAAGTAGCCTGGTGAGGGTGGAGGAGGAAGTGGAGGGGGCGGGGATTTGAAGACAATCGTCAATTGTCAGCCGTCAGTCGTCTGCTGGCGCGTCAGTCGTGTCGCTCGCCTGCCTGCCGACTGCCGACTGCCGCCTGCTTTGATTCAGTGGGCGTGACGCAAAACATTTCCGTTGACATGCGAGTGACAGCAATTTTCTTCATTATCTCGTTGCAAGGATAACTTGCAGGATTCTGTCGGGTTACTGCTACTTGTCGTTGTTGTTGCTGTTGTTGTTGTTGCTGCTGCTGTTTTGCTGTGTGCTTCTCCAGCCGTAGCAGCTCGAAAATTAATTGTTTGTAAGCAAATTTCGTAAGCTTCTGATGGGAGTTAATTGAGATGAAATGAGTGGAGATGCGAAGGAATGGACTGAGAGGGGACCAGCGATGCCCCCCTCCTTGCGAGGAACCCGAGCAAGAAGGCTAACAATGAATTCAACAAAGCGAGAAGAAATTAGTAATGATTTCCTCTCTTAAATAATTGCACGCTCTCTCTCTCTCGCTCGCTCTCGCTCTCGCTCTCCGGCTCAGCCTGTACGAGTAACAAACACACAAGCAGACACACAGACAGACTGAGCGACCGACTGCCGCACTGACAGCCAGTCAGTCAGTTGTCGGGCCGCCCTGCACACTCATCGACGAAAGCATTAAGCAATTTTAATTGTTACAAGGACAATTACAGCAGACAAATTTGAAGCAATTATTGAGATACAGCAGCAGCAGCAGCAGCACGAGTAGCAGCACGAGTAGCAGCAGCAGCAGCACCAGGAAGGAGAGCGGGAGAGCGGACGAAAAGCCCTCTGCAAGTCGGGAAATCCGTTTTGATTGCATCACACGTGTGCGATCAAATGAAGTTTGTCTCCCATTGTCCTCCGCAGTGGATGCACGATAATTGCCGCAGTTAAGTGACATAATTAGCAGAGGACTGCTTTCTCTTTCTCGTATCACGAGAGAGAAACGGAATTCTATATTCGCCAAATTACGCTTCTGAGCAGGAAATAAATTTCTTCCACTCGGCGGCGGCGGCGGTGGTCGGTCGTCTGAGAGGAAAAACAGTTATTATGCGTGAACTGCTGGCTGCTGGTGAGGCAGTCGTTTCTCTCAATGCGCCTCTCGCTGACTCTCTCTCTCTCGCTGACTCTCTCTCTCGCTGAATTGTGATGGTTGTCAGAGGTGGCGTGACAACATTAATGGATTTTCGTTAGTGGTTGATGTAAGCAACAACAACAACAACAACATCTCCTCTTAGAAAACGTGAGAAAAATTTGTTTGAGAGAAGCAAAAAGAGAAAAAACTTGCCAGTCCTTTGAAAAACTAATGAAACTCTTCAGTTGTGAATTTCAAGCGCCTCTATTTTGGAACAATAAAATTAGGGTTTCCGAGAAGAGAGGGTAGAAAAACAATAGACGGGTTTTGAAGGGGGAGGGGGAGGGGGATGTTTTTGTATTTTGTATTTCGTATTTTGTATTTTTTTGATATTTTGTAAGTTTATATATTTTCGTAATATCAATAAAAAACGAATGAAAAGTGATAAAATGAAGGAATTCATAGGAATTTCATTAAAACTCAAATTAAAATATCATCCTGTTACCGCTTTTTTCTCTATTTCCACCCTTCCCCTCGGTCACTCGGTCCCTCGGTCCCTCGGTCCGTCCGGTACCGATTCGCTTTATCGGATTTCATAAGCTGTCACGACGACGACGATGATTCGAAGTTAATTGCACGTCTAGCATGCGTCATCCACTCAAAGATGTGATAACGGGATCTTCAGAGTGGAAACTCCGCATTCTGCTCAAGCGTCTCATCGGAGTCACAAAAACACGAATCAAATAACGAATCCTTTCAGCGAAACAACGAGTGAAGAGCACTTCACTCGCTCGCGAAACAACAAAAACGCCGTTGCTTCCCTCTCCTCTCTCTCTCTCTCTCTCTCTCTCGCCACGCTAAACGTTTTAAGTGCCGCTTGATTGAAATAAAATTGTTACAAAATATTTATCCCAACTAATCCTGTCTTGTTATTGTTGCGTTGACGAGCACAACGCAAGAATAACAAGACTGCGAGCCAGCGCACCAGCAAAAAATCGACATCATCGCATCACAACGAAGAACGAAACGAAAGGGGGGGAAAAAAGCGTAACATCAACGATGTCCTTCAGCGCAAAATGCTAAACCAGTTAAAGCGAGGGACGCGCTGAGAGCGGCGCGCTGCGTGTCCTTGCGAGTGCATTAAATCCGAAAATAATTGCCCGGCCGGCACACACACTCGCCCGGCACCGGCTAATCTGAATACGAAACTCAATTGACAAGCAATTGAGCCGCACGAATTGTCCGGCGCGGCGCGGGGCGCTTCTTCGACCCACACACACGCACACCGCCGCCGCCGTTACTGCCGCCGCCGCTGCCGTTACTGCCGCCGCCGCCACCACCGCCACCGCCGCCGCCAACGCTTGCTGACGGCGACCACTTGCTGCAGCGAACCGTTCAACCCGATTGACGCCGAGCAAAAAGTCAGCAGAGCCACGCGATGCCGCCACGACACACGCGAGCGATAGCGATCGATGAGCTCGGCTAACGGAGTCCAATTAGACGGAAATACTCGAGAGAAACTCGTCGCACTTGAGCGGAATGGAAGCGCGGGAAAAGCAGTTGGGCGCGTCAACTCGATAGCTTTTTTATTCGTCGCGCTGTGTCGTCGGCTCTCCACGGACGTCACGTTTGCTCTCAGCTGTCAAAGAGCGGACGAAAAACAAGCAAATCCGTTTGAAGTACGAGTACCAGCCAACCGTCCGCACAACCGTCGTACGGACTTCGTGTTGCTGCCTGAGAAGCAACAACAACAGTTGCATTTTCTATCCATTGTTTTGCTCTTAACATGTTGTGAGCACTTTTTAATCTGCGATTTGACATTTCTTGACAACCCCGCGCCGCGTTGTTCAGTCCGTGCAGTCGTCTGCTTTCGGCTTTCAATTTGTTGTTGCCGTTGGTTGTGTGAAAATCGTTTGCAACGTGAAGTTGATAGCAACAGCAACGCGGATTTAATCGGCTGGAAAAGTATGCACGAATTGCTCTGAGTGGAGAAAGGATACCGTTACCCTCGCACTACAGACAGAGAGAGAGAGAGAGAGTTTCCCACCCCTGCCCGTTATCTGCGAAGCACCGTTTGATATCACGACCGTCCTCTTCTCCGCTCCGCTTTGTTGTCCGCACAACGCGATTTAAGTGTTTTAAAGCTATTTACAAATTAAGTCCTTTCTTACAGAACTCCACGCGACCCAAGCCGACCCGACCCGACCCTTCCAGCCCACCCGACCTACTGCATGCCACTGCAACCCTCGCTGCATTCACGTGCGCCGAACTGATTTGCTGAAAACTGACATGTAATCTGCTCTGAGTGCGAGTGCTGACAAACGATCTGCTCTCCGCTCCTGCTCGCCGCTTCTGCTCTCCGCTCCTGCTCACCGCTTCTGCTCACCGCTTCTGCTCACCGCTTCTGCTCACAACTATCGCTCGACACATTTTCTCTAATGTATTTTTATGCAAATTTTAACGAGCAACCAGTAGCGTGTTGCATTCACTTAATTCTGCGCTTAAGCGTGCTTAGCGAGAATTCCTACTGTAATTCCTGTCACCGTTAAGTGTTTTTATTAGCCGTTATTAAGCGTTGCGCCGCACTGTCGACCTTTCGACAGCAGCAGTCTGCGGCAGCGTTTTTAACACACAGAGAGAGAGAGAGAGAGAGAGAGAGAGAAAGAGACTTTTTTGAATTGTTCTCCACAAACAACAACTGCACTCAATTATTGCTTAATTAGGTTTTTTTAGAAAAAATCTTGAGTCCTGCTTTCGGTTACAAAAATTCCCCCGCGCCGCATCGAATCCGACAATCCGACAATCCGTCAGCACTCACCTGCACACGTGCTTCGCTCAAATCCAGACGCATCGCCAGATCCTCCCTCGTGAAGACATCCGGATACTGCGTCTTCTCGAAGGCGCGCTCCAGCTGGTGCAACTGGAAGGTGGTGAACGTGGTGCGCGACCTGCAAGAGTACAGCATTTCAAACGGATCTTTAATAAGATTTCCCAATTGTTTTTGCAACAATTAAATTTTAAGCCGATTTTCGATTAAGCCGACGACGCATCGGCTGAACCGAATGAAGGCTGACGACGCATCGGCTGAACCGAATGAAGGCTGACGACGCCTCGGCTGAACCGAATGAAGGCCGCCGCCGTTGCTTCCATTGCCGCCGCCGTAATCGACGCCGCAATCGACGCCGCCGCCGCCGCTCACCTTCTAACTTTCCGCGGTCGCTCCATGTCGCCGTGATCGTGACCGTTATTCAGACTGTTGGAGAGCTCGTCGTCATTGTCGGCGTCGAGTCGGTCGGTGTCGGTGTTGGTCGGCGACTCTTCGCCGTGTGGCGCCAGATGATGAGCGGGATGATGTTGACTCTGGTGTTGGTGATGATGATTGTGATGAGAATGACGAGGATGATGGTGGGAATTGTTAACATTATTGTGATTGTTGTTGTTGTTGTTATTACTGCTATTGCTATTGCCATTGTTGTTGCTGTTGGTGTTGCTGTTGCTGTTGGTGTTGTTGTTGCCGTGCAGATGTTGCTGCAGATGATGAGCGTGATTGTTGAGCGATTCATTGGCCTCTGCAAGGAAAGAAATGCAAAGATTTTCATTAATTCTTTTAATAGAAACAGATTTTCAGAAGAGTTCTGAACTTTGCCACGCCTTTCGCCTCCCCTTGCCATTTCAATTCGTCCTTTTCAGCGGCTTATTTCGTGCAAAACTCAGCATAATTTAATGCTTCTCAGATCAAATCAATAATGGCTTGATTTTGTTTTTGTTTTTGTTCTCGGTGTAAACAAAATCCAACAATGGAAAAATTGCAAATTCAATTGAATTCGATTTGAAAGAAAAGTTCAGTCAAGAGCTGAATTGTGTTGCTGTGAGCGAATGCGACTGCCAAAGCGCGCCTCAAGTGGAAGCTTGAAATTCAGCAGAGAGCGGGAGCGCGGAATTGAAGTTGAGAGCTTCTCTTCAAACACACTTTATTTACTGTTAAATGTTTAAATAAAGAGGAATCTGAAAAGGTTGGAAACGCGGATTTCTTTTCAAATGAGATCCACGAGGCAGAATTCCTGTTATTTTACAATTAACTGTAAACGTAACGACGGAATAGAAATTCTAACTCATTTCAGTTTTGCAAAATCGAACACTTAAAACTAAAAAGCGTTTTTTCGCTCTGCAGTTGAGAACTTCAGTTGAGTTGAGTCTTCTCCTCTCTTGAAATTCCCGCTCTTTCAGTGTAACGGTATGAAAACTACGTATTCAGCCTCCTTCGATATCGATTTCAAGGCAAGGAATTCAATTTCTCATTTTAATAATTCGCAAAACTGCGCCACCCGCTGTGAGCGCAACCCTTTCGTTCAATCAGAATTAATATTTGCAACTTTAGTTCGTCCGCTCGTCCTTCGCGCCGCACTACAATTAATACGGTTACATTTTATAAACACACACACACGCACACACACAAACACCCAAACGCACACACAGATAAATGCATAGAAAATGCGAGAAACGTATAATCAAATTTTAATGAACCTCAAATTAATAATTTTCAAAACCCGCTTAAGTCCGACGGGGCGCCGCTCCGACAACCGCCCAGCGGGTGACAACGAAACGGGGAAAATTTTAAAATCTAAAACACGCCGAAGAAGGGGTCGTCGATGGTATGGCGAGCCGTGTTTTTCATGTTTATGAGCGCAAGTTAATTTTATAACATCGAACGACTACACACTGCAGTGTAAAAATGGCGGCCTCGTTTGAAAAATTACTAATAATCTACTAGTTCAAATTTTACTAGTTGATTTCTCTTACGAATTAACTCGTTCCAGAAGCAGAGAGCCGAGTAAGTAGAGAGTATCCGATGTTATAACGAGTAGCTGGTTGATTTCTCTTACGAATTAACTCGTTGTAGAAGCAGAGAGCCGAGTAAGTAGAGAGTATCCAATGTTATAACGAGTAGCTAGTTGATTTCTCTTACGAATTAACTCGTTCTAGAAGCAGAGAGCCGAGTAAGTAGGCGAGTATCCGATGTTGTAACGAGTAGGCATACTCGTTAGTCTCGGAGCGCGATTTTCGGGTACTTTTCTTGGCAGAGCGAATATACACTCGCTGCCAATACTAGTAAATTTTAAACTAGTAGTGTAACCAACAATTAACTAGTAATTCACTTGCACGCAAACTAGTTATTTTCACTGCTGGGCAGTTAACTTGAAATGTGAGGTTAAATCTGATGGTTTTATGTGCGTGTGTGTGTATGGAGGCGAAAATATGATTATTAAATGAGATGAATTGTTGTTGCCATTGTAATCGATGGCAATGACGATGAAGATAATGAGGATGCTGACAATGACGATGATGATAATGATGATGATGATGATGATGATGATGATGATAGTGTTATTGAGTCATATTGTGTGATTGTTATGTTGTGATTTGCTTTTTCTCCCGTTAATGTTGCTGACAAGATTGCCGCGTTTCAACTAAAGTTGCACGAATGTCCTGCGGTGCTTTTGTGCCTCTAAAAAATTATCGTCGCTATTGAGCGTCACAGAGTTTTCAAACGTTCCGTGAATGATTTCCTGGGTGCCGCTTGCTGGTCCGCGTTTCGTTTGCTCCGATATCTCCTTGCAACGGCGTGATATTGGGTGCAAGTTTCACTGCTGTGATATTTAATTAGGTGTTTGAATTGCTTTTTACATTGCGAGTACTTTTGCAGGATTCTTCACTCTGCGTGTGTGTGTGTGTGTATCATGTTACAGTAACGCTTTCAAGTGCCACGAGGGAGGGAGGGAGGTATTTTTATTTGTACGAATATATCAGTGTCATAGAGACATATTTGGAACTTATAATCAAAAAACTCATAATCGACATTTGAGGGGTGTTGAAAGTGTTGTTAAAAAAATAAAGAGGAAGAGAGGGAGAGGGAGAGAGGGCGACGAAACTAAGCGAGGTTGTATTCTTTTTATAACTTTTGCAACGACATCCTCGTGATTTGTACAAATAAAAAGTTTTTATTTGAAAATCGTACACTGAATTTCGTTGAAAACAAATCCCAGACTTCCATTCACTTCCATTCCCTTCCATTCCCTTCCCTTCCCTTCCCTTCCCTTCCCTTCCCTTCCCTTCCCTTCCCTTCCCTTCCCTTCCCTTCCCTTCCCTTCCCTTCCCTTCCCTTCCCTTCCCTTCCTTTCCCTTCCCTTCCCTTCCCATCCCATTCCGTCCATTTCCTACCCTTCCCACCTCTTCTTTCTCTGAAAAGATTCTGTGATAAAATTCTGCTTATGCGACCTTGAAATCTCAACATTTATCAAAAAACTCTGCATAAAAAGTAAGAAAATCGATATTCGTACGTTTAAAAACCGCACACTCTGAAACGAGCACACATACACACACATACACACCTCCGAACAACCAATAAAATCCGTTAGATTCATTCAGTGTACGGCTTCGTGTGTCCCTGAAAATTCTATTATAATTTCAACAAAGCAATAATTTAGCATTCTAAACGGTCCTCCCTCTGTACCTCCTTCTTGGGGGAGCTTTAGTAAACCCCTCCCACTAAAAGTCCCCCCCTCCCACTACCACCCCCGCCCACCTGACCGTCGCCAACTATCCCACCAATAAGCCAACATAAGACTTCATTTGCATATATTATTGAAATCTTCTCAGTGTTAAAGCTGCTGTTGTCGTTGTTGTCGTTGTTGTCGTTGTTGTCGTTGTTGTCATCGTCGTTATCGTTGTCATTGACGTTGTTGTCTTTGTTGTTGTTGTTGTTGTTTTTGTTGTTATTATTCTTGCTAATACCGGTGTCGGTCAGTCAACACATTATAAATGCACAATCTGTGGTTTTGTGGACAGCAGAGAGTGTGAAAGCGATGACCATCACACATTAGAACAACAACAACGACAACGACGACAACAACAACAACAACAACGGCGTCATCGTGCTCCATCCGTCCATCATGCATTTAAAATCAACCCTGTAGGAAAATTCACACCGTGTTACGCCATCCGTGTACTCGAACATCTAACGTCACCAACTAATTTGGTGGGTGTAAAAGCGATTGTGGTGGGTGTGTCTCGGCATGTATGTGTATTAGTGTATCAGTGTGTGAGTGTATAAGTGTGTTTATTTTAACATTCCGCTCGAAGGCCAACTTGAGATCAAAGGATATTGAAATTGATTGAATGGATTTAATAAAATTTGATCCTGTTTAACTCGCACTTTGATGGTACGAGCATTGATGTGATCTGTTGATGTTCTTAATATTTTAGTTTTCGTAAAATTAACAAATTTGAAATATTCATTTTATGATTATATTGATGATTTAATTTGAATTTAATTGCATTGTTACTTTGCAACAAAATATCATCCAGTAATTTGATTAAAATATTTTTAGTACTCGTAATTGCTGTAATTTGTGGTAATTTTAGAAACCTGAATTTGCCGTCGGCAAAAAGTCAAATACTTTTCTGTAGACCTTTTCGATTCCTAAGAACAGAGTTACGAAACTTTATTAACACTCGACTATTGGCTCGACTATTTTGGCTCGACTGAAAAGAGTGATCGATCTCAATATCGAATAAAGTCTCGACTAAAACGGGCGTCTTGACGTCCGTAATCGTCTTGATTGTAAAAGACAGACTTTCTGAGGAAGAAAACTTTCTGTAGAAGACCTATTACGAAATCGGAACAAAATTTGTGAAGATATCAAGTGATGCTTGGCAGTTTAATCTTTTCTTTTGTAGTCCGCTGATACTGTCTCGGATTTTATTCCCATTTCGGACTGTGGAACTGCAAGTAAAACTTTGAAGTGAACAACGTTCGAAAAATCTTCATAAAACTTTTAAAGAACTTTGTAGACCTTAATTAAAAAAAACATACGATTTTAGAATTAAATCTCTTGTAAATTTGTAAGAATAAAATCGTTAAATTTAAGTAGAGAAGAAATTTAAACGACTGTTGTCATTATAATTCTTTTACTTACCGCTCCGTCGCGTTTGGGTACCGAGGATCTGATCGATGCTGTAGACGGCGCGCGGACGCGACACTGGACTCTCCTGCGTGGGTCTTAAAAGGGGCGCCAACGCGGGATGTGAGGTGGTGGTGGTCATCATTGCTGGAGTGTTCGTTCACTTCCTTCTTTTGGTTTATCAATTAAAAACACGGCACGCGCAATGTTAATCCAATTAAGTTTTTCACAGTACCTGTTCTTCGAATCAATTCATTTTAATTTATGATCGCATTAAAACTTTTACCGGGTTTTTTAAACGTCACTAAAATTTATGCTACAATTGATTATAATTAATTATAAAAGTACTTTTTTTATCAACACAAAATTAAATAAAAACTGCCCGTTATAATTACAACTCAATTAATATATTTATCTGTAATTATTCGCTAATTTGCGGATTAAATTAATTCGCGATCTAATCAACTAATCAAGACTAGTGAAATTCAGGTTTTTATTGAAACCCGCTTCGTTCCGAACGTTGGAAGCAACAACCACCGACTGAACATTCAACAGTATTGAGGTTGACATTAAATACAACAGTTACACTTTCCCTGCGGGCTGTCGAATGAGATGGAGAATGACGACGAAATCCTCGAACACCATGAACAACACCACCAACAACAACAACAACAACGAGGCATATCCTAAGTCGCATATGCACCAACCACAGGCATACCCTCGCCTCAGTAGAGCTATCTCGCTCGCACCAACTGCCAAGCGGCGTGGATTTACTCTCGCATCCTGGCTAGTTGTTGGTTCAACGCTCAGCAAGGGGTGGTCCTCTCATGCCCTAGTCACACACACACACACACACACACACACACACACACACGCGCGCGTAGAAAGGTAGTTGGGTGCACCCCAATTCAATAGAGGGTGTTAAACTCTCACCATCATCGCTCTTTCTCTCTCTCCTCTCTCTCATTCTATCTCTATCTTTCTCTCGCTCTCGTTCTACATGACACTTTAACAAATTATTAAAATTAGTTTTTAATTACAGCGTGTAGTTCGCTCTCCACCCCTTCACACCCTCCACACCCACCACACCCTCCTCCCCTTCGAACTTCGTTAGCTGGAGCTCCTGCGCACTTGCAGCCTCAATTTTAATTGTGTTATTTTCTCATTCTGCTCATTTGTCTATGGAATTTGAAGCTACGACTCTCCCTCCTTCTCTCCCTCGTTCTGTCATCTTTTCTTCTTTCCTTCCTTCCATAATCTGTCTCACTCATGCATATTCCTGACCACTCTATCGTGTGTGTCACCCTCTCCTGTCACCACCACGTGAAAAACCACGTGATTGTTCTGCCCCGAGAACAGCAAAAGCAAGTTGAACCTGTTCCCGTGTTGTTTAGGTATCATTTTTTTAACCTTTTCTAGTATTTGTTCACCGCCATCGTCAATTTATTATCCTTTGTATCCTGTTGTCAGTTTCTCAGGCTGCTTGTCTTTCGTTCCCCGCTTTTGTCACCTTCTTTCCCATCACTCTCTTGTCTCTCTCTTTTGCCTCTCTTTCAAATATGAAAAGTATTTATTCTGTCAATAATGGCATCCGTCAAGTATTTGCATTGTTTTGATTTGTATGCTCTGAAAATTATGTGATCTGTAAGGGCAGATGGTAGTAATAAAATTTACAATCACTTTGCTTTTGAATCCCTTCCATCTTTTTCTCAGAAACTCTCCATTGATAGTCATTCCAATATGAATGAAATGTTTCTTCATTTCCGCAAGAAGATATCAGTATCTTTTGCGATTAATAAAATACGATAATAGTTCGATTTATTATATTATAGATAATATAGTTTTGAATATAATAATATCACACGTTTTAAGAAGAATAACTTTGCTTTCTTGGCACAGATCTCAAAAAAAGTTTCTTAAAAAAAGCTGGGAATCCGAGGAGACGTAATCGGGATGATACAGTATTTCGAGACCGTTCAAGAAAACCGGAAAATAGCTCCATTAACATAAGAACTGGCCGAACTATTGTTGAGTAGAGCCAGTGTGTAATACGGGGGAAAAACCCTCCAGTTCCAGCCCAGGCCATGTTAGTTTTCCTTGTTTAAATGATGATAGACCTATTTTTAGCACACTTGCTCAACAAATCCCTTAAAAAACCCTTTTCGCTCAGCCGAATAAGTCGCTCATGCAAATCCGTCCCAGAGGAACCACGAATCCGAACCGATCGACCGCAGATCTTCATTAAGTGGGCAGAACTTAGTGCAGCTACAGAGAAAACAAAGAATTAACGCTGCAGAGCGAAGCTGCATGATGAGCCAGCGCGATCAATAATAAATCGGATTTATTGCTAATCCGCATGGAATGAGACGGCGGTTTCTAATGAGTGGGAAAATCCATGCGGATTACAAAACCATCACGTCACAAGTGCAGCAGGTTTAAATGCATATTTCAAATATATCCCGGACCTTAGAAGAGAATGAATTAGAAGAGGTTGCAAGTACTATATTTCGGAAGAGGTATGCGAGAATTCTCAGAAGAAACTGAAATATTAAAGCTATTGCAAATTCAAAGGTTTGCTATTTTTTCTCTTCTGCAGGTAATGATGAAAGAAAGGTTATTATATAATCTTTTATAGGTACAATTTTATATGATATACACCTCGAATAATGGAAACTAAAACAATCGTATGCTTTCAGCTTACAACTGGATATCCATTCCCAACGCGGATGCCTTGGGATTGGATGTCCAAACCCGATACTTTTCGTTTGCAAGTCAATGCGCTATTCAGTGTTTTATTCTTAGCTAGTGCAGTATGATCTGAACCAACATCATAGGCCCAGCGTCATAGGCTAATCATAGAACGACAGCCGCTTTCCCCACTTTTTCTGTAACATATTCCTTCCAGTTTGTTTTCCTGTCTAAAACTAGACCATGAATTTCGCGTTTCACAAGAAATTATTTCTGAAATTATATCCATGAAAGATCCATCGATCTTCATTACCAGACTTTCCTTCATTACCCGACAGTCTACAGAAAATGCTCCGCCCTTTCTATTATAAAAGAATATTACAAAAATTAAAAGCCATAACAACCTACTTGAAATCATTCAGTTTTTCATAAACAGTCAGTCAATCTTGATCGAAATACGATCCGTTTGCTCGAGCTCAGAAAAGATAACTAAGAGATGATGAAGGTCAAGCCACTTTTTTGTAGACTGTCTGCTCTGCTAAAATACTATCAAGCATTAATAAGGTCAATTAAGTATCCTTAAAGGCGGCTACTCCAGGATTACAGAGAGAAAACTCCTTTTTAACAAGCACTGAAAATGCAAATCATCTTCTCTCCGAAAATCTTTTTCGGTTTTAAAACACTTTTTCCTCAAATACCGGATTCTTGACCTGCCGTCCAGACTGCAACTTCTGCTTACATCATCCTTGCACCAGCGAAAGTGATGATTCGGCATAAAATGTTCCTTCGGGGCAAAACAAAGAAGCCTACATTAGATTTAAAACCATTAGCCAGATTAATGCTGGATCAAATAGTTTCTGAGCTGCCGTTAAACACTTGCGAGCTCAGTCAGGACGAAGGACAGGTAGAGCCGGTCCTGGGGTCTTAGGTGAAATACTGGCCAGCGAAGTCTAAGCTGGTGGCAGAGATTTAATCACTGCTACTAGCTAACTGCACGTAGTTCTTGGCTCGCTGAGGCCGCCGATGGCTGAGTTCTAAATTAAACTAACGCTCAATCGGATTTCTGTCCTGAATGAAGGCCGCCGTTCGAAACGGAGTCCTATGAAAACAAGATTAGTGCTAATGGACCATTGTGTGCGCTGCATAATCAGGTGTCTCGAGTGGACTGATCCGCAGGGACAGCGGAACGGCGGCGACACTAGTTCCGTTGCACCTTCAACTGAATCCAGACTCGGAATATTTCGGTGGCTAAGTAGTCTGCGTTTGCAGCAAGTGTCAGCTATGACGCTTTCATGGCCCTTTCGTGGCTCATGATATCGTCTGAAGTGTGGCGTCACATCTGGAGAAGAATAGAGTGTCAGACGGCTTCCTCTTGATCCCTCAATTGTTGCAAGTAATTTGTTTTGTTTACCAGGAATTGTTTTCACAAATGATATTGTCACTCTTTAGAACGATGAAGTCCTTGTTTATTTTCAAGTTCACCACAGAATTATGCAAGTTTTCATTTCTCTTCTTGGATTTCTTTTGTTGTAAAGATTGTTGAAGAAAAATTCGGAAAATTCCTGGGAATTTTTGTATGATTTCTATTGACATATATATAATTTCATAGTTTCACTATATCAGCATATATTTATTCAGGCCTTACACACGTTCTGATCTCGAGAAAATATCTCTTTAGGTCGCCGAATATTAATTTCCGAATACCTTGTCTTTAATGTCCCTGAATAATTGAATTTCTGTTAGAGCTTATTATAGTCCATACAACCAAATACAATCCTCATTACGACTTATTGCAATCTTCACTTCAAATTGCTGCAAATCACTTACCTCAACCCCTGTATGGTACCTCATGTACGCCCACAGATACAGAGGGCAAGTGCGAAGTTACAAATTGAATCACCGCCATTTAAACTACTTCATTGTAATTTATACCCGTACCTAATAAGAGAACGTAATGAAATGTATTATTACGGTCATTTGCACTGATAACAATGAAGACATTATCCCTCCCTCGTTCCCCTTTGGGGATTTTACGTGGACCATACACCCCATTTAGCCCGCTTTCCATTAATGGGCCATGGAATGGTTTATTTACACTTGGCTCTGAGGACTCGCGCCAGACGCGTCGTCTGTTCAGGTCAAGACTTTCCCGTGTGGAGCACAAGATTATATGGTGGGGAGGAGGGTTCCAGATGAGGATATTAAATAGCTAATAAGAAGCTTGTTGCTTAAAAGTAAAGAGACAAGGGAGAGAGATAGATAGAGAGAAAGGGGAATGGTAAGAGAGAGGGAGAGAGAGAGGAAGAGAGAGAGAAAGGCGCAGAATCTTGTGAATGAAGAAATCTTCTGTCAAAAAGAGTTGTCATCTCTATTCTGGGGGAAAACAAGTATTAATAAGAAATGATCATTTAACGAATTGAAAGATTACTTGTTGGCAACATTTTTAATTTATAAAAAGCAGTTTATCAAAAATCTTCTCTCAGGAGAACCAAAACATTCTCTCTCTACTTTCCCTCGTCCTGCTTGCGGATGCAGACATGCGCCAACGAACGGAACCCCATTGGATACCCGTCCAACCTATACAGACAGACTCAGACATACAGATACAGGATGGGTCATTGTCGTGGTGATGTCTTCTGTCGAAAAGCTCAATCCCAACCCCAACCTCTCGTTCTACACAGATGGCGCTCGCCTGAAAGCAGGCAACATATTGTTGCAATCTTTGAAGATGGTTGCTATGAGCGGAGTTCACCTTTTAACATGGTTAACCTTATATTGCATGCACTGGGCAACATCCCTCGACGAAGGATTTCACAGTCACCCCTTCTTTCTCTCTCTCAATTTCGTGTTCTTTTTCTTATATTTCTCTTCTTTTCCTTGGTAGGATTTTTTTAGCTTCCTATTGAAGTCAACAGCAGTAGCAAATCCAAATTTAATATATTAAGAAATAAAGCGATTGTCAAACCGTCCCACTGCGATGTCCACCCACTTTGGCGCCCATCTATTGTAACGTGAATATCGCTGTATTTCGAAGTATCCGACGATTTTATAAGGAAATCACTTTTTGAGTTCAATATTCCACTTAATATTGTGATTGACCTTTTAATTTTTCTAGGTTTTTCCTCTCCTTTTTTGGTTATATTTATCTGTTTTTTAAACGAAACATATTTATTTTTGTAACTTTCCATATAATTTCTGTATGTTTGTATAAATTACCATACTCTTCATGCTTAAAAAACCCCCAAACGATCCTCTTGAAGCCGCACCACTTCCTGAACATCCTGATTTTCCTATCAACCCATCTCGCAATTATATATCAATTCTGTAAAATCACACCGGCACACTTCCGAATATGAAAGTAGAGATCAGACGATGTTATGTGCGGGCGTAAAGGTGGAACCGAATATACTCACATGTGTAACCACGGAATATAACGAAACCCAAGCAGCAACGCCCCACAAAACACAGCAGGGAAGTTTTTGAGAAGATTCCTTAGAAATGTGCAATGTGCTGAATATAAAAATGGAAAAAAGAACACATGAAGAGTCCCAACAATCAGCCACTCGAATCAGAAGGCACTTAAACTCCACTATTGTTGGTCATTTGTGGCATCTTTAGTGTCTAATTTTGCTCAGATTCCTCCGCCCTCCACGTGAATGACCATTCCTCTCACTTTCCACGTTTCCACGCAAATCCCATCTCAGTCCTTTGCTGCATTTCCTCCATGTCCAGCGCTCATTGTCCTCCATTGTTTGCTCTTTTGTCGAACGCGTATGCAAAGTTGTTTTGTTGTCATTGTCATCGTCCTGTTTTCATGTAATTCCACTAACATCTCTCACAGTTCCGAAGAATTTCGTGTGTGTGTTTCTGTTTTCCCTGGTCAAGAGGGTGGCAATGGATCAACGCCTCTTTTGCACTTCAGAAAAATAAACTGGCCTAGCAATCTTCACACATCGTAGCGTCGTCCTGCATGCGTGTCGGCTTCTTTCTGCAATGCGTATCCTTTTCAAGGTGTTGTCCGGTCGCACTCCTTGAGGTCTTCAAGGCAACATTCAAGGCTCATTCATTGTTAACGTGGCTCACATGCTCACATTTCGGCATGGGTGTCAATTTGCTCCAGATTAGCTACCCATTTGGTATTTAATTCTCATTTTTAGTCGTATGTATGCATGCATGCATTACTCTGCTTGATTAGCCTGCCACTTCGAGGACACGTACGGATTTCTGGAATTCTGATTACCATCTCAGGAACGGATGTGCCGTCGAGTAGTGTTTGGATTTGTGGCGATCGCTGTGGCCAAGCGGCGTGGTAGCCATTCTTTTATTCTACGACAGCTGCAGAGTGTGTCCGTGAATCACATGGATGCACAGATTTTGTAAGGACAGACTTGTCCGAACTCCTTGAGAACAATTTTTGTTGAGTTCATTGATTGAGCTATTGAGCGATTTTTCAAAGTAAATTCCTTTTGCTATTGCAAGTTTGAATTGTAAGCTTCAATTTCCTTCAGTCAATAGAACTACAATTCAAACAAGAAAATTTAAGCAATTGAAAATCCTCATAATTAAATCCAGAAAACCTATTAATTTTTTATAAAACAACATTTTGATAGAAACCTTTCTTCGAAAAATTGTAAATCCTTTTCTTTAATTTCACCAATAGATTTCCTTAAACGATAAAAAACACTTCCGCTTGACAAAATCCGTCCATTTATCGCATGTCCTACCAAGCAGATAAGAAACGATAAAAACCACACACACACATGCACAAATAACGAACACATACTCATTCCTAAAAAGGATAATTTGAGTCTGATGTTAACGTTGGTCGTTCACTTCCGGCGACTGCGGGTGCGAGCAAAATTCTCATTGCACGTGAATCCTTTCTACACACTCAGAATTGACTTCGAATTTTAGCTAATAACGAACTTTATTTCCTCATTCAATACAGATTTGTTCCTTTTACATTCCAGAACGTCCTTATTTTAATTTATTCTTGTAACGTTTCTCGCCGCTGGTCACCTCCTCACCCCACAGCGGTTTCCTCGGGACACACAAAACCAACCACATCAGTTTAACCGCATTTTCATTATGGATTTCCTTGGCCACTCACTCATCCCAGCAGGATGAGTTGCGGTTGTTGGGTGGGCAAACTATTTTGCCCTGAAAGGACGAGAAGATTCATCGTAATTTAATATGACGGTTAAGTTTGGGGCGGGGGAGAGAACGATATGGAAATATGGGGAAATATGGGGCAAAGCACAGTGCGAACCTCGTAGTTTTTTTATTCCACTGTATCGTGGAACTTCGATAATTACGCATCGAACTATCAGCAACGATGTCGCCGCGACTCCTCCTTCCACGCACTGAAGCAGGTAACCGAATCCTTCGAATCTGTCTGCGGTATTTCGGTTCTTCATATTGAAACGCTTATTACGCCCGCAGGATATGCCACTGCCACTCCCTGCGTTCGATGTCACACATCTCGAATCACACATCCACACCAAATGGACCGAAATAGTGTTGGATATACCGAAACTACAACAGAAATAATCACAAACTTCTGCTGCTGCTGGCTGGCCCTTTCAGCACTTCAATCAATGATGACTAAATTTTATTTACTCTTCAGTTTATTGCGAATATTAAATGTGTGCCACACATGAGAGGCAAGAACTTCTCCACAGAAATATATAGGGGAATTTCTGTGGAAGTAGAGGGAAGTAAATGTAAATAAGATGATAAAGAAGGCGGAAGTAATGCAAGATATTAATGTGGATCCTTTGAATATTGATAATTGATTAGTTGCCTTAAATTATCCCACATTCCAACATATTTAAAACTCCTTTCATTTTGAAAGAACATGGATACATTTTTCTATATTTAAATTAACATAAATTTAGTTTGTGGCCTCAATTGTTGTTCCGAAAGTCGATGGGCAAACATTGTTGCCCTTTCTCTTAATAAACCCTTCAATTCTATCTATCAATTCTATGGAAATCAAGTCATGCGGCTAAAATGAAAAGTAATAAACTCTTGGAATAAATATTTGCTGAAAATCTTATCGGCTGAAGAGCAGGGAATGCTGTTGCCAGACTCGAAAATCCGCTCGAATCGAGGTCGAACTGATTTCGATTTTGAAAGAAGCTTCCGTTAATAAAGAGTAGCATAATTTTAGGCTCATGATAAACTTAAATTTCTCTGTAGTTTTGAGGTGAGTACAATATTATTTATCCTTTAACCGAAAACCTATCGGAAATCGTTGCTAATTTTTGACAGATATTGCAAGAAATCAGGGAGTAACATTTTGAATGATAATTCCTTAGCTGAAGTTTGCCTTTTCTTCATTTTTTCATTGAAGATTTTCATTAATTGGAAGTTCCTAGTGAAATAATTACCATATCCTCGCTATATAAACCTCGCTATCACCCAACTACACACACATACACTCACATAACCACACACAGGCACATATTTACAGGCTAGAACTCTTCTATATCCATCCCATTTAAACTTCATATCCATGCAATTACAAACAATTTGGCCAAAATGAATTTTGCATATTTTTGTGTTGGGTTTTTTGGCCTTTTTATTCCCTTTTGCCATCTTTTCGCAGTACAGAAAAATTTCATTATGTTTCATTTGGAACGAGTTACGTTCACATATCCACGTCCACGATGCAAACTTCGCTACTGCTAAAGTGCCTAAAAATCAACTACGTTGAAAAAGAAAGCGACAAAAACTGTACAGCATACAAATGCAACAAACGCGCGAAAAAAGCGCAAAACTCTGTGCAGACAAAGTTTTAATTTTTTGCACATTGAACGAGGCTTGCATATTGCATACACGAGGACTCGGTTTGTGTAGCATGCACTCGGGCGCACACGCTTATTGCATGCAGACTCGAGCAACAACAACAACAACAACAACAACAACAGCAACAACAACAACAACAACAACAACAACAACAAAAGTCACGGCTAGCCAGCGAATAACAAAATTGCGCCGAAATGCAAAAGTCAAATAAAAATTTTGCTCTCACCACAAAAGTGCGGCCTAAAAGGCTGCTACAAAAAAATTTTGAGAACGCTACAAGTAACAAAAATGGAAAAATGAAGAGGGGAAGTTAGGCGGGGAAGGGAGGGAGGCAGGGAAGGGCGTGCGTGGAACGAATTGTCTGCTTTTATGGGTTTCAATTTGTTTCATTTGCAAGCGTATTTACACTCGGCGAATTTCTAGATTTTATTTGGTGAATGCTAAAGTGGAAAAAAATTTAGTCTGCTTTTAGGCGAATATGCATTTCATTCAACCTGAGCTTTTATATAGAAATAATACGTTCTTATATATGTGGCTACATGGAGGCTCCGCACCCTACACATGCATGCACACACACACACACACACACACACACACACACACTCGCCAACAGCCCGCTAAATGCATTCAAACACATGCATGGTGGTGATGATGTGACGTCTGCATGAGAACCTCGAGAGAGGAAGAGAGCAGCGATATGAGGCTCTCGTGGTGGTGTGAAGTAGGCACTTTTTATTTTATTATTTGGCATTTTTTCAGAAAATTGTTGCATTTTTTGTTGGTTGCATTTTTTTGCAATTATTTCGGGTTAAAAAATCAACAATGGAAACCATTTTTAATGAAATTTCTGAACAACTTTCGCAATACACACTCGCTCGTATGTGAGGGATGATGTGTGTGTGTGTGTGTGTGTGTGTGTGTGTGTGTGTGTGTGTGTTGTGTGTGTGTGTGAGGAGCCATGGCGGCTTTTTACGTGATGGTTTCGTAGGTACTTCGGCACCTCATGAGCCTCCCAAGTCAGTCAATTTTTCATTTATTGTGTTTTTAGTATGCATGGAAGAAATATGAGATGAGATGAGCCCACTGTCAGTATGTGAGAGGTATGTGTGTGTGTGTGTGTGTGGGTGCCGCATGTGTCTGTATGTGTGCGCGAGACTGTTATGAGCTACAAATTATTTTCTTTTGAATTGCGAAATTTCATTTCAAACACTTATGCTGCAAAATCATTTGCGATTAAAACTGAAATGAGCGCCGCTCGGGCTTCGCGGTCTTCTTTTGTTATTTTTAGTTTTGCTTTTTGAAGTGCAGCGCATCCACATTTTATTGCTTGCGTAGCGCGGTTTCTTCAGCTGGATTTACACACTCAGAACGATTTTATTTACCTTCCGTCGTTCAAAATGAAATAATTAAAATTTATGGTGGTGCTTTTTTTTAAATTCAACTCTGACTTTTAAATTCGATAAAAAATCACTTGGGCTTTTTTTATTAAACTTTAGATAGTTTATATCGCATAAAAAAATAAATAAAGAAATAAATAAATACAGTAAATAAATAAATAAATAAAAATAAATTTAATTTTTGAAATTCATTTTTATAGAAATTTTTATTTAATAAAATTATATTAACATCAACCGCTAACGCTAAAAAATTAATCACAACTACTCGTCCTGCAGCTCATTCAACTGCCAGCCTTCATTTAATGCAAGATATTAAAATCCACTCAACTCGAATAAAACAGCAACATCTTCACAAAGAAACTGTCAACCGCAGCAGTGGCGACGACAGCAGCAACAAATCGCTGGAATATTCGTCGCTGCAACAATGCGAAATGCGGGAGCGAAGCTAATTACGGGGAATAACAAAAATTTTGCTAAATGCGGTTAAAAATACAAGGAACCCCAGAGCGAAGGATGAATGGAAGGAAGGAAGGAAGGAAGAAAGGAAGGAGGGAAGGACGAGTGAAGTAAAATTAGAATTTCAAAAGAAGGAAACACATTCGCTCCACTGTTTTATATAGTTTTGTATTTTATTTGCTGCCGTGCAGCTGTATAAAATGATGTTCGCAAGAAGGATAACATTGAAATAACAACAACACCAACAACAACAACAACTCATCGCATACACTGACTGCCAAGTAGGCAAGAAGTTTTAATTGTATTCCAAAATAGAACATCAGCTGCAGATCGCTCCTGAAAATATCCTGCTGTGCGGCATTTAATTGCGACGAATATTAAATTTCATTATACGCAGCTAATCGAAATCATTTGAAAAAGGATTTCACCACCGATTTCAACGAACTCTGAAGAGAGCAATAAAAATGAAGTACGAATTCTGATTCTCAGCTCAGTCAGCAGCAGTCAGCGGAAATCCATTAAATCTGAAGAATAAAAACACTTAAAATTTTCACAAAACACAGAAGAAAAAAAAGAAGAAAACTTGGTTGGACTTAGAAATGTATAGAAATGCATTTATTAATGCAGACTTTTCTCTTCTTGAGAGGTTTAAATAAATACTTTTGCACCATCGGGATTATTGATTGCATGCAACAACAATTAACCTCACGTCGCAAGCAACAGCAGCAACAACACCATCTTGGCCGAGAGCAGAGAGTACCTGGCTTGAAAATAAAAGCTAAGCAGCTCGGAAAACACAAGCTTTTCATGGCAACGCAACGGAGAGCAATAATGGATTTTTCTGCTAAAACGGATCTCAATAAATGCCGATTATGAATTTCAACGACACACATACGCCACCGAACACACACACACACACGCACGCCCACGCACACACACACACACACACGCACGCCCACGCACACACACACCCCGCACATGTGTATGCATGTGTGGAGTGGAAATACACTTATAATCGCAATCGAAAAGGCAAACAATGTGAATGCAAGAAGCAAACTAATTCAAAAAACGTTGCATACTTCCAGGCGCAGCGAACCTTCGCGCAGTAGAAAAATGTGAGCGCAATAAGAACAAAATTACAGATATAATGGATTGTGTAACCGATCGACCAATTTAAGTGCAGTAGCAGGGAATAAAAATATACATTCACCTGCGAATCCCCCGAAGTCCACCGTTGGAGTTCGCTGCACATGACTGACTCTGGATGAATGAAAGGACGCAGCGACTTCAGTGCGATTTGTTCGCAATGTTTAACGAAATCGAATCGTTTGAGGAATCTGGTGGAGATCGACCGTCGTCAAAGTGGGCAAAAGAGACAATTTGATCTTTCATTTTTATTTTCTTTTTTTGCACGTCTTTTTTAAAAACTCCCAGTGAAACTCTTTTTCACACAAAAAGAAAAAAACTCAAAATGACGTAAAAAGCGGATTTTGAAATGTGAGGAAAGTTAGGAAATTTGGGGTTCCGTGTCTCAAAAACCGGGTAAGGAGGACAGCGAAAAGTGTAAGAAAAAATTGATGATATTACAAACAATCTTCGGCTTTTGTAACTAAAACGCAAGTCTAACTTTTAACTAATTAATTAATTGAATTGAAAACTTTTAATGAATTAATTTTGCACCGTTTTACTTAGATTTGAACCGTTGAGCACCCTGTATTGGGCTCGTTTTAGCCACTCGAGCGTGTTGCTTGCTTTGGCATTCATTTAAACGACTTTGACAACAACGACTTTGACAACAACAACAAGAAGAAGAAGAACAACAACAAGAACAACAACAGCGTGGTTCGCTTTTAGCAAATGTTTAACTTTGAGGGATGAAAAAAGCTACCAAAATCACAGCCAAAATTGAATGATGGTTGCGTGTCCTGCTGCTGCTGCTGCTGCATCCCCTGCAACTTTTCGGCGCTTCTTCTTTGCTTCTTTTTCACACCCTCCCGCCTCCCCCCCCCCCTCCACAATCCCGCTTCACGCACACACATTCATCACCTTTTTTGAGTTGAGCTTTTCAATTGCAAAAAATAACTTAACCCGCAGGCAACAACAACAACAACGTTCACGAATACTCTGCGGTGCAATTTTGGGAGAGAGGATGCGGTACGAAGTGGAGAGCGAAACATCGACTACAGCGATTGAGATGGCGAAAATAGCAATAAACGAGGGCGCGTGCAGGCGTCTGTGTTGACAGACTCTGCGACTGCGAGTGAGCAACGCTGGAGCAGGTGATGGATGACCTTGTGGGTGGCTGTGGTTCACCGTTATTGGTGCTGGTGGTGGTGGTGTTGTTGTTGTCGATGTTGTTGTTGTTGATGTTGTTTTTGTTGTTCTAGTTCTTCTCTTTTGGCGGTGGTGTTGTTTCCGGACTAAAAGGAGGTGATGAATTTATTTTTTAACTAGAAGACAGCAACAACAACAACAACAACAACAACAACAACAACAACAACAACAACAACAACAACAACCATGAGCACCAATAATAAAAACAGAATCCTTCAAAGCCGGCAACAGACTGACAAAATAATTAATTTTATTCGTTTCGAGTTAAATGTTGACACAGCCCTTCATCAGACTTCTTGGAAGGTGAGGGGGGTGGAGGCGAGGGAGAGAGAGAGAGAGAGAGAGAGAGAGAGAGCGTGGAGTGGGTAGAAGTTGGTGGGGGGTAACTAAAAAGCGGGAACCTCTTATTGAAAGACTTGCACGGAATTCACAATTTTTATTGCGAACGCCAGAGTCGCGCTGGTGAGACTTTCAGTGAGAGCGGGTGAGCGGGAAGAGGGGAGGCGGCGGGTGAAGATGAGAACGAAGGGTGGGCTGGTGCTGAAGCCAGTGAGTGAGTGTGAGTGGGTGGGCTACACGCCCACTAAAGCTGCAGCGGCAGCAGCCTTCTTTAACCGTAATTAGTTTTCTTTGCGATTTTGTTTGCTTCTGCATGCTTCGCGCTCTCGGGTCGCTCGAGTCGCTCGAGTCGCTCTTTTTATTCGTCGTTTCCGCTGCTGCTTTATTGAATTTTCTTTTCATTTGTTTGTTGATTTTCGGGATTGACTTCATTTGTATGCGGCTTCGGATTGCAGCCGCGCCGCCGACGACGTACGACGTCTCCTGCGCCGTCCTCGTCCTTGTTTTGGCAGCGAATTACTTCGTAATCAAGTGAATTGAAGAGGAAGAAGCTGAGCAAATACAGCGATTAAAGCAGCGCTGCGAGCGAATTAATCGCGAAGAGAGCTTCGTTTTTGATATTGATTTCGATTTCTCTGTGTTCGCCTGCGGTTGTGGGAGGGAAATTTTAAATTAAAAATTTCCTGGCCACCCGACGACGTCGCGTGACATCGCCGCGCGCATCAATAAGTCGGCAACTCAGCTTGTTTTTTGTCATTTCATAGATTATTGCAGATATTTTCTATATTTTATCTTCACAGCAATCTGCGTCATTCGATTTTGTTCCCCTTATTCTTCACATTTTTTGATAAGTGAATATTTAGCAGTTTATATTAAATTTAAGCGCGAGTGCGAGTAAATCGAAATTCGATTTATCAACTCTCGCCGTGTAATCGGCGGCAATCGATGGCCAGGTGTTGTTGTTGTTGTTGTTGTTGTTGTTGTTGTTGTTGTTGTTGTTGTGATAAATGAAGGTCGTTCGTACTTTTAACACCTTTCAGCGTTATCAGAATTCCCACGATTTTTAATGAAATGAACGTCGTACTGGGCAAATATTAATAAAAGTTTATTTCACGAGTTTATTTATCGCCAACACCGCACGACGCACGATATCAACAACATTAATAAACAATTTAATAGTGCAACAACAACCACACACCACAGCCAGCTGTCGACGTCTGAAGCGCCACACGTTACTCGAATTTCCGGTGTGAAATGAAAGCTTCCATCAATCGTGCAAAAATAATTCGCAATCATCGTGAACAACAACAACAATTGCAGTTTCAACAATTCGCTCTTTTTATTTCTCCTTCTTCTTGTTGTTGTTGTTGTTGTTGTTGTCGTTGGTAGAACTGTTTGTTGAAGTTGTTGTTCGCTGCTGCTGCTGCCGATGCAGGTGTTGTTGCTGTTAAAGCGAATTAACGAGTAGTTGTGCGCGCGACGGTGACGCAAATCATTGCATACTTTCAGGCGTTTCTAAAAAGTTATTCAATTTTCTTCCATTACATTTTTCATGGGGAATAATTAAGCTCATTGATGCAAATACAAAAATGAATGATTCTGCAGTTGAATGCTCACATTCCACTTGACGATTTCGCTCCCTTGCAGCGGGAGGGAACGAATGTCCTGCTTGCGAGTTGCGAGCACAAGGAACGCGGCTGAGCTAAATAACAACGATTATGCAATCACGAAGGATTCTCTTTGCAACGAGATGTAATTGTATTTGCAACAACGACAACAACAACAACAACACCACCACTAACAACGTTGTGCCAGTTAGCTGCAGTGCAGCTGCAATCGGCTTAATAAGTCGGCTTAAATAGGACGTTAAATGCGTTTATTAACTGAATGCCGGATTTAATGAGTCTGAGCTGAGGGGGAAAAGGACATCCGTGCGCGCGCGCATTACTTATGCAAATGCAAATCCTTGTTAAATTAATCGCTGCAAATTAAAAGCAATTTGCAGCTGCAGCTTGCGGTTGCAGCGTTTAGTGAGGTGACTGCGCCGCCATCTGGTGGCCGCCACCAGGCGGAGGAAGAGAGGACGGCCGCTGTTTTCAACACTTTCGCTAATTACACTTAATTTGATGAGGAATCATTTTCGAGAACCGCAACTAGGCTGCTGCTGGAGACTGGAAATTGTGTGCGGCCGTCGTCAGGTGTCGCCGCGCATCGCGCGCCTGCTGCTCAGCACGTCGCTCCCGATCGCGTCCATCCACACCGAGGCCGATGCGTTCGATGAATTTCGCCGCACGGAAGCCGTTGGTCTGCAAAGACAAATTCAAATGAGCGAATTCAGTGATCAGAGGCAGCCCGACATCGACACGACGCGGGCGTGCAGCAGTTCAGACCTCAAAAAACAGCGCCCTGCGTTTCGCACTCACGGCCGGATCGAAGTCCCACGTGGTGCGCTGGTGCGTGATGGGCTCGCCGGCCACGTTGTTCTGCAGCGTTTCCGTGATGAGGCGATAAAGGAATCCGTCGCCGCAGTGTTGCAGGTGACAGAGGAGCAGCAAGAACAGCAACTGCAAGTGAAGAAAAGAGAAATGAACGTTAAAATGAGATGACGCCTTCGTTCTTCAGGAATTCACCAGAAATCAACGGAAAACTCACATTTGTAAAAATCCAATGCTGATTTCGTAACATTTTTATTTCATGGTGAACTCAACGTTTTTACCAACTCCGTCTCGTTTTCTCTGTTGCGATCCGCTCAGACAGACGTTGATCACTAAACTTCCAAATGTTGCATAAATTCCACTCTAAGAAAAACTACTTTCAAGACAAACACCAATAAAGAGAGAGGCAACCGATATCTTCTCAAGCACAATTTAAGTAAAGACTACTCAACACACATGCACGCATGCGCTCTATTGGCTGATTACGCTCTTTGCTGCAGAAAACTCTTGCGCCGAGAGACCTCCCTTGCCTTCTTTCAATAACTCCCTTCTAAATAACAAACTATAGCGACTTTTTTCTCTTAACAACTTGAGTTTACAATGGAAAAAATAGAAAAAACCTACAATAACTTGACCTCTCTTCAGATGATTACATAATTTGTACGCGTACCACTTTTCCAGGCCGCTCTCTTTGACCTGAATAAAGTTAGCCAAGCAAGCCGGTTTGATCACCGCACTCTCAATCTTCAATCTTCACATTCACGATCGCTCTCTCGCTAATATGGGACATTTTCACCTGAACTCTCCCTCTCTCAAGTCATCTCAAGCCTTCCTAAATTGAAGATGTTTGGTGTCACGTTGAACCAACTTCATGTAACGGTGGTTGTTTACCAGGCGGAGGAGGAGGAGGAGGGGAGGTGTTTGCGGCAGCTTAAACTTACGAAGCTTAAAAACCCAAAAGTTACGTGTGCACCGACAGGTTTTCATTTCCCCATCATTTCTTTGAAGTGATTTCTTCAGCCAGACACCGAAACGTCTCGAATAATTTGGCGGTAGAGGAAGCGATGTTTTAATTCAACCGCAGCAGAGTAACAAAACCAACGGAGTTTATTTTTTGCCACTTCCCCTCCCCTTCCCACTTCCACCCTAAAAAACACTAGTAATTTTTTTTATACTTTCACTTTTGTCGCATTTGTGTTAAAGAAGCGTAAAAAATGCATAATTTTATAAAGGAAAAAGAAGACCACAAAAAAGTCCCAGAGTTTAAAACCTTGAAAAATTCTCACAGTTTCTAGTTTTTATTTTAAAAAATAATAATTTTTTTCTATCGATATTTTGCGATAAGTCATCGATAACTATCGATAATTGTTGTCGATATCTATTTAAAAACCGATTTCAAATGTGGAGAAATAATTTTCGTTTGAAATCTTAAAAATGAAAAATGTGAATTTTAAAAAATAAATATAAATTAAATGATTTTCATTCCTCTCGATTCTCTTTTTCTCTCTCCCTCTCTCTCTCTCTCTCTCCCTCTCTCTCTCTCTCCCTCGCCAACTCTCTTATTTTTATAATTTTTAACAGCTTCTCTTTCTTCTTTTTCTCCGATTTCCTCATTGCAATCACTTATTTCGGTCTCCAATTAGAGCTACAAAAAGCAACAACACCTCTCGACCCAAACTTACAACTTGGCTTAAACTACTAACCAACTATTGACAAATTCAGTCATAAACGCAACGTGAAGCAAGACACTCGGCGGCAAGTTAAGCGCTTCAAACGCGTGCGCAGTGAGCGAGCCTCAAAAAAGGCGAAAGCGAAAGCAACGAACGCTTTTTGAAACTGTATTCAAAATCGAAATAAATTTGAAAGAAACGCTATTTTTTAATTAATTTAAAATGGCAAAAATCGAAGCAATTATTTTGTCTGTAAGTAAAAGGAATTTAAATTGGAAAATATAACTCTTTTTTCTTTCAACATTTTTTAAATACATCGTTTGTGCGAAACAAAGAATATTTTCCAGTTTTTCTTCCTTTAAATTATTTTGTTTATGTAAACGGAGTGGAACTGTTATTAATATGAGAGAGAGTGAGAGAGATAAAGAGAGATCGGTTACTACCAGAAGAGAGAATCGAACAAACGGCGTGACATTGTAACACGAAATTCCGGGGAAATGCAAAAATTTTAATTAGATATATAAAATCAAATTGAGAAAATAGTAAATTTTTAAATTTAGAAAATAAGAAGTAAAAAAACACAAAAAAACACGCGTGAAAAGGATCGATAATGAGCTTCCTTAGTTAAAAAATTGACAACCGAATTTTTGACAACCGTAAAATTAAAATTTGACTGCATCGATGTCTCTCTTTCTCTCTCTCTCTCTCTCTCTCTCTCTCTCTCTAACGGAAATCTTGCAAATTTCCTGTTTTCCTTTTGTTGTTATTGGTTTTGTTGTTATATATAGTCACTTGCAACCATTTCAAACTTGCAAACTGCAAATGTTGTTCTGACCTAAAAATATGACATTCAACTCTTTTTTTTAAAGTTACTGGCTTTCTTTGCATATGAAGAAAGTGGTAAACAAATTCTATAGTTGTTGTTGTTGTTTATAATGACAACAACTCATTAACTCGGTTGGCTCATTCGATTAATTTCATTCATCAACATTCGCAGCACATACATACGTACGTACGTACGTTCCATTGCGTTCTCTTGCCTCTTAAGTAGAGAAGAAATTGTTTCAGCTGGTGTTGATTGATTGCGGTGAAGACAAGAAAGAGGGGAGAGAGAGGAGAGGGAGGAGAGAGGTGTGAAGAAATTTTTCGTGAGCTTACAGTTGTTAACACTTCGCTAGACTGTGGATTCAAGCTGAAATCACAAGTTGGTCTTGAAAGAAAAATGAGAAAAATAAAGAAACAAAAAAAATAGTTTTGCATTTGTAAATTACTTTATAATAAGTAAAAATACTTAAAAAGAAAGCTCAAAATTTTTTCTTTATTAATTTCCTTCCTTATAATTCTATTGTTTATTATTTTATTGCCTTACATAATTAATTTTCTTAACATGTTTTAGCTAATTTTGGTACTCGCCATCTGGTCACCTCTCACCGAAGCCACAGTACAGCCAAGAGCGCCTAATTTCCAATATTTTGAAAGGTACTTAGAGATTTTAAGCTCTTCTAATCGTAATGAAATAATTTTTTTATTTTTACTCTACTTTACAGACCGAACTATCGCTATCCATACTATGATTCAAATGGGCGTGGCAAATTGCTGTATGGTTATGGTGGTCCTGATTTATATCAATACAAAACCTACACACCGCTAGAAGGAATACATTAAGAGAGAAGAGAAAGCCTGTGAAAGTGTGCGTGAGAGCAATAGAGAGACAGATATCTCTGAGATTCATCCAAAATATATAATACATTTAAATCTTGCTAAATAAATTTTATTAAATATTATTTGTTCTTTTTTAAATTATAATAAATACTTTTTGGAAAAAGAATAGTTTTCGTTTTAATTTGAATATTGTAAATTTTATTAAGTAAAATAGGTTAATAATCATATTTTAAACGAGTAAAAGCACATCACCAATAAATTTACAAAACTTGCAGACAATACAAAAAATCTATTACTAGAATTAAATAGTGGGAAATATCTTCTCTTGGGTTGTTTGGCTGTCAGAATTCAATCTGACATTTCATTGCCGCATTTCATCTGGTTTTGGAGTGCTTGGACAAATTTGTTTAATAACTTTCGGTGTAAAATTAGCTTTCGGTGGAAAATCACAAAATGTCTCGCAAGGAAGCCCTCTCGCAATTTATCAATCAAATTCATGGTCGTCCGGTGGTAGTGAAGCTAAACAGCGGCGTCGATTATCGTGGTAGGTGCCTCAGATTAATTGGGGAAAATGTTTTGCTGGCATCCTTTGTTTTTAACTCAGAATAATCTAATATGGTCCTTCCTTTCCAACAGGTGTCCTTGCCTGCCTTGATGGCTACATGAACATCGCCCTGGATCAGACCGAGGAATACGTGAACGGTCAGCTGAAGAATAAATACGGTGATGCATTCATACGCGGCAACAATGTGCTCTACATATCCACACAAAAACGGAGAGTTTAAGCAAGCGTATATTCTTTCATTTGTATTTATTGCTAGTATTAAGTTTATAATATAAATAAATAAAATTTACTACGGCTAACTTCATACACACACACATAATCAGTAAGTTTTTAGATAAATAACGTTTATAAGTTAATAAATTCAGCAACTAGCCACGCTTCCCTAACTAGGATAATAATAACTGCCAAACTCCTTCGGAATGGCTCCTGCTCGCTTCAGTTGTTGCAAAGACTTGCCTTGCCCCAACATGGCAATAAGACGCTCGCCACGCCGACCGTACTCGCGCTCGAAGTAAGGACGCCAGGCGCTTCCAAAGTGCGGATCAAAAACGATGGCTGACTCTTGCGCGAACAACGAATTCCCCAGAAACAGATGCTCGAGGTAGTCCAGCACAGCTTTCTTCTTTTGAAAGTGCTCGATGAATAGATTTGCTTTAGCTGCAGTTTTGGGATTTTGCGAGGGTAGATTCCTGAAGTATTTATAATGGTCCAAATCCAGGTTGGACAAGTCGATGACGTCGAGTATGTCGTGCAGATGAGCTGAAGTGAGCAGTAGTGAGCCCTTTTTTCATAAAGAAATTATCTAATTCAGTGTATCCATATTTTAATAATTTCAAAACAAAGATTTACCATTATCACTAAAATGCTAAAATTCAATTTCAACATACTGAACTGTAAGCTTGGATACTCTGCCTCGTTCGTGTGTGCTGGATGCGATTAAAACAATAACTAAATTGATAATAAGAAATTGAACCTGCAAAGCCAAGCCACACTATTCAGTTGTGTTCAATAAATAAATTTCAACTTACCAAAAAGTATTGATTTCATAATATTTTCAAGTATCAACCACTCGCATGTAACGATTTCTTTGTCACCCGTAATTCCCTCGATTTGCTCTTACGTCTCCTGGCTCGTTATGAATGCGTGTCACGTCTTTTAATATTGCATCGGCGTTTTAACCCATTTTCAACTCGTCGCATTCAAACGCCAAGCAAGTTGTGGGACTCAATAAATTGGCTCAGTCATTTGCTGAAAATGAATTAGGTGACGTACTTTATATCACGAATTATTTCTGCTTTATACGCACAACTGTCTTGTATTTACAAGTAGTTGGTTTATTTTGCGTGATAATTAAATATATTTTGATTTATTTGTACAAACCACTGACGGATCGGGAGTGAAAACAACTTCGCTTTATTCGCTGAATTTTATTGCATAATTAGAACTAAAACTTTCTTGAGTTTAAAATATATTTTATTAGCATAGCTTATGAAAATATATACGAACGAAAACAACTAATTAAAATTCAAAGCATTTTGCATATATAATAAAAATCTCTCGTCTACTAAGAATTATGAAAGATGCAAATAAATAAGGTTCCGAATTGCGCCAAAAAATACACAGAAATCTTTTTTCATTTAAACTGCTTTTAGCTGTTAAATTAAATAACTTCCTAGCATCACTCACTGGCTATAAGTGTTGAACGTGTGTTTATCTATAAATTTGTGTACAATGCCTTAATTTTCCTTTCGCTTGTCCAGTTTGACATTCTTATTAAAATATTTACTTCTCTTGAAAAGTGCTTAATTTGTTTTGATTCGTTTAATTCACTTTAGCTCGCTTAATCTTACTGTGTTCTGAATAGTGGTGACAACAAAGCAGCGACCGACCACTTCGGACAAAGCCTATCAAAATTATTCCATTCAATTTTGTTATTTTAAAATCACATTTTTTGCTTTTCTAATTAGCCCAGGAAAGCAACTGCTTCATGTCTGGATCCATATCTGAAATTAGAAATATATATACGATCCAAATCAAGAATTATAACAAAAACATCGCCTACCATCCGGATCTGCAGCTGCAGCTGCTACGTTTGCTTTTGTCGTTGATGCCTTTTTGGCCTCTTTGACCTTTTCAGGCAACTCATCGGCTGGCACTTCAGGCAAAGTGGTTGCCGGCTCAGGAATTGATATGATTTCTTTGTCGAAGTTCTCCTGTTCCAATTCATCCAACTCACGTTCAAGATCCTCATCATCAATATCGGCACCTGTTGGTTTAAAACGATATGAAAACGTTAATCTCTATAAAATTGAACTCAGTACGAATCGAACGTACCGAAGGCGACTGGATTTGATATAGCATCTGAAATTTCTCGTGCTACATCTTGTTGCTCAGCAATGTCATCCATCATATCGTGTACCTTATCAACGTCCCTAAAAATAAAGCACAATTAAATGGATTACAATTCGAATTGGAATTACGAGCAACATACATATTTTGATGAGCTGCTTTCAACGCATCGGCTGCATTTTTCATTGTGGTCAGCACTGCAGTGTTCGTGTTGGCGCTCTCCAGTGCCTCGCGCTGCATTTCAATGGTGGAAAGGGTGCCATCGATCTGCTGTAGCTGCTTCTCGAGGCGCTTCTTCTTTTTTAAGGCTTGCAATGCAACTGCAACAAAATGTGTTCAGGGGAAAAAAGAAGCATCAGTAAGAGCTCTGAAAATATTTAATATCCAATAACAAATTTGTATAGCTCAGCTCTTCGTTGACCAGAAGTTCAATAGAAAAAAAAAATACAACTCCTTTCAGCGAGTCCACAACAGTAACGCATTTGGAGACTTTTGTAGTTGATAACAAATGCCACAATCCTAGCAAATTTCTACTTAGGATGCTTATCTCAATTATTACTATAAAAATTTAAGCTCTTAATAAGAAAAACATTTTCAATTTTATCTATGCACTGCAGCATTGAAAGAGTGAGTCATGTGAAAAAGATTGAAAAATTAATTACAGAACGACAATATCTGTGGACAGAGAAGTTTTCAAACTGCACCCCTAACCAGCATCTCTAGGATCCGATGGCACTCCTACCCGCATCGCCGCAGACACACTCTACCCACCTCGTTTGTTTTTCGAAGCATTCTTTCTGGCAGTGCTCAGTTCCTCTTCGATTTTGGACTCCAGGAACTCCTGCTTCTTGATCAGCATGTTCTCCGTCTCACGCAGCTTCTGTATGGCCTCGCCCGTGCTAGGCGCTACTTCCTTCTTGCCGCCAAACATTTTACCGAAAAAACTCATTTTGAATTTTTACTTTCAGCTTTTTCCTACTAAAGTGAAAAATTTTTGCTTATTTCGCACTTTCCACTTTGTATAATAATTTGTCTACTTCCGCAATAACGTAGATTCGTAGAATTTTCTCAGTCTGACAACAGCGAGTGCGTCACCCTAGGGATGTATGAAATGTTAATCGATTAAATAACAAATCCACTTTGAAGAAAATTCATATTTTGCCTGACTCTGACGTAAACAGTACTTTGATTTCTACATCTTAACAAAGTTCTCATTATATATTTGTTATTTTTACCAAGAAGAACTTAACTGTAACTAAGATTTAATACTTTTCTTCAGTTTATAAAATTTGGCTAGTTATTTTTCAAAAATAGCATTATGGTGCTAATATTATTTTCCATTATGTGAAGACACAAAAGTGCACAAAAATGCAATATTCATTCTCATTCATTCTCCACGCTTCTAAACTCGGTCTATAAAATCGATTCAAAATTACATTTTCTACTAGTTAAAATTCTTTCCAAAATTTACAGACTTGTGAAATAAGTTTTGTCAAGTGTTTTAATTATACTTTTACAAGGGATATCAATTTTAACATTGTTGTGTACATTTATAAAAATTTAATGTGAAATTATTAAAAATTAAATATTTTAAAAGGAGAACGAACTATTTAGTGAACTTTTCACCGGTGTTCCTCACTTCTTTAGAAATTATATTTTCCTAGAGTTCCTTCGAATCTATTACAATTCCTTGATTTACCGAAGCTTTTCCCTTTATTTCGGCAAATTGTCATTTGGTGTTATATTTCCAAAGAACGACCGGGAATTAATATGTAGATTGATTTGCACGAAAATTAAAATAATTAGATCTTCAGTTGAAGTGTAGTCTAGTTAATACATTTCACTGACAAAACAAAATGGCTAATCGCACTGTGAAGGAAGCAAAAAACATTCACGGTACCAATCCTCAGTACCTCATTGAGAAAATCATTCGCTCGCGAATCTACGACTCCAAGTACTGGAAGGAGCAATGTTTCGCACTCACCGCTGAACTGCTGGTAGACAAAGCCATGGAGTTGCGCTTTATCGGTGGCGTCTACGGTGGCAACATCAAGCCAACGCAATTTCTGTGCCTCACCCTAAAGATGCTGCAGATCCAGCCCGAAAAGGACATCGTCGTTGAGTTCATCAAGAACGAGGAGTTCAAATACGTGCGCGCTCTTGGCGCGTTCTACCTACGTCTCACTGGTAGTGCTATAGACTGCTACAAGTATTTGGAGCCTCTGTACATTGATAACAGGAAGCTGCGGCGTCAAAACCGCGCTGGCCAATTCGAGATCGTCTACATGGACGAGTTCATCGATGAACTGCTGCGCAGTGATCGCGTTTGCGATATCATACTGCCGCGTATACAGAAGCGATCAGTGCTTGAAGAGAACAACGAGTTGGAACCCAAGGTGTCTGCTTTGGATGAAGATCTGGACGATGATTTGGGCAGCGACGAAGATCTGGGAACTGAGGAAAAAACGTCGGGGCGTTCACATTTCCTTGGCAAGAACTCCAAAAAACGCAGGGAACGAGGGCGCTCACACAGTCGGTCTCGCTCGAAAGAAAGAGATTACAAGAATTCAACACGTGGACAAGATTTCAACGAAGAGCTGGAAAATTATGAGCGCTCACGTGATCGTTACAATCGTGATAAAGATTTCGATCGAGATCGCAATCGAGGTGGTACTGGTGCCAGCCGAAATCGGGATGACCGTGGTCATCGCAGTGCGTACGATGAACGCAGTGGTGGACAGTCTCGCGATGAAAGGCGATACGATAGTCGGGACAGCCGAAACGACAAAAGTGATCGAGACAGGAGAAGATACTGAAATTTAGAAATTTGTTTATTATTAAGTAATTTTACTTTAAGAAAAGCAAGTTGTAATTACATGTCCATTAAAAATTAATATAGAATACTTCCCTCTCCAAAAATAAAGGGAAAAGTACACCATATTTTCTTTTGTTAAATGTTTGCTCTTCACTCGGGCATTTTGAAATCCAATGTACGTCATATTTACTAAATTCGCAGCACAAAAATTATGATGAGGTAGGAGGGATAAAGTGTTTTTATAATTGATTTTGTAAAAGGGACAGTTTTTTAATTGAATTTTACAAACCAGAATACTTGCCATTGATTTAAAATTTAGCTTGAATAGCATCATACATTTAAATTTTGTTTGCAGTGCAATATTTATTAGTACACATATATGACAGGAAATGTATTTTAAAAAGTTTACAATTATACATTTTTACTTATATTAAACAAATGAAATTTTGGCATTGAACTTATTTCTGTGTCGGCAAAAATTAATCCAGTTTTTAACAATTCCTTGCCGGAAAGAAATTTAAGGACGAAGAAGTTGCATCGCCATTCCAATTTTTACAGTCACTGCACCTCATTTTGTATTTAATTACCTTTATTTTTAAAGCTCAAAAAATTGAGTACCTCTGGTTACACTGGATTTGCCAGCGGCTGTAAGTAAAGCACGATATAAACAATGCCAGCTGTTGATTTCTGGCACTACACACCAAAACCAGTATTTTACTAAGGCAAAGGCAGTATTTTACTAAGGCAAATAAGCATACAAAGCCATAGATTTTATTAAAAATAATTTTTTTTAAACATCTTATCCCAATTAGCAAAAGTATCCAAAATACATATCAAACGCTAACCAAGCGAATTCGAAATCTGTATTTCTGTTTCTGTATTTTAAACTTTCCAACTTATTTTTCGCTTAACTTGGAACATAACAGCCATGGCATCTAAGTAGTAGTACAACTACGTAGAAGAAGTAAAAGTTTAGCATTAAATCAGCACTGCACTTGCTGCAAGAGTAATCATACGAAAGCTTGCTTGGTGATAATAAAACAAAGCTTTGATTTTAGCAGCTGACAATCGTGCTGCCCTTGCAGTGATTCAGTAACGCTTTTACCAGTTTTTACAACGCATTGTAAGAGAGGATCAGTTACGCTGGGCAGTACACGGTGCAACGTTACACCAGTTGCTGGCAACCTTTCTCATCAAACGTAGATAAATCCACTTAATTACTTAACAACTTAACCTAAACAACTAAAAATAGCTGTTAAAAAAATGACGCATTCGGATGAAGAAAGTATCTTGGAATCCACTACAAATGACAGGAATGCAATTCGCATCTTGGATCCAGCGAGTGTAGACACTAGCATGGAGTCAAGCGGAGCAACTGAAGGTATGCGAAGCAACAATGGGGACAGCAGCAGTTCATCAGAGGCTACCTCTGCTCCAGAGATGCGTACGCGTTGGTTTATTTTGGAACCCGCAGTATTTCTTGTTTTCCTAGCAATGTATTTGTCGGGTTGGTATTTCTCTTATCTTCTAATCGCGTTTTTGGCGCTCTGTAAATGAAACTGTCAACTCTTCAGGAGCGGTGTACCAGAATCAAATTTTATATCAAACGTGCATCTCCATTTTCCACTACAACGCAACGGTGTGTCAGCCTTTGCTGGGTGTCAGCAAGGAAACGCAAGAAGCAGAAGTAAGTGTTAATTTTGGAAATCAAGAAAGCGATGATAGTGTCGGGTTTCGGAATTCATAAAAATTACTTTTAGAGGCAGATAGAGTGCGACAGATTATTGGTTAAATACCTCTTTTAATTTAAAAAAACAATCTTTTTAAGTTTAATCAAATGTTTGGACAACATCAAAGTTAGTGAAAATCAAAACCCGTATTTTATCTCTTTTAATGTAATCGCATTGACTGCTATCAATCTCTGAATTAATTATATACTCATGCATACGACTAAAACACACATTAATTTATTTTATTACAATTTCCATTCGAACAATGGCCTTGCTTATTCTCAGCTAAAACATCTGCTTGGCTTCTGAACTCGTATTTAGGGCGTTTATTGAAATTGCATGCGTCTCTTATCACTACACAAATGATTTTTTTATAATTTCACTCTGTCCTGAAGCGCAACAATACAAACTAAAACAAAGCAATGATAGCAAGTAACTTAGTCATTTACTGATTAGTGTACAATAGTGCAAATAATAAATAAATGTAAATACGAGAGAGAGAGCACGAGATTTTTTGATGACTTGTCTCCCCATTTTTAAATTTCTCTACTGCGTCTTGCTTGTAGGGAATGTTGTATTAAAATTTTATCAGGATTTTAATACTGGATATATTTATTAATAATCGCGTAATTTTTATTTTGATACAGTAGTGTTTAGTTACCAAAGATTTAAAACCATTTTAGTTTCATTAAAATTTGTGTCTCATTAAATTTCAGTCTTATTTTCTTTTCCTTTTTCCAGCGCATTGAAACCGAAGTACAACCATATGTAGCACAAATACTCATGGCTCGATCTTTACTGGAGAGTATCATACCTGCCATTGTAAGTCTATTTATAGGTCCCTGGTCGGACAAATTTGGACGTCGACCCATCATTCTGACCACCTTCACAGGTCAGCTACAGCTTGAAATTGAGGGCTTTCCAGCTACAACTATATCAGAAATCTCGATTCCTATTTTGCAGGTTATTTGGTTGGTTTTTTGATTTTGACTACATTATGCTTAATAGCATCGAAAACTGCTGTATCTCCATGGCTGTTCCTATTGTCGTCAGTGCCATCGGTCTTAAGTGGCGGTACGTGTGCCTTAATAACTGGAATTTACTGCTACATATCCGATGTGGCAAATGAGAAGGCGCGTGCTGTGCGGTAATTAGTTCTCGAATTCATATTGGTAAGCTATATTGAAACTTTCTTACTTTTTTTAATACCAGCATGGTACTTAATGAGGCTTCTCTTTGTGCTGGCATGATGATTGGCAACGTTGCCAGTGGCTATATTTACGAGGCAACCAATGTGGTCACCGTTGTTTCGATATCGGCAATACTGATGATTTTCGCCTTACTTTACGTTTACATGTTCGTAGTGGAGAGTTTGAAGCCGGAACAGATAAACGCAGGCGTAAGGATCTTATAGTGAGCCATGGAACTCCTTTTACAGTTTAGCTCTTCCTTTTAGCCTAAAATCCGTGAGTTTTTCCGCTTCGATTTAGTGAAGGATCTCGTACGTACCTGTTTTAGTCGCAGACCTAATTATGATCGCGCCATTATTTGGCTGGCTATGAGTTGCCTAACTGTTGCTATTTTTACAATGGGTAAGCTAAGAGTTTATTAAGTGTATACTGTCTCTGTACCATGAAAGTTTTTCCGGCAACAGAGGGCGACGGCAATGTTACGTACCTTTTCCTCCGTAAGAAGTTTGAGTGGACCCTCAAGGACTACACCTTGTTTAATGCGGCTCGCATTGTGGTGCAGATAATTGGAAGCGTCTTGGGAATGATTGTTTTACGACGCGTAAAATATCCATCTGATATTCACAAAGCTGCTAAACTTCATACCCTTCCTTTTTAGGCCTTTAAATTTTCTATCATCTCGATGACCATGATCTCAATTGGTAGCTGCATTCTGGAGAGTACCGTGCGAGCTACAGCTATTTTTTGGTGGCAGTTGTATCTGGGCATGATATTGGGTATAATGCGTGGCATTTTGGGCCCCATGGCGCGTGCAATTCTTTCACATGTAGCGCCCGCAACAGAAGTGGGTAAGTAATGACAGATGTGAACAAAATTTCATCAAAATATTTAAACTGAAAATTGTCTATTTACACAATATAATTTGTATTTTCAAATTATTAATTTTTAGGCAAAATATATGCTTTAACCACTTCGCTGGAGTCTTTATCCCCATTGATTTCTGCTCCCCTATATACTTTAGTATATAATTCCACCTTGGAATTCTATCCAGGACTTTTTAATTTTATAAGCGCGGGTCTCTTTCTGTTCTGCTACACACTTATTGCGTATGTTTTTCCACAAAAACAAAACTATTTCTACCAAATATGAAATTTACACATTTAATTACAGCTCAATTTATGGAATACAAAAATCGCTCGGCAACACAGCAGCCTATCAGGCCATCAGTAGTTAAAACTAGCAGTATTTAGTGTTAGTGTATTCTAAGTTGGAAGACAGTTTTCTCGACATTTGAAATGTTGCACGAAAACGTCATTCTGACAGCTGTAAGCATTAGAAATACCTGAGATAATTATTTAGTTTTAATATTTTTTTTTAATTCAGGAAGACACGACGTACTAACGTGTAAGAGATAAAGTTTTAGATTAGTTTCGTTTTTTGACAAGTTATTGAAAATCGAAAGTTGGTTTTTACAAATGCCACTTTAAATATAAATTAATAACTATAAAACTGGATGGCAAAATTACGTTTCTTGACTTGTCATCTGGCTGTAGTAAAAGTTATGTAAATAATATGAAAATATTAGATCAAGCAGACAACTACATAAAATTATCTGATTTTAAACCAGAGTTTGATATGTACATCACTTGATGCGTGATAAAGAAGTATTATTTGATCACAAAAAAGTTCCATTCGGTTTGTATGGAATTAGAATTTGGTGCTCAAATTTTAAACAAAAAAAATACATCTAGTTTATTAAGAACTTATTTGAAGTTTATATAAAAACGAGAATAAAAGTGTGAGTAGATGTTCGTTTTTCAAAAATCAACGGTCTTCATTGTTGTCTGAATTTAAGAATTCACTTCCTTATTCTCAAATTTATCCCTCAGAAGTTGTGATAGATGTGTCGTGAAAGTAAAAGCAATACATCGAATTATCAGTTGTTTCATAATTAAAGGTTTTTGGGAACTAAACTGGGAGACTTGAAACTTAATTTAAAATCTTAATTTTCAATCCAGCTTTCAGTTCTTTTAACTTGAATAGTTGATGAATACTTGCATATACCAAATTTTTATTACTTTTAGTACATAAGAAGTACATAAGACTTTGCATTAAAAATACAATAATACAATTGTGAAATCCATTTTGAGAAAAATAAAACATGTGCACTGATAGAATACAAAAATATGTGTATACAAGTTTCTAAATTAGATTTTAAAAGGAAACAATGAAAATCCTTTCGAAACAAAGAAAAAACCAAAACTCTTCGCACTTTCCTATTTTAAAATTTGCCTGTAGTATTCCTTATGTGCGTGTTTAAAGTAGAGAACAATACTGGAAAAAAATTACATATTAGATTCGTAAATTTTTACAAAACAAAAAAAACTACTGTGACACAAATAGAAAAACATTAATAGCTCGTGTTAAATGTTACAATTAAGTACTGATATATTAAAATTCAGTATTCAAAGGCTATAGTTAACAACTTTTTTTACCTTTTAGAGAACTTTTGCATGGCCTCCTTCAGAAATAACGAGGCTCCCCTCATTTCAATAGATCTCATTGCTCTAGTACATAATTTTCTCCAATTTCTATCACAGTATGATTATTTACTTTGTAAGGAAAGAAAATTGCACAACTTACAGCAAAAATATCAAAGCCAACAGGTACAAAAGTGCGCTAACAATATTAAATAAGCCTGGGAATATCGTCAGTGAATGCTGGTAGATGAAGGTATAGAGAGGCGCGGCAATAAAGGGCGCTATCGATTGCAATACATTTTTAATGGAGAAAATTTTCCCTAAAGAATTTAATAAAATATACATTCATATTTTGAATACTTTTAAGAAACAGAATTAGAAAGTATTCGGTTCCAGAAAAAAATTGATTAATTTATGAAATACCCAACATACCCAAATCTGTAGCTGGCACAATATTTGACACAATGGTGCGGCACATGGGGTTTCCGACCGCAGAGAAGGCACCTAAAGCGAGACTCAGATACATGTGCCAAGATTCGTCAGCCACGCCTTTAACAATGCTGCTTACCATGTGGCTGAATGACGCTAAAATGGCCAAAGCCACCACTGACATGCTAAAAAGCTAAAAGAGAAGAGATTAGAGCAATAAATGCCATCTTAAACATTTCTCTTACCTTCCTTAAGATCAAGAAGCCCACAATAGCACCCACCATTGGTACCAAATGGCTAACCGACTCGTAGAATGTGAAGTCACGCACAGACCAGTGAAATTTCTCGCGTACAAATAAATACATCACAGTTATAACGCCATCTGCGAAAGGATTTCAGAGATATTTAAAACAGTTGTAAGTTTTGTAAGTTAGGTGATTATCGTTCTTAATACCAAATACAAATATCATCAGAAACATAACAGCCGTTATCAGCCAAATGATGCAGCGATCGTAATAAGGACGCTGCTTGAAACAAGTCACCAACATGTCCTTGATGTGCACGTAGCTGAAAAGTCCAGCCAACTGATTCTCCTCAGTTCTCACAGGTGCAGATGCTTCCTTCTCTGAATGTACTTCACTCTCTTGGATTTCCATGTCCTTGCACGAGCTCTCATCGCCTGTTTTATGTATACTTTCGCGAGCCGCTAATTCCTGAATCTTCTCCTCAGTTTTAAAATGTAGACTTTCCGGTACACAGAAAGCTATGAACGCCGTGGCTGCGCACATAAGAATGCCCGAAATGATAAACGTTGTTGTGGCATTAGTTGCTGCATAAATGAAGCTGGAGATCAGCGAGCCAGCCGTGAGGCCGATGAAGAAGAAAGCTTCCAAAGAAATCATTCTAAAGTTAAGAGAGGCCGCAGAAGTTTAATAAAACTCGGAACTCAGTCTTGAGATCGGTACCTGTATGGCCTGCTTTTCGTATCCGTTACATCGGATATGAAGCAGAGGGCGGCCACTGAAAAAACACAGTTTCCACCCAATACTGAGTGCGGTACCACAGCAATGATGTAAAACCAGGGATTCACGAGAGTCAGTGTGGAGATCGCGCAGATGGCAGCAGCGATTAAATAAGTAAACGAAAATCCTGCAAAAATAAAGGCGGTCAAGAGCTGGCCACACTTAGTCGCTGACGCACCTATCATGGACACCAACAGCAAGGGTTTGCGACCATAGTGGTCCGACCAGGAACCAATGAAGATACCGCATATCGCCGGCACAATACTTTCCAGCAAGGTGCGCACCATAAACAAGTGAGCCACATAAGGCTGTACCTCGGTTTCGATGTCCTTGGGAAGTTAAAGTGAATGAATATGAAATAAACGGAATTCACTCACTTCGATGTATTTGCTGGTGCTCTTTGTACCCAGTTGACTACAGTCGCTCTCGTTGTAGCTGAAAATCGCTGTGCACGCTTGATAGATGATTTGATTTCTTAGGATTGTGCCTACGTGGAGTTATTTAATATCTTATTACATACAGCTTAATTTAATGTGGAGTGTAATTTGCAGTTATTTATATTTTAAACTAATTCAAACTTACTTCTGCGAAATTAATCACTGAAAACTATTGCTTGATTTACCTGATAAGCTGTGTGCGAAAACTAGTGTAAAAACAACTGGTTCCATGTAGAACATGTGAAACATTTTGCTCCACTGTACTTTCCTCAAATGCTCGAGCGTCATAGTTGATGTAACTTCTACCATCTTTTCGACTAATTGAAAACCTTTTTGTTTGCGAGATGCTGCAAATTCCACGAAAAATCACAGAACAGACCAACAAGTGTTTTCGAAGTTTTTTGCGCTGTTGCGTGACTAACCGTTTTAACAGATTGAAAATATGACAAAAACTTCAATTAAGGAAAAATTGTGTGATTTTATAATTGGTACCATCTACTTTTGCATGTCTATAGATTGTGATTTAAACCCGAAATTGATTTAATTGCATTATAATTCAATTGTATTCAATAGAGAATATATTTTCCGCATCTCTATTTCAACTTAAAATATTTTATTTTAGTGACACTTTATTTTATTCCGTCTTATTTAATTCTTTTTAAATTATTCTGCTTTAATTGGATTATATTTTATTTTGTTTATTTTATTGGATTTTATTACATTTTACTTTTATTTATTTAGTAAATTTATTTTATTTATTTAGCTTAATTTTGCTATTTATACTTATTTTTATTTTATGAGTTGTTCCTTCAACCTCACATAATCTGATCGTCGCTGGCTTTAGTCACTGTGATATACCTCAAATTAACTTTTAACTCCTGTCAAGCTGTTTTCTGATAAGTTACTCGTATCATCATTGCATGTTTATTCCAGAGATTTATATACAAAAATAATTATTTACAATTACAGTAGGTGTTCTTCAAACAAATGCAGGAACAACAAATACAGCAACACTAAACAAATGTATAATACGCGTTACAATTTTGCCGTTTTCTGTCTATATGACACCGGTTAGAAAGTTGAAACTTGTCTCGCTTCGAGTGAAAAACTGCTTGTTATCGCGGCTACAGACCAACTGCGATTAATTTCGTACTTTATCCGTGAAGATCATTTAAGCCAATATTTGGTGAGCTGCTGTTAACGTGCAGCTAGTTTTAAATCATTTTTATTTTCTTTTACAGTATTTTATTTAATGTTGTTTAATTCGTTATTTTTGCTGTACTGGTTGAAGTCGGATTGTCGCCAAAACACATATCTATTTTTTAGTTGCATCGATGTTATTCTCAAGTAGGAAAAGAAGAGCAAAAAATAGAGTAGACATTATTCTCAAGTAGTAGGTTTTTATTTTTTTCCTTGCCTAAAATATACATTTCATGCAAATAATAATATTCATCAACAGTGAAGTAGATTTTTTTAAATACACAACATTTAATATATTTTATTTAATATAGCCTTTTATGGCGCCAACAATATGCGCTTTTAGTAGGTTTACAAGTTGAAACATTTATTATAATGATTTAAAATCCTTGAGTGATGTCTGCGTAATAGTGATTCAAGTAAAACAACAATTTTAGTTACAATTTTTGCTTGAGCAGACAATGTGCGTCTGTCTTTCGAATACAATGATGTTTTAAACACTTAGTGAAAGTATGATTCAAAGAAAAATTAAGAATAACAATATGTAATGCGAATAAGTGCTAAAAGATGGTAATAAAATATTTTGGTATAAATTAAAGCAGATAAAATACTAACATGTTACTAAATTGCTACTAAATAATAAAGTGAAATAAATAGCCTTGCTACTAAGTAACGAACGATGAATTACGATTGATAATGGAGTGCATTTCGTTGCTGAAAACCTGGCAGAGCTTAAATAACCCGAGCTTAAATAAGCAATTCAACTAAACAACAATAGAAGTGTATTTATGTAATTTGATGGGATTTCTGAGGAAAATGTATAGCTTAAAATCCACTTAATGTCGATGGATGTGCGTGTCCAAGCTGGCGGTGGAAATGACATTCTTTTTTTCCTGCTTGGGTATCTGCACTGAAACATGAGCTGTCGAGGCTACTCAAGCAACTGCGTCTGTGGCGCATTCCTCCTCGACTGTGATGTACATACCCTCTTCCTCGTAGGCCGAATCGTGCTTGGCTAAAATTCTCAACAAAGGACGTAACTTGAGCCACCATTGTGTCTTGGGAATACGTTGTCTAGAAGTGCAAATCAATTTAATTGCAAAAAAAAATCTTTGGTTTCTTATAATTTACGCACTCAAAGTTTGTTTCCGCAATTAAATCAGCCAGCGGTGTGAATCTGTACTGGCGACGCACGATGCCCAACAGACAGGCTGACTCGTTGGACTCGCACTTGATGGTGCCGTCGGGTTGCGTGTTCTTCTTGAACTGATCAATGAACCAGTCAACGCATTTGGCCGCCATTTTAGTGCCCATGTTTCGATCGAAAGGTGTCGGCGAACCTCCCTGCTGCATGTGACCTGCAGCAGTGCAATGGTTGATCGTATAAAAAACTACTTTTTACTATCACACATTTCGAAAAACTCACCCAAAATGTTCATGCGGCATGAGAACAAACCCTTGCCCTCCTCCGAGTACAGACGATGAATGAAGTCGGTGTTGTAGTTTTCGGAAGCGCGCTCGTTGCGCAAAATCAAGCCACGCTGCACGCCTTCTGCCATCTTGGATGCCATATGGTAGACGTCCTGTTGCAGATCCTTAATGGAGAATTTCTCCTCGTAAATGTAGGCAGCATCCGCGCCTCCCGCCAAGCCGGCCAACGTAGCCAAGTAACCGCAGTAACCGCCCATGGTTTCGATAACGAAGACACGACGTTTAGTGCCCTGCGCCGATTGGCGTATGCGATCGCAAATTTCGGTGATCTCATTGAGACCAGTATCGCAACCGAGCGAAAACTCGGTGCCAGGAACATTATTGGAAATCGTGGCCGGGATCACCACGAGAGGAATACGAAATTCGGGGAAGTTCGAACGTTGATCGGATATCTGACCACAAGCATGATAGGCCTCAAAGCCACCGATAATGAGAAGGCCTTGGATTTTGAACTCCTTCAGACGGGCAGCGATTTCTACAAATTTACCCTCAGGCAGGGTTCGTTTGGTGCCTAGGAAAGCGCCACCTTGACCAACCCAACCGGTGACATCGGACCTTGAGGTGAAAAAAATTTGAAGAATGTAATGGTTACTATAAAATAAGTTCTACTTCGTTACTGTTACTTCATACTCACCATCCCATCTCCTTGATGTTACCCGCTATTAAACCCTCAATTCCATCGTGCACACCAAACACGGTGTCACCGCGATAAATGCAGTTACGCACAAACGAACGCACAGCGGCATTCATGCCACAAGCAGGCGCACCAATATGCATTATAGCCAGACGGTAGCCCTCCTGTTACGAAATTGAGACAATAAAGCCATTAATTTTCCACTTTTAAGCATATCGAAATATCAATGGGAGCCAGAAACTTCTAGACGCCACTTACAATGCCCTTGCCCTCTGCATCGAATGATGATTTTGGTGGCTTCAAGCGTGTCAACATTTTGTACGTCTCCAAGTTGCGCTCGAACGAACGTCCACGTAGTTTCACTGCCAATTCCCAATTCTTATCAGCCATGGCTTGAGAAACAGCTTTCGTGCGTTCAACGCACTCCATGAGGGGCACACGAACCGCCTGGTTGCCGTCAAGTGAGACCACGCACGGTACACTGTCAGGGGTAGCTTCCATCAGAGCCAACGTAGCTTCAGCACCCATGCGGCAACCCTAAACGAGAATGCACGCATAATAATTTGACGCAAAGTAAAAGTAAATGAAAATTAGATTACGAGTATTTTCTGTGACATACCAAGACGCGATCGAAGGCACTGGGGTTACCGCCACGCTGTACATGACCCAGCACCGTGATACGTGTGTCCTGCTGCAATTTATCGACCACCACCTTCTTCACGTCTTCGGCAGTAATCGGATTACCATCACGATCGATGGCGCCCTCGGCGACAATAATGATGTTCAAGCGCTGACCAGCATTTCGCTCCTGGTTTGTGCAAATTAAGTTTGAGGTGGAAACAAAATGGACGATGTGAGTTAAAAATCTCTAAAAACACTGCAAACAACACAATTTGTGCTAAAGGATAGAGTTATTGCAAAAATGAATGACACTAAATGCTGATGGAAGAGCAAAATAATGACAGAATTTCTAAACGCCATTCAAAAGCTAAGAAAAATGAGAAAGAAAATCAGACGAATATCTGAATGTTATAAAAATGTTGCAGGTGATGTATTTTTTAAATGTAAAAGTGAAAGTGCAATAAGAAAATAGAGTTCAAAACTAATACACAATGAATACGGATAATTTTTAACAGTTTACATTGTTAAAAGTCTTAATTCTGTTTGAAAATAATTTCGAAAAGAGGAAAGAATGAAGGAGGAGTTTAGAGTTCGACAATAAAATCATGTAAAAATAACTTGTGAAATTGATAGTAGGAAAATGAATTCTAAACGAAAATTAATTATAAAATGGAAACACAGAAATGTTAACATGCGATGATAAGCAATTATTTTTCCGCTTACGTCATCATCGTTTTTAGTTGCATGTTGAGCTTTTTATTAAAATTCATATGCAATTGCGAAAAATTATGCTAGAACCTTTAAATCGAAACTACCAAAATAAATTACCAAGATTTTCTTAATTGCTACCCAAAACCAAGCATAGAAGTTATAGAATACAAAGTTTGAATAACCGTAAAAATAAACTTCGGAGAAAACTGTTAAAAAACATTTGAAGTCGTGTCGTGTCGGCCAAGACAGTGCTCGCCAATAAGAGAGTTTTAAACTTTCTATACGCTACTTATTAAAGTTAATAGTTAGTTAGCTCTGTTCTGGCCGGCACTGATTTAAATTAACGGTTATAAGAACTTATGCATCACTCATAATTATTTTCATCCTCACAGACAGTAAAGAAATCAGTTAGTTCTATACATCTGACAAGAAGAACCTGCATTCTGACCTGCAGTAATTTTTTGCATAATTTATCCGGCCAATTAAGGGGTGCTGGTTCTTCAGAGATAAACATAAAATCAGCCTCACTAGCTAAAGCCGCCGCTGCACCTAGATAACTAAAATAGTAAAAGCGAACAGAAAAGATTAATAACAGAAAAATTAAGAAAACGTGACAGAGGTTAAATAAAAATAATAAGAATAAGAAATAATAATAAGAAATTAATAAATAAATTAAAGCAACTAAGGCAGACAGATTATATTTATTAAAAACCTGGAATGGATTAGGGCAGCGTCTTCTAAACTTGTTTGGCTGACGGATACTACGAATATACTTGAAAATCGTCATGCGTACGCGAAAAACAGTTTAAGAGACGCTGGGTTGATTAGGGTAAAAAGATTGTATAGAAAACTTAAAAGTAATAATTTTGGAAATATTTTGAAACAAAAATCTTAGAAGGAAACCATTTCTGAGAGAAGGAAACTAGAAGGAAACCATTTCTGAGAGTTAAAAACCCATAAGAGTGCCTCAGTACAATGGGCAAAATCTATTATAGTGCTGTGTAACCCATTGAACTGCGTTAAAAGTCCTTCCTCAACAACAGAGCAAAAGACAAACAGACTCGTCTTGATGACTCATCTTTATTGAAACTATTTAGAATATAAAAATGATAAAGACAAAGTTGATCTACAAGAAAACACATATTGTTATTTACAAACAGTACAGTGGGTAAGAGAAACGAAATCAGAACAACTTCATGTAGTCACAAGAAAGTTTGAATCTAAGCAAATATCTGAAACAGTGCAACATCCTATAAATGAGTGCCAAATGAGTACGTATTTCGGTGTGTTGAGTTGATGTCTGAATTGGTAATGATTAAATTGCGAAATTGCAATTGAAAGAAATAGTGTGCTCAAATAAAAAGTGAAAGTGCATTTATCATGAAATCAGTGCAAGTTCATAAAAACGTGATGAGTGCACATTTAAAAAAATAAATTCAAGTAATTTTTCTTAACATTTCTGGAATTTACTTAAAGTATCCTGAAACGCTAAGAAAAAAGCAGCATGAAGAGAAGAACATGAAATAACAACAAAAAAAACAAACAATTGCCAAAATATAAATAAATTATATTTTTACAAGAACATCACTAAACTCTGCTGCTCATTGAAACAGTAAAATTTAAAATAACAATTCTTCTTGCCTGACTCAATTGTTTACAAAGCCTGTCGGGCCAATCGGCTTTTGGTGGATCTTCTGGTATAAAAATATGATCGGCTTCACTACATAAGCCAGCTACAAGGGCTAAATAGCTGTAAAATAAATAATTAGATAAAGGAACAAAGTGAGCTGCACCAAAGAGATCATCATTATTATCCTCGCCATAATATCTTAATAATTTTCAGTTCGCAGTGTTCTAATATTATTCCCACGTAGAATTGCATTTTAGAAATAAGATCCTCATATCAAAATATGAGAGAAAATCTTTAAAACTGAATAATAACCGTTTTCTAGAAAAAAATAACACGAAACAAATTTTGATGAAGTCGAGACGAGTATGTTGAGTCGTTTCAGTGTTATCTGCCCAAGGAATTCCATATCCAGGGAGTATGAAGAATTCCATATCCCGGGAGTTTATCTAAATGGATTTCCGATCCAAAGTAGCGAATTGTTTGATCGTTTGGAACTTACAAAAATTAAATAAGAAGTAAGTTCTATTCATCTGAAAATTCATACAGACAATATTTTTACACTCTAGAAACACAAAGCTTCAATTATATCTGGAAAACGTAGTGCTATCGAGAGCCGAAGACTCTATATATCGACAAGTAGTGGCTGAAGAGAAATAATTGTTCCTGATGAGAAGGTCTCTCCGCAAAGTGGGGAACAAAAGACAAGTCAAGCGCTCCGCCTTGTTTTGCGCTCACCTAATTTAAATTGCATCATATGGATTCTTTTAATTTTCTACTAGAAAACAAGTATGAAAAGCCGGACAACTTCAAGCTCGTGGCATGGGACGGCGATAGTGTCTTTTTTTTTGGGCAGAACAGGTCGGAGACCGTTCACGTTCCCCTCTATAGGCTTAACAGGTCGGAGACCGTTCACGCTTCGCAAGTAATAACGAGCGACTCGCTCTTTTGTCTGAACAGTACAATAAAATCGAAATACCTAAAACTATGCAGTGAAAAATCCACAAATAATGGTAGAAATCCATCGATGTGGTTGAATCTAACATATTTCAGCTATTAACTAATCTCTTAAAGTCAAAACAAAATAAATTAACGTTGTTATGTTTTAAAAATTCGTTAAAATGATGCTGTCATGATTTATGTTCGAACAAGAAATATTTAATAAATTACGAATTTGGTCTCAATTGATAGTCTCGCGGCAAAAGCATCAAGTATGTTTTATGAAGTGACGGGAAAGAGCAAATAAAGGGGCATAGAATGACTTTTTGCTTGCCTGTATTAATTTATTGCAAAGTTTTTCGGGCCAATCAGTCGGTGGAGGCGATTCGGGACAGAAAACATAATCGGCCTCAGAAATGACGCCGGTGACAACGGGCAAATAACTGCGGGAGAAAAGTGTAGTAGCAATAATAGTGGCAGAAAAGAAAAACGGTGTGAAAATAAAGTGAAGAAGGCAATATTTTATTTCCTAATATGGGTGCCAATTTCTTTTCGTAATTCGAACAGATGTGAACTGCCAGTTTTCGACATTAGTTAACCAATTACTTGATGATTGGCCTAAAGCTACAGTGGCTAAGTCTATTCATATTTCTATTCAGCTCTCTTCTATGTAACTCAAACCAACTTACCCGCAATGACGGCCCATTACCTCCATGATGAATGTACGCTGATGCGAATAGGCAGTGCTTACAATGGCATCAATCGCTTCGATGATGCGATGCAACGCCGAATCTGTGCCGATTGTCATATCGGTGCCACAGAAGTCGTTGTCAATTGAGCCAACCTTGTGTGAGCAATAAAACGAATTTTGTTAAGGAAATTAATTATTTCAGCTTAAATTCAATTGAATCAATCTTTGTTAAATTGAAATTGAATGTAAATGAAATTAGAATTTAGTGTATTGTAAAATAAATTAATGAGTTTTTTACATCTACTTCTCGCTTACCAAGCCCACAATATGTAAAACATCATATTTCTGACGCTGCTCCTTCGTTATCTTCTGAGTTTTCACCAGCTCATCCAACAAATCAGACCACTCCAGCCGGAATAAGTTGGCACCCGTCAAGGAGCCATCACCACCGATTACAACCAGGTTGGAGATGCCCTTCTGCACGAGGTTGTAGGCAGCCTTCAAACGTCCAGGACGCTCACGGAATTCAGCACAGCGAGCGGAACCGATTACAGTGCCACCACGGTGTATAATGCTCGAGACGGAGGCCCAGTTGGCCTCAACAATGTTGTCGCCACCATCGACCATCCCCTGATAACCCTCGCGGATAAAGTAGGCCTACAATTGCAAAAAAGTGGAATTAGAAAGATAAGAGATAAACAATTATCAAAAAACAAAAAAAAAAATAAAGTAAAATTAATAAGCTTTAATTAAACATGACGAGGAGTTGCTATGCTGAGTGAAGGTGATATTTCATCATCTCTCTATCTCTCTCTCTTTCCCAAAGCAGAGAAAAGCAGTAATCAAATCAAAAAATAATTGTCTTTGTCGGGTTCTCTACGGATGATTTCATCACGTTATAAAATTACAATTTTGCATAATAAATGACTAAAAATCTCTAAAAAATTTATACTTTTCTTAAAAGGTTGTAAGTTTCAATACAAAATTGTGCCTGCGGTGCTGATTTCGTGGCGAAATATTCTCCCCTCCAACAAATTTAGCCTTCCAGCTCACATCCCTCTTCAAATTACTAATTAAGAAAGACGTTCTAATTTACACAGTTTATTTGCAGCTGCTGAAATTCAAAAGAATTTACAATAATCGCATTGCTGTCTAACATCTGAAGCAATTATCTCTTAACAGAACAATAAAAAGTGTCTGAAGCAGTAATCATTGTTCAGATCATCATTAAAATTGTAATTTTTCCAATTTGCTATATTAAGCAAAAACCTTTTCTTTGCAGCATTTTAAATTGTAGCAACAAACAAATGTAATCAAAATAAATTGCGTTTTAAGAATCAGCAATAACAATATTTTTTATGCCTCTACAGTCACTTTATAAACTAAACAAAAAACTTCAAGAAGATACTTGAAGGAACTGAAAGTGCTATCAATCAAATTTCATTTTGATTTAAACTCGATTGTTCGCAGTGCTAAAAAAAGAAAAATGAGACATCAGTTGAGGAGACATCACAAGGAAAATAAAATGCGAAACAAAAAGTAAAAAACTCATCTTTAACCAGTATTCTCCAGAGAGAGAAATACTGGTATCGAGTGGATACGTGCCACATTTCACGCAGCATTTCAATCAATTCTGCTTATGTCTTCATTTATGTTCTTGCGTCTCTGTGTGGTAAATGAATTTGGGTAAATGCTGGAAGATATAGGAGTTACATACAAGTATACTTGCGTTGTACAAAGTATGTGCAAAAAAGCCGCAAAAACTTGTCTTTCAAAGAGAAACTTTTACCTCGAGGGTCGATGATTAATCAGTAGAAATATTAATCGCAAATTCATGTGCGTGAACGTTATACATTTTTTTAGTAGAACAATCATGTCCCAAAAAAACTAAAAGAAATCAGCAAGTAATGGAAACGATTAGTTCTAACATTTAAGTTTAATTTTGAAATGATATGAGTTTTTCGCAAGTTTGATTTCAGGGATGAAAATTTTGCAAAAAACCCTAACCGAGTTTTCAAATTTGTGTGCTTGCTGCAATTATGAGTTAATATTAATTGTCAATTTCATTTTAAATTTTTTATTTCTTAAAATTTTTTATATTATAGTTCTTTCTATTTAAAAGAATTAACAGTTTTTGTTGTATCCAAAAAAAATTTAATTGTTTTTAATTTTAACTAAATGGAATGGTTTTTAATCTGAACTAATTATTGCGAAATACGGAGCTTGCTCACGAAATTCTCACCAAGCGAGAATCTCAACCTGTTCTCTCAAAATCTCACCCTACTCTTTCAAAATCTCACCCTATTCTCTCTGAAACCTTCACCATTCTATTAGAATCTCAGTCTATTCTGGCTTGGTGAGTAATTAGAATACAGTTACTGAGAGAAAAGTGGAATGGTATTTAGAAGAAAGTTTACATTTAAAAGTAAAAGTGTACAATTGAAGACAAAGACTATCTAAAACATTTTTTGTTCGGAGATGCGTCTAGCGTTTGACCAAAAATAAACTCAATGCCAATGTAGCCAGTGGTTACAAGAATAGAATAAAACAAAATCTAATTAGATTTGGCAAATATTGTACGAAATGCTGATAACGCACTATGATAAAGACAATACAGAACACCATGCAGTGCAGGTGTTAAGAAATGCTGTTCATAACGATAATGAATGAAAGGACGAATAGCCTTGCTAGCTCACCTTGCAGCCCAAGTAGATAGCCATGCGTACACAGGCGCGCACCGCTGCGTTCATGCCCTGCGAGTCGCCGCCACTGGTGAACACGGCCAATCCTTTGCCCTTGTGAGAGCCGCGCTCAATGAAACGTTCCTTGAGTTCGGTAGGCATCTTCCGGCTTGATTCTCTTCAGTGCTTCCTCGAAACCAGCGATTAATTTATAAAACGTCTGTCTGTTCTTGCAAAATGCAATTCTTCTTTCACGAATTAAAGTGTCTTTAAAAATCTTTTTGAAACAAACGTTTATTTAACGCACAGTTGAAATCGCACACAAATTCTCCAGTTTTTCACTCCAGCGATCGGATCCCTTATATGTTGCTCCGTCTGTTGCAGTCGTAGAACTGAGAAACTCAAAGCCGTCAATTGGAGTTTAAATAGGAAGTATTCAGCTTGTTAAAATATTATTGCCAATTGATGAAATTCCCAAAAAGAGAGCCAGGAAAATCCGTACACTTTCAACGAGCCACCCTCTGCCTGACTGCCTCTTCGCCGACCAAGGTGACACACTTTGATTTTTCAAGGTGACCTCTTCGAATCGATTCGGAATTGTCTGCGAAATTGACAGCTCAACAGCTGTTTTCTTCAGAGTTTCCGTTGTGACTGAAATCATAATGCTTTTTCAAATTAATAATTTTCTTGGCAAATAATAATTCCATTTTTTCACAAACCTCATTATCCAATACAACTTAAAAAGAAATCCTTGAAAATCTCTAAATCTCTTCCAGTTCATTTTAAATTTAATCTTCCAATTAAACAATCATACTGCAATCAATAATTCCTACAATAATCTCATTTTCATTTTTCGGTACAAATGTTGCTTTTTGAATTTGAAAACTACTTGCAGCCTTTGCGAAATAATTATTTCAGTTACAATCTTTCCAAAAGTAGAACTTTAAATTAAAAGTTATACTTTCTAGATTCATTAAAACTATTGTATTCCAACTATAATTTTTTAACAGATATTCTAACACACTTCGTCCCTGTTCTGAATCGTTTTCGAAGTAACATCGATTCCAACAATAATAATTTTTTTAAATACTTATTTTTGTATCTACTTGAAGAATCCAATTCTCTATGAAAATCGGTTTCAAAGCAACTTGTATCCATTCTGTGAACAAGCAGAGCAGAATGAGCGTCCAGAAATAAACTGTGAGTAGCCAGCTGACATAAATCACAGTAGGTCTGCATAAATAAATGACCTTTGTTCCTTAAAAAAGTTGTAAATTCCTATCCTAAATGCTCTTATTTAATTACTTTCTTTTATAAGAAAGCCTTCTCTTCACTCTAAAGTAAAGTCAATTTTATAATTTAGTTGCGCCGCTAAACATTACCGCTAAATTTTTAATACTTTGTTATGAAAATTAGGTATTAATGTACAATAAAATCGCTACAACCCTGCGTATAACTTTGTTGAAATCGCCCAGGGATGCAGGTTTCGAAAATCGGTTCCCGAAGGATTCATCTCATACATGTATGATCAAACAATGTTCTAAGTGCATTTGGATAATAATTTAATTTAATTAATTTTGACTAATTATTGATCATATAAATTATTTTTTGCACTAATTTGATTTCTCTTTAGACAACTTATAAGAGGGTTGCCTAATAAATTTTGGGAATGGGCGGTCCAAGTGCTGCCATCTGAAAACCGACGTCTCTGGCTTAAAGTTTGATTTTTTGGCGGTATTAGTATTCCGAACGTTTTGACGTACAGACGATATTTGTGTTGTTTACAGTGACTCGAAAAATTTATATCGGCCGGAAAATGGAGTTGTTTTTGAACAGCCGTGCAAAATGGTAAGAATACAGAATCAGACGGAAATTCACGCTGTGTGTTCTCTGCTTCTAGCCGAACATTGAAACCAAATTGCAGTAGTTGGAGCGCTATAGCCAGGTGATGCTGAAAAGCGCAGGTTGGTGTCGTTTCAATAAATAAGAAAGAAGAGGTTGATACAAGAGTGTGGAGCGAAGACGGGTAGAGGAGGAGGATTTAGCACCCAATGACTTCTTTTTGTTTCCGCATATCAAAAATAAATTGCGAGGTCAACGTTTTACGATGCGCGAAGCGGTTAATGCGTTCAAAATGCATTGTTCAGAGATGACTCAATCGGAACGGAAAGAGTGCTTCGAAAATTGGTTCAAGCGCATGCAAAAGTGTACCGATCTTCATGGAGAATATTTTGAAAAACAATCAAGCCATTTGCGATGATTAATTCTTGTTTTTTTTTTCTATTCCCGAAATATAAAAGCTAACCCTCGTATAAACTAGTAAACAAACGAGTTCATTCACACTTTCCTCAAATTCAAAAAGTAAAACTATAGTAATTTTCTTTTATCTTCATTTTACTTTTAGTGTTGTTTATTAGGCGACAGTTACGTAGTTGTACCACATTTAAGTTGCTGTGTTCATTTTCATTTCTGCGCAATATTTAAGATAAATAAATACTCTTGTATATTTTTGTCTTTTGTATTTTATTTCCATATGAAAGATATCAATTTTCAAATATAATTAAAATCCAAATATTTCTGTTTTGTTCACATTACTTAAATCATTTACTTTAAGTATGCAAAAATTAATATTTTGATTCATTTACGCTTACAGAATTCATTGAAAAAGGGTATTTTGGGCCATGAAAAGATTAGAGTTCAATATTTTTTTAGTTTTATAAACGTCTTATCAAATATGTCTAGAATTGAACATTTGGAATATGAATTTAGTTCACAATTGCTTTGGAAGGAGACAAGAATATTAAAAAAATATACAGAATTTGAGCGTTTTCCCTAAACTATTAAAAAAACATTTATTTAAATGTGAGTTTCTGTTTAGAGAGAAGTCAATTGGTGCAGAATTAAATTAATTTTAACAAGTCTCGTTAAATAGAGAGAGAGAGAGATAGAGACACAGAATGAAAGAGCGGAAGTTGGCGAGAAAGACGAAGTGCAGGAGGATGAAGATACAAAATCGGGTTGTGGTTTCCAACACAATCATATTCTTAATAAGAAAACATAACCATTCAGAAATCCCTTACAAGAACTATTAATTATAAACTGATTAAAATTTACTAAGAATTTCTAAATAAAAATCAAATTAAAAGTCTCAAATAACTTCTTTATTATTTTTTGAGTATTTTGGAACTTGGCTATTTTTTTAAAGATTACGTAAATTAATCAGAAAGTAAGTTTCATTATTTGATTATTTTAGATCTCCTTTCCTATGTTCAAATAATCAAAAAATAATAAACCAACCAGCTTCAAAAACCCACACATATATTTAGTAAATATTATATACTAAACTTGGAAACCTTTATGTGTATTTTAAATTACAAGTGTTTCATTACGAATTTTACAAACATGCAATTATATTTGCATACACACACCCAGTTATTAAAATTTTTTATGCTGTAAACACAATTATATGTGGACTTTAATAAAAAGTCTTTACCACTTGCACATTATTCACATTCGGTTCGAGCCGAAATAACCTAAATACGCGATCTAATTTCGTTAAAATCTGTAAAAAGTTAATTGGGTCAAAGTTGTGAAGAGCGCGAAATAACGTTGTTTCAGCTCAAAACGAGCATGATATAAAGTATTGATTGATAATGATTAATGTTATTGAAATATCAATTAAAACATTAAATCTGTGAATACAACATGATTTATTCAGAGACATGACACCTTATACTAGTGTAAACACAGACTAATTCAGTTATGAAAGTGTGTGAAAGTGTCAGATTGAATGTGTGTTTTGAAAAAAACTGTTTAAACACATCTATATAATTAGTTGCAAACGATATTCCACAGGCAGACATATTTTTAAATATGTGCCTCAAGAATATTTAAAGAATTTCTCAAGAACTTTTAAATTTATGATTCAAAACATCCAGCAACCGATAAAACAGAAAAGGACGTTTTCATCGACACCGTTGTATAATCACATAATTTAACGTTCACAGCTACTTTTCCCCACTTACACGCGAATATAAAACAATTATTTTTACCAACAGTGATTTAAAAACTCCAGAACCAGGAGTTTTGTTCAATTTAGTTGCCTTTTTAATATCTTCATGATTACATATAATCTGTATATAAATCGTGAGTGACTAAATCGAGTGTACCGTCGTTTCGCTCAAATACAAATAAAAGTATTCGACGATATGCATTTTCTTCATCGTTGCCATGAACTGAAGTCATATTCTAAATTCTCTCCCTCAGAATTCACTCGGTATTTGAATACCTTTTAAAGGATTTACATTACAACAAAATTAATTTCATCTCAAAACGTGGAAAAGCGTTTTAAACGTTTCGAAAAGTTTCATTTTAAATGCCATAGAAAACAGATTTCCTTCTCGTTTTTTTATTATTTTCTAACCAATTGATTTATCTAATATCCAGCTTAACGTAAGTCCTCAAAAGTGCCAGGATTGGCTAAATTAAACGTACGGAATCGAATACACCGAAAAAGTAATTGCATGAGAGGAAAATATAGAAACATATGGCACAATTGTTGAATAATAAAAACTACAAATCTTTAAGGAAATCAAAAAGAATTAAAGGGACACCTTAATCCTGATGACTTTCTTGACTCACGGCAATATAAGAGATGGGCCATCAATGTTTCTTTTTGAACTAAATATTAATTTTATTCCTTCACCAGGAACACGTTTTAAAAATTAATAGGAATTCATTGTGGTATCTCTAAGTCGATGGACCAACACTGAGAAATATTAAGAAATTATTTTCCAAATGAGTGAAACTGTGGGCCATCAGTAAGTTTCTTTCTAAAATTGCTATAAAAAACGTTCAATGTTTTTCAAGGTATTTTGATTTATTGAAAAGAAACAACACTGCGATAAAAGTTCATAAAACTGTCTGTCGTGTCTGGCATGGATGCACCCCACCGTCAATCCAATTTTTCAAGATTTCTAGAATGTTCTTCGTTTTCGCTCGTTATTGAGTTATGCGAACTCACCGAAATACAAAAACTCTCTGTAGCGTACGATATTTCATAGAATTTTGCTGCTGAATTCTATAAGTAACAACTGAAGGATAACAAATTAAATACAAGTGTGGTAAAAGTTTTAAAATGAAAATAATAAACTTCACCATATCCTTGTTGTCATTGTTAAGTTTGAAATTGCGTATACATTTAAAACCATTCAAATTCTAACATTATTGAAATTAGTGAAAAGACGAAACGACAAAAACATTGAGTGTCATTCCTAATATTACGTTGTACACAGATGACAATTAAATGACAGATATAAAGAAGAAATTAACTAACAACCGAAATCCACCAAAAAGCAGGATACCAAATTCACAACTCGGAGGTGGTGATATTGTATCGTATTGTACTCATAATGATATTAATAGTTGGTTATAAGACAAACCCGTGTCAACAACCGCTTATTATAGACAAATAGAATTTGCTTGTAATAAATCAGAGTAGTGTTCATTGTAATTTCTAGAATTCAGCTAAAACTCGTGCGTACATTCAAAATAAAAGCAATTGAATAATTATAAGTGAATGAAATTCAACATTTTCCATCGATTATGACTGAAGTGTTCGATTACGACTGCTGAAAGAAAGCACACATGCCACGAGGCTTCTGTTGTCGCTTTTCGGAACTCTTTATTTCCACATTTACATAAATGTTTAAGAAGGATGTTGTTAAAATGTGTTTAAAATTGCAATGCATATTTATTCTCTTATAACGTAGAAAGATGGATGGCCTGACAGAAGATACTAGTTTATAACTTGAATAAATTGTTTCAGCTATCATCTAATTAGCAACAGCTTTGACAACTGCGATTGTAGGTTGTAGAGTTGTTGGAGGAGCAAGAGAAGCGAAAGTAAATCAAATGAGAAACTATAAAAAAATATTACTTAAAACTTGTACTGATACAAATTGCATGCATTTCCGTTCACTGTACTTTCCGAGTATTTGTAAATGAATTTCTTTTATTCTTCATGTTGTAATACAATAACAAAATGGTACACAATAATTGTGAAATCATTCATTGATTATGAAATCATTCGGAAATTAAGTTATAAAAATTATTTCCCGTTTCTGGTTTGCGCTTAAGAATTCTCTGTAAGAGAAACAATTGAAAACAATTACTTCAACGCAGTAAAACGTTTTTATTTCGAAAAGAAAATTAGGAAAAGCAAATAAAAACAGTTAATTTGTAACTTTATTGTTGACAATTTCGTGGTTCTTACAAAAATCCAATTTAAATAACCAAATTCGAAAACAAAATGGGCCAACTGCTTCTTAGTAGTTGCTTTTGCCGTAAAAAGGATATAAAAAATAAAAGGTGACTGAGAAATTATCATTCTGTTTCTCTTTTGTTTAGTGTAAAACAATTTGAAATTATTTTTTAAACAATAAATAGTGCGTGCCTAACAACGTTTTGCATCTAAATAAACTTCTTTTATTATGCTTTAAACAAAAAAGTGTTTACGCTGACAATTTCGAAATTCAAATTTTGGAAAGTTTCCTTCTCAAATTAGAAGAATTTAAAAGGAAACGAGGTGAGGCAAGAGGGAGAGTCTCGAGTTTCTGAGCAGCATTATTCGCTCATCAAATGCATCATCGCTGCCGCTTATGGATTTCCGCTGCCACTGCTTGTTGGCAGCTTTAATTACTGATAATGGTTTTTCGAAACTAATCCTTCCCTCCCCCTCCCTCCCTCCTTGCTTTGCATTACTATTTCAGCACGAATGCACTAGAATTTTTGAGTTTAACACAAAAGATTTAAAAAAGTATAAAAACCGAAGATTTTTTTGCTAAGCGCGCTGCTTGTGTTTCATTCCATTCTCCATTTCGCTCTGCTTGTAGGGTTGATGGACTTGCTTGTTTTAGTTTGCTTTTTGGTTTAAAACTCTGCATTTGCTTTGCTGTATAATAATTTCTTGCATTCTGGCTTTCATGTTTTAATTTTGTTTCTGTTGCTGTTTAATTAATATTTGCATAGTCAAAAGGAAACAATTAGTGTGGTTAGTTGTCGCCGCCCTCCTGCGGTTCATCGCCATCGCCTTGCGTGTCCGACGTCCAGAGGGTCAGGTTGTCTCTCAACAGTTGCATGATGAGCGTTGAGTCTTTGTATGAATCTTCATTGAGTGTATCCAGTTCAGCTATCGCGTCATCGAACGCCTAAAGTGAGAGTAGTGGGTGGGAGGGAAAAGAAACGAATACACGAAATGTGACAATATTAGATTTCAATAATTTCATGGCAAAAACACTTATATATGAAAACAAATACTACAGGCAAGAAGAGCATAAATTCTTATTTATACTGATATATCGACCAAATGCACTTGTGGCATGAGAAAATCATAAAAAACATTCTTTCTATACAATCGAGAAAAAATTTAAGCATTTCGGGTTCGGGTTTATTTTTAGTGGTAACTTCAACAAATATTTCAAAACCACATGTGATGAAGTCAAAGCTACAACATTAGCTAATATAATGCACAGCGCATTCTACCCGAAATTCCATGGTAAATACGAGTTATTTTTTGTTTAATCAGAGTGTAATCTGATTATGTGTGATTTTCATTTATTGTTTATATTTAAATGCTGTTTTCTGCATTTTCGGTTTTATAATAAAAACTAAGCATGACGGCATATTGAAGCTTCTCATTATTAGCAGGCAGGCTTCTTGTATATGATCGGGTGTGGCACTGTGGCAAAATCCAAAACGATGTTAGTCTGCTTAACGTTAGGATTAGTTGTCACAACAAACATTCGTGGTATTGAGTTAGGAGGACATTCGATATACATTCGATATACATTCTCATAGCGCATGCCATTTGTGGTTAAAACTAGAGAAAGCGCAATACAGCGGCGATTATTATTATTAATACGGGCAATAACAGAATCCTTAGCAATTGCAACAACACGTCAGCAATTTCTGACGACAAAACTTTTAAGTACAAAAGTAAGTATAGTGCAACTGAACCTGTTTTGCTAAATGACATGCTCGCGCCGGCGAGTTGATTATTTCATAATAGAAGACAGAGAAGTTGAGTGCGAGACCCAATCGGATGGGATGTGTTGGCTGCATTTTGGTCTTGGCGATTTCGAAAGCCTCCTGATAGGCCTTTTTCGAGTCCTCAACAACAGCTGAGAAGTGATGCCCGGTTGAAGAGTGTAGTGTATGTATGATTCGGAGGGCCGAAACAGGGAGATAGAGAGAGAGCAGTGACAATGAGCGAGTGAGCATACACACACAAGTTAACGCGAGCGACGAACGAGAGAGAGAAAAAAAATTAAATTAATATTAAAACAATTAAAAGTAAATGTTTATAATAAAACAATTTTAAATAAAACATTTATAGCATTTTATAAACCAGAGTTGATGTAAGGAGGGAGATGAGAAGGCACTTTTTAACCAAGACAGAAAGACTGTTAGAGAGTTAAAAGAGTGTAGTAGATTACGAGTAGATGATTACGAGTACATAACCGCTCTGTTTTCTTTTCGTTTTAAACGAACATATTTTTTATAGTGGGTTCTCGCAATAATTATAACTCTGCGATGTGAAACATTTCAGAAAAATGGTAGAAATATAAAGTGATCCAGGTAGATACGAATATATGACAATTAATATGCTCTCCAAATTGTATGAGGGAGGTGAAGGAGAGAAAAAGCTTTTGTTTGTTGACGTAAAACAGTTGATTTTGACACAAATTTTTAGAATTTGATTTTTAGAATTTGTAAGAACGGAGTTAAAATGAACAAAATTTCTTTGTTTTGTAATAAATCTTATGGTTTTCTTGACGTTTAGAAATGCTTAAAATTTTTCTCCATTCATTGGATGTAGACTTTTTGTACTGCAAAATTATTAACCTGTTTGGCCAACTGGCACGCTTTGTCTGGAGAATTAAGGATCTCATAATAGAAGACTGAGAAGTTAAGTGCGAGACCCAATCGGATGGGGTGCGTTGGCTGCATTTTTCCCTTGCTAATTTCAAATGCATCCTGGTAAGCTGTTTGGGAATCGTCCACGACGGCTATTTTTTCGCATTGAAAGGGAGGTAAGAAAATATAAATTTCAATTGTAAGGTTCAACTTTAATTTTACGTGGGTGTGAGGTGTAAATATTTCAAAGTACAAGAGGGCAACAAGAGAGGAGGAAATCAAGCTGTCATAATATCTTATATAATACTTACTGTTGCGTGCGTCTCCTGTGGCCACCTCAGCTAAATACCTGTAATAATCGCCCTTCATTTTCAGGTAGAAGACCTTGCTCTCTGGATTGCTGGCTTTTGGAATAAGGTATTTGTCCAGAAGACTCTGTTGTTAAACGGGAATAATAGGAAATTTATATTATGAAAAACATGTATGCGAAAATAACTTGAAATTCTATAAAAAGAACCGAGGTTAACTAGAAAACTCAATACTCGGCCGGTTGTTATCCAATTAATATTTGAAAAAAGGTTTGGAAAACTAATACTTTCCGGCGATGATATGGCTGGCTAATCGCCGTATTATCCTCTGGAGGATATTTGGAAGTTTTAATCTTCTCTAAATCCCTGAGGCGACATCTTCAAGGCAAAAAATCAGCTTGTGACAAATTAACGAGTCCATTCGAAGATTAATTTTATTTTCCTCAGAAAAGCGCTTGTAATTGAAAACCAAAAATACCCCGCGGGTTTTCAGAACAGTTCTTATAACTAAGATATTTTAAACGAAATCTTACACGCAGAATTAAATAATTTAAATGTAGCATTGGATTTTAAAGAGGTATTTGTAGTAGCGTAAAATGACATTGGAGAGAAAAGCCTAAAAAGAAATAAAAAAACAAAATGATGGTAGCTAATAAAACGAAACCGACGCCACAACACTGCCAGCAATGTCAAGCAGTAAGGGGCAGCCTTGCTCGAAGGTAAAGAGATGACGACAGACCGGCAAGGAGACGGATACCTATTCCGCTAAATGACACACTTCACAATACGACCGGCCTTCCCTCCACTTAACGACCTACCACTCCCTTCCCAACCCCTAAAAGTTTACTTAGATTATATTTGCATACATAAGGGTCTTCCGTACTACATATTGTGACACAACCTGTATTTTTCTGTCGCCTTAATTAATTTTACTTTTTTTTTGAAAATTACTTACCAACACTTCGTAACAAATTTCTCTGAGTTCCTTTTCCACGCGCTCTCTGTACTCGCGGGCGAGCTGCTGTTTTCTGGCGGAGGCTTCAGTTTTTTGTTCAATAGATGAAATCACTCTCCACGATGATCTGTTGGAAGATAAGTAAATGTAGTTTATTGTTTTTCTCTATTTCATAAATAAAAAGAGAACAGAGTACAAATGAAGTTCAAATAAAGTAAAAATAGTATTGAATTCATACCAACCTGCGGGCACCGACAACATTTTTGTATGCAACTGAGAGCAAATTCCTTTCCTCATTCGATAATTCGACACCAGTTTCTGTGACGGATTTCATGGCTTGTGCCATGTCATCGTATCTGAAAGAATGACTCTGTAGTATCGCAAGTTTCTGTAAGCACCATTATTAAGTTACCTTTCAGATTGTTCGGCAAGTTTTGCCTTTTGGACCAATTCCTCTTTATCGACTGTCGACATTTTGATGTGTTGTTGGTTTTAGTTTAGGTTTTCTTAAAGAAAAGTTGAATAGAGGTTTTGTTGTCCGAGTTTACTTGCTGTGGACCTTCTGAAAGATACGTGAAACGATTATTTAGAATGTAGGTTGAAAAATTTCACTGATTGTATTAAGAACACCTAAATACTTCTTATAATAGGATAGCATGTCATTCTTCTTTTCGTCTGCCATTTGCATTTTTTTAAATATAGTGGGTACCTATATATAGTACTGGAGTATTCTGCCGATACTCCATCAAACACGAATATAAATCTTTTGTGCAATATGATTCTTTTATCGGAAACTACTCGGGAAACAATCAGTGCTTACATAACGATTGCAGAACGATTTAAAAAGCTTCTAAATCACCGAAATATTAGAAATGGATACTATATCGCGCTGATATGTTCTATTTAATCTGATAAAATTATCAGAATCCTGATAAGCAGCTAACAGCGACACACACGTGTTTACGCGTTTTACTCAGAAAAATCTATATATAATCAGTGCTTATAAGGGATACTGAAGGAGAGGCCTTATATATTTCTATAAGCCATCGATGTGTTCCACCTTTTATACAACTTTTTCGCTTGTTTTGACCTCGACGTGTGAACGGCACACTTTATATATTATAGAGAACTTTCTTGGGCTGTTGAATATCAGTCTTGTCACTTTCAATACAAATCCTCTACCGTTAATTTTTTACAAGAGTTAAAATATTAACTAAATAGCACGCTTTTCACTCACACGTCTTCACACGTTTCAAAATGTCGACAACAACTAGCAGCCAGTACAGATCGGGTAAAAATAAGTAGGTCTCTGACAGCAAGTTGTTGGCTTTAGTATTCTAGATAAGCTGAGATACAACAAAAACAACAAGAAAAATGTACAGTAAAAAATAGTGTTGTGCGGATTCCAATTAATTTAAGATAAAGATTGACTCGGTTGTCATGTGATTAAAAGGCTGCTGAAGTAATGCGAAATATAATAAAATGTTAAAATATGGAGTGAGTGAGGGATAGCGAGCGGGAGAGAGATAGGGAGATGGAGAAAGGGAAAGAGGGAGAGACAGAGAGAGAGAGTGATAAAACAGAGACAGAGATGTAGAGAGTGAGGCAAAGAGAAATAGAGAGTGAGGCAGAGATGGAGGAGTGAGGTAGAAAGAGATAGATAGACAGAACGACAGAGAGAGGCAGACAGAAAGACAGAGTGAAGCAGAGATTTAGAGTGAGAGAGAGGCAGAGTGAAAAAGAGAGATCGAGTGAAACAGAGAGAGATCGAGTGAAACAGAGAGAGATCGAGTGAAACAGAGAGAGATCGAGTGAAACAGAGAGAGATAGAGAGAAAAAGAGATAGAGTGAAACAAAAAATGGAGAAAAAGACGGAGAGTGAGATGGAAGATTAGAAAGAGAACGATGTAGAAAGATTAGAAAGAGAACGATGTAGAAAGTATGAAACAATGTGATGTGTGAAAATATTAGTGCGACTAAAAAATGAGACAACAGAGGTTAAAAAGCTTCACGGCAACACCATTTAATCTAAACAAGTTTTACAAATAAACAATGAAATAAATCAACACTTTTAAATGACGTACAAGTTAAGTAGATGGAAGACAAGTTAAAGATTAATAAAGATAAAAATAAATGAAAACATTTTTGATTTAAGTGAAGTGTTGAGTTTTATGAGTTTCACTTAATGTTTCACCTTTACTCGCGTAGTTAAAAAAAGTTTATATTAAAATTTCTCCTCAACAATTTTTTATTTCAACTAAAACGAGGCGAGGGGGACAAAATCAAAAGAATGCAATCACAGTTGAAACTTCAAGCTACATCGAGATTTAAATTTCAGACAACTCTCTGAAAGTAGAAAGAAAACCAAGTTGTATAAAAGTAAAACAAACACGGGGGAAACTCGTGTGCGTTAATTAAATTGATTCATTCATTTATTGGCTTCTGCAAATCAAGAGACGTTAATAAACACAAGAAAATATAAAATATTCAATAAGAAAATAATAAAGAGAATTTAATTCTCAGTCAGACGAAATCAACTAGAGACGGCAGCCCAACTGAACAATGGAAAAAGCAAAAGGAGAGCAAAAATTGTAATAAAACGGGGTGTGGGGGGGGGGGGGGGTAAGAAAGAGTTACGAGAGAACGCAGTAAAAGAAAGGAATGGAAGAATGTCTGGCTCAGACGTCGCCATCAACTGATTTTACAAATGTAGACGAGTCGGTCAGTCAGAACAGGGAAAAGAGCAAATTAAACTTAATTTAAACGTAAAACGCGACTGCTATAGGGAAGAAGGCTACGCGCCACTCTATTAAGCTCGAAGAGTTTCTCTTTGTTTGAACATAAAAACCGAGATTACACTTGTATGGATTCGTTCGTTTTCCGCTTTGCGAAAATCCATCGTTATTTCACTGAAATGACATCACTATTTTCATATTTGCGACAGTTTTGCAGAAAAGAAAAACGTTTACCATAATTGCAATTAGCGTAAAACTTAATACTATAAAACAGCAGCAGCAAGTATGAGAAGAAACTATTTATTGTAGTGAATTTAGCTCATTTTAGTGCTACTGTTGGCCCTGGAAAATTCATGTATGTTACTGGCGGATTAGAGCGACAGGAAGGAAGGTAGCAAAGTACAGAAAAACATTACATATTTTCGACACGTACAAATAATTCTGGAATTCCTTTGTGTTTCATTCGATATCGCTGCCTTGAATAAAGCAATCAAATGTTGGCAATAAAAGTTGTGCAAATTGTGGCACAAAAGTAAGAATTATAATACACAATAACAACAGAAAAAATTGATTATTTTATATTTCAAAAGAAAACTCGAAGCAGTTTCACAAAACCGAAAAACCTCTAAGAACTACATATGAATTTAATATCTATTTGGCAATAAATATTCTTGTGGACATCAACAGGAAATGATTCACATAATCCTCCGTCGCTTCATTTTTCATCAAGTGAAAACTGCTGCATCAGGCAGGAAAAGTAGGGGAAAGAAGTACAAACGTACTCATTTAATGCCAATAAACGCGTACCCGCTCCGTGCGGTACAGTTGTGTGACTCACGCTGTGGAAAATAGCACGACGCGGAAAAAAATAAAAATAACAATGAGCAAGTAATAAAAATTGCAAGGCAAAAACGGTCAACCGTAAGTAATGCCAAACTAAATAAATACAAGAAGCGATTAGGCTAAATTTAGTAGACAGAAGAGAGAGAGAGAGAGGGAATTTCTTTCTTCCAGTCAAATGAAATTATGTTAATTAAAAATAAAAAGAAAGATTCGCTGTTTTAGAGCCAAGAATTGCATTGCATGCCACGACGGTGAGACGCGGCAGTGATTAATTGGAAAATGTAGATCGTAAAAAGAATAAAAGAAAGCAAAGGCTGGCACAGAGAAGCGTTCGTTTTAATTAACTTCATTTTGATTGAATTTTTTTATTTATTTTAATTATATATTTAAGTTAAACAAGATATTTTACAACAAATCACTTTCAAGTAAAATGAATTTCTATTGATTACCTGATATTTCAAAATTAATAATAGATGAAGATTTACTGAATTTAAAAACAAAAACTTTTTAATAATTATGTGGGTTTAAAAGAAAAATCAATTACTGCAACACTGTTTTTTAAAAGCGACTCGTTTATACCAGCAAACAATATGAATAAACAGAATGCCTCTACTAAAAATACTCATAGTACTCATAATCTTCTCTCCCCATCTACCTATCTCTCTCTCTCCACCTCTTTCTCTCTTCCTCCCTCTCTTAGAGATATAAATACATGCAGAATCACAAAGTAGATGCGTTTTTATTTTGCAACTGGTGACTAAGACTGAAAATATGTATGAATTTTTATCATTCCGAAAAACTAACGCGATAAAAAATGCAAACCGAACAAGCGAAATGAGTGCGTTTAACTCTCACCTCAACTCATGGAGTGCTTAGCGTAACTCAAAAGGCAACTCATTGAATGAATTTATTTGTCAGCAAACCAGTTTCTGATGTGAAGTTTGTTCTTAAATCATTTATTGCTTTTTAAAAATTTAGAGTGTTTTTGAAAGTTCTTAAAACAGAAGAATATTATTAATGTGAAACATCGCTCTAAAAATTGTTCACATCAATAAGCAGAGTATTCAATAAATAATTAATAACAGATATTGCAATAATCAGCTAACATCTTTAAACTCTTGTAAGCGTGATTGAAAAACAAATTGTTGCTTTCGCTCGTTTTTACATTTTAATTTGTATTTTATGTAATTTTTTTATTATTGTATAATTCAAAATTTTTATTGCTGGCTTGAAGCTTTGCATTTTGATGTGTCTGTTTTGTATTTAAATTTATTTTATTTCATCGAATTCAATGTCAAGTGCACAAAGTTGTACTACAAAAGTGAAGCTTTTTTTTAAGCTTCGCTTTTTTTAAGCTTTGATGTCGTCTTCGTATTCATTTTATGACTTTTGTTTCGTTCATTTGTTCAACTCATTTGCTTGTCACTGCGAAGAAGTAACAAGAATTGAATGCATGACGCCAAAGTTAGCTTGATGACGCAATTAAAAAAAAATCTAAGATGTGATGTGGCTATTAAGAGTTCGAATCGATTTCTCAATCGATGCTTTTCCACTTCTTAAGTTCAGGAGAAACTGTTGCTGTATGCTATTTCAGTATAAAACCGAATGGCAGTTAGAATAGGAATTCAATGAATTCACACCGGGAAAACATGAAACATTTCGGAAAAAAATATAGAATTTATTTTCCATATTTTTAGAAAAATATAAAAAAAAGCTTTATGACTTGAGGTTTCAGGATTACATTAATTGCGATGTATAGAAAAACCGAAAAAACAAGCTAATTCTGTTCGCTGGGTTGTCAAGTTGATAATAATATAGAAAGTTGGTGAATCTTTCATCAAGCGTGAGTCATGGAATGAGGAAGAACGTTGGCTCCGCTCCTGAAAAGCATCAGATCGAGAATTCAACAAAAAGAGAACAAAAGAGAAAAGCACGCGACAAAACAACAACTTTCCCCATTTCCTTCATCAAGCTCAATAGAATTAGGGAGACGTTGCCGTGGTTGTGGTTGTTGTTGCTGCTGCTGCAAGCCCTGAACCGTAATGTACAGCGCACAAGCAATACCTACTCCGCTGCGATTCACAAACAAACATATATAATCTGTAGGGAGTGTTAAATTTTAGAAAAAATTATATATGTACTGGCATGTGTAAAAAAATACCGCGATTGTGGGTTACGCAGGGCGTAAAGGCTGGCAAGGGGTGGTCTTAGATGAACATAATAAAGACGAGGATGACGGATACTTGATTTAAGACTTCGACTCAGACGCGCCATGTTTTTTGATTAGAGAGTAAATTTGAAACTAATTAGAAAGGCGGGGGAAGAGAAATGCAGAGTTTGTTAGGAGGATTTGAGCAGTGGAATTTGTTAAATAGGAGCGGAAGAAAGGATGACTGGTTGGAAGAGAATTATAGAGAAGTCAGAAAATATCGATTATAAGTGTGGAGTAACATTCAGCAATTTGTAATTTCGTAATCAGTAGGCTAAACTCAGCAAAAGTTAATTTTTCCAAGAGTAACACATAATTTTGAAAAAGAAAACACACACCTTCCGTTTATTAGTTTACTCAAACGTTTGACAATGTTTTCCTCACTTTTGGTTAAAGTTTTTATTAACAAATTTTCTTGCTTAAAAAATATTTAAATGAAGAATTGGAAAAAACTGTTTTAGTGAAATCGACTTTTCCACAAATTTTCCAACTGCACTAAAACGAAAAAATTGTTCACTGATTTTCAGTACAGCGACGTCGTGGCGGAGGATTTATAATGCGACGATAAACTTCGACGCCCGAGTGAGAGAAGGACAGGATTTTTGTCTTCAGCACCTTGAAGTGCAGGGGCGCGTTCAAGAAATTTAATACAAATTAATCCGGTATTCTACTCTCCAATAATGCCGACGACCAACTAACAGACGACAAGCGAACGACGAAGACAACACTTGAATGTGAACTAAAAAACGGATGAACTTTGCAACGAGCTCCAACCGAGTGCGCCCGTGGTGGCAACAACGATGTAGGCAACGACGACAAACGACGACGTAGCACAACAACAGAGCTCCACCCGGCGGACGAGCAGCAAGATGAACTTCGTCGAAATGTGGAGAACGAACAACCGATGAGGGATGAATCGATATTTTCAACGGGGTGGTGGTGGTTGTCGGTTTAAGGATGCGCAGCAATGGGGGATGGATTCGGATTACAAAGTATAATTCACAAGAACAAAACTGAAGACAAGGCTATAAATGTATTCATTATAATATGCGGCGGACAGACAAACGAACAGCACGACTGTCAAAACAACGAGAAGGACACCGAAACCTTGGTGTTCCCCCACTCAAATTCCTCCCATGTTGAGCGGCGAGCGCAACAAAAAACAATAATAGCAGGTGACGACTTCCTTCAATGGTAGCAAAACACAAAAAAGCATCTTCCCTCATTTTTTAACAGTTCGTTTTATAACGATTACGTAATAACGATTATTTCGTGTTTTATTTGTTTTCAATGTAGAACTCAAAATAAAAACTAATCAGTAGATTTAAACATTTTTGAAGTCTTGAACAAAGAAAACACGAAAATCAATATTTTAGTGTGAAACCTCTTAATTTTTCGTCGTAAGAAGTTTATTTAAGTCAAATTAATTCAAATTAAAAATATTATTAAAACGAAATAAAGCAGTTGCGGCAAGAAATGGCATTTTTTGGGATATAAAATTGCAATCGTAGCTCTTCCCGCGAACATACAAACGTTTGTGAGATGAGTGAAAAAATGTTTGAACTCATTAAACGTCCTTTGAACTTTCTGCTGCCTGACAACAAGCAACTAAACTGGACTAAACTGGCCAACCAACCAACGAATTGGCAACACACACACACACACACACAAGAACACGCTCACACCACAAGCGAGGATGGTAAATACGGGTAGCAATTTCGAAATCAGGACACTACCAGCGACGTCAGCTGACCATGTTGACAGCAGGAAATTGATGTTTGCAGCACAACGCTGTACGAAGTTCTTTTCCTTTTGTGCCAAAAAGCAATTTTTAGTGTTTTTCCGTTTGAATCCTAAGCATTTACGTAGAATGGCATCGCCACGCCCTTGCTGAATGTATGCGACTACACATTCAGCATGATATGGTTCGGAAAGGATACAAGAGGCTGTTTAAATTTAGGTTGACCTGAAAGCGGTGAGAAGCTACTTCACAACATTTCAGTAAATATTAGAATTAGAGGTGGCAGTGATTGACCATTGATAACACAAGCCTGTATTTTTTTTTTAATTGGATGTGAGCAAAGTTTTTAGAAATATTTCGATGGGCTGCATCGAGAACTGTAGGGAGAATTTTTGCAGCACGTCCAGTTTTCGAGATATAGAAACTAAAACATTTGCAAGCTAATCTAGAATAATAGTAGAATCTAATAGAATCTATGATAATCTGTCTACTTTAGGAAACTTATCAGCGAATCAAGATTGAATTGCAAGTAAAAATACTGCCCCCCCGCCGCCCACACAGCAGACAGAGTAATTATAGTGCTCAGGCCATAAGAAGGGAAGGGGGAAAAAAAGATTATTCAAGAACTTCTCGTCGTTTAAAAAAAAGAACAAGTAATAAAACAGACTAAACATTCGCAACAGACTTTTTAATCCAAAATAAAACCGTATAATAAACGAATGAAGTAAACAAAGAAGACAAAACAGAAACTTGGAGAGATGAAAGAAACTTGGAGAGATGAAAGAAACTTGGAGAGATGAAAGAAACTTGGGAGAATTGAGAAGGAAAAACTGCAACTTCCACTTAACGTGTAGCAACGGTTCGACTTCATTTAATACGAGCTCATGAAAAAAGAAAGTCGCAATAAGTGAAGAGAAGAGCTTTCCAAGAAAGAATTTTATAACAGACCTTAATAAGATTAGGAAGATATGCAAAGAATCTGTAATATCAAAGAAGCTAATTTTAAAGGAATCTGTAAATACGAGTATAATTCTGATATTAGAGCTTAAAACCGAAATAGCCAGCACAAGTATTGTGCTATTTTTGAGATTATCTGCCAAATGGTAGTAATGGTCACAAAAATAATGACTGGACGGATAGAACAAATCGATCCAGTGATGAGCAATACTATACATTAATACCTCTCTCTCTCTCTCTCTCTCTGCGTTACAAACGGATGGAAAAAATAATAATCTTTCTTTACTCCCCTCCGAGAATATACTTGTACTTCCGTTACATACATTATAATGAGAAAACCTTGATAAAAACCTTTGAAAATAATAAATCTACAAATATTTAAATACATAATTAATGTCGCAAGAACAATGACGATAACACCAGTACTTCAACAAAGGAAAAGATGGAAAACTAAATGCAGATGCGACCTTGTCCACATGAATTGCAGTGAGGAAAATGTAGAGAGAGATATAAAAGAACAAACTAGAAATCGTGAATAAATCCACTTTTAAAAGCAGTACTAACAGATGAGGAGAAGAAAGGCAAACAAGAGACATAATGTTGCTACTGGTATCCCGCGGTAGCAACTGCAGCATCATACCACGCTGTTCTCTTGTCTGCGATAACGTGTGCGCTCAGCTCATTCAGTGGAAACATTAGCAACAAACATTAAAGACACAGAGAGAGAGAGAGAGAGAGAGAGATAGAGAGAGAGAGATAGAGAGAGAGAGAGAGAGAGAGAGAGAGAGAGAGAAAAGAGCTCATGCCGCAACATTAGCCACACCACACCCGTAGGCCAACGTCTAACTGCAGGGCTAAAAAGCGATTACCATGCAGCCATTTGCTCAAAACTAGTTAACGCTCAACTCCCACCGCACACCCCGGGGCGACACCCATACTCACACACACACACACACACTATTAAAAGGAAAATTGAAAGAAAAATCGAAAGAAGCTCTACATGCAGAGAAAACAATTTTAGCCTCTTTTGATCTTTATAGGTTGTCGGCTGCACAACATTCTGCCAAAAACAGACGTTTGTGCAAATAACAATGCAATATTAAGCCAAGGAAGAACATTAGAGAAACAAAAAGAAAAAAGAAAGGAACCACATATGGGTGAAAAAATTCCTCCCACCGTACAATCCAAAGGATTGACAGCGAGCGAAATCATATTCAAGAAGTCTCTGATCTCTGAAAGAAAGTCCTATTAACAGAATAAAAACTGTTCTTTTTATCTTCGTTTTTCTTTCATTTTTAGTTGAAATGTATGGGATTTTCGATTGTATTTGGTTGTTAATAACTTGCAATTATGTTCTTGGATGAAACACTATAAATGAATATTCTTGTTCCTTACACCAAATCTAAAATTATCTTTAAAAACCTCTCTAGCGGTGAGTATTTTAGCCATAATTGGGATTGACCGACAGAAATACAAACTAAACTTTAGCAAACAAACTTAAAAAGGTAATCAACAATAAATCCCTTGTAATGGTTAAAATGGGAGAGCTACAACCATTTTTGGAAAAGCTATGTCAACATACGAAAAGGATTTCGTCTTAATATTACTGTATATCAAATTTACTCGTACAAGAATTAATTAATTATATAAGGAGAGACAAGTAATTATAGGAGATCCGAGCTAAATATTACGTGAACTCTTCTATCGAAAATGGATATAGGGGTTAAATGTCTCTATGTATGTCATAGTCATTGTAGGACCGGCAAGCAGTACTTTTTTCGAGAAGGGGAATCCTTTGATCTGCCTACACCATGCATGATGTACACAGCTGAGTGAGCAGCTAATAATTCTTATTTAAAGGATGGAGGTATTTCTCTTTCAATATATACCAGCAACGCAGCAACAGTGTACACAGAGTTTAATGAATTATTAAATATGACTGCATAATCATCCCTTTGTTCACACATAATATACGTTACATAGAATGAATAGGTACTTATATACCTTCATAATTCTCTATGTAGGTCTTTGGTGTAAAAGCGCTTTTTTAAACATTCTCTCAAAATAACCTGAAAGAGTAGAACTGAAGTTTTTTGCAAATGGCAGTTTGAGGAGAAGTTATTGTGGTCGCCTTAAAGCCGGGGTGTGGTTTGGGGTTAAAAACTCTCATTCATTTGATATTCCACGTTGAAGTGGGGTAGTTAATATTACAACAGAGTTTCTGTTTAACTACAGTTGTTACAACACTAAATTCCGCTTTAGATTTGCGTAGCTGTGGGAGGAAAAATAAGTTTTTATTAAATATTTGAACATAACAAAAACTAAACATTTGACTTTCAGACAAGTAAATTTTTTCAACAATAACACGAAATACTAAACGAAATTCGTTGTTAATTACTAAAATTCCTTACCTTTCTAAAATTAAAGTTAATTAATTTTCAAATGTTAATGAACTTTTCGCAAAATTTGAGAAATGCAAAGCAAACTTGAATTGAGAAATTCAAATTTTGTATAAAAATAAAAACTGGAATAAATTAAGACAGATAACGTTAAATGTTAAAGCTTAAAAAAAAGCTGAAATATATAAAAATTTATTAAATCATATAAAGGATTCAAATTACACAAATCAAGAAAGAACGAAAAATGCAAATAAAAATATTTACATCTTTTTGTTGTTGTTGTTAATATTATTACAATAATTAAATCAGGTTTGGTCACTAACAAAAACAAATCTCTTCGCTTCCAGGTTGAAAAAGAAGAAACAAAGCAAAATTTACGGAAACACTAAATTAATAGCGCGATTTTTTATGTAATAAAAATTTCCAGATATATGAATCTTAAAACATCTATACAAAATGAAGCAGAAATGCAGAAATAGCGTATCTAAATTTTAAAAAACTGGTAGCTACAGATTCAATTATTTCATTTCACCGTGTCACGCTTGACTAGAATCGTCGGCAGCAGTCGATCAGAATCTGTGCGCACAGACATTAAGGACAACAAAGTAAATGCAGCAGCTACAAATAGTAATTCCAAAAATAAACTAAACTCAACTCGACTGAACACAGCACACACAATCAACCTCGACTAGACTCTTGCTGCAGAATTAAGCATAAACTAAGAATAAAATAAACAAGTAAAATAAAAACAATCACCAAAAATAACTGAGACAATCCGATTTTCGAAGTAACAAACTTTTCTAGTTATTTTTACTGATAGAATCAGACAAAAAATAGAAAACAATTTTATTGTTAAATTAGAACTCTACAGAACTGCATTGCATTCGACGAACAGGCTTTTTTCAATGTTACAGTAAACACTCGATAAACTGAATGCATTCATTCTATCGGTTCTCATCTATTCTAGCATTCATTCATCGCCGGTAAAATGCAAGCTAATTTTTTATTTTCCCCAAAAATTTTTCCGCTCATAGAAATATCTAAATATAAATTCTTTCTGTGAAATAATGAGAGACAAAGAGAACACATAAGTCATCGCTCTGGATTCTGAAATTCCACGAATAAAGATGGTCAACCATTAGAGAGCCTTACTTTTTCACATATTTTCTGCGTATTTCTGATTACATTCGAATTACTTTTGCGGTGCGTACTGTTGGATTGACTCAAATTAAATTGTAATTTGACTGTATCTTAAAACAATCAATCCTTGATCGCTTGATCTTTTCTCTGTTGCCAATTGCGCTTGCGGCGGCAAACATTGACCCTCCTTTCGAGAGCGGATTGTGGGTGGTGATGGTGTTGGAGGCGGAGGCGGCGGCGGCGAATGGATGTGATATTTCGACACTTTTCTGGCGCCAGTATCTTATCAATCAAATGAGGTTGATGTTGTTATTTATTTTCTCAACATAATCTCTTTTCGCTTTCTAGCCCTCGTAGAAAGAGTGAAACTAATACGCTAAATAGCATTTAAAACGAATTAACTATTAAGAGATTTTCGTCGAAATATTAATGTTAATCCACATAATGAGGCAGCTTACTGAAAACGAAACAAAACTCTATTTTTAGCTAAGTAAATTTCAATTAATTAATTACAGAAGTTGATGAAACATTGCAGAAATAATCTTGTCTCGTTAGTAGACTTTAATGGATGTGAGGTTATATACGACTTCGAAAAAATTTATATTGCTTTAATATTCTGCTAAACTCTTTTCCAACAGTCAACATACTTTCTTCATACTTACTAAAGAGGTTGTTAACCTATTTTCAAAGAAAAGACGAAAGAAACACTCCTCTCTTCGTCTATTCTTTTCGTAATACTTTGTCGCAATACATATCGAGCAAGCTACAGATTAGTTTACCGAAAGGTTTAAACTCCTTAAAGATTTACAATAATTTCGGAGTGAATAGTATTTTTACTGCATTTAATTAAAACTTTAATAGAACACCGTATGTGGGCGTTCAGAAGTAAATGCTTCAGAAGCAACTTTCAATGGAATATCATAGCTAAAAGAAAAAAAAGAGAAGCAAGTCTAAAATGGCGGCGCACTTCAGCGCTCCACAATGCGTCAAAATCACAGTCGCCGCAAAGAACGGAATCACTAGGCGAGTACAAGAAATGAGTGGTGGATCTTTTTGCAAATATTTCAGTACAAAACGAAAAAAGAGAGCCATAACTGCCGAACAGTCATAGACTGCAGAAAGAGAGATGAAAGAAAATCAGAGTAATCAGGAGCGAGCGCATGGCATGGCAGACATATTGATTCCTATAATTATAAAGCAAGTTTTTCCCTAAAGTTGAATCTTCTCATATCATATTGATATGGATGTCCGAAATGTTATTCGAATTCAATACTTCTAATCGAGAAATTTAATTTTTCAAAAATGTCTGCAAAGCGGTCACGATTTGCAAAAACGTGACGATTTCCAACTAAAATGCTTTTCAGTGTAAATTCGAGAATCTACACCTACACCTGCTTGACAAACATGCGCAGCATAAATGTTGGAAGAGACCGAAGAGCAGTGAGCGATACCAAGAGCAGCGCTAGCAGCAGATTGGAGCACATCATTGGAGACCAAAGCGGCGGCAGCGGCTAAACGTGTGGCACTCGAACATCGCGTGAGTAATTTGAGCAGCAAGTATCTGAAGTAAGCCTCGTGAGAGTGTAGCACCACCGTAGCAGGGGAGAGACATCATGGAGAACCACACCACAACGAGTCCAACGAACAGCATACATTCAGCCGCAATTCGGAGCACACGACACGAAGATGAAGGCCGCCTGTTTTAAGCGAGAAGAAAGAAAACGATAACCAGGATGGACGCAAATGCAAAATTTTAACTGCAGCAACTTGGTTGCCACCAGGTTGTATGTCGGGATGAATGAATTGTATGCCGGGAGAGCGATGCTGCGAGATGGCGGAAGAAAAACTGTGAAACAAATTTGCAATAGTTTGAATTTGAAATACTTTTTCTAACTGTTAGAAATTCCAACGTCGACTACTTTTAACTCGATTATACTTCACGCTCTTTCTTTCTTTAACTTTCAACTTCTGCTATTGCCGGAAGCGCACTGATAGGAATGCAAGAAGTCATACTGGACAGACCCGCGACCAAAGAATGGACCATTTGCTCTTCGAAACTGAAAATCGGCGAATGAAGGTGTGTTTCATCTCCACAACTGAGTACATTTAAAATGCTGCTGGAAAATGTTCCCTACAAATAACCAAACATACCGGTTTTTTGTTTTCAATTATATGGGTTTTTGAAACGAAAACTGTGTAGCGAAAACTAAAGCGCTGAATAAAGAGAGGAAGAGAAAACAATTAGAACTCAGGCATTCTTCAATGAATAGATGAGAAGACAGGCAGGGCAGACAGACCACTTGGGGCCAATATACGCACACACATACACACACTCGGACATTTACACAGATACTCCAACATTGTCACAAATCCTCTCGCATTAAACGAACGAAGAAGGTAGGATGATGTACTTGGAAACCGATTAAATATAATTGGTGAATATTTGTTGAAGTATTAAATGAAAAAAAATTTGCCAAATATGGAATGCAGAGGGACGTCAGTAGGTCCCAGTAAATTAAAAAAAAAAAAAAAAACATATACGCACATTCATTAATATTTCTTCCCCAATTCTATAAACCAACTGAAAGAAACGCACTTGAGTTCTCGCAAGTTTTCGCATTTTATGCCATAATTGGATATCGGATAAAAATTATCGCCAGGCCGCCGCCTTGTCAGCCAAGAGAGGAACGCAACTACATACGCACGACGATGACCGAATGAAAAAATGTGGTGTGAAGATCAAGCGGCCGCAGCAACGACAGAGGGCGGCTGAAGCAAATTTTTTCACTGTTCACATTTTCTGCGTAGTAACTTCATCGATTTTAATTTTTCGTCACACAAACTGAGGCCAAACTAGACACTCTTTCGCAGCGTTATAGCTTCGGACCGATTAATTTTTCTCGAAAGGTTGCTGCCTTTATTCTCGTTGTTCTCGATGATATATACACACGAGGGAATATATCTGCGAGTGAGTATATATAACTTCGTGGGAAAGTAGATACTTTTATGCTGCAGTTTTAAGTAGGTAAAAAAATATATATTTTTACTTACTTTTGATTCAACTGAAATGACGACGACGACTACAACGACGACGACGAAGACGAACGACTAAAAGGCAACGAACACCACAAATACGATGGAGACGACTGTGTGTGTCGATGGGGAAAAGAAACTATACAGCGACGAATGTGGCGCAAGTGTAGAGACAAATTTAAGTTCGGTTGTTGGAGCCAAGAGAGTGAAAGAGAAACTAAAAGGGGAGCAAGTATTCGTGAGAGCCGACGTAGGGAGCATGCGACGTAACAAATTTCGCAGGTCAATGAGCAAAATAGTTGGCAACTCTAAAGAACTTGGTACTAGTGTGGAGTCCAAAAGACTTCTGATTATGAAAACATGGCAGGGATAAATGTTAAAACAGATGTTTGCGAAATGGTATTCTAAATGGTGGGTATCTGTTTATGAAACACTTGACATGACGACAAAACAGAGAATTTAAATTAATTTTGGTATTTGTACAAAGTCGAACTGGCAGATGGAATACGGTTGGTGACTCCATTTCCAACTCATCTAGGTTGCCAGCTCATTCCTCGAAATTACGAGGGATTTTTTTAACAATTTATTTCAATTTAAAGAAAAAATGTTATGAGTTCTTCGATTAATCTAAACACTGCTTTGATACTTCCAACTAGCTGGAATCTAACTTTTAGAAAATGCTAATTTTTTCACTAAAAAAATTCCGATATCCTACACGTCTCAAACTCAGGTCACGGAGAAGTGGGAAAAATTTGCTTCCACTCTCACTTAATTCCGGAGTTATGTGCTTCTAAAGTTTGAAATATATAGAAGGAATCTATATATTGCTGGGACCGTTGGATAGCTATTCGACAACATAACTAGTAAAATACAATAGTTTGTGAGAAAATGCATTATAAAGGTGTACTTGAGCAAATAGTAGCAAATAAAATCCCTAACCGTTGGGAAGTTAAAGTTCCCCATTTAGAGCTACGAATATCGAATCTATGCAAAAATACATAGAAAAACCCAATTGCCACAAGAATTTAAAAATAGCCATACGCAGATAGTTTCATATTGGGCAACTCTAGTCTGAGTGCACAAACGCAGACAGCTGATTTTTGTTTTATTTTGAATTAAATTTTTATTATCAGCTCAATGATTTCCTCGCTCCCTCTCAAGCAAAGTGAATAAAGTTTCTTTAAAAATACAATAGCAAGAATCTTATAAATCTTTGCAGAAAGAGTTTAAGAAATAGCAGTCACACTTTTTAGACTTCAGACTAGGAGATGTCGGACTATCTTAATGAAAATCAGAATTGTAATGAATCTTTTGTCGAAACAAGTTTGATATACGTAAATCTGCATAGAATTCCACTGTTAAAAATCCCGCAACTTGTATACAATAAATAAAACAAAACATTTTATTACTTATCGAACATGAAAACACAAAAACCAATTCATTATTTTATATACATTTTTTTAAATGTTTATAAATATATGTATGTTTACCACAACCCTTTTCTAAACTGTAAACACCATGTCTCATCTTAGTCCAAAGGGTGCCGTCAGGAACATTAAAACTCCCAAATACTTTTAATCTGGATCCATTGCACTCGTCTCTCCACTACCAGATTCGGTAAGGGGACGTAGTGCCACTTTTATCCACTCTGGGATCAAAAGCATCAGGGTTCTTACCGTAGATGAAACCAAACTCAGCGGATGCCCCTATCCATGCAAAGTATTTGTTGCTCGAGAAAGGCTGAAAGGTTAAGGGGAAGGAGGAAAGAGGGAGTACCGTGCGATTTACACTTCTTTTAAAAGTTTCGACATCATAAGTGGGCGGAAATCATGCGCAGGGAAGATATATTCGCGAAGCTCCTGATCATATATGTGAATTGTATTACATTTCTGGAAGGATATACCCGGATATACCACACTGCTTTAAAAAGCCCAAGCACTTGGCTGGCTTTTTTGACACATCGAAAATGTTGTCGTTCCAACGAAGACATCACTCAATACCCACAGCTGGAGTGTATCATTCACAATTCAGCGTTTTCTATTGATCTCCGGAATAGAAAGACGCCTGTAGAATGAATATGAATAATAAATGTTGGTGTCATGAACAAACAAATAGACAGGGTTTGATGTCAACGACAGAATATCACTGATAAAAATAAGAAAAAGAGACAGGAACCAACCCTACGGAACTCCAGCATTAGTGCTCATCGGATGCGAAGCCATCTATCACAACCCGGATGGAGTGATCGCTAAGAAAATTCGATATCCATAGAGTGAAAGAATTACCAACACCAAGAGCGGCCCGTTTTGTCACGAGTGCTCTATGTCACACCCGGTGGAATGCCTTGTATTGCTAACTTTTGTCCGTTGTGAGAACAAAAATATTGGACGTAGTGCTAATCCGCTCTTCCAGCTGTATGTTCTAAAAGTATACACGAAAGTTAACACGTATATTTTCTTCCTCATGAAATTTATCCTTGGAACCATATTTACCGGGAAAAACATTTATTACATCACGTACAACTTAAACCATTATTAGATAAAGGTAAACCAGCCTTTATATTACAAATTCTAGTGTAAAAAATTTTAAAATTGGAGTGGCTTACCCTACCTTATGCTAAATAACAACATGATATTACAAGGACCATCCAAACGTTAGTTTCGATTTTATCAACAACATCAGTGCAATTTTGTTAAGTTTTAATCAGGCTAAGTCGAACTCGCAATTTGGTATGGGACGTTTTTATACTCATCGGAACTACTTAACTGTGAGTTAACTAGTAAGTCTGTATTTTGCCAGGCTAAAGGCTGAATACCTTACACCCGCAAAGTTAGGGACTATCCTAGTAATCCTTTATAATCGTTTAAGTTGGAGAGCCACACCCATTTTTCAGGTATGTATGCTATTATCGGTATAAAAAAATTCGTCTTAATATTATCGTATACAAAATGTACTCGTATAAGAACAATGTAAGTATAACCTTCGAAATTTACGGTATATAATAAATGGGTGGAACACGCATATTTTAAAATGTTTTTATTATGTCGCTTTCTATCTGTCTGTTCGGGTACAAATTTTGTAACCGACCATAAATCAGTTTAAAATAATTTTTCCTAGTCCAGTATAGATTTAAAACGAAAAAAATGGGGCGCAAGATAATAGTAAGGAGTGTAGAGACTAGCTGATGCATTAATATTGCATGCGACCCACTTTTTTCGTTTTAAACCTGTGTGGGGCTAGGAAAAATTATTTTCAAAATTTGAATTAAAAAAGTGGTATTTAAAAACTTTTTATTTAAACAATTATTTTATATTTATATACAACTTATAACTATTTAGATGTAATCTAATCTGCTTTTATTATACGGATATATATTGTATTAAGCATAAAATTTGCGATTAGTATATCGCCATTTGACAACACTTGAATGGATGGGCGGATCGCGCCCATTTTGGTAATTCCAACATTTTGGTAATATCGCTAGATTCTCCAAAATAAAACTACGTTTTAATACCTCACACCATTTATAAGATATCGACTTTTGTATGGGTGGGCAGACCACACCTATTTTTTGCAAATATTTTGGTAATATTGCCATGTTCCAGGTTAAAATTTCGTTTCAATGTTTTATTTCATGTTTTCAATTTCATGTTTTTTAATTTATGCAAGAAACAGGGAAGACAGGAAATTATGCAAGAAGTTTTCCTTCGCTTAATTGTTGAATGTAACTGCAGAAGTAACGAAAAGGGGAGGAGGGGCGCTAAAATTGAATTATGCCAAAATTAAATCTTAAAGATTACAAAACTTCTCCCATTTCGTTAGGGTTTTCTAAAGAACAGTGACTATTGGCATACTTTTTATGCAGTACGGTATAGTGAATAAATAAACCAATTTTTCTGCTCTCATTTGGTTTCGAAGTCATAGACTCTCTAGGTTCGAAATTATCAGGACTACATATTTTGAAATGTAGAATGTATCCGCATACTATACACAAAATCTGTGACGGGTTTGATATGCGGTATAAAAGCCAGCAAAACTATGTATATCCAGCTTAATTTTTCGGACCTTTAACGGCGGTCCCAAAAAAAAATTACAAGTTATTTAATGTGGAAGCTATTTAATCATCTCACAATAATTTATCTATTTCTATCAAATATTTTAGAATTTTTTACCAATTATATAAAACCAAAAACTTTTGTAAGGAAACGTAATAAATATCCAAAGACGGATTATTATCTTCCTACTACGTTCCCCTATATATATTTTACATCCCTGAAAGTTCTGACGTGAGGCTATACTACGCATTACGTCATCAAAACGAACACAACGGCCCGGTCCACATTATCAGTCAAGCCAGTATCGTCAGGCTGTTGTTGCTTTTACAGTAACAGCAATAACAACACTGTTGCCAATGAATTGACTGATGGTGTACCACCCCACAGAGGCGCAGTTACAGCGCCGCTGTCTGCGACGCAATCAAATGACGGCATGTACACCACATTCCGAGGCATCCATTAAACGAAAGCAAATTCAAAAACTTGCCTAAAACTTTTAGCTGCAGCGTTTTACTGCTGCGGCGACTTCTGTTGCAGCGATATTTCCCTGCAGTGGGTTTCTTATAAAACCATCTTTGTTCTCTTTTGATCACAGGGTTTACGAGATTTAGCCATCTCATGTCATGCCGACATTTGACACCACTTGCGCTACAAGGGCGCAAGAACGCAGAAACCGAATATTGATTTTCCCAAAAATCATTACATCTAGTCCATTTTTTTAGCTTCACCTGCTATCCCAGATAATCTTTCTGACTACCCTTCACTTTCCCAACCACAATTATATTTATTTCTATCACTTACCTCTCGATATGAATATCCACGTATTTGGAAATAATTTTATTCCAACCTATCTTTGCGCAGACCCCAATATATTTAAAATTTCCGCTAATTCTCAGAATTTTCTGAAAAGACTTCCCAAGCACACCAAGTCACATAAAATAATGTCAGTGAAAAATCCGGCCACAGTTGCCAACAGCAATTCTCACGACGAATTCCCGAGTGCAGACATCACATCTTACAACAAATTCGTGGTAATGTTGCTTCTTATTTGAATTTGTGTGAACATATATGCAGAAATATTAGTTGCTCAATAGTTTTTGGTACCTTTATAAAAACTGACTGTTAGCGGCCGATTACAAAATATATTACCCCACTTGAAATACCATGCGCTAATGTGCTGTTTACACAAACGACACTTGTCCGTCAAGGTACAAAATCTGTCTCCTATTTGTTTTTGTATTCTGTCCCTGCGACAAATTAATTTTTAATTTTGGCAGGGAAACAACAACAAAATATGTCCCATGAGGGACAAGTGTAGTATGTCTAAACAGCCTCTAATAAATAAATTGAGAATTCTCATATCCTGCGGTTAGGAAACACCACTTGAAGGTAAAATGAGACAAACGACAATTCCTACTCCAACAGAAAAAAACAAGATGGGGATTTTTCACGAGATGTTGGCAACTTCGATTGAAACTATCCAAATTAAACTAATAGGAAGCAGGGCTGGCTTGCATTGCAAAGTATTTCGTGTGTTTCTAAATGTCCTTGATGTTTCTCAAAGAAATAATGTTGAAAATGAAAATTACGACTCAAGCGTTCATTTTGTGAACTACAGAATATAGCGACTCCGAGTCCATAATAACATATGTCAATATGCTATTCCGGATTATGGGCCACACTTTAAAACAGCATCATAGTGACCAACTTTTTACAAAAGACTTTTATAAGTATTTTTAACTGACGAAAAAACCAGGATTCCCACATTGAATCTAAATTTAGGATTCTTTCTCTAAGCTATTATGACACTAAGCTTTTTTGTGTCTACATAGCTAGCCTGAGCGAATGAAATTAAAATCGAGATGTTTACACGTACTAATGATGAATGAATGTTAAAATGATTCCGAAAAATTTCAAATGAAGAGAAAACAGAAATTTGGCAGCACTTTTTTATAAAAATGCAGTCAATACCATACCATAATGTTTGGGAATAAATGAAAAGGGAATTCATATTACCTTTCAACGGCTGTCAAAATAAAGGGTTTCCTTCCTTTTCTTCGGAAGCCCCTAGGCAAACTGTCTTCTTGAAAACAACTTCTGAAGCAACAAATTAAAGCATTGTGGTCTAACCTTGGTATCAAAGCAGTTGCACAGTCGTGAGCACATACATACATATTGTTTTCATCTGTTGGTTTCTTTAGTAATCGTATTTTTTTGCCTCGCGCTTATTTTTCTTTGTTCCCTACTATTTGTGAGTAAGCAGCACTTTGACAATCAGAAACGATTCAGACCTGAAAATTACTCTGTAGTCTAAATATGGTGTGGAGATTTCTTTCTTGAGAGAATCCTCAAAAAAATTATTTACCTGTTTTTTATTTTATGAATTAACCTGCAATTTCTTTTAGATTATTATGAAAACAAATTTCAGAATGTGAAATTTTGCAGATTTTTCCCTTTCCTCAGATCCTAGCAAACAAAAAGAAAATAGATTAAGGGAAGGTTGGCGAACAAGATTAACGTAGATTCGTTCGTTTTCGAAAATAGGGCTTTAGTAGACTACCTTTTCATAATGTTACATACGCACGTGTTTGCACAACAGCACTGCGCCACAAATTTTCACACGTCTAAAATTCTACAACCTAATGAAGTTTCAAGCCACAAATTCGGCTTAGTTTCTTCATTATGCATTATAATGGAATTTATACATTTGTGAGACCTGAGACACATTACGATACGCTTGCATAGTTAAACTTTAAGGTGTCGATAAAAGCATAAAAACGAGCCGCGTGTATATGTATAATTTTGACTTGCATTACAATAGCTATTATACGCCGCAACATTAAATCAAGCCGATTATATATTTTCAGCGCTTGGCTTAAGTTTGGGACCTCGATAAGTTAATCTTGTTTTAACCTTTAGCTAGTAAAATACAAGATGCCACGTTCAAAAAGGGATAAAAAAAGTAAGTCATAATCATCTATAAGTGGCGCATTATATATTTCTTCGCCCACAACAGTTTCCTTGACCAAAACCGATCGCAAGGGTCTCGCATGGAAGCAGAAAATTATCGAAGATATACGTCGCTGCGTGGAAAAGTATCCACACATTTTCGTCTTCCAGGTGGAAAATATGCGGAACAATCTGCTCAAGGACTTACGTAAAGAATGGCGACAGAATTCAAGATTCCTTTTCGGAAAAAACCGAATCATGCAAATCGGCTTGGGACGGACCAAAGCCGAAGAAGTTGCTCCGGATCTACATAAGGTATAGTAAGAGAATATTGATAAATTTTTCAATTAACAAATTTCCTAAATAGCTGTCTAAACGGCTGACTGGGCAAGTTGGACTGCTATTCACGGACACCTCGAAAGAAGAGGTTCTCAAGTGGGCCAAAGAGTACTGGGCCGTTGAATATGCACGCAGCGGCTTCGTTGCCACAGAAACCGTTGTGTTGAAAGAAGGTCCGCTTGAGGACTTCGCACATTCAATGGAACCTCATTTGCGTTCACTTGGCATGCCTACAATACTGAAAAAAGGCGTGGTCACTCTCTGTAGCGACTACACAGTATGCGAAGAGGGCAAAGTGCTGACGCCGGAACAAGCGCGCATACTCAAGCTAATAGCCAAGCCGATGGCTAAGTTTCGGCTGACCATCAAATGCTCGTGGACAAAAGCAAATGGCTTTGAACTGCATGTGGAGGACGATATGGAAGATGATAAGTCCGACAGTGGCAACGGAGAGGATGTTCCCGATTCAGACAAAGATGGATCCGCAATGGAAGCGGATGAAGATATTGAGGACGATGTTGATAGCGCTGCAGAGGTCGAGTAAAATTGTAAGAAACAAAGTTTAGTTAAGTAGTTCAATTAAATATAAGATGTATTTTTAATAAATAATAAAGTGTTTTTTATCATAAGTTAAAAAATTACTAATATTTTAGTCATATTATCTCTGATGCCTGCGAATTATGGAAAGAACCACCAATTTCGATGCAATAACAACTTTGCAATCAACTGTCGCCTCAGCAACTTTATACGTCATAAGAACTCTCCGAGCTGTCTGCCTGTCAAGTGGAGGCTTGGCTTCCACTTGCTCCGGGGCCACCACTCTTATTAGTAGGTCTGTAAGAAATCACGTAGCGTTGCGCCACGGGCAGCGGACCTGCATAGCCATTGCTGCAAGACCAATCTTCGAAAAGTACCTCGTAATCATCCTTTGGAGTCTTGGGCAAACTGTGAATGATGGCTTTGTAGAAGCAGGTTGTTTGTGGATACAGAGCCAACACTTGGAGCATACGAAATTGTTAATACTCGGCTATCTGCTTTTCCTTCTGTGAAATCACTTACCGACCGTGTCCTTTGGAAATAAAGCATGACTATCCGTCTCTGGGTTTGCTCGCATCAGCGGCAACGGTATAATTTTGCGTTTGCTCAACACGTGACGGTCCTTTTGCTCTTCATCGATATCGATGACGTCGTATTTATTCCGTTTATGCAAGAACTGTACTACTTCCGCCAATATCCAGTTTTCCTCGTCATCAGCTCCCTTCGCCAAGGCAGCGACGTTATCACCCACTTTCGCTATGTAGTTGCTTTCAGCTGGAATGGCGCCCACTAAGGGCGGCGCCTTCTCGCCGGGTTTGCTGACAAACAGCGGTATAGTCTGAGCCGACAGCTGAACCATTTTCATGAGCGCCCCACGCCGAATGGCCTCCTTGCTCCCGGCACTGCGAGCTTGTATGCGTCGCTCATTGCGGATATTTCTAATTTCTTGTATCTTTTCAAGTGCTGACCGTATTGATGCCTCTTCTGCGGCTGCATCCTGCAGACTAACTTTGTAAAGTCCCTTTAACTTCGCCGGGGGCAAATTTGATTGCTGGGCGCGAACGATACTATTGATATTCGTCTCGGAACGGCGCCTATCATTCTCGATTTGATGCACAAGGCGCTGCAAATCCCTCAAACGCTCCTGCGAATAGTGAGCATGTGCTTTGAGTCTTTAGAAAATTGAAGTTCCTTACCTGGATTTGTTGAGCAGCACTTTCAGCCGTAAGTGGCATTCTAATGTGTTAGATAAATTCCTCTACTTATATTTTGTCAGCGAAAATTGCGGAACTTTGGAACCTTTGTTTTTAGATTTAATTTTAAATTATTTGAAATAAGTTTTTGCGAAACAGTAGATTATAAAGTTATCAAGAATTCTGGATTACTATCCGGTCTTATACAAGTACACTGTGATCTTAACCCATTTCCTACCATTGTATTTGTTTGAGTACAGAAAATTGTTCATTTTCATTTTCTTAAATCTTATTAAAAATTTAAGCTTTTGCTCTAAAATACTTAAATTAAATATAATTCTAATACACTATAACTAAATAATTTAATTATATTTTTTTCATTTTATTATATTCTTTGTGTTCCAAATAATAAAGAAAATATGGAAAAATTTAAAAACAATATTTTTTTATCCTTGTTTTACCTGGAAGGTAGAAAGATGGTTTAACTGAGTGTCTTGTTCAAATTTCTACGTTGCAACCAGAATGTCTATTCTTTGTATGCATGTGGCTCGCAAAATTGTTGAACTTGTGTTTGCGAACTCACCAAACTTAATTTCCCACGATCACGGGGCATCCACATCAATGGAACCGAATTACTTTTATCTCCAAATAGAGGATTTCGCCACTTCTAGGCACAAGTTAGTCCAAATACAACAAATTTGCAGGAAACTCAAAGTAAAATTTTTTTTCAGCGTTGCTGAACTAGTACATTTCGTTATAATTCAGAAGTTTTTAAGTACTTTGGTACATTTACCAAAAATAAATTTTAGTACTATGTCGAGAAAACTTTCGATATAAAAGCAGTGGTAATACTATATCCTAAATGCAATTATTAATATTTATAATCATGAATTCCAGCTTGAAAATTTATAAAAGTTGTTAGTATGTAGTGTTCCGTAGAAGATTTTAATTATTTTAATAATTTATAAGGACTTGTAAAATTGAACGAGCCCCAAATATTTTTAAAATTTGCATATTTATTTATGCAATATGCAACTTCTCGACGTGTCGTTTAACCCTGATCAGGCGAACAACCGGAATCGCAGCATTCCAAAATCCAACAGGAAAGGTTGCCGAGCATGAGTAGAGCAATCGTTCGTCGAGTGTTTGGAACTGAACTCCAACTTATTAAAAATGTTGGAGTTCAGTGAAGCTCGTTAAAATGTTGACAAAGTCACAAAGTCGCTTGCCAAGACAGGTACATGAAAACCTTGCTCCCAGACTAACGAGTTATAACTTTGGATACTCTCTATATTATTACTCTCTGATTTCAGTGCAGCTAAAACTGTGTTTAATCCAATCAACGGTTTTCTTTTCACGAGCTGTAATCAATAAATTATCGTTGTAAAGTACCACAAGTAAAAAAAGTAACGTTACTTAACATTAAGTTTTCTTTTTGTATGTTCGATGGCGAGTAATTGTTGCTCACCTGAGAGTTATTTAGGAATCGTCTTCTTGGCGATAAATCGAATCCTTGTTGCAATATTTGGTTAGATCTTTACACATATCGATAAATTTATTAACATTTTGGTATTTTCTTTGTGGGACATTCTTTGTGTAGGGATTGTTTCTGGGGACCTCTGCAAAGGGTTGAAGGTAATGAACGTGCTTAGCAGCCGTTTCGGCATTGTTAAATAGACTTGGCTTGTTAGATTTGGTTGGTAATTTAAGGAATTGGTATTGATTATTGAGATCACTAAGGAATAAGAATCTATTATTAAAGACATTAGCATATTTTTATTTTTCCTCATTGAAGGATATATTTTTAAGAGTAATTTTCTTTCTTATTGAGTAAGCTGCTTCCTCTGGCAGGACATGTTTTGATAATAGAAGTGTGAGCTCCTTTGCAGTTTACGAATTTGATGTTTAGACATTTTTCAGATTTATCATGTATTTGAAAATAATTTAAGCAATTATTTTCTTTTTGCTTGAAAATAATTTTTTTGTATTTGAAAATAATTTAAGCAATTATTTTCTTTTTGCTTACATTGCAATGCAAAGTTATTGAACCGATAACCATTGAAGCACTGACCAAACAAGATGAAATGCTTAACCTTCATTCTTATGTAATTGGCAAAAATAATCTCTTTGGGGATTTCCATTTCTTAAAGGTGACTCAGCCTATTAGTGGGAGCTTTTTCATCTTGATTCCTCACCTTTCTTTCTATTCTTTGAAGCTTGAGAATGGGAATAGGTGATTGTATATCCTTATACAATTCATCTGCATCAATTTCTGTCGGGATATTGAAAATAATACCAGTTTTCCAAAGAAACTGTGGAAAGATATATGATTTGTAGTTTGAATCAAGAAGCTTCTGATTATTAACAATGTCACTGGCAGCGGAGGCACTTTTGAAAGTAACCTTACATCGATTAAAGCGATTTAAATTTGATAGGGTTTTTGTAAGTGCAATTGCATTAATCGGCTTTTTTTTCTCATTGGAAATAGAATAGTGTCTATGTAAACTATGAAAGGGACTTTCATATCACTATCATAATTCCAATCGTTTGCCATCATCCTTTTGGCACTCTTATTAATAAATGGTGAATTGTCTTTGTCGAGAACTAACTCGACCCTCTATTTTCACAATCAGTTTCTGCCTCTAATCTATAAATATGTAGATCTCATCTCATAAACGGTGCAAAATATTAATGAGTAATTTTCCTGAATATCTCGTGATCCGCTTAATTATACAAAATTTAATAAAATAATTTCGTCAACTGGCGAAATTATTATTTTTTTAGCTACTCGGGTATTTAGACTTCGACCTAGCTGAAGGTAACACTCTAACTTGTATTTAACTTTAAACATTCATCAAGAAAAACAACAAAATTAGAGAACATAATTACAATATTCCTTCTTTCAAATGCTTATAACACTTTATATTAATAATATATAATTTTCTATAATAATACTAATAATGTAATAATAATTTTCTATGCTTTATACTAATAATATATAATTTTCTATAATTATGTGTTTATACTGTATCCTCATAGGTGAATACAGCTATCACCTATGAGGAGATTCATATAGATATACCACCCTTAACTGTATCGTCAAATGAAGCTTGAACGTTAATTACAGTAACAAAACTAAATTGGAATATGTATTAATTATAATAGTAAAATTACTTGCTTACTTTTTCAACGTTTTATTTCTTAATTTATGAATAACATCAGATTTTACAAAGATAATTTTTATGGGAGAAGTAAAATGATTATCGATTAAACTCGATTGCGTCTCCTCTCAGTAACCGAAGAAAAATTGGCTGTACCTGAATCTATCAGCTCTTGTTGTATAGGGTCGAATATAACACCCTCAGCAGTGCGAAAATTTGGGGTCCAATTTAAATATTTTCATCAATTCCAGATCGTCAGGAGGGAATAACGTTCTAGTTGCATAGAACTCGCTTCTAATTGGTCGTGCCATGTCTTCCATAAGGTACCATGGCAGCGAAGGGACTTTGTGAGCAAATTTGTTCATAATTTCAGGACCACTTTTGTGGTAGTGCCAGATACAGGCAATAGTAGCTATTGTAGGCCATTTGTCCGTCGCTGTGAGAGTACCGTTTGGTTCGAACAATTTAGAGTATACCCAGGCACTCTGATATTTTGCCTTGAGTTGTTCGTAGACATTCTTAAATTCTCTAAACTCGTCAATTACTTTTTGGTATAAATGAGCCCTAGTTCTGGGACCTTCAGCAAAATAGGTCGCAATGAATCCGAAAACAGATAATTGACATTTTTTTAATAAGAGTTTCAGGTAGGAGCAGAGGGAGTCATTCCCAGACAATACAGCTCTATATAGGCAAACTTTGAACTTTGGGTAAAACTTCTTTAGCTTTAAAATTGTTAGTATTCCTTCGAGCCGAAGGGCCCGGTAGCTAGCGCTCGCTAAATCTAAGTAATATAATGATTTTATTATTGTATTTCTTTGATTAAATAAATAAAAAATAAAAATATTGTTAGTATTATATTAATAAATTATAAATAACTTTAGTTAGAAAGGAATGTTTTACAAATTGCGCGAATAAGAAAAACCAAGGGAAACTTAAGGAAAATGTTTAAATCACTTTACTCATGAAGCTTATTTGTTGCTTCATATAAATTTCCCCAGAACCACCGAGAGATAAGTAAACTTTCGTTTCAAATAACCATACCCTCATAGGATGCCTTTTATCGTATAAATTTTCAACCATTTTATTAAGTCATCCCTTTCTTTGGTGTTTTGTAACCATGACTATTCTAATCTAATATATCTAAATTCAACTTCCTTTTCTTTAGCTCGATCTGATTTTCACTTATTTGAGATTTAGGAATATCTCATAATTTCGTTCTTAATGAACGCCATGTTGGTAACAACAGTGGATGGTAAGCATGTGACTACAACAAAACCCACGAGAATTCGAAGTTCGACTGTTAATGCTATGTCGGTAAACAGAGAGACCAACTTCATTACAGACTTGATAGCTGGTAAGTATGGAAGAGTATATGTATGCGACTCTGTACTTTAGCTATTATTTAGGGTTTTCTTAACCTAAATAATAGCTTTTAACATTTGTTCTATTTTCTTACATATAACCGGATGCCTGGGTTAAATGTTGTGATTTTTCGTTTTTATACTATTTAGACTGCAAAATAGGTATATAACATAAAATAAAATATATTACAAGATATTTCATATAGTTTCGAGATTACGACAATATAAAGTTGCCATTTTGGCAAATTTGGCTCGCTGTATCTCCTAAACCAATTCAATAGCGACATTTTATTTTCAATTTGCCGTTATAAGGTGAAGTAAACGATACACAAAAAAAAGTTTAAAAAATAGAGGTTGCGCACTAGAAATGTTACGATGCCATGAAGGTAACTCATGTACCGGTATTTATAACACATCTGAATGAGCCGTACTTGTGAGACCAATATTTGATTACTGCATTCGGATCCATCTAACATATGAGAAGTAAAGTCTTGATAAAACTAATGAGATGGTCTTGATAAAACGAACATTTTAAATTTTGAGAATCAGACGACGTACTATATATCTGCTGAATACATTCATATAATTGTAAATAATACTGATTTATAAAATTATAATAATTTTGACCCCCGCTAAAATACTATTAAAGAATCGTACTTTCAGTTCAATTAAAACAATTTTCAAGAGAAGCGTTTTAGTTTTTGCCATCACTAGATAAATAGGTTTGATTAAGGAAATTTCGATAGTGGTGCTTTCGCTGCACAGTATAATTTGTATAAAATCATTGAATATCGCTTATATTAAGAAATAAAGCTGTAGTGAAATATTTATATTCTATATTAGCAAAAGGTGAACATAAATGGTTCTTATAGAACTTCGGTGAAATTGACCACTCTGTGGTCCCACTGGCGCTCCACACACCTTAGTACATTTCCAGATCTTCAAGGACAGAATCAGGGATAAAATATAAAATATTTAAGGTAAATATAACAGTTTTCCCAAAATGTTTTAATGCCTATACATGAATGGGTGTGTTGCAACATTCGACGTGGCTTCAGTTCATACCGCCAAAATACCGTCGCAGCTGTGGCTTTGTCTATTTGTAATTGCTGTGTGGGTTTGTCTATTTGTAATTGTTGTTGGCTTCTCTTGATATTAAATTCTCTCTGCACTTATTTCTTGTGATTTTAAATTCTCTCTGCACTTATTTTTATTATATAACTCTACTTAGTTATTAATTTTACTTAATTAGTTATGCAATAACTTGAACATTTTATTCTAGGAGATCGAACATGGCTCCTTTGAAATTTATCATAAGGAGGATAAATAATAACAGCTACGAGTCAATTCCTTCATTTGAAAGTGGGGTAAGTTTTAAAGTATTATTATTCTTTGCATTCCAAGATTGTCACTATGGACAACGGTTCCCTATTCTTGATAGTTGCTTTGGAACATGGCCTGGAAGAGGTCGCCATTTTATGAGCACAGCTTTTCTATGCTGTACTGTCTCTGCTATATTCTCTATTACTTAGTTATAAATATGATCTGACAGTTCCACAACTAAATATCGGCGAATATTTGCTAGCTACCGCTTTTATATTTTAATTTCACTTAAGGAAATATATCAGGATTCTTTCTCTATCGTGGCTGAGACTGGAATGCAGTCATTATAAAATCAATTTGTATAAATACAATATTTAGATGTGTACGTTTATAAAATTCTAACATTGGGCTAGAATTATTAAATAATTATATAACATTCTAGTTGCCTAGCAGTCGCAATCTTCTTCTTAATCTTAGATTATAATTGCGAACAAATAATGCGATCAACTTTAGAAATATTCAAGGAAATATATAAAAAAGATCAATAATATTAATGTTTAGGAAAACTTTATTAAAAGCACTTTGAGTTACACCAGTGCAAGTTCCCTTCCAGAAGTGTAACTTTAAGACTAGCCCGAAATATTATTTTATTTGGACTCTGAAATATGACAACGGAGATATTTATGCGCGCATACTCTTAAAATAGGTCCAGAATTTGATCTTCTCTTAATCTTCTTTTTCGTAAGAAGTGTAATACTCGGGTCTCAATAATTACTTAAAAAATGTTAGGACTTCTAAATCTATTAATTTAGACGGGATTTATACTTCCTGTAATTTTACCATGCTACATGGTAAACTAGTAACTAATATTCTCGGTTATTAATTTTGTTACAATTTTTCAACAGACTTCATTTGGCAAGCACCATGATGGTGTCCCCTCTGACGATGAAAATATGAATTTACCATATTTACTGAATCCAAATGAAACTGATATATCCACTTATAATTATGATTCTCAACTAACGCCAGTGGACAACATTGTGGAGAGTGAAACTCATGAATTATCTTCAGATTCAAGTCAAGGATCCCCATTTGAAGGTTTCAATGATAGTTCAAACGGAGAGGTGGAAAATCCGCCTTACTATTACAACACCGGAGAGTTAGAAAATCCGTCTTACGATTGCAACACCGGAGATTTGAAAAGAGAATGCTACGATCTCAACACCGTAAATAACAACGGAGAAGAAGAAAATCCGTGTTACGATTGCAACATTGTAACAGAAAAAGCAGAGACTCTCGAAGTGCCTCCACAGAAAGTAGATGCAGCACCAGCAACTTCAGATAAATTTTCACCTGGTAAATGTACTTTTAAAAATTTCAATAGTTCTATCGGAGAGCTAGAAAATCCATGTTACGATCGCAATATTGTCACTAGCACCGGCGAGTTGGAAAATCCATGCTACGATCCCAACACTGTAAATAACACTGGAGAATTGGAAAAACCATGTTATGATTGCAACACTCTAGTTAATACCGGAGAATTGGAAAATCCTTCTTACGATTGCAACAATGTAACAGGAAAAACAGATATTCTCGAAGTGCCTCCACAGAAAGTAGATGCAGCAGTAGCAAGTTCAGATAAATTTTCACCTGGTAAATGTACGTTTCCGAAATTCTTCAGTCTAGTTGTGGAGGAAAACAGCTGCAACGCCGTGGATGTACTTTTGTCCGTTGAAAATGTTGTTAGTCAGGATTGCGCGGCCAGCCTCGGCTCCAGCGTACCCGCCACGGATTTGTCATTTAATGGCAAAATTAAAAAAATCACCGACTCATGTTCGTCGGAAAATTTACCGATCACAAAGGAACTGCGGACTTCAGCAGCCCAGCATCTGCCGGCTTTGATGGAGAAAACGTTAAGTTCCTCTGAAATGGTAGAATCTTCATTTGTTTTGAAGAAATATAGGAACGAAAAGTCGCCCGATCTCTTTAAAGATGATGATGATGATGACGATAACGTCGAGGATAACATTAAAGCAAACAACGTCGGTGAACAGACGCCAGAGGCTTACACATTCGATTACACAGGCCAAGACGTGGCAGTGCATGAGGAAAAGGATCAGCAAACACAAAGCCACTGTGACGCCAACCAACCACTCAACTGTCCCACGGAGCCCAGCTTTATGGTCGAACCAACTATGGACGCCACCTTGCCAACTCAGCTGAGCGACAGCCAAGACCTACTTAAAGCAAACTGCAAACGTGACAGAGAGCTGTTGCGACGCACACGTAAATGCTTGGCTGGTGTGCCGCCTCCACCAACGGTCACCACGCCACAACTGGATTTGATAACAACGGTGTTGAGGCTCAAGGACGATATTTTAAATTTTCACAAAAAGGAACCACATTCGGAGAGCGCAGATAGCTGCAGCACTACTAGTCTTTTCAAACCCACCCACACATTGGAGGAAACGCAGTCAATGGGTTGGAAGGACATTCTAGGTGTCCGTCAACACGGCTTAAGGTACCACTAATTTGTCAATTTTTCTCCAAGCATTTCTTTATTTTGTCTCGATTTTAGTTTTAATTTAAGTAAAGCATCTGAAAGCAGCGAATATCTCAGCTTATCGGTCGTCGAACGTTTTATAGGGGCTGAGACTGCATCGTCCTGTCAGGTCTCACCCTCCAGTACAAAGAAGCGTATTGCGCGTTTGAAGTAAGATTTCGAAGATTGAGGAAAGAGTCGGTTTTTTATAAATATTTTTCGCAGAATGCTGACAGCATCTCCTGGCAGTCGCCTCAGTCACTTAGCTAAACGTCGCTCCGTATTCTCATCTGCACACCTGGCCACTACAATTCAGAAATCTACCTTGTCTTTGGGCACACAAATTCAGCTGGATAAAAAGTACGTTTGTGTTAGCGATTTTCGATCTCCAATTTAAACATGAGCTTTTGTTTAAACTTTTCAATAACATAAAAAGGCTAAACAGTTCAAATCTAATCAGAATAAATAGAATTAATTGTTTCTTTTTTCAATATATTCTAGAAAAATGAGAAACCGTCGCAAGGGAACGCCAAAACGACGGACACCAGCCAGCAAGAAGAAAAACGGTAATTTAGAGTGATTCGAAACTTATAATGTGATAATTCTAATAATAAAAAATTACATTTTTTATTTAATTTAATTGATTTTAAACTCAATGTACTTTAGTGCGTAAAACTCCATCGTCATCAGCGCGTAAACGTCTTCAGCGTACTAATCTCATCAATCCCGGACAGGCTCGTGAGAATTCGAGACGTGCGCTTTTTCAGAGTCCTGCGAAAACTTTACAACCGCAAAAGGATTTGTTGCCGAAACCCATTGTTAAGCCCGAGATTGCAACACGTGTTGAGAAATCGAAACGTGCGCTCTTCTCGCCAGACAACTCATTGTCATCGACTATTGAAGGCATCGCTAACTCATCGCAAGCGGATCAAAATCACTGCACTTCCTCACGAAATTTAGAATCACTTTTACTTAAGCGAAAACGAAACTGTGACGATGATGCTGATGAAGGCGATGTCGCTGAACTGGCAACAGCACACAGCAGTAAAGTATTCCGCGGCAATGGTCTGAGCTTAACGCCTCGTGCCTTGAAAATCAAAAGCCAAAGTTTCTGTATTGGGGCTGGATCCTCTTCGAAGAATAGCTATGATTACGCTGAGCTTTGCAAACAGCAACTGGCAGCTGCTAAAAACCTCAGCGGCAGTGAGATGTTGTGCCAAAATAATGTGAATGGCAACAGTTCGTTGTCAGCGATTTGTAAATTAGTCCGAGCGCAGTCAGATAACACAAGAATGGTATCGAACAGTCTGACCGAGAACCAACGGAAGGTATGTAAATTTTTATTTTTTCGTATATTCGAAATGTATTTCAAAATATATCTGCAAAAAAAGGTCGTAATTGTCTCTAGCAGTTATTGGGTGACTTCAGATTTCTTTCAAGAAGCGACGCAGCCTGATTTTCCTTTTTTTTATTGGTGATTTTCTCTTTTTAAATAGAAATTGCTGTGGGCCGTCTCGCAAGCGCTGCAGGAGAAGAAAATCACAACGAAGCACGAGAGTTTCAAGGAATACGCGTCCGTCTTGGCTCGAGTGGTGCGCCGTATTTTCCAGGAATACTATCAGAAAAACAGCACAAGTAACAGCGAAACAATGCTAAGGTAAACAAAAGGCTTTGCGTTTTCATATCCTACACAGTTGCTATAAATTCTCCCCACCAGGTTGGCAAAAAAATACGTCTACAATGTTATCAGTGGTAAGAATGCTGATGATATTTATTTCCATGCCAAGGCACAAATCGATGAAAGCAACCGAAAATCTAGCAGTCGTCTCGTCGGATATATTGCACCCGAGGTGTATGAAAATATAAAAGCATCTCAACAGCAGCGGTCACAGTTTTCGAACACATTGTCGCAGAGAACGATATCCAAAGGCGGATCGCTGCAGAGTGTTTATGGCATGGAAAACTCTTTGGATTCCTTTTCTTTAGGCTTCAGTCAAACATCTTCCTTTGCCGCGACCACACCAAGTTGCACACTGACGTCGCAATCGCAAACCAATACGCAGGAGTTGCAACGAACGCAAGATCAGCTTCTTACAGCGCAAAGAATCTTCGATGTACAAAGTCAAGATCTTAACCAGCAACAACAGGAGAAATGTGCGCCAATACAACCGAATCCCGCGCTGCAGAACAGCTCCTCGAAGAATAATTTCGGTAGTCTAGCATTGCGCGAGAATATCGACTGTGAGCAACGTCGATCGGCACAGAAGAATTTCACCGGCAAGGACCAGCGGAACATGAGTCCTTATGCAGCCGTCGCGCCATCAAGTCGTTTGGGATCGGCGACGAAAGTGCACTCGAGTGTCAGACATGACTTGTTCATTGTAAACGCAGCAAAGGCAAAAAGGCAGATAACATTCGATAACTAAATATTACGCATAGATTCCTTTATTGTTTTCTGTTTTATGGGCAGCAATATTTTCTCTCTATCTCTCAACGCTTTTTAGGCAAAAGCTTAAGATTAAGGCAGCTGTAGATCGCTAATAGTTATAATTTATAAATTATATATAATCGATTTGGAAATTGTAGAAATTTTAAACGCAACTTGATTATGTAGTGAGTTGGTAGTGTGTACTTAAATCGATTAAACGGTAAATACGTTCAGAATTGCGCTCTTTAGCATCATTGAAAATTGTATAATTATATTTCTAAAAGAATAATAACTTTCAGTGATTTATTCACCTCAAAGTAGACAAGTATTTAACAAAGATAAAAAATACTTAGTTGCGTTATGTAAAAATATTAACATTTTTAGAATTTAATTTAATATGTTCACATTTATCCTTTCTAAAATATTAAAATATGAAGTTTCTACGCAACAAACCTAAAAGTCATCTGTAATGTTAAAAAAATGTAAAATGCTAAAAAAAAAGAAAATTGTTTATTTGGTGAATGCAAAACTTATGGAATATTTACGAACATTTCGGAGACAGTGTTTTAAAAATAATGCATGTATTAAAATAGAGGAGAAAAGTTTTAAAATAGAAATAATAATAATAAAAACTTTCAAAACTGTTTTTCATTGTTGTTATTTTCTGTTTTGTTGGAATTTTCGATTGTTGGAATTTCTGATTGAATAGTAATTGGAGACATCAACAATATCATTCTAAGCAATTGTAATTGGGATTTGAAATATTGATTTTTTGCTCTCTATTATAATTTGTAAATTAAATTAAAAACTATTCGTTCTACTAAACTTTTTTCAGGCGACGAACATTTCGCGAGGAGAAAAAGGCGTTTTGTAGGAACTTCGCGCAACTGAAATTATTTGAGTTTTAATGAAAAAAAATCTTTATTTCAATTCTGATGTCTTACTTTATTGAACTTCAAAATTTTACTCACTTATTTCAATTTTCCTGCAATAAGGAAAACTACAATTGTAATTTGTAAACACAGTAAATATTTTCTATATTTAAAAAAGTGGAATATGTGAGAACGTAACTCGCTCGTTCGCGTGCACAAAGCATCCTTAATGAAATTCAGTAAAAAGCTCAGGATTTTATTGCGAAAGGTTAAAATATTTTTCCGTCTTAAATTCAGTAATAAGTATGAAATGTTATTAAGCTTAATGTCAATTGAACATAATGTTATTAAAAATAATGTCAAGACGTTGACAAGAGTAACGAGTAAATGTATGCTGTTGAAAAGCTTTCGGTTAACTTGCGGTTTACTCGCATTTATTTCTCATTCTCGTTTCCCTTATGAAATAAATTTTATAACAGGACATATGGAGGTCCTCTTGCAAACTTTCAGTTCCACTAACATATGCAATATTTAAGATCTTCGCATGCTTAGCATGGTATTTATTTCCCAAATAATAATGCGCGTTCTATCGATAATTTCTCGCAGCTGACGATTCTTCAATTTTACAGTCTCGATCAATTCCTGGTTATCTTGCAAATCTTTGCGGTATTCTTCACATAAGGAAGGTTCTATACGATGGTCTGGATCATCCTTGTATGGAATTAAACTCTCGACATGAGTGTATTCCATACCTTTGGCCACATAAAAGTAAAGAAGCATTAATTATTTATTGTATTCTTGAATTTACAACACCAGGTTTACTCACCCTGCGGATAACCATCATTGCATTTCTCGTAAATGATTCGTACCCGTTTAAAAAGTAACCGTATTGTACGGAAGTATTCCTGTACCTTCTTCTCAGTGTTGTTGTCACGATTGGCGCTGGGCTGAATTATCTTCAGAGCTGCGAAGATCTCTTGAAAGCGTGACGTTATGTCCTGGACAGTCTCTTGCCCAAGCCGGGACAGTGCGACGATATTTATTTCTTTGTGGGTATTAGGTTGCGGTATGGTGAGCATATTGCTTGCGGATGTTGGTGGTTGCTGGTGCTGTTGTTGCTGCTGCAAACCGGCTGGAGGAGCTGCTGTTCCTAAAGTCATTTGCTGCTGGCCTGTAACTTGAGATGCCAACTGATGTTGCTGTTGCTGCATATGACCAACTCCAGCGGCTGTTCCATGTGGCATAGACATTTGTGGTCCAACGCCACCTCCTCCAGCACCACTCGCTGCCAACTGCTGTTGCAATTGCATTTGTTGTTGCTGCTGCATTAGTTGTTGCTGCTGTTGACTGCTTAACTGCTGTACATGAGAGGGCGAATGCATACCAGCTGGATTCATGACAGCACCCATTACACCACCGCTACCACCTTGCATTGCATTCGCTTGTTGCTGCATCAAGTTGCCTTGGTAGCCGCCACCCATAGGTATCATGCCACCACCATGAGGTCCCATTGCGTTTTGTTGCATGCTACCAACTGCTGCACCACCCACAACCATTTGATTCATGTTGACCATTTGTTGTTGTTGCTGCTGCGGATTAAATTGTCCTCGATGGCCACCAACGGGGCTATTGTAGCCACCTGGATATTGTCCGGACATGGCGAACGTGATATATCGCTCAGAACCTACCTGCTAACACAAAACTACCACCGGTTGTTTATAGACAAAACTATCTTCGAAAACTTCGCCGAAGCTAATTAATCCTGCCGCCGTTAATCTGCTATAACTTGGACAAAACATACATATCATGCTACCATCTTATTGTACCCACCTACTATATATGATATGCTTATACTTGTGAAAATTCCTCTCGATTTTGTGTTATTTCCCAGCAAATTTTTTCGAATTTCGATAAAAATTACGTTGCAGTTATATAGAAGCCAGTTTTTCTCTCATGAATATTTAGCTATGGATGTTTTTATACTAAATAGGAGAGCGAAAACTATCACAAAAAGCACAAAAATCATTGCAAGTATAATTTCACTGAACTAGAAAATTAGCACAACAACTAAAACCCAGATAAAAAAAGCGAATACGAAATCCCAACAATGAAAAGGATTTCTCACACGTGTACGAGTCGTTTTTGCCAAAAAAATGGCAGCCCTGAAGGCATTTAATCAGCTGTCGAAAACAACAAATTCTGATAGACCGTTGGTTGGCGGTGGGTCGTGTCTGGAGTATTTTTATTACTTGGAAGTTGAGCAAAATATAAAGCCGGCTTAATTTCGTAAATGGAAAGGCGAGAGGAAGCTCTGCGCGAGGTTTTAAAAAATTCATATTTTTAATAATATGGGAAGCTTAATTTTAATACACAGGCGCTCATCAATAATGCCGAAGAAAGAGCTCGTTGGGAAGCATACCAGAAGGAGAACCAAGTAGCCACTGAAAACTTGGAAATGTTCTCCAAGCGCCTGGTAGTTGATGTGATGGTGCCTTTGGGACGGAAAGCGTATACTGCTGGCCAACTCGTACACACCAATGAAGTGCTGGTCAGTCACTACCAGGGCTACTTCTCCAAATGTTCTGCCGAGACGGCAAAGCAGATTTGTGAACTACGTTTGCGGATGGCTAAAGAGCACCTTGAGAAACTGCAAATGGAGGCGGATTTATGGAAGTAAGCTCTGTGATACATATGAAAAGCACTTCTAATCACTTCGTTATTTCAGCAATAAACTGGAGAAACCGTACTTAGAAGGGGTGCTGCCCTCCTCCGAGCAGCGTGAAATTATTGAAGAATACGACGAAGAAAAGGAAAAATTGTGGCGCGAGGAACATAAGCTGCGCGTTAAACAATCCAAATTACGTGAGAAAGAAATGATGGCAAAGGAAAAAGAAGTTCAGCCTGAAAAGAATACGGATGATATTGTACGAATGCTCGAGGAAGCAGAGCAAATGGAAGAATTGAAGAACGAACTCGATAGCCTGCAGTTGGAAGGTGACACTGACGAGATCCTCCAGAAACTTATGCAAGGCGAGCTCAAGCTCCCCCCGCCCAAACAAAGAGAGGCGCACATGCCCAAACCTGACGAAGTTAAGTTCGATAGCAAAGTACAAAGGATTGTTAAGAAAGCTGAATTGGAAGCCATCAGCTCGCCACCAACAAATAATAATGTTCATGTTAATCCCGAGTTATTGCAAGCAGTAGAAGAAGCTAATGGAGGCAATGAGTCTGATGATTCCGACGATTCTGATGTCCCTGAGGAGGCGCAGTCCGTAGCAGAACAAGCCAAATATTTACCAGCCGGTGATCAAATTGGCTTCTACGAGTATCATCTGCAAATAATCGAACAAAAAATACTCACACTTTCCGTTACAAATGCCACAGAAATCGAGCAGAAGCTCCGTTTATTTAAGGTGCGTGATTGCTTGCACGAACTGATCGAAGAAGTGGAAGAATCTGAAGGAGCTTTGGAACTAGCAGCTGCTGAGAAAACACTTAGTGAAACTGACGAGGCAAAAGTAGTTAAAAACTCTTCTAATCAGCAGCAAAATAAACGCATCAGCTTTGCTCTTGAAGACCACACCCTGGAATTCCGTAAAACAGAAGTTGTGGCCGAAATGCTGCCCAAAGTTGATGCACCGGCTCCCAAACGTGATATTATCAAACTGGATGGGACTGTGCTCTGCAGTAAGCCTTCGGAACAGACGCCAGTGACAAGTCTCTCCCCAGTGGATAAAAAAGAGCGTGTTTTGAGAAAAGTTGAAGAGAATCGGAATTACGTTGCAGAGCAACAGAGCGTGGATGATTTTGATTTAGTTAATAAAATAATCAGCAGTGCTGAAGAAGAACAACACACGTTGCATATCCATTTTAAGCATTCTGCACAAGAAGCTGTTACTGAAGTTCGCGCTGCTGTAAATGGAGACACAGAAAATGATGGCGCGGATAAAATACCAGGCTCACCAGCTGATGTGTACCGTTTGTTCGGTCAGAAAAAGGAAGATGCTACACAACAACAACCACAGATTTTGTTCGTTGACGCTTATGAAGGCGAGGATCAAGTGAAAGTGCCTGTTTTGAAGGAACAAGATCGAAAAGAAGCTTACAAGGATTTAAGGACTGAAGTATTGTCACAATAATCGCTTCATATATATTTATTATTTTTAATTCTTCTATACATGATAGTTTTCCCAACCTGATAATGTATCCGACTCGAGAGCACCTGCGCCGCCTACAACGCATTCTTCCGTAACCAAGTCAATTTTAAAGAATAAAAGTGCCGTTAAAGCTGAAACACATTTAACTAATATTCGAAACACTAAAACCAAGACGACAAATACGAGTACCAAAAAGAGGGAAAAGCCAAGGCAAAAATCGCTTGGTGAGGAGGAATACATGAGCGCTTACGATTTGGTTTGTAAAAGTTTTCTAAGTTGCATCAATAATAACATATTTGATATTATTTAGGTTATGGGTGATGTAGTGGAAAAGCCGCTCCTCCAGCCCGATCCTTTGCCAGAGGGCAAATATATTGATGCCATACAGCCGAAGAAGCGCATAAGTCGCTTTAAGCAAATGCGAACAGGCATCCAAACTACGTAGTGTAAATTGATATTGGACAAAGTGAAGTATTGTGTATAGTATGCATTTTGAAAAGAAATATATGTGCTAACATTGCTTACCCTTTGGTTTTCATCTAATATTATAATGTAGAATTTAACTAATCCCTTGCAATATGTCACTCGATATCAAGGATACGAGTTTGCAGTGTGAAGGTATGCGATTCGATGTGGCTTTTTTATAAATTATCCCTAAGATAAATTTAAATTAAATAAACAAAATGAAAAAATTACCCGAAAAGAGTCCCAAATAAGTCAACTCTTCCACGATTTACACTCCCGTTTATTTTATTAAGTTTGTTATATTTTTATCATACAACTTTAGCAACTTTTCGTGTGAACTCTTAAAGGAAATACGAAAACAGTTAAAATTAACACAGTATCGATTTTGCTACTTCTAATTTACGAACTCTTAGTTTTTTTATTTAAAATGGTTACAGCGAATTCTAAATGCAAATATATAGAAAAGAATATATGTATATATTTAAAATTTCGCTTTTGAGCTTATATATTTGCAATATATATAAAACTCTTATCCGTAATAGAAAACTTATAATATAGTCAATTAATTTTTAATTTAATTTGACTTTGTCTAATCTTCAAGTCCAAGAAATTCACGTTCGAGTGCCGCACCCATCAAATTCCAGTCGCCATCATCTTCAGTATCAGGATTCTCACCACTATCATTCGAGGCTTCGGAACCCATATCCAGATCGGAAGGCAATTCTTCCCCTACAAAGGTGTGGTAAGAAGTTTTTTAGGAAATAATACTTGCAGAAAGCATTTTACCTCGGCGAAACTTAGTGCTGGGTACATCATCATCATCGTCTTCATCCTCTTCTACAGAGCTTTTGTCGGCGACTTCGCCTTCACCTTCGGCTGTTGCAAGCTTCAAATTTCCGACCGTGGAGCGTGTAAAGAAGTCGCGCGTGCGCTCCTCCTCTTTTTCCTCGCGCTTGCGCTTTCGTAATGTCTTATCGACAGGTGGATTTTCTAAGAACGAAATCAGATGCAATTAAAACCGATGGGAAGCAAGAGATACGGCGGCGTAGACTTACCAATATTAACATGCTCGTCTTCGCTGGATGAATCGGACTCAAAGAACTGATCGAATTCTTTGTTCATGTCGGCCAGATCGGCAATGGAGAACGAGAGCAACGGGTTGATGGTGTCAATGAATTTCTCCGGCTCATTTACTTGATGCTGCTGAGCACTGCTCGACAGCGAGATCTCGGACTTTTCACTATAGTTGACCACATGTTCGGGACTGTGGCAGTGTGCGGGAGGTTGTCGCTGCTTGCTCTTGGATTTGCGGTCGAGTGGATAAAGTCGCTCATCGACTCGCTCCCAGCGCTCGGCGCATGTCCACAACCAGTTAGTGTTCACAACTTTGATTTTCGGATTCTTCTTGGCAGCGTTTACCTTATATGTGCCCGATGTGACAGCAACCAAGTGTGTGGTATCTGCGTAAAAAGTGCGAATAGTAAGTTTAAGAGAGAACAATTGTAATGGCTTCCTCATCCCCGTTACCTGGTCCGATATTCTGCGACACGTTTGCGCCCAAGCTCTTTGCAATGAAGTACGCTCGTGACTGCTCCAGCTTCATGTTGGTCGGTACCAAGCCAGAAAATACCAAATGAGTGCCCCGCAACACCTCTGAGCGTATCTTGGGCACAATAATTTTCAAGTCTGCGATCTCTTTTGTGTCATCGAATATCTCATAGAAGCGCGTATGTATGTTCTTCAGAATGACTTCCAGATAAAGTAGATAGTCGTCGGGGTCTTCGATTTCAATTTGTTTCTGTGTATCTGATGGTAACCTTACTTTGGGAGATATGGTTTCGACCAAGCTGTTCAGGGGTGACAATGACGTTGTAGCCACGGAATCGAGATTTTCTACTGAACATGTTTCAGTAGAAATTACCGCGTTCATTGTTTCTTCCGTTTTAATTGATGTTTTGCCTTCTATTTTCGGAGCTTCGACATCATCTTTGGGATGAATTTTTTCCACATCTACCACGCTGCAATCTTCAACGTCAATATCATCATGTTCTTCATTGACTTTCTCTGGTGAACAATCGTCAGGTTTTTTGAGTTCTCGCTTTTCGTGGGCTTCAGCAGATAATTCGGCTACTGTATCATCAGCTTCATTACTGCTGTTGTGCGTATCTTCAGTTTTATTACTTGCATCAGTTTCCGATACTTCTGAAGGCGAGTCTGAGGCTTCCGAGTCACCAGTTTTCTCCTTACAGTCAAGATCGTTCTCAGATTTGAAATCTTTGTCGATGGAGAGATTCTTCAGATCTGAAGATAAGTGGTTTAAAGTTACAGAAAATATATTGGAAAACATTATTTTATTACGTATTATATATAACACATTAATATACGTTAATAATACATAACTTTTTTGTTTAATTTTCATGATACCTTTAAAATCGACTCCTTCGCCATCGAGTTCATGCTTAGATAGTCCCGGTGGCGCATTTATATCCCCAGTGTGCTGGAAGAAATGATATGGTTTCACTTGAATTAAGTTGGAGGCCATATTCCAGACATCCTCGCGATCATCGATTATGCAAACCATCGAGTCACCATTCGGAAAAAGAGCTCTGTAAACAAGTATTATGGCGTATAAAAACGTCATATACAAATACTCTCGGCTTAAAATACGCACTTCAGATTATCCGTCTTGCTAGTTGCATTAAAACACTCATCGCGAGATAGAATTCGATGAGAGAAAAATTTACCATCTGGATCCAGTAGTTGAGCAATCATATGCGCATAATTGCGCGCTCCAAAAGTACAAATATGCAACTCGTAATATTGCGACATTTTCTCCAGGAAGGACTGTGTGCCCGGACGCAAGCGAGTGTGATACCATGGCGATTGCGGTCCGTACAGTTGGAAGTGGTAGATACCCTTGATGTTGTTGGGCACATTATCGTTAGTGGTGTGTATGACTGTTTGATCGAGATCTACAAGCAGCACCAACTTACGATCTTGCAGCAGACGACGCGTGTCATCGTGGCCGAGCTTTTGTGCTAATTTTTGGGTGACTTTGAGATCGGGTATGGAATGAACCATAGGCACGGAAGCTTCGGATGGGTTGCCCTGAAAGATAGAAATCACAGTAAATTTTTTTTAATTACGAATGCCGCTTTATTAACCTTTAACTAAGGAACTTGGCAACCCTAAGACGATGGTCTTCCTCCCACTGATTGTTTTGCTTTGAACTTTCTTCACACACGCTACTTATCCACCCACCCCAATTTAACAAATAAACAAACCAAAATTTATGTTACTTACATTTTCATTTTGGCGCAAATCCGCTCCGCAATCAGCACACATATCTTTGATTACCGTGGTATGCACGCATTCCGACAACTCCAGGATTGCGGCGCTACAATTCAAAAGAAGTCCGGTCAGCGAAAACAAAGACAAAATAGGTAAACTGCTATTTTGTCAAAAGCGCTTGGACGCGCAACTATTTCTGCCAATACATACCCTTCATCCACAATTGAGCCTTCTTTGTGGAGACGCTTTTTAACAACTCCAACACGGCTCGCTTTCAACTTCTTCACCTCCTTGTTGCTGCTGTCGACCAGTTCGTACAGCAAAATAACCTGGGAGTTGCTTACCGGATAGCCTTCGCGTACGCGCCATTTATTGATCCGGATTCGAGGGTGCCCACTGGGCGCATTTATTAGTATTTTGCGCTCATTGCGATCAACTACGCCGCTGTCGATACAGATTTCTACTGCCGCTGTAGATTCGGCCATTGCGATGTTTTAAATAGGATTTGAGATTCTGATATTTAAAATTGCAGTATAATTTTAGACTACGCTTCTCGATTTTCCCTTTTACCGCTTGAATTATTTGCTCAATCGTTTGTCCTTATTTTGCAAATTCCGCCTTCCAATTGTTCTGGCTTTCTGCTTTCCAATTGTCACTGCATTTGCGTTGGAAAAGCCTGCCATTCAATGGTTTTGTTATTGCATGTGGATGGACTAAATATTCTTGCCAGAGTTTGCGATTTTTGATTTTAAGTGTTTTATTCATGTAGTTTTATGGTATGTTGTTTGTATGACGTAAAAAGTTTTGCCTAATTTTAACATGTTTAGTCAGGATTTATTTCGTTAAATAATAAGCTGATATTCTATATATAATTATCACATTTAGAATTCACCTAAGTGAATGAAGTAAAGCAACTTTCCGATAGCAGTGCTTGGAATTTATGCAAGATGAATCTGGTAACACTGGTACTAAGTGTGCCACCACCTATTCTCTCGAGTTGTTCAAGCCGGGTCAATATTGTGCAAAATTTTGTGCGCAGTTAATTAAATCCAAAATATATTTTCTTTTTATTTTTCTTCTTTTTACATAATATTGTAAACGTCGTCATGTTCTCAAGGAGACAAATGACAATAGCAATTGAATCGATGATTATTTCTTTAAGACAGAACATAAGTATTTTAAAAGTTAAATTTTCTAAAATTATTCTCACAATACAATTATATTTATTATCATCAATTATAATTCAAATAAATATAATTCATATGTATAAGTAACTAATTTTTAAATATTTATTAGTTAATTGTAATAATTTGAACCGAATATCCATCGTTCTTTGTATAATTTGGTGTGTAGACAAACCGGTTTCTGCGTAGCTCCATCTTCAATGGCTTTTTTCGTTCTCTTTCGTTTCGTTAGTTTCGTTGCGGGTTTCTGAGCGTCTGTGTTCGACTAATTCGACGGTTTCTTTGCCATTGATTTGAGTTGGCATCACTGCGCCATAGCTGTTTTTGACTTTGATGCTTTTGTTTAGAATAATCTTGGAACAAACAAACTGGAGAAGTAGTTTTCTGCAAAAATTATTATATCCAATAATTTATAAATGTCTGAAGAAGCAGAGAAAAAAGATTTGAAACGCAGTGCAGCAGGGGATGCTGCTGGCGAGTCTGATGACGACGATGGAGGCTGCATTGGACCGATGCCAACAGAACAATCTGCTGCTGCGAAACCGAAGAAGAAAAAAGGTTTCAAAGGGATTTTCAGCCTATCAAAAATTAATTTTCAATATTGTAATCACAGTCCTGCCATATGAGCGTGTTTACCTGGAGAATCTCCCAGATTCGGACAGTTACGAGCGCAGCTACATGCATCGCGATCTTATCACCCATCTGGTGGCAACCAAAACAGACTTCATTGTGACGGGCAGTGCGGATGGCCACATTAAGTTCTGGAAGAAGATGGAAGAAGGAATTGAGTTTGTAAAACATTTTCGCAGCCATTTAAGTAGGGTTCAATAGTGATATTCCTGAATAAAATGCACCAATTTATTCTGGTTCTCTTATAGTGGCACTCCACGCACTAACTGCGAATGCCAGTGGCACGCTGTTATGCTCTGCATCAGCCGATAAATGTGCCAAAGTATTTGACGTGATCAACTTCGACATGATTAACATAATAAAACTTGGATACACCCCCTTGTGCGCAGAGTGGATTCATTCACCAGGCGATGCTATTAACAGTTTAGCGATGTAAGTTTCTGGAGTAATTTATGGTAATTTTTTTTTATATACATTTGTCTGTTATATATACTGTATTCGTCTTGCAGCTCTGATACGGATTCAAATAAAATTCACATTTATGATGGTCAAGGAAACGGCGATGTTCTCCATACTTTGGAGAAACTTCATTCAGCTCCTGTGATCTCAATACGCTACAATGTTGCAATGGAAACAGTCATCTCTGTGGATAAAAATGGCATCCTGGAATATTGGCAGAATTCGAAATACGACTACAAGTTTCCGGAAAAATTGGTGACATTTGATTCAAAATTGGATACAAGTAAGTTTCGGGGATTAACGGAAATTCTTGAGGAATACAGATTTAGAACTTCTATTGGTCTACTGATATCTGAGTAGCAACCCAAGGGATTGAATCGCTTTTCAAGTATTATATTTTTAAAGTTTTTAAGATTTTCATAATATTTTTTGACTGCAGGCCTTTTTGAGTTTGCCAAAAATAAAACTATCGTCACTGGTCTGGCGGTGTCCAATGATGGCAAACGATTCGCCTCTATTTCGACGGATCGTAAAATCCGCGTCTTTCAGTTTAACTCTGGAAAGCTAATACGTGTTTTTGATGAAGCCTTGGCCACATATATTCAAATGCAGCAAACCCCGCATGCCTTACCTAATATGGAATTTGGTAGAAGGTATTTTCTACGAATATATACGAATATATATGACCCAACAGTTGCTTTTATACCTTTAGAATGGCTATTGAACGTGATTTAGAAAAATCGGAACATATTATGAGCAGTAATATTATCTTTGACTGCAGCGGACATTTTATCATGTATCCCACAATGCTGGGCATTAAAATCATCAACATTGAGACGAATCGTTGCGTGTCGATACTTGGGAAAACGGACAATGTGCGTCCTTTACAGATAGCATTATTTCAGGTAAGTGAAATTTATTTGGAGTTTTGCTAAAGATAATAGATTCATAATAAAATGTCAAGGGTAAAGCAAAAAGGACAAAAGCTGCCATCACGCTGGAGCAGGAAGCTAGCGAAAACCCTACTTTGAATTCTCAGGAAAATGATCCCACACTGTTTTGCACGGCCTACAAGTACGTATAGATTCGCGCGGTTTGTGTATTTGTTAGATAATTGGTACATTTGCTGACAGAAAACAACGTTTCTATCTCTATACACGACGTCTGCCTTCCGATTTGCAGGATGTGGATAGAGATATATTCAACGAGAAACCCTCGAAAGAGGATATTATTGCAGTTCCTGAAGGCCAAGGTACATTTTCGCAAATATTTATTCCTTTTTCACGACAAAAGTGTGTTTCTTACATTTTCATGCTTCTCCTCTTAAGCAGAAGAAGGTTTTAAATGAAGCAGTAATTTTTGCGAAGTGTTTAAAAAACTAATGCTAAAATTTTCCTTCAGGTACGCAGCGTATTTATGAAAACGCAGTCATACACACGTCAATGGGCGATATACACATGAAACTCTTCTACAAGGAATGTCCGAAAACTGTGGAAAACTTTTGCGTACATTCCAAAAATGGGTAAGAAAAAATGTGATGTAAAAACGATAGATTCTGGAGCTCCTCACTAATGAACGCCTAGTATAAAAGATAGTGTGTCATATATTATTGTTCCTAATATTCCCAATATTATTGTTCCTTATATTGTCTAATACAAAGCTTCACTTACCATATACTAACTTTACCTTTCTTATTATTGCAGCTATTATAATGGTCATATTTTCCATCGTGTCATCAAAGGCTTCATGATACAAACCGGTGATCCAACTGGGACTGGCACTGGTGGCAAATCAATTTGGGGTCATGATTTCAAAGATGAGTTCGTGCACAGTTTGAAACATGATCGTCCGTATACTGTTAGCATGGCCAATGCAGGTCCCAACACAAATGGCAGTCAATTCTTTATTACTGTCTTACCAACGGTTTGTTTTAATTTTCGCAACCATGTTTCTGGCCTTTGAATAACTCTAATATTCGTTTACAGCCTTGGTTGGATAATAAACACACGATATTTGGTCGCGTTTTTCGTGGCATGGAAGTTGTGCAGAATATATGTAATATAAAAACTAATCCGAAAACTGATAAACCTTATGATGATATCAAGATAATTTCAATTTATTTAAGCAACTGAGTACTATTATATGGAGTGTTAATTGTAAAGTTTGTTTAAAATTTTTAATAATAAATAATTTAAATAATTTAATTAAAAATTTAAAAATGAACTGTTGTTAAAATGACACGTGTAAAAAGTACAATAATGTAAATCTATATCCAAAATCCAAAACCCCCGGAATTTAACGTTGATGCGTCGAAAGAAGTTACGGAATTTGGATTTGGATCTTTGTTAATTATTGTCGTAGTTGTTTTACCAGTGCCGAGAAGTAGAGACAAAAAACAACTGCATATAATGCAACGGTCTCAGCACTGACATCGATGTTTTTGACAGTCTTTAGTTTGTTTTTAAGGTCAATGACTGACATAAGAGGATCATTGTTAATTTATTTTAAAATATGAGATATTCACCTTATACCATTTTTTTAAATGAGGTGCCTTTACATTCCGTAGTTAAAGTAGGCGTGGCTGTTAATCGATCTCCCCCATTTTCAATCCCAAGCTGCCCCACATAACAAAGAATAATTGTGCCAAATTTAATTGTGATATCTCTTTTGCGTCTCAATACCGTTCATGAGATATCGCCAACTTTGTTATGAGTGGGCGTGGCACGACCGTTTTAGTACTAGCGCTATATATTCCTGAATAAAGTTATACCTTAATATATCGCGTGCCTTTATATTCCGTAGTTAAAGTAGTCGTGGCTGTTGATCGATCTCCCACATTTTCAATCCCAAACTGTCCTACATAAGAAAGAATATTGGTGCCAAATTTAATTGCGATATCTCTTTTCGTTCTCCAGTTATCGTGATTTCAACAGACAGACAGACAGACTGGTTTACCTACAATGCAGTAAAATTAGGAACCTTTCTACTCATATCTGAAAACAAAAGGCATTATAAAAGTACTAAAATTATCTTTTAGCGACCACGCCTCTTTTTAGATTAAAAATGTACTTACTTCCGAATTAGATTTGTTTATATATTTATTATTGTCCTTGCAAAACAGCTGTTTGTTATGTAAACATTGGTAGATATTGCCATATAAAAATTAGATATATAAAAATTGAAGATAAAAATTGTACAAAAGTTTAAGATAAATAAGTTAGATTGAAAAATAGCTCCTTCAATTAACCTCATAAAAATTTCAACTTATGTTTAATTAGTCTAAGGTTGAACTTAGGTTACGCTTGCTATGAAAAATTTACCTATAGAAGAAATTAAAAATTTCAAGTAAGCTTTAATGTATACAACTCACGTCCAATATTTGTAATCTTCGTAGGATGTATCAGGCCGCAGAAATGTTAATAGAAAGTAATCTTTAGAAGTTGTATACCATTTCAAAGCCGATTTTGCACTACTTTAAAGTTTGCATCCCAGGTTTTTCTACAAAGTGGCATCCTAGTTGGCATTGATAACACGAATTCTCATAAGATGAATTCGAAACCTTTTATTTGAAGAAGATTCTGTAGGAATTAGAACACCTTACTAAGGCTTAAAAATAATTAAATCAACAAAAAAAAATCAATAAAAATAAATTTATTTGAATCTCCCCAGGGATTTCCTCGCCCTACTAACAGAATATGAAGTTCACAAAAATTCAAAGTTGACATCCCAGGATTAGGAGATAAAGACGTTTGACATTTCTTACTGTTTTTCACTTTCGTAGTGTTTTGATTAATTTTCTGTTTTGCTGAAAGCTGGGATTAAACAAATTTTATTTTACAAATATGTATATAAACAAATTATTTGCTACTTAAATATCAACTAGAACAGCTAAGAAATAAAAGCACAAAAATATGTCAGTGAGTAAATAAATTGACTAAACCGATCCGTATGAAAGTCCATGGCAGAGTTTTAGCAGTCTAGAAAAATACTTGAAATACGAAAAATACAGATTCTACTAATAAAATTGTGAAAAAATGCTGACTTAAATATTAAGCGACTACAGACTTTACACTAAAAAGCAGAGTAAATGACACAGCAGGGAAATTAACTACATAAGAGTTCAGATGCCCATTAGTTTTCACCATTCTAATGCCCAAGAAAAAAACTGATATCTCAAAAAGGTAATTAATTTCTTCAAATCTGTATAAATATATATGCACCCGTCACGCTTAATTCCAGATGCTAAAAACTGTGTGCCCCACAAAAAATTGATTTGGAAATCTAAGTAACCATATTTTCGAGAGCATAGAAGAATTTATAAAAATCTTTATAAAAAATTTTCACTAAACGTCTGCATGCAAAATCAAACGTATCTTTACAACCTTAAGGAAGATGGCTTAAATTTTTGGAGCAGTACAATAGCTTTGTTTTTTTGTATATAAACATTCTTATCAGTGACGGGATATAAATCAAACAAATAAAACTGTTGTCTTCGGCCTGGCCGAAGTCTAAATACTCTACACCCAAACAACTAAAAAATATAATTTCGCTTAACTTTTGTATAAGTAGGTGGACCACGCCCATTTTTGGCAAATATTTTTGTAATGTCTCTAGATACTATTGGATAGAATCGCGTATTAATACTTTGAACCGTTTATGGGATATTGAGTAATTGCGCTATATGTTCCGGAATAAAATTATACCTCAATATCTCGCACGGGATATGAGATATTCACATTATAACATTTTTGAAAACAATGTGCCTTTATATTCCTCATGTAAAGTAGGCGTGGTTGTTAACCGATCTCGCCCATTTGCCTACATAACAAAGAATATTTGTGCTAAATTTCATTGTGATATTTCTTTTCGTTCTTCCGTAATCGTGATTTCAACAGACAGACAGGCAGACAGACCGACAGGGCTAAATCGATTGAGCACGAATAAATATATATACTTTTCTATATATTATAAAAGGAAGAACAGAGTGACTATACCGCCTCCCTTCGGGTGTAGCGTATAAACATAAACAACTCAGCAAAATGATGAACCCGCAGAAATCTGTAAAACTTTATCGATGCTGCTTTAAATTGCTGCATTGCTAGCTTCAGAGCAGTATTTGTAAATAAAGTAAATAAAACAGAGAAGTAGAGCAAATTTGTAAATAAAGTGAATTTCTTTAGCGTTTAAAAAAGGAAGGGTTTTTTAATTGAAAAAGATTTGCTGACATTTGTGGAATATTAATGTATAAAAATCTTAACAAATATCATTTAATGTTTAAAAATGATTGCCATACTTAGATGGAGGGATATTTTACTTGTTTGTCTTCATAATTCTAATAAAAATTTATAATAAAAAAATCAATTCTAATTCATCCTTCCCCTTATATATAGTTTTAAGTTTTAAGTATCTTTTAATTTCAGAGTATCCAAAGAAGAACCACGATTTATCGTAAATCATGGTATAAAAACAATCGGTAATATTTCAATTTTTAAATATGTACCAAAGCGATACTGATGACATTCGCAGCACAGCCGAATTATTAATTAATCAGTCCCGTTCAATGTATTACCGCGGAGTTGGAGCAGGACCTGCAGGTGGTGGTGGTGGTGGTCCAGGTGGCCATTTACAGCCAATGTTCGATATCAGTGAGTATAGAACACTCGAATGCACTTCGTAGAACGCAACTTGTTTTTATTTGGTTTTTTGTGATGTCACGAAATTCCTTCCTTAGCGCGCGCACATTCCATAAATTTAATAACCGAGGAATTCCTGAGTGGCTACATGCAGGATGGACGCATGTCAGTGGTGCGGCGTTTCTTCTGCCTTTTTGTCACCTTCGACTTGGTATTCGTCTCACTGCTGTGGCTCATTTGCATTATGGTAATGACAGACATACTATTTTTTCGATTTATTTATTCCATAATTTACTTTTACCTTATTCCAGCTCAACGGCGATAACATTTTCCAGGCCTTTCAAAAACAAATATTGCATTACACTATTTATACATCGCTATTCGACGTGGTTGCTGCTGCGCTGTGTCGCTTCCTGATTTTAATCCTCTTCTATGCTTTTTTATATATAAATCACTGGTTTATAATAGCTGTATGTATTAAATGTTTTACTGCTTTTAACGAAATTCAATTTTTAGAATAATTTAACAATTGCTTTCGCTTTTCTTAAATCCTTCCATTTCTTAATCTTTCGTTTCTAGTTTTCCACCAGTGGTTCCTGCTTGTTTCTGATATCCAAGGTTTTTGTATTCAATGTAAGTCTCTGCAGAATTATTTTCTTCTTTAAATAAGCTGAAATCTTCCCCAATTTTTAGTGGGTTGCTTCAAGTCAACAAGTTTTTCAAGTTCTACTGATCGTTACCTCTTTTGTGTTGGCCTGGGGGGAGGCTTGGTTTTTGGACTGCCGTGTGATACCGCAGGAACGCCATGCGAGGCGTTACTTTACAGGTTTGCTAAATAGGGTAACAAATACGACAAACTTTCATGCCTAAATAAATGCTTCCTTTATATTTTCCAATTGTATTGGCTCATCAGAAACAAACTCCGCAGATGCTCGTTCACCGTTGATAGCACCATTTTTGGCCTCTCAAGCTGATCACACTGTACCCGGTAGTGTAACAAATTTTTATTCACCTCTAGATTCGGCACCCGATAGTGATGATGAAGAAGAGCAGGTTTGTAATGCTTGAGTCCGTTTTATATTTAAGATACATTTTAACTTTTGCATTCTGCAATCTTGCAATCGGAGCGAACTTCAGAACGGATGTTTGAAATTTTATGTACCTCCGAGATTCCTTTTTTATATTCATTTATTCGGATTCTCAATTTCCATTAAAATGTAAACTTTTTGTAGTGTGTTTTAAATTCTTAAGACTCAATCAATTCGTAATTCAAATTAATTCAATGAAGTTTAGTGAAGTTTTCTTTAAGATTTACTTGTGGAAGCTGAGATCAGTTAAGTTTCAGATCGCGATGTTATCTTTACGTGGTTTGAGTTTGTCCGATGAGGTGAAGAGGTTTTTCCTGCGCTACGAAATTATAGTTTACTAGACTGTACCTAATTTTTCTTTAACTTTTTCCTTGAAGGATGAAGAGTATCATAAGATGGGCTTGGATTGCGTGAGGAAAGCTTATGAACTGCTGGAATCTGCTGATTGGAAGGTGGAAAAGGTTACTCCAAAAGGTGACACGATACGAAGTACGCAGCGTGAGAAGTTGGGAAAAATTTATAGACTTACCGTGAGTTTTTATTGAAGTGATATTTATTTATTTACTTAGTATCTTCTTTAGGGTCGCATTAAATATCCTGCCAGAGCACTATTAAATGAACTATTTTACAAAATCGAAGAAATTCCCAAATGGAATCCTACACTATTAGAGTCGAAAGTTGTGCGCGTAAGTTTATCATACTATATATATATATATATATATATATGCAATTGGCCATTTCAACCGATTTGTTTAGAAAGTCAATTCGTACACCGACATAACGTACCAGGCAACTGTGGGTGCTGGTGGTGGAATAGTTAAGAGTCGCGATTTCATCAACTTGCGCTGTTGGCGTCTCTTTCGAAACGGCAAATTGATCGATGATCCCGACCTCGAAGATCCTACGAGTGATGATGATGAAAACGTATTAAATCGTTCTTGTGAGGGCAGTGTTTCTACAGTCTCCGATGCTGACTGTACCCCGCTGCCCAGTAGTGTGGAGAGCATTCGCACAAAACTGTCGAGCAGCGGAAGCGCAATGCGCCTATCCACCGGCTCAGCTTTTCAAACGTTAAGTAAAAGTCTGGGCGCTAAAGATTTTGCGCTGCGTATGGATTTTGAAGAGCCGCCGCCACTTGACGAGGAGTTCGAAGATGCTAGGGAAAACCCGGACGATGAGCTGCACTCGAAAAGTGATGCTGCCACATCAGCGAAGAGTGCACCGGCATCGCTGAAGTCACAGAAGGATGTGGTTTGGTTAAGTGCAGCAATAAGCATCGATTATCAGAAAGTGCCTTCGAGTACAAAATATGTTCGGTGAGGGCGGATCACTTTCATGTCTTCTTTAAGTAATTTTGTAATTGATTTATTCCCTCTTCTCATGTTTCCTTCCAACGCCGGTGCATTTCGTAGAGCTGAGAATCTAGTGTCTGGTTTCGCATTACGTGAAATCGATGGTAAATCAGACGCCTGCATTTTTGAGTGGCTGCTCTGCTTAGACTTGAAAGGCTATATACCACGTTATGTGCTCGATACTGTTAGTTGTGATGTTATGCTTTCAATTTTGTCGCTTATTAAATTCATGTAAAATGTCTTCTCCCGTTTTTCAGGCCTACACTGGTTTCATGAATGATTATATGACTTATTTGCGCAAATATGTCACCGAAATGCGTCAGAAACGCCGAAAAGTGCCTCGAAGTTAAGAAAATAGCTAATATGATTGCATTATCATGCAGCGCACTGGTTTTCTATTGGTAAATGCTTTACTTATAAGTTTAAATTTACATTTTATATTTCGTAAATACAGCTACAAAGCGAATATTTAATTAAGATATTAGAATTTATATTTTAAAAGGTCACAAATTTATCAAGTATCTGCTGCTTTAAAAGCGTTGAACTCATGTATATTTTATAGTTTATTTGAATATCACATCTCAAGTTCTCAGAATTCTTTTTGGATATATTTACTCAAATACTGTTTTTCTTATTTTATATGTTTAAGTTGTAAAGTTTTATAATTGAATAAAGTTTTTTAAAAATGAAATGTTACTTTTTGCGTCACTCTTCGTCACACTTTTGCAGTACAGTTTTTAATTGATTGTATTTTGCCGCAAGAGTCTCCTGATATCAATCTGTAAGTCAATCTGAATTCAAACAGGAAAGTTTTTAATTACTTGTAGTAATTCAAGTCTTTATTGAAATTATAACATCACCATCATCATAGTTTGCATTTATAATGCAAACAATTTGCAACACCTTAAGCTTTCACAAATACATAATTAAGTTCTTGTACAACAAGCTGTAGAAATACATTTTCCATTAATATTATAAGCTTTTAATTAAAAATATGCGAATTTCCCATGTGCGAATACAACTTCTCGTGATCAGCTCTACTTGCTCTCGGCTTGGGGGAACCAAGCCTGGCAGGCTTCCATGGCCACTTCGCACATAGCAGTGATGGCTTTGGCGTTGTCGTATTCTGAAAAGAAGGGTTTTTGCCTTTTTAAATCGACTTGGATTAAAAAATTGTTCAAAACTCACCGACGCTGTTGCGTTTACCGAAAATGCTGCCGTTGAATGGAGGCTTCCTGTAGGCTGCCTCGCTGGTTTCCATTAAAACGGCAGCAATCAAGAAAGCAACCAGGAAGATGATGCTGGCGGTACGAATAGCAGACATTTTTTTGGATGAAATTCTTTGGTGGCCTTCGGTTGGAAGATTTATTCTAGAGTGTCTAGATGGTGCTGATGGCTGGATTGCTGCGATGAAACTGATGCTGTTGGTCAGCCAGACTGTGGCTTTTATACGATTTTCATTTCTGCATCGAGCAAAGCTAAACGCTGGCAACAAAGGACGCCAGAGATAATTCTATTATTTCTTATTTTCCGATGAACCAAGCACTGAATACTCGGCGGAATTCGCACATGAGATTGATTTTTAATTAGGTTTAATATACGTACTCGCAAGAAACTCGTAGTCGTAAAGAAAGGCTATTGAAGGATAGCAAAGAAAGTTCACGGGAGGAATTGGAAAGAGAAATAAAACTTCCCTTTTCAATTCTCAGCACAATATTGTACACAAATTCAAGACGTCGAAATATGAAATTTAGTCTCTGTAACTCATTCCGCTGACTTTTTAGGTTAAAATGCATTATTTTGTTTTAAAAAAGAGGGAGTGTCTTTTATTGATTCCTCCATTTTTAATGTCCACAATTTTATCCTAGAATTAGACGTCTTATTATCAAATTTGGTTATTACATCTCAATCCGATGGTTTATGATGCTCTATAGTTCCGAAGTTGACGTGTAATCGCACAGACAGACGGACGGACGGATCGGATGGAGCGTAGAATATATACATTTCTTAAAGTACTTTCAGAAAGTGATGATTCCGAAACTCTCAATAATAAAAAGACATCGTTTGTGATAATATTGTAATATCTATAATTATATTTTTTGAATTTTATTTACACATCTTATTTATATATACGCACGAAGCTAGCGTAGTGAAACTCCTCCATTCTTTACTTTCCAATAAAATACTCCCCGACAAATGATGTCCAGTACAAATTTCACACGAGCTACGTCGAGGCGAACAAGAAAACGAAACTCGCACAGAATTACAGACATAGAAATCCATATTTCACCAGGAGGAAATCGCACCACAATCCGTCCGTTAGCATTCCTCCTACTCCCCACCCATCCAAATCGACGTCGCCGGCTGTAGTTAATTCCTCGAATTCCAGTCCAACACCCTCGTGAACTCCTTTTCGTTGAAGTTGACCATCTTGGACTGCTCCAAGCAGAGGTTCTGCCGCTTCAGATTGTCGATGAGGAAGAGCTGCTTCTTGTAGGCGTTCAGCAGGTCGGCGCGCTGCTTCTTCAGGCTTTTGATCTGCTTCTCCTTGCTTTCGAACTCGATGCGCATGGAGTTGCGCAGCTCGCGGTCGGCCGTCTTCATTAGCGAGAGCGCCTGTTTGGTGCTCTCCATGTCCTCGTTAGCGCGCAGTAAGCGCTTCTCCAGGTTGATGTTGGTCTGCCTGAGCACCTTGATCTCGCGCTTGACCAAATCCATTTCTTTCTGCTGCGTCGACTGTTCGAAGACGCGCTCCTTAACGCGCCGGTTGACCTCGTCCAGGCGGCTTTCGGCTTTGGCCAGCTGTTCGGCGAGGCCGCCGTGCTTGGCGTAGGCTTGGTCGCGCTGTTGCTCCACCTTTTTCTGCCGTTCGAGAGTCCTTTCGAGCAACTCTTTCTGCTGAAGCATCTCTTGCGATATGCGATCGTGGTCCTCCTCGAGGATGACGATCTTCGATTTGAGGAATCTGTTTCGGAATGACAACACGAGATCTTTGGTGAGTGAAAAGTGGGCGTGTTGTGAGTCGAGACTGAGGTTATCAATCGAAAATCGTGGTGATTTTAAAGTTAAGACGTTAATCAAAATCTAGACCGACTCTATCGGTCCAAAGATTTATAAGTCTTTCTATTTTAAACTTAAAGCTCCCCAAAGGAGTGCTTCTGAGAAGCTTTTTTGCAGTTAAACGAATCTTTCGAGAAGAGAATCTTTCGAAAACTCCACTTTTCTACTAAAGCTTTCAAAATAAAACGAAGCTTTCACCAAAAGCTGGTTGGGGAGCTTTAAAGCTTTCAGTGTGCTCTTGTGAAACCCCTTGTTCGCTGCAACTTACTTAATCAATCCTTCGGTGCTGATGTGTTTTCGTGTGGCACCCTTCGGCCGCCGGCTCGACGTTCCAGAATCAGCCGAAACCGAGCACAGACTGTCCTCAGTGCGGTCTATTACGGTATACGATGCGGACGGCGTTGTTCTACGACGTAAGTTGGCCATTTCCTCTTTCAAGAGTACCTCCAGCGAAGGACTCTCGACAAATTTCGCATTACGATAACGCACAGTGAAGATGGTGCCACTGCGGGCCGTCGAACGGCTGGCGCTCCCCCGACTGACGCTTCGTGCCGAATCCGAGAGTCTTCCGTTTCGGCTGCGTTGCGATGATGCTGTGCTGACGCTCTTCGCGCGGTTTGTCGTGGCTGTCGACGCAGCGCTCATCGCGAGGGGTGGGATGGTGGCCTGCAGATTTCGTTTGCCATCCAATGCTGAGGCCAGGCCGCTGCTGATGGTCGTCGAGGTTGCAGTGGAATGAGCCGCCGGAGGTTTGCTGCTGCCCGGACGCTGCTCCTCTCGCATGGAGCCGCTGTGTGGGCGATCGGCTGGAGTGTCGTGAATACCATCGCCGGCTCCGCGCTTCTTCATCGCGGCACCCTGTTTGGGTTTATTGTAAGTAGAGCACTTGGGGTCACCCGTCCCCTTGGAAGGAGGTGATCCACCCAGGCGCTGTTGTTGCCGCTGCGGCGGCCGCTGTTGCCGCTGTTGCTGCTGTGGCCGCTGTTGCTGCTGCCGTGGCTGTTGCTGCTGCCGTGGCTGTTGCTGCTGCCGTGGCTGTTGCTGCTGTCGTGGCTGTTGCTGCTGCCGCTGGTGCTGTTGGTGCTCTTGTTGTTGTTGCTCCAACTTATCGAGCTGCTCGTTGAGCTTTAACAGTTCTTTCTCGCGCGAAAGCAATTCCGTCGACATTTTGCAATGGTTGTCGTGGTTGGCGTGGTTGTCGTCACGTGTAGACGCGTGAAATTTTTACAGGGTTTTTTATGCAACTAATGGGAAAAACCAGAAATTTTGCATCAAAATCAAAATCAAAATCAAAAATATCGTAACACTTAATTTTCATATAAAAGAAATTTTAGTTTTTGAAGCCGATCACAATGAAAACTATTCTAAGCTGAAAAGAATTTTGTGAGTAGTTGTTTTTCGCGCCCGAATTTCGGATGAGTTTGACTGGCTGGGTAGCTGGGGTTGGTCTGGAATTGTTGATTGTTTTTCGAGGTTATGGAGTGGTGGTGTTGATGGTGTTGTTGTTGTTGCTGTTGTTGTAATGCCTAGGCAACCAGACGGCCTGAGTTTTTGTTTTCTACTTCTGCAAGGGTAGTTTTTTCATACTCAGGAACTTCTTGCCATAAAAATGCATCGATTATCAGTTTCTGATGCATTGTCATTGCCATGGGCTTTGAGGGGTTTGATTGGGAGTTGGGGGAGTGGTCTGGCGGCTTGTAAGTGCGCCACAACAAACACCGCAAATTTAAGGAATAACAAATGATGAATTTTAACGAATTAACGTGGTGATGAGACGCCGAAATTGGAGAAGAAAGACACGAAAGAAAGATGGTGTGAGTTTCTTATTGAACAGAGAATTTCAACTGATTGATTTCGTTGCATGAGCTATAAAATTCTCGATCACAAGATGCACATTTATTAGGATTTCGGATTTAACCAGAAGTGGGAGTGGAGAGCAAGAAGACAGCAAGAGGAGTGCAAGAAGACAGCAACAGGAGAGCAAGAAGACAGCAACAGGAGAGCAAGAAGACAGCAACAGGAGAGCAAGAGGAGATTAACAATTCAAAATTTTAAGAGCCATCTATGTGTGGAAATTCTTCTGTGAATGAAAGTCAAGTAAACTCTTTCGTTTGATTTCGCTGTCAAAGTTTATATCAGCCACACAAAATCTTGGTCAGCCAACAAATAAATCAAAGGAAACTGAAGAGATCGCAGGGAGAATAATTGAATAAAACGTGACTGAAATGTTTAATGAGTTAAATAAAGAGAATAAATATGAAATAATGGAAATGTAAAAAATAAACATGGAGGCCGAAGAATTCAACGTGAACGTTGCGCACGCACAAGAAGATTCCGAACGGAAAGGAATTCGAAAAATAAACATGCAATGCTAACAAAAGAAATGCAAAGAAAACGTAATGCTGGAAAAAGGAAATAAAAGTAAAAACAGTGAGCAAAAAAAGAAAACAAAAAAAGGATTGTGGAAAAAGGGCTGGAAAGGAGCGAAAAATGGTGGGAAAACGAGAGAAAATGGGGGGAAAAGTGGGAAAAAACAAGGGAAAAAGGAATGAAATTCTGGGATTCTAAGAAGATTATAAAACATTAAAGAAAAAATAATAAAAAGGTTAAAAGGAGAGACGAGAATCGAGAAGAGGAGAACATTTTCACAGTGTTGCTGAGGTGAACTCAATCGTTTAACACGAAATTATCGTTTCATTTTAAGGTTTTCAAGAATACGTCGGCAGCAAAGCAAACGGGATTCGCTGTGAATGACAGCTGTTGTTGCTTGTGATGAGTTTATGTTAATGACGACAACAACAACAACATTTTTGGCTTCTCGTTTTCTGGTTTTGTATTTTGTGTGTGTGTGTGTGTTTTTCTGTAACGTGTGTAAACATTAAAATCAACTTGTTTCAGTTTTTATCCGTACTTCTCAAGGTATTCCAGTTGAACCCCCACGTTTAGTAATTTCTGGCTGCCACTTTTGCTTCTGCTAACGTGGTGATTGTTGTTTGTTGTTGTTGTTGTTGTTTTTGTATTCTTACTGTTTATTGAAAACGCATATTTTACGAGTGGAAATGTTAGTAATAATAGTGGTAAAAATGTATTAATTTAATTAACAGAAAAAACATCAGGACATATTATCACTCTACACACACACACACACACACTCACACACTCCTAAACACACACACACACACACACACACACACACACTTATACACACATACCTATACACAGAAGTTTGTTGCCAAAGTTAACGATGACCTCATGGCTGAAAAGTTGCTTGAGAACAGAGAATATTTTATATTTTACGAGTAGCTTGCAAACAGATGGCGAGAGTCAACGCTGAGAATGTGAAGAGAGCATCTGAAGGCAGCAAACTTAAAGAAAAATATCGCTGAAACACATACAAAATACAGGGAGAACAAATAGCAGGCAAGAGCGAAAATCTTATCTTTGCATTTCTGTTGCGTTGTTGTGTGCGTTAGCGAGCGATTAACTAGTTTGCAAGTCTGGAGGCGGATTATAACATTTGTTGCGTGGCGTGTTGTTGTTGTTGCTGTTGATGTTGTCGCTGTTGTTGTTGTATTCAAGTCAAGTTTAGGGCTGAAACTCGTTTCTTGTGCAAAAAAAGAAGTCTGTTGACCAGTTTTTGCAAAAATACATCAAGAAAATGGACAGAATGAAGAGAGAGAATATATGAGAGAGAGAGAGAAGCTTAGCATGTGATGAAGTAAAGACGAACAGAGTGTTCGTTGGTATTTGTGATTTTTTTTACTGCCTTTTCTGCTGCTAATAAAGAACCCGGAAGTCGTTAACAGCTTTTGAATCCCTTTTGTTGCCATTTTTCTTTACATTTTCCGATCACAAAAGAGCGGTGGATCATTTTTCAAGAGTCTTTTAAGTATTAAGAAATTAATTAATTAACGCGTTGTTAGCTAAGACATTAAAATTGATATTTTAATTAAACTCGAAAGGCTTGAAAAACGAACTTTTAAAGTTAAAAAACTTAAAAAACTCGAAAGGCTTAAAAAACGAACGAAAAAAATCAAATTTATGTTTGTGAATATTAAAAATAATTAAATTATTCAGCTTATTATGATTATTCAGATTATTTAAAATTCTGCTTTAACTCAATTAATTTGCAGAAATATTTTGAAAGGGGAAAAAAATGCTGTGAAAATTTTAACTTTACATTTTAACCTTCTTTTTCGCTTATAAGAAATTCTAGAAATTGTAATTATTGAAAATCTTCCTTCTCGCAGAAATGAAAACTAAAATTTTAAATCATGAAACCAAAAAACTTCAGACACCTCAAACTCATCGCTGAAGTTTCTGAAGTCCGATGACTTCGAGAAGCTTCGAATTTTAAGAATATTGAAGTCAATCCTGAAGTCTTCCTTTCCGTATGATTTATAAAAGCTGGTGGAATATATTGTCCCCGCTGAAGGCAACCCCTGCAGTGACTTTCAAGGGACTCCTCGCACCCGGAGACTTCATTCCGGCCAGCCAACCGTAACTTCCCACCTCAGCCAAGAGCGACGACGAATGGGTGTCCATTTCCCGGCAACTTGCAGTGCGAAGTAAGAAATGTAAGCAGAAATCAAGCTGCCAACAGTCGCAATAACAACAACTGCAAGTGACAACAACAACGACAACAGCAACGACAACAACAAATTAGCTGAAAACTCATCCTAGAGCGAGTAAGTAAAAATCGCAGCGAAGCATAACGAAGCGACGAAGACGAATACGAAGCGACGAAGACACACGAAGCGAAGGCAAACGAAGCGACGAAGCAACGAAGCTGCTGCTGCTGCTGCGCTGCCGCTTTGAAGGGACTTTCGATGTGTTGAAGTGCAAAATTCTCTGAAACTTGGCGAGACAGGTTTAACCCAAAGAAACAACAACTACAACTTACAACACCAACAACAATGGAGAAGTAGAAGGCAGAGAAGACTTAATAAGCCTTCACTGCAGTGTGGTTGCCGTTCTGTGTGTTGGCGCTCATTTGAGTCCACACAACCTGTTGAATGCAAATACAAAACACGAAAGCACCTGAAGACACGCACACACACGCACGCATGCAGAGGCACAACGACACGACTCAATACTTCCAAAAACACACACAAGCAGAAGCAGACAGCGTTTTAGCCGCTCATCTTGCCGACGGACTTCTCTCACTTGGCTTCGTCGTTGTGGCGCTTGAGTGTCTCTTGATTCCGCAGCGCGCGCGCGCTTGACTTTAACGCGGCTCAAACCGCTCTCGGCTCAGAGTCGCAAGGAGGTTTTTTAGTCTTAAGCTGCTTGCAGTGCTGCGCGCAACAAGTTGAGTTGCCTGTCGCTGGTGTCGGTTTCTGATCTTGTTGGGATTTCGTTTCCCAGCGCAAAACTTCTACAAGGTTGTTTGAAACTCTTATTGGAAGTAGAAAAACGCAAGAAATTCTTATTGAATTTTTTTTTTCGCAGTTACATAACAACCCCGAAATTTAGTTGGTTCATTTTAATTTAAGCGCTAGTTGATGACAGAAATAATTAATTATAATTAACGCCAAAGCAAAGTCATTGTTGTCGTTGGCCTTGTGAATTTTTTGCTCCGTTTTGCTTCGTTTTATTTCACGCAAGTCGCGCGTTGTGACTGAAATCTTTCTCGAGGCATTTCCGTGCCGCGTTTTAATTTAGCCGAGTCGAGCTAAAATTGAATTTGCCAGCAAGTTTGCTTCTTAAATCTTTCGTTTGGTGTTTGGCTACAACTGATTCCGCGTCAGCGAAAAAGTTTTTATTGTTGTTGTTGTCGTTGAAGTGATTTGCATGAAAATTTTAAAGTACGCGTAAACAATTTCTACGTAAAATAGTTCGATAAAAGAGAAACGAAATAGCAGAAAACAGTGAGAAAAAGAAAAAAATAAATTAACGAAATAATTGTTTTATCGATTCTAAGTATTTATTTGAAATTTATAGAAAATTTCCTATCTTTCCCCGAAGATTTAGTTAATATTTCTCTTAATAAACTTAACTGAACTGAATTAAAGAAAAACTGAAATGCTAATTTTGTTTTATTCTCTAGAAGTTTAAGTGAATCTGTAGCAGCAGAACATCATAAATGCAACGAAATAAATGAAATGCTGAATGAATTGACAATTTTAAGAAACGCATTAAATTATACGGAAGCTTAAAATTGGAAAAAAATTCTTAAAATAAAATTTAAAGCACCCGAATAAAGTTTTTCGAAGTTTTTTTTGGAATTTCGAGCTGTTAAAAATATTTAAAATATTCTGAAGTCTGTAAATGAAATCGAAAACTTATAAGTTGTTGTTTCTTGTTTTTTTTTTCAATTGGAAAACCACAATAAAACAGCAGATTGCACAGATTTGATCGATTAAACTTGAGGGGTTAACGAGGTTCAACGAGGACGAGCAGCAAATTTAATAGGGGTAAGTTTGGCGGACATTTTTTACTAATAAATTAATAGAATTTTACTCAAATTATCGCGTACGAATTTAATACACAATTATAAACTGAAATTAATGTTTTCTTTTTGCTACTTTTATTCGATATGCTGTAACCATCTCTGGTTTTAACATTACAAATTACGATTTCTTCATTAAGTCGTGCTAAAAAAGTACTTTTAAATCGTGTTTGTTGCGCGTTAAGTGCTTAAAAATCTCTGATGATTGATGGTTTTAAAAGTCGACGGTTACGTCCACTTTTAGAGTTTGACGTGTTTGTAAATGCAACAATTTTTAAAAAATGTTTCTCTCTTTAATATATTTTTAATGAGTTTCTTTTATATTGTTGGTCTTTAAAAAATTTACTCGTTTAGTGTTTCAAAAGCTTTTTAAAAATAGTAATTATGATGCAAAAATTTGAAGAAGGGAAACAACTGAAATAAAAAACTTTAAGAAAATGCTGAAAATAGAAACGAAAAACCAGACAAAGATTTGCAATTTTTATTGTTTCTTATGATTTTTCAGCCATTCGTTATTTAGAGTCATCAATGAACCTGAAAATGCGTTCGTTATATCGAGCATTCGTTACATCGACCATTCGTTATATCGATCATTCGTTACATCGAGCATTCGCTATATCGAATGTTCGTAATATCGAGCACTCGTTACATCGATCATTCGTTATATCGAGCATTCGTTATATCGACCATTCGTTATATCGAGCATTCGCTAGATCAAAAATGCGTTGCAACGAGAATTAGTTATGTCGAATTTCTTATATTGAGCATTGATTATAGCGAGCATTCGTTACATCGAGCACTCGTTATATTGAACATTCGTTATACTGGACCACCACTGTGTACTTGTATAACAAACAGGTTTGTTTCCTAAGTCTTTCGTTGTAGAGTCACTAAAAGTTGGAGTCGAACAAGATTTTTATTTTGCATTTTGTTACCCTGTTTTTGGTTATTTTTGTTAACCTGTTAAAATCAAACAATTTTGTTGAACAGCAAATCAGAAGAAGTTTTCTTTTATTTTTAAATCTTAACTTTTTAAACCTAATCATAAAAATAAAGAAGTATTTAATCAAATAAATTTAAAAATTGAACAATTAATTAAAGAGAAAAATAAAATTGCCGTATTTAATCAATCAACTCAAAACAACAATCAATAAACCGACTTATAAACAACCAATAACTTCGAAACTTAAGTATTTTACAACGTTACGAACGAAATACGTTACCACACTCAAGGTCAACATAAATGACGGCATCTTTTAATGTAAACTGAATGTAAGATACGACCAAAATTATGGTCATCAGTTACTAAAAACGATTGCGACAACTGCTGCGATGATGCAAGTTTACAGCTTTCAGTTCATCACAACGTTTATCGTTTTGGAAAAACAACAAGAGACGTTGACGTGAATTTCTGACCATCTCGGAGACGCCGTCGGCTGCCTTACACGACACAAGTTGAAGCTGTCGAAGAGCTTCAAGAAATTGGCGTTAACCTTGGAAAACAGGAAAGAATGCAGTTGATGAAACAGAGCAAAAAAGGAAGAAGAAATGCCGTGTTGAGGACGAAAGAGTAGCGAAGAAAAGAAATCGAAAAATAACCGATTTTTAGATAGAAAGAAAAATGAAGATATAAATTGTAATTTTCTATTAAGCGTTTTTTTCTTGTTTTCAGGATAATCTGCAAAAACTCGTCTATTCAATTATTTAATATAAAATACAAAACTTTTTGCCTTTAAAGGCTTTAAAAGCTTCGCAAATCCTTGATTTTCTCATCAGAGGAGTGCAAATTTTATGGCTTCAAATTAAAAAGCGAATTTTTTTCGTTCGCTTTTTTCATACCGCTTTTATAACTGCTAAAGTGAACTTGTATTCAAACCAGTTTTGACTCCCATTTTGAATAATAAATGAAATCATCTTTTTCTTTGGAAAAAAAGACGGCGACGTTCAATCTTTTAATGGATTTTAAGCACCTCCGCTGGTTCGCGTTTGCGAAATTCATGGTAGCGAACGAAGGAGTGGAAAAAGACTAAAAAACTTACTTTTAGTTATTTAATTCAATTCTGAAGAATTTCATGTTTATAAAAATTCTACACACGCAGAACGGATTTCCGATTTTCGCTGATTATTTCTTTCTTTTCTATAGAATCGAAATCATGAATTGGTTTTCTTACTTATTTATCGTGAAGTCCGGCTGTCTGTGTGCCTCCGTCTGTTTGTCTTTCTATCTGTCTTTCTGTCTGTCTTTCTGCCTGTCTTTCTGCCTGCCTGTCTGTCCATCAGTTTGCCTGTCAGCTACATTAACGAGAAGCCTGTAATTTTTCAGGCAGCTGCCTGATGACGTATTGACGACGTGCTGTTCGAAGACATTTTTAGTTGCGCATGCGCAACGCGTTAGCGACACAAATGATTTTCTGTCTGAATGCCGCAAGCGTCCTGATTTGTTGTTGTTGTCGTTGTTGCTGCTGTTGTTTTCCTGTTTCTTTTTTCATTAATTTAGTTGCCTTGCTGTTGGTTTCTGCTTGTTGTTGGCTTGTATTGCCTGCTTGCGCTTCCTTCTCACGTCACGCTGTCCCGAATATTTTGGTACCCGATGACACTGAAGATGTGGCCGCAAAATATTTTATGTTGTTAATGCTGTTGTTGTTAATGCTGTTGTTGTTAATGATGTCTTGTAGTTATTTTGTTGCTTCTGTAGTTGTTGTTGTTACTGTCGCTGTTGTTGTTACTGTCGCTGTTGTTGTTGCTGCTGTTGCAGCTGAAATAACCGATAAATTGAAGTTTTTAAAAAAATTTGTTTAAATTTTTAAGCGAAATTTCAGTTAAGTTTTTCTAAACATTTTCTTTAATTTTTCGTAGAAAATCCCCTGAAACTTACTATTTTACATTTTTAAATATTTAACCTTCCTGAAATTATCATTTAATTAAAACCGGAAAACTATTTGAGGAAAATGATGAATGATAAAATTTTAACCGGGTCACATTTTCTTCATCTCGCATCGTCGACATCTTAAGATTTTAATGATTTCCCTTCAAATCCAATGTTATGAAAAATAGTAAAACGAAAGTTTCATTATTTCACAGTTAAATAACGGTGATGGGTTAACGACGAATTTATCAGTAGGATGATAAAGTTTATCAGGAGCTACCAAAGTCGCCGATCAGAACCATCAATAATGAAAAAGTGTTAAAATTTCAACACGAATGTTGAAAAGTTCAACAAAGCCGAGAAAAATATTATGAACTCCATGACATCCATAATAACAACAAAAGCTTAAATAACAACAACAAAAACAACACCAAAAACAACAACAACAACGACGACAACAATAACAACAACAACAACAACGATAACAACAACGCAATTCTAGATGGTGAAAAGTGACCAATTAAGTTTCTATTTAACGACGACGATTTGTCAAAATCAGTTGGAAGCTGATAATAGAGAAGTGTGAAATATTAAGAATACCGCTGGTGGTGCATGAGGTGAGGGAAGGGGCGGGGGGAGGAGGTGAGGTAAGAATAATTTTTCAGAACCAAACAAATGTGTGTTGAGGATCACCTGGAGTGACTGACCCTTCCACGCGTTTATCTGCCCGCTGAAATGCATGACAGAGCGAACTATAGAAGCGGATCATCATTAGTCATGGCAAGATCGGCGGGGACTCAAGGAGCCTAATTAGTGCTCTCCAGAAGAGAGCAGAAGAGAACTTCAGAAGGCGCCATTGTTACTGTAAATGTAACAATTACTCGAAAAGAAACGAACGAAGGCTCCCTTCAGAACAGAACAGAAGAAGTGAAATCTGGAAATCTGCGTTGTAAGAGAAGAACAAAACCCGGATAACAAATGATTTCTAATAATTCCCGAGGTTAAGCAGGTCCACTTCTTGAATGGTGGACCTAATTGGAGGGCCCTCAGTACGCGTATAGTGTGGGGGTTCTTGTGTTGCTTTTTGTTTTCCTTTTTATTTTGCCTGCAGCATTAAAAGTTGAGTATGTTTGAGCTACTGTAACACGCCCGCACTTCTGTGAGTGAGTCGGGGTAATGAGGGGTCTGGATAGCTATTTCGACATAATGAACAGATCATTAGAAGCAGGACGCTACTTGTGATTGGCATTGGCGTTTCAATATTGACGTTTCAATATTGAATACAGTCTTCTGGAAAGTTTACATTTACATTCTTTAATATTTCTCACATTTTTCCTTACTCTGTGTGAAATTAAAAAGAGTTGAATTCCAAGAGTATCTAAAATTATATGTCAACCGATCACATCTGAGAATCTGACTCACATGGCATTCAGTTCCTCGAACTTCACAACTTGCTCCGCCCCACGTCGCCTGTCAAGGGTTTGATTTCGTTGAGAATCATTTCGAGTTCCTTCACCTTTCAGACTGCAGGAAGTCGCGACTCATTAGGTTTTTTTTTTCTCCTGTGTAAAATTACAGTGTAGATTTTATAATTTCTGTTATGGATTTTAATGATGATTGATGGTTTTGTTCACGTGGAGTTTGAAATTTTGTTCATGTGGAATTCGCTTCATATGCGGGTTGTAACGAAACACGTATATAATTTAAAACTTTAGTTTAAACAACGATTATTTCATTTTATTATCATCAACATTTATTGGGTTCTATTTTTTTCCAAATACACGTCTTTTGTTTAACTCATTTCGGTCATATTCTGCGATTTCCAAGGCTCGTTTGGCGTGAATTTTCTTCATTTGGTGATAGCGTACGAATCTATAGGCGAAGAGCACCACAATGCAGAGTAAAACGACACACAAAAACAGATTAATGGTATGCAGGACCTCCAAACTGCGCTCCAGAAAGGCAAGAGCTTCACTGTGCAGATACTGCCAGGCATCGTCTTTATTCTGTCGCCCTGCACGCGAAGAGTCCGCGAAGAGTATCATCCTCGTGGTCGATGTTTTTCTATTGATTCTTAAGAAGATTGAAATATTGAAGCAGAAGCAGCAGAATATTAAGCAGCCTGAAATATTGAATTAATTTAATTATTTTTTCCCCGACAACTTTTTTCCGCATGCTTCATAAATCCTATTTATCGCCTACGTTGAGTTGCCTTTTCAGTTGTAGATGAATTTTATTAATTAAAACCAGAAATAAGCTCATTTTCAACTTGTATGGCGGGCCATGAAATCGGAAACCGGACTGAAAAGGCCGTTCGGTACACAGACATTTGAAAAACTTACGTGTCGATTACACGCGCGAAATTAACTTACACACGGTTATGTACAGCTACACCTACGCGTGTTGAGAAACTTATCTGGACGCACCTCTCAAGATCTTTTATATGAATCCAAAAAATTTAATTCAGAAATCTGCTCAAAATTGTTCATTTCGAGTCACAATTGTTGACTCCCATCAATCGAGTGACCTTGAGGTTACAAAAAACACATTTTTGCAAGGTTCAGAAATTCGTATAGAGAGAAAACGAATGGAATTTCTTAAATAAATAATAAGGGCGGGCCATCAGTTAGTTCCTTTTTAAAATTGCTCTGAAAAACCGTTTGATATTCTTTAAAGTTCTGTTGTTTTATTCAAAATAATAAAGATTCTGATTATATATGGAAAAGAATTTCATTAAATTGCTGCCATGGCTGACGTGGTCTAACCTGGCCTGCCAACCCAATTTTTCTGAATTTTTTTCAATGATTTCTATTCTGCGAGTAACGCGATGAATATTTTCCTTAAATATCTGAATTATTAATGGGTAGTCAACACAATATCGGTGCTTAACGGTGCCCTCAAGAAACGTAACATGTTGAGCTCTTTGTCGAGTTGATGTTCTCGAAAAGAAACTAACCGATGGCCCACATATACATATAAACTGATAAGATAAATGAAAGAACCTGATAAGAAAAAACCAGCCACCTATTTTCGAATTAGTCTATCGAACTGTTGTGGCTGCCACTTTGTCTGTTGTTATATAACGTTAATTTTAACCCAGGGACACTTTAAAATATCCAACCAGCCTGAAACTCATATCAACGTTTTTTTTTTTTACAAAGTTTTATTATTAGCCCAGTTTAAATTTAAGCTTATTTCGCAAATTTTTATATTTTATATGTAGCAAAATCAAGGGAAAAAAATAACAGCGATAATAGTGGCGACTGTCGCTTGTGTTGCACGACTCGGTTAGGATTTCGACTTCCAGTGAGTGGTTATAATTTTTTGTCGTTGATTACCATTGTTTACAGCACAACCACGCTAAACAAGTTCTTGCTGTCGGTTGTTGTTGTCGGTGTTGTTGTTGTCGGTGTTGCTGTTATCGGTGTTGTTGTTGTTGCTGCTGTAGTTGCACTTTAGTTCCGTCTACTTTGGTTTGCAGACTTTTTAAAATTGCAGTTTCAGTGTTCGATTGGTTGTTTGGCCATTTTTAACTAGTTAACTGGTTAAATTTTGCTTGATTTTTCTCAGCTTGTCTCCTCTGATCGTATTTTCCCGTCACGCGAGGTTTTAAAGTCGCATATGTTAGAATTGTAAGAATGGTAGGAAAAAAATCATTTGAGTGACCCACCCATTTATGCGGGGGCTTCAATTATAAGCTGCTGCTATTTATTTTTATTTCTTTGATTTGCATGCACGTCGTGCTGCAATTTAGATCGTTTTGACAAAACACGAAGGCGTTGCATTTGACAAAATTATAACAACAACAACAACAACAACAACAACAACAACGATCAACTGCTGTTCGAATCGACTTCTTTATTGCAGCAGAATTGAAAGTTTTCTTATCTTTGTGAGAATGAATGTCTGGCAGTAAGTGAGTCACGTCTACGGCGACACTCCTAATTAAACGTTTGGAGTTGTTGGCCAACACAAGAAACAGCTGCTAAAAACAACAACAACAACAACAACTACAGCAGCAGTAGCAAAACGGTCATTAGTGCTGAATGCAATAGAAAACAAATGAAACTCTGTTAAAAAGAAAAAAATATCATAAACGGTATGAGATATTAAGACAAAATTTCATACCGGAGCATGTAGTGCTATTACTAAAATACTTGCAAAAAATGGGCATGTTCCGGCTACTTATACAAAAGTTATCGACGGGTGAAATTCTAATCGAATATTTAACGCCTAATGTATCCGTGTAGTAAGAGAAGAACATTTTGTATCTCAGTGGATGTAAATTGTAGCGCGAAGTGTAAAGTGATGGACCTGTTCCTCCCCTTTAAATACCCTACATTTCGAAGGGAACGCAAAATTCCCTCATACTCACATTGTTCTTCTCTTTAAGCGCACAGGAATTAAAATAGTTTTTAACGACTATATCTTGTAATAATGTAATATTACGACATAATAATGTAATATTACGACGAACTTTCATTCCGAAGTAACTCGACATTAACACAGGTTCCCCGAAAATGGATGTGACACGCCAATTCTAACGATTATCAAGGCGTCTTTTTTAACTTTGCGGGTGCAGGGTGTTCCGACTTTGGCCTGGTCTAAGATAGTCCGCCTTCTTGTTAGTTTCTGATTGAAATTAATGGTCGGGTATTTTTTTTTAATTTTTTACTGCCACGTTAGACGCGTTTTATATTGGCAAACGTTGTGGTTTGCGGGTGAAGGATGGTGTGACGACTTCTTGCGGCTTGTTAAAAATTTTGCACTGTTGTTTTTTCTGCTTTTATTTTTATATATGGTTGATACCAGCAACAATAACAACAACGGCTGCTCAGCCTTTACTTTTGTACCCAATTAAATTTGTATGGCTGTTTTAATTTAAGTTATCCTTTGTAATGAACTGACAAAAGCGTTAAAAATTCTGAATGTTATTTGCGATGGAAAAAAGGAAATAAAATAAAAACAAAATAAAGAAATGTAGCGTGGGAGTTTTTATTTCTATAAAATAAAAATTTTAGATTTATTCGGTTAAAAAAGAATTTTATATGGACAAAATGTTAAACTTTTCGCGTTTCATCGGTTTTCTTGACGAAATTGATTTTTTTAATGAATTAGAAATATAATGTTGTAATGAACTGCTATTAAGTTTAACGTTAATTACGAGTAGTTAATGATATTTTAGTGTATTTTCTACCTCTACTCACGAATTCAAAGAACTGAATTCAATAATTCTAGGCAAGTATTTGGATTTCTTTTCTCTTGGCAATTTTAATGATAAAATCTAAATTTTATGGCAGGCTTATAGATGATTAATTGCTTCAGTAATCGTACTTGTTTCTACACTCAACACTTACGTATACACATGCAAAAACACACACATAAATACCAGTTAATCCGTCAGTAGACAAATCGGCAATAAAATAAAAATAAAATAAAAGATTCTTGATTTTTCTTTTCTTAGAAAATCAGTGAAGTATTCCGAAATGCAGCAACTATTAATTTAGTTAAATATCAGTTGTGAATGATTAAAGATCCACACAGCATTGATTTACAACTGTGAACGGCAGCAATTTAATCGATTAATTTAACATCGGTTTAGAAAAGACTTCGCACGCAAAAGACTCAAGAAACAAACTCGTTTTCTAGAGATTCGTTTCTAGAGAAGAATTTTGTATTTTCGTGAAAAAACTTAAAGTTCAAAACTGTTACTCTACCCGATTGAAATGTTAATTTCAGCTCAACCACAGTAATAAATTCTATTTAATGTTCGTCTTAACAAATTCAAGCGAGTTTCTCCTCCAACTCCACCGAAAATATTGACCTAAATTTCTGGTTTAGAAAATGTTAAAAGTAAAATCGAAATGATTCTGGAAAAAAACACGCTCAGTATCGGATGAAAGCGTTTTTATGACTTCTCTTGTTTTTTTATTACTTTCCTCTAATGGTTTTCAGGTTATTTTCCTCTCTCATTAGAAGCTCTAGAAACTCGAAGCGAAACCGCAAGGGAAGCAGAAAACCGCTAACCTTTACCGCTAACCTTAGAATGAAGCGGTGAAGCTGATCTTCTGCGTTTGAATTACAGCGAAGACGATTTAATTACACAACTTTCTCGATCGCTGTACGCCGAGGATTCCGATTAGAGGAACAAAACTGCCGGCAATAAACACTGAAAACCTGAACTTAATGAAGATTGATTTGCCTACTCAACCGATTAACGTGTTAAACACGAATTTAGAATATAATTTACATGTAAAAAAAGGTCAAACTGTGTACGTGTGTGTGTATATGTGTGTGTGTGTGTGTGTGCGTTTACAACGAGTTGTAAAATAGTTCTTTCAGCTTTTTATTTCTTTTCTTCTTTGATGTATTGGATTTTTAAATATCTATTAAGCAGGGCAATTAAAAAGCTATAAAAAAATTTATAGCTAATAAAATGAGAGTTTCATGAGAGAAGTTCTATTTATTTCTCTAAATAGCTAATTTATTCTAGAATTTTCAATTTTAACTTATAACTTTCATAGCAACTTCTTCAATGAAAAACTGAAAAACGGAGCCAATTTAATTAATACTAAAACAAGCGGCCTAAAAAGGAAATTTTGATGGTTATTTTTGAACTTACGAATTCTCCAATATTAATTATTAAAAAAAAATACTAAATTTATAAAATGTTTTCGTGTTTTAATTTTACTTGTTTATTAAAATATTATCAAATTTCATTATTTATTGAGTTTTTAACTGATATGAAGCGAATTTAACGAAAGAAGCGAATTTAACGAAAGAAACGAATTTAACGAATGAAACGAATTTAACGAAAGAAACGAATTTGACGAAAGAAACGAATTTAACGAAAGAAATTTGTTGAGACGTTACAAAAAATTGTGCAACACGAAGAAAGAAGCAACAACAAAAGCAGAAACAACGAAAGCAGCAAGAACAACAACAACAACAAACACGAACAATCGTCGCATCAGTGCAACGAGTGATCATCACAGCGAGTTTTACATGCGAGACCTGACAAGGTCGTCTTTTAATTTGTTTCAACGTTGTTGCTGGTTTTGCTTTTCAGTTTTCACGTTTGTTGTACGATTATTGCAGTGATATTGTAATTTGCATTCTTGTTAAGCTTTTCAGTTTGTTGTTTTCTTGCTATTTTCGTTGCTTTTGTTGCTTTAGGTTTTCCAAATTTCCAGTCTCAGCTAACTAATGACTGCAATTTAGTATTTGATTAATATTTCGATGATGCAACTGCAGCGTGTGGTCATCATTGGTCATCATCATTATTATTCATTAAATTCTAAATATAAATTTGCGAATTTGAAGGTAATTTGAAACTGTCGATAATCTTCTATTGTGGTCGCTGAATTAAGAACGATTGGAATTTTAAATTTAAATTAAATAACGAACGAATTATTAAGTAAATTTCATTAATTTTTTTACAGAATTTATTAGAGTTTTTAAAGCTTTCCTTCGGCATTCGAAATTCGAAATTCAAAGTTCGAACACAGCTTCAGAGATGAGTAAATCGCTACCTGTTTGTTTCTTAAGTCTTTTGCCTTGTGAACACAATTTAGACTTTTTGTCTTCTTTATTTAATCGGGAGAAACTTTTTAAATGTGAACAAACAAGTTTTCTTCGATTTAAAAAAAATCTAATTAATTACATCTGCGGTTTTCTTTTATGTAGCTGAAAATTTCGTTCTTTTTAATTTTTTTCTATACAAACTTCGACAAATACATAAATTCGAGTTCATACATTAAATTGAGCGCTAAAAATTAGTCAACTCTCTTTGTTGCCTCTTTGTTGTTGTTGTCGTTGTTAACATCGTTTTCCTTACTGTCACTTTTTTGTTGGTTTTTGCTTGTTTTTGTTAGTTTTTGTTAGTTTTAAACGTGCGTTTTTCTGCTTCAGTGCTGAGAGGTCAACGCTTAGTTCAGCCAACGTGTGTTAAGTAAAAATTTACTTATTTGCTTTGTGATGTTTCAGTAGTAGTAGTTGTTGTTGTTGATGCCTCTTTCGTTGTTAATTAATTAAAATATTTATCCGAATTCTAATTAAAATATTTATCCCGAATTAAAAAACAAAAAAGTTAATTTAAAGTAGTTAAATAAATATTTTCTTTCCGAAATGAAATCACAGATTCTACAAAACTTAGAAAAAAAAATGTCGTAACCATATCTACTAATTTACGATGTAAATAAATCACAACACGACTTGGCCAACAATTGCAGGCTACCAATTTTGTTGGCTCGGATGGTAACAGAGAAACAATAGCAGCGGCAGCAGCCAAACAATAAGAGGAACAATAAAACGGCAATGACTGCACCACCAGTACAACAAAAACAACAACAACAAAAACAACAGTAGTCAATTATACTACAAGATGAGAAACAAAAACAAGAAAAAAAAAACACAGATTATCCAGTGCAATGCGTATAACGAGTCTGCAATTTAAATGAAGACTTTAATGCAGCAACGTAAATATTTGCATATTTATGATGTCTCGTTGGCAACACTGGCCAATAAAGTAGAACAACCGCAACGAGGTTGCAAGAAGATCGAGAGATAATTAAGCGCTCCGCTACAAAAAATGAGTTGGAGAAAAATCAAATAAATTGAAATGAAATGAAATAAATTTAAATAAATTGAAATGAAAGAAAAGACAAACTTTTTTATAACTTCGATCGCCGGCTACTTTCAGTCTCTGCTGCTTTTCATCTTCTCATTTACGAAATTATTGGCTAATTTTGTTATTTTGCTTTACAATTTCATTCATTCGCGTTTTCATTCATCTCGATTTTCATGTCATGAGAAAATTTACTCTGATTAATCTATTATTTTTATTTATATAACATCATCTTTTGTTTTTCTTTCATTACTCGGTTGAGGTCGCGGTTTTTTGCTATTTTCTTAATTTTGTTTTTAACATACTTTGTGTCGTCACGAACAACAAAATATTTTTATCTAATTAAAAGTTAAACTTATTGATGGCAAAATATTGACTGCAGTTTAGTATCTGTTTTTGTTGTTGTTGCCTCAGTTCCCATTTCTGCAGCATTTAATTACTGCTCGAGTTTCGCGTTTCGCGTCTCGCGTTTCCACTGACGGTTACGTCACTTCAGCAATTTTAACTGATGTTGTAGTTGCAATTGCAAATTTAATTAGATTTTGTTGTAATCTTTTAATTTGTATTTAAACGTGTTTCTATTGGTTTTCACAGGTTTTTTTATTTGTTGAGTCGATGCAGTCGATTTTTGCATTCAACTTCCACTAGTAAAAACTTCCACAGAGAAAAAAGTTGCACTTCAGTTTGGTTTGTCGGTTTGTCACGTCGGTTGGGTGAAATTTTTGTATTCCGTTGAATTTCGTGTTTTCTTCTCACTCCACAGATGAGCAACTAATCGGTTTTTTCCCATTAAATTGAGCTGGACTTTATGAGTTACAGGTGAATAACGTGGACAACCAACTCGGATTCCTCTGTAAAACGTGTCGTCACGCTTGAATTAAAACCTTCATCGCCCCCCCAACTCCACCGTCCCATTTTTGTCTTCTTTTCCCACTCTCAACTTCCACCTGAAAGGGCAAGAAGGGTCACACGTCGCTCTCGTAGATCTCAATCGAAGCCCCCTGCTGTTGCCGCTAATTATCGCAGACACAACAACATTATCACGTTCCGGCCTTCAAACGAATTTCGCTGCCGCAATTGAAATCCAACCCGATAACAAGAACAAGAATACCAATTTCGAGATTCGATTTGAGGAAGCAACGAGAAACAAAAATAAAAAATAAAAAAAAAAATAAATTAAAAAAAAAATAAATTAAAAAAAAAAAATTAAAAAAATTTTTTTTTTCATAAATTCAAATTCTCACAATCCAGTCTGTAAATTAGGATTGCAAGCTACAGAATGCAGCTGCTAACCTACCTGTTGACCTCTTCGCCGGCTCGCTTCACCGGCTCGCCTTCACCTTCCCTCGCACTGCCCGCGATTGTCTTTTGTTTTCTTTCTGTTTTGATTTCTCTCGTTATCTGAAAATGCTAATCAATGAAATTCGATGAAGTTCCGTGCAGCTACCGATGATGACCACGTGCACGCTTGAGGACCATTTGTTGCACGCTTTGATCGACAGCAGCGCTGTGGGAGCGAAGGTGTGGATCGGATCAGCCAGAACCGATCGGCTCACGAGCACAATTTCGGCTGTCGTTTCAGAAATAATGCAAAGTAATCGAAATTCGTGTTGAGTGAGTAGAACTTTTTTCGGGGTTTTTATTCCTTGATTAGCTGTTAATTTCGTGCAGTTGTAGAATAGTTAGACGATTTTTACGATATTTCAAGCGTGACTGGAATCAATGATTCTGACCTAATTTTCGAAAGCTACGAAATGAAGGCGTTTGAGCGAATTTACATGGTGTATTTTTGTGTTAAGTTAAAAATTCTGAAAGTTTTTGAAAATTTCACTATTCATCATTTTAAGAAAAAACTCTTCAAAAAACAAAAGCAATTCAATGCAAACATTTTGATGACCTAAATTTATGACATGCTGGCACCGCGTAACCGGCTGTAAATTGTCACGACATTATTGTCGTTGTTATTGTTGTTTGAGGTATTGTTTATTTTCATTTCTCCCGAAAGCAATTCGCGCTGACCATCGTCGATCGTTAGGCTGGCTGTCATTGTATTCGCAAAAGCTGAACCCCGAACAAAGTTAAGAAAAACGAAGAAATTCAAATCATGTCAGTGTTGAGTCCTCTAGCGGTCGGAAATCAAGATGGCCGCTGGCCTAAAAATTAGCAAGAAATGGCAATTTATTTCTCTGCACTCCAGGCTTTTCTCTCTCTTGTGTTGTCAAAAAATTGTTTCTTTTTAATTTGTTTTGTGGTTGTTGTTTTTTTCCTCTCTTTAACTCTCGCACCCACTCTGTGAAGTAAGTAAGCAGCCGCCTGCAGGCAAAATGGCGGCGGCGACGACGTACTCACGAGGTACGCCGATTAATTTGCTTTTGTTGTACGATAACCGTTAGCGCAAGGCTTCGGCGGATTCCTTTTTTGACGTCTTGTTGACTCGCTCAACTGTTTGGCTTGCTGCAAACCACAATTTCGTGAACGGATTTTGCTTTTGTTCATCTGACACTCGACGAATAAAAACTTTGGCAATCTTATGGACAGCTGAGTTGCTACCACATAATCGTCGTTGGCGATCAGCTGGCTGGCTGGCTGGCTGGCTGGCTGGCTGGCTGACTGGCTGGCTTCAAGTCACGTCAAGTCAAGCATAACCAGTCAGTGGTGTTGGCCTCAGGCTGGACACGTATGAGAATCTACAATATATAAGAAATCTAGCAAAATCGTTGCAAGCATCGATATTTTCATGTTCGTTCTCTTAAATAAATTTAAATATGTCCGCATGCTTGTTATTTTAAATATTTAATTTTGATATTATAGCTAATATTTTCTCCTTGTTTTTTATTGCAGTAAAAATGAAGGCCTTCACACGACTGCTCTACTCAGCGCTGCATGTAATTGTAAGTAAAAACGCAAGAGTTTAGAATTTTTCTAAAAGTTAATTATTATAAAACGCCAAAATAGAGACAACAAAAAAAAAGAAAGAAGCAAAAGAAACATTCAGGAAAACGATTAGTCTATGAAAAACGCACAATTAAAGAAAAATCACTCTCAACTTTTCGTTTTGTCGAATTCCTTTGACATCAAATGAGGACATCAAACATAAAATCCACAACAGCAACACGATTAACACGGTTGTGGCGACATTTGTATGTCACCGATGCAATGGCACAGATAATAAACATCAAAAGAAATGCTGTTGCTTACATTGTTGAGAAAAACTGTGTATTGTTATTGCTGTCAAATTTGATAGTTTCACGATATTTTTTCAACAATTTCGTTCTGTCCGCACTTCAGATAATCTTATCAACAGTTGAATTTGTGGTAGATGTGGACAGTTTAAAGACAGAAAATGTTACTAATATGATGTCACATATTTGAATTAATTTGAAAATAAAATTAATTAAATGTAAAAATTTTAATTAGTTGAATTAACTTTCTCCATTCTACATTTTTAAACCGTCTAGTTAACTTTTTGCCTTTCTGTGTTCTTGAAACGTCCGTTCGTTTTATGGAATGACATCTTGAAATGCCTCATCTGACATGATAAGTGGATAATTTTCCTGGTGTGCCTCTTCGGATATTTAATATGACATCTGTGATGTTGTGGAAAGTGGAAAATGATGACACTGTAGAGAAAGTTTGCGAGAAAATCGTGTTTTTTTCATGATGATTGAAGAGGGAAATTTTAAAGTTAGACATTAAAATAGGATAATAAAATTTAAAAAAAAAATTAAAAAAAAATTTTTTTAAATTTAAAAATTAAAATTAAAAATTTTTTTTTTAATTTTTTAAACTTCTTTATAAAGTTTCGTTTGAAAATATTAATTGTAAAAGTAACATATGATTTCAATTCAAGTTAATTGTCTGCCGAAATTCCTTCTAAACTAAATTAATGACACGAAAGAAGTTAGTTCTGTTTTTTATTAACAACTATTAATGTTTCATGTTTTAATCTGGTTTTTCCTCTTGCAGACAATCGCCACAATAACCACACAGGGTGCACAAATTCCTTCCTTGACAAGTAAGTAACCAATTTACGGAGATAAAGAATTAAAACTAAAAAGAAAAGAAATGAATTACGTGTACATTAAGAATTGTTAAATTCAGTCAAGTTAAAGTCAGTCATCATTATAAAAGACGCAATTACGTCATGTTGCGGGGGCAGCAAAGATGTTTGAACTGCGTGGTCACCACAGTCAATGAACTGAACGAAGAGATTGTGTTAAAAATCCAAACCCAAATTGAATTGTAGAGCAACAAATGAAATGTGTGGCGCATTTTATAGCCATTTTTTTAAGAATTACGAGTGTCGATGCCTTTCACAAAATCACGAAAGCCCCGAAATGAAACAAAGTTGTTTAATTAATGTCTTTTTTCTGACTTTGAATAATTAGCAGAAATTTAGGTCACACTGGTTGCGAAGACAACACAACTTTTATTGCATGTTGCTTGATGTTGTGAAGGTAAATCATTAAATTTCAATTGTCTTCTAACGCAGTAAAACCGTTGCATGCAATTAATAACGACGCCATCAAATAAAATAGCTTTGAAAAACAAAGAAATTCTTTAACTGAGAAATTTTAAACGGGAAATCATCACTTTGATTGCATTGTTGCTGTTGTTGTTTTTGTAACCTTTCTAATCTCTCTTTAAACTCGAAGCTTTTCTTCTTTTACTTTTCCACTTTTCAACTGTAAAATGCGTCGTAAAAGTGTGCTCAACATTCAACAATAATTGCAACCATAAAAATCTTAATTAAAAAACTGAACTTGACTGATATTTGAAATGATTTTTAAGCATTTGGTTGCGTTTTTCCACCAATAAACTATTTAGTGGGAAGAATAGGAAGAAAAAACAAGGAATAGGAAAGAAAAATAAAGAATAGGAAGGAAAAGTAAAGATTAGGAAGGAAACAGAAAAAATAGGAAGGAAAAATAAAGGATAGGAAAAAAATATAAACAATTCGAAAGTTTACTTTTTAAAAATTTAATTTAATTTAATTTCCCTTCGAATTTTAATTTAATTTCAGTTGTTTTATAATTTCTAAAACTTATTTTTAATAAAAACAAAAGATTGATTTGCCTAGAATAAATTTCAAGCATGCCAGCGACCGCAGCGTGCAAGATGACGCAAAAGCCATCCAGTGGAATGCAACGAAGATGCAATAAAAAAATTGCCAGCATCCACGTTTGTTGCGACGTCTTCTACGTTCCTTCCTTCTTCTGCATCCCTGTTCCTCATTTACGTTCTTCTCTTTTATGAATTCATTGCAAAGTCTTCACTTTTCTTCCTTTACTTAACAAAAAAAAGAAGTGCCTCCCTACGCTGGCAGTCATTCCCCTCAAAACTCGTTTCGGTCCACCAGAAATGCAACCAGTCTGCCGGTGATGCCCTCTGTTGGCCTTCCAAGCTTGGTTTGCTTCTTCTCTCTGCTCAGATCTTCCACCGTCCAGCTCCACCAGCTGGAGTTCAAGGAACTTGAGCCGATTGTGGAGATTCGAATTGTGGAGACGAGAAAAGTCCATATAATAACAACTGTATATAGTGAGTGACTATATAGAGAGTGACAGACTATATATAGAGTCACAGACTATATATAGAGTCACTAACTCTTCAGGGTTCCTATTGAACCTTCTGTATTTTTCCTAATTCTTTCTTAAAAAAAGCACCATACTTTGTTATTTCCTTCTAGTTTTTTAGAGTTATTTCAATGTTATTAATAGTGGTACCATAAATATAATAGTAACTACCATAAATATCTTTTCGATCCTTTTCTTCCTCTCTAACTTCACAGCGAATCTTTATGTTGGAAAGAATTCATTACTGCTGTAAGCTGCAGCTGTTTTATTATTCCCCTCCCCACCCACCCCTCCTCCCTTCTTAAAGCTTCACCTACCTCTATTTCTGGAGGAAACCTTTAGAAGTTCTCACTATTCAATACCATTTTATAGCTCTGCGATGCCTTTTACGAACCTTCTTCCATGTGTAGTTGAATGGCAGGGTCGTGGAAGCGAAGACCATTATATTTTTATGCTAACGGTTCTCGCTTATTACGGCATAATGTTACCATAAAACAGCTGCAAACTTTTATTTGGCTTATTGCATTTACGAAGATCAACACGGTAGTGATGATTGTGATGGTTGTTGTGATGATCGTGATGATTCTTGTGATGATCGTGGTTCTTATAATGATCGAGGGACTTTTAATAATCGTGATGATGCTTGTAATGATGGTGGGTCTTATAATGATTGTAGTTCTCGTGATGATCGTGGTTCTCGTGATGATCGAAGTTCTTGTGATGATCGAGGTTCTCGCGATGATCGAGTTTCTTGTGATGATCGAGGGTCTTGTGATGATGGAGGATATTGCGATCATCGTGATGATGCTTGTGATGATCGAGTTTCTTGTGATCATGACGACACTTGACGATTATTATGATATTTGCTGTTTCTGATGAATGGTAAAATAGATAAAAACCAGTCATAGTGATGGAAACGATTATGATTTTCATTCCCGCTGATTCATTTTTAGAATGGCTTCTTTTAGCCAATTTAAAATTAGCGGTATTTTTACATTCAGCCGAGGTTCTTCTTTCTGGTTCTTAAAAGTCAATAGAGAAGACGAGAGAGTTATAATAGTTCTTCTACCTTAAAGCAGAGATATAACACAATCGGCAGGTATAAATCAAATTTTTACTTTGCAGAAGATGCCCTCTCGGACGACCCCACTGCGCCAGCGTCCAAACCTTCGGTGGAGCCAACAGTACGCATTAAATGCCTCTCCGGCTCCATGCTGATCACAGTGAAGGATGCACCGCCAAATCATGAGACGGGATTATTCAGTGGCATGATTTATCCGAAAGGATTGTCCAAGAATTCCACGTGTCTGGCGGAATACAGGTAAGATTTTCAGAGGGGAAAAGTAAAGGGAATTGAGGAATATTTAAAAACTAAACCACATAATTCTTCCTTTAGAGATCACGAAGGACCGCTGAGATATAAATTGCCACTGCGCAGCTGTAATACGATGCCACAGGAAACGGTAAGTTTTGGAGGGAAAACAAAAGATTTCTAGACTAGAAAATTTAGTACTTGGGTTAAAAAAAACTTCCTATTTATACAAACTAACTGAAGTAAAAAAAAAGACTGTGGAAAGATTGAGCTTCTGCTAAACTTAGAAATAACGAAATCACGCAGATTATATTTTGAGGCTGAGAATATGATGAAAATCAAGACAAACTTCGACTGAAACACGTGGGTGTTCAGAGTTTTGCGACTGCTTTTAATTAATAACAATTTTTAAATGTCGGAGATCGTAAATGTTCAGAGTTGTTTTATACTTTGTTTAGTTCACATCTACGCATTTACGCCTCTTCATTTTAGTTGCTCTGTTGCGCTGATCTTTTCTATGACATCTAACAAGTTTTCGAATAATTAAATTGCTAATGACTGAGTGAGTGAGTGTTGGGTGAATTCAAATATAATTGAATATCGTAGAATAGAAATTGAGGAATTTCAAAACATTCCTCATACTCAATGGATGGAAAAAGTTAGTCAAGCGTACGCAGTTGTGTTGATTGAATGACGTCTTCAATCTTTCAGCAAAATCATTAAGCAAAAAGAATGTCAGTTTAGAAAGTCAGAAGAAAAACAGTCGCCGCTCATCAAGGCATCAAATTAAATTTTTTAACTTCTGCGAATGCGTTAAATCATCGTCGAGCAATTATATTAAACAATCTTTTGTAGAATCTCACAAACTGCGTTAAAAAAACGAAAAAACAAACAAACAATCAAACAAACAATCAAATAAAACTTAGAAAGCATTAAAAAGAACTGCATATTTTTGCATTTCAGATTTTATGATTTGTTGAGGTTTGTTTGCCATTGACATCTTTTAAGTGTTCGTCCTTCAACTGACCCTCAGCGAGCTGCGGCTCACTCAGCACTAATGAGGCTGATTTTTATAGCTCACTTTGTATTCAGCGATGTTAAATGAGGCTTTTTATAGCTATGAATTTCTTGCTTAGAACTTCACGCTTGCTTACACTTCAACGCTGAGCTGATGAGCTCACGTTAAGCGGTACGAAAATAAAGCTGACTAAGGCGAGGATGCTGGCGGATATTTGCAATACTTCGAAAATATTAGAAAAGTTTAAAATGTTGAGTAGTTAAATTTCGAAATTTCAATTAACTTAAACAATTACGTGTGTTGTTGTTGCTATGAGAGGCAATGTACATTCATGCCTTAATTAACAACAACAACAACAACAACAAGAATAAGAACAACAACAACAACAAGAACAGCAACAGCAATGCTTTACAAAATTCTAATATTCATTAAATCTGCTTAATTTCTTTCTTAATCTTCTTCATTGAGTTCCATCTGCTGTAGCTTTTCAATATGTAGCAACAACAACAACAACAACACCAACAACAACAACATTTTCTAACTGCATATTGCGTGCGTCATTTGTTGCTTGTCGATTGTTGTTGTGTTCATTCTTGGTGATGAAAATGGTTGCTCGTGCTTGGCAAGAAGAAGGTTTGCGCTGAATTCTGATTGCGTTGGCAGCTCTAAATCGGGAACAATCGACTTGAAGTGTGTGCATGTGTGTGTTTTGGAGAGTATGTGTGTATGTGTGTCTGTATATTTGTTGTGTATTTACGTGTGTGTGTGTGTCTTCAAGTGTTTATGATTTTTTCTGGTTTTTCCTTACTTTTTCTTCTTGCAAAGAATATTTTTCTTGAACGGAAGCGAGTTTTTAGAACGGATATCGGCTACTTATTCATGTCTTCTCCTCTGCTGCGTCCCCTCTTCGACGTCGATAAAAGTTTAATGAAGAAATTAATTCGCCTTCCAGCAAGTGAGTTGTTTTTCTTGAGTCTTTCAAATGATTTCGTAGAAAATTCAGTAAATGCAGCCTCCTGGAGCGCAGTAACTTTTTTTTTTGTATATTAATTCGTGTAGCAAACAAACGACTTAAGTTGCTGAAAAATGCTAAAATTTGCTATACAGAGAATCAAGAAAAAAACAGAAATTTAGCAACTCTTAGTTGTCTTTAATTTATATTCATCACAACACAAAAGACTCAAGCAGCGAACGCTTGAAGCGCTGAAACTTCAAAAATGTTTGAAGAGAAGAACGTTAAATATGAATTTTCGTTGCCTTAAATTTCAAATACAACCTCAACGGGTGACTCACTGAAAGCAATAAGAATTGAAAAAATTTATTGAAATTAAAAGCAATGCAGAAATTTTCGAAAACCAACAGATATAAAAAAAAACAAAGTTGTTGTCTAGCATATTTAAAATTCACGCCGAGATTTTTTGCTGCAAGTATTTTACGTACTTTTTTGCTAACTATTAATATGAATCAGGTAACCAGGTGACCTAAACTGTCTCCTAAATTGACCAAAACAGAAGCTACAGAAATGCGGACGAACAAAAAATGAGCTGGCAGACGAAAAACAAGCGAAAAACAAACTAAAATCAAAATTTTACTTACAAAAATCGAAAGAGAAAACATTGAGAAAGAAGCAGCCATTCAAAAGAGTAACCAGTCACCACTAACCACCAACCAGGAACACGAAAATACGCACTCAATTGCAGTGAAGGATTTTTACACGTCTCACGTATTCAACGAGTGGGCGTTCGTGACGTCAGACGAGACGCGTCTTCGTCGGTTCGCTCAGTTGACGAGTCGAAGACGAGCAGCTAAATCGACGGCCATTTTCACGGCCAATTGTTGCGTGATTGCCGAGTTTTGAGCGTTAAAAATGACACATTTGTTGTTTTAAACCCTCAAATTTGATTAACATTACAAATTTATCTTCACTCTGTTTGAAACTTCGATAATTTCCATTAATTTTTGTTTATCTAGAAACTCGTTACGAAGTTTTCATCGCCTTTAATGGCAAAAAAGAAATAATTATAGTTCTCCACAAACTTGAACTTTTACTCACACAGCAAACACGCTGACTGTTCACTGGTTTGACTTTGAACTTTGTTGGCAATGAATAATCTATACGTTGTTGTTGTTGTTGTTGTTGTTATTGTTTGTTTGGTTGTTTGTATGTTCTGCTAACTTGAACTTTAAACCAAAGTCATTGTTGTTGCTTAGATTTTTCATGGAAATGACAAAAAGTTGTTAATTATTTTTTATATTCTTTAGATTATGTTTTCCTCTCATTGTTGTTGTTGTTGCTCCTAGTTGTTGCTTTTAGATGCGACGTAATCACTTGATAATTAGATAACCACAACACCAACAACAACAACAACAACAACAACAACCCTGAACTTACAACTTGCTGCAGCTTGAACGTTGTGGAGTCTTGAATGTTGGGAATTTTCTTCGAATGCAGCAACGAGTAGCGTGTTGTCATCGTAACGAGTAGCGTGTTGTGGATGACGTTAGAGATGCGCTTTCAATGAACCTCTCGAGCTGGGAATATGTTGTTGTTGTAGTTGTTGTTGTAGTTGCTGTTGTTTTTCTATTACCACTTCTGCCTTCGCAATAATGATAATCAATTAAAAATCAGTCAAGCACATCTGAAATTTCAAGGCAACCTTCTCAATTTTCCTCCGACTCGTCAGGATTGAGAAGCTTAAATTACACTAAATTCAAACATTAAAACGTAATAAACTAAAACATTCTAAAATTCGTTTCAACACTTCATTGCCTGAGAATGGCTGAGTTCGTTTCTTAAGTCTTCGCAAGTCTTTCGTTTGTGCTCATAAATGAAAGACTCAAGAAATGAACTCGCCTCATTCAATAATTAACGAACTTCGCGCATTAAAAAAGTGAAGCGAAGTCGAGAATTCAACGACTTTTTTCACTTATTTTATTATTATTTATTAAGTTTTAGTTTTTACAAGCATTTCCTGCAGCGGATTGGGGTAAGCAAGCCATTCAATTAACATACGAATGCATGTAGGAATGCATGCGAGTCAGTAATGAATTCGTGCTCAGACATGCACACCTACACCGTATGCAATACAATAACTCGGGTTTGTGGACTAAAAACTTCTTGAGAAGACTGCGACGAGGAGTAACGCGAGTGCTAAAAACTTGTAGGAAGTGGAAAAGCACAAAAGAACTCCGTCTGCAAGTGACGACTGAGCAGCGCTGCAGAGCCAAACCGGCGTGCATGACATCGGCGAAGGTGGCGCGCTGTTGCCTCCTCCTGCACTCGTTCACGCTTGACGTCGTCTCGTTGCAACGCTTCGTTTTCTTGTTCTTCTCTTTCTTGTCATTGTTCTCCTCTTTCTTGTCTTTGTTCGCGTCCATGCGATGTTCTTCTTCGCTTAAATCGCAACCGAGCAGAACTTCATAATGTGTGTTTCAGTTTAAGAACGGATTTCGTTATGGTTTTTCTCATTTCCTTCCCAGATTTCCTATTTTTAGACAACCTAAGCTGCAGTTTAATTCCAAGCAGACGATCATAAATTCCTTGTGAGAGGAATCGAGGGGGACTTTGAAGTTATTAAATCTCTTCTTTTTTCGTTCCCCAGGACGATGGCGGCATTGAGTTCTTCAACACGATCGTGCTGCAGCCGCACCTCAAGTTAATCACCGACTTGGGCCGCGGCTATCATGTGCGTTGCGCCTACAAGAGTCGCGAGGCGGCCGCCGCCAAGAAACACAAGCCCACCTCGCTGCTGGCCAAGCACGCGCAGAAGCCGCAAGCGTTCCGTAGCGCCGAAGCGGCACCCAGCAGCCTGGATCGTCGTGATTATGGGCGATCTATGGATAAATTTCGCTCCGCTCTCAATGTTCGTGATCGTGAACTGAGGAAGGAAGGCGTGGATGAAGCGGCGGATTTAGAGGAGGACGGGGAGGAGCAGGAGGACGCCGACGAGACGGAGGATAGCAGCACCAACGAGATACCGATGCCCGGCTGCCACATGAAGATCTACAACGAAGAGCTGAAAATCGCAGACGACGTGAGAATCGGCGACCCGCTCACCATCGTGGTCAGCATCGACCGGCAGGAGTTGTACGGCCTGCATGTGACCGACTGCATCGTGCGCGACGGCCTGGGCTGGGGTGAGCAGCGTCTGCTGGGCGAAGACGGGTGAGTAGTGAGCGCGTGGTGGAGGCTGGACCGTGAAGTGTAGCTAATCGCGTGCGTGTCGTGCTCTCGTCGCAATCGCTCTTCCAGATGCCCCATGGACAACGAGATAATGGGCCAGTTCAACTACACCAGCGACCGCAGGGCGGCCAACGTCACCTTCCCGGCGCACAAGTTCCCCTACACCACCTCCGTCTACTACCAGTGCAACGTGCGGCTGTGTGCGCTGAAGGATCCCGAGTGTCAAATGGCAAGGAATTAACGTTTTTATTCACTGAAATTGTATTTTGACTAACTAATTGTGTTTAATTTTAAGTCAAATGACTGTTAACACTGTTAAAACGAAATTCTTAAGTCTTAAACTTGCCTCTCTCCCTCAGGCGCCCGTCTGCAATGGAAAACCGCGACCCAAACGACAAACTAACCTCGAAAACAAGGACGACGAAGGACTGCCCGCAACTATTGAGGTCTACTCGGGCCTCTACGTGAACGAAAACGTGGACGTCTCCGAAAGCGAGGACGACAGCGTCTCCAAAGAACGAGTAATTGAAACACCACAACTTTTTTGCCTCTCAAATCTAATTCTCATTTTGGTTCTCTTGCAGACTCTTGAGGATGCGTTGTGCGTGTCGCAGCGCACGTTCGCCATCGCCATAGCGATCGCTGGCCTCATCCTCATGCTGGCCGTGGTCGCCGCCGTGCTGTGCATCATGGCGCGCCGCAGCACGAAGACCGTCTCGAACTCGGGCAGCTCGATCTACAGCGGCCCGTACACGAACACCGCCTTCTCGCACAGCAGTTAAGTGTCGCCATGTGTGAGAATCATTTCGGGGAGACAGTTTAAACACTCAGTTTTCGACACTCAAAGTGTTGAAAAGCGAAAATATTGTATGTAATAAGAAGCTGCCGCCGCACTGGCGTCTGTAGTCATCCATCGTCTCGAGTAGTTTTAAGTCTTAGCATGCTAGAAAGATCGCGTGAATCGCTCTGCAATATGAATTTAGAGTCTTCAAAAGACACAAATGCAATTGTGGGTGGCGTGAAAAGGGTTTTCGCGAGTAACGGCGAGGAGGAGGTTTTCCCAGTTCTTGTTTTCTTAGTTGCCAATTAAAGAAAAACCCCTTTTTCTCCACTTAATTAAGAACCACAAGTAGTTTCTAACGCCTCCGTTAAGGAGTTAAAGAGTTAAACAGCAAAATGCAACTTCTGAATTACAAAACGCACGTTTTAAATAACAGACAGACAAGAAAGTCGTTGTTATTATTGGGCAATAAATAGCTTTGCCCTCTAATAACGCAAAGGGGAGTCACAAGGCCAATTTTCAATAGCAGTTTTCACTTCTAGGCTGGCTTTGGCGAACCTTTGTCGACCTAATTAATGACAATCGAGGTGTGGGGCTTCTTGACTTTGGTTTCGAGTTTAATTTGAAACATCCTATTTGAAAATACTACTGGTCGGCTTTAAGTTTATTTGATTATACTTTTTCTTATATTTCTCCAAATTATTGCATGTTTCCTTGCTCCATTTTATTTCACTTTAGCTTCGTTTGGTTTCAATGAAGTTTTCAGTTTTCGCAATCTTTTCGTATTACGAATTCAGCCGACTGCTCAGGTGATAAATAATTTAAATCTTAATACACGTGTTCTCGCTGCACTTTAACTTATTGAATCTGTAATTAATTACTAAACTACGAAAACCTAAACTACTTATTAAGCTAATTAATTGTAACTGAATTACTTTCACTTTGCTGCCAAAGTTCGTCCGCAACTAAAGCAAAATATTAGAAATCTTGTCATTTTTAAACTTTTCAACTCACTAACGCTGTAATTAAGCCAACAAAATGTGTCGTTATGATAGTTGGAAGCGATGCGTTTGGAAAATAACAAGCTAACATAATGTTACGAGTTCAGAAAACCCTTGCAAGTGTTATCCGTCCGTTTGTGCGACATCAGTTTTACATTCACAGCCAACAGAAGGTTTCGTGGTGAAATAATATTGTGTGTAAAACTTAAATCGTCGGGAAGAAGGAGCGTTAATTTTAAGTAAATACTTTTAAGTTACTTCGAGAACGAAGAAAAGGTTTTATTGTGTTAATTAGAGCAACAAAACTCTATTTAGATTCCTTACTATTCGTAAAATAGAAACTCCTCGCTTGAGTTTTTGCAGCCAAGTCTAAAATATTAACTAAGTAAGGAGAGATATTTTAATAAAAAATCGGTTGCATTGCTTCACACAAGCATTTCGATTGCCTTTCTCGCACTACAAATCTGACATCTGAAATGCTTTTCTGGAGCTTTACAACCGCAGCAAATAAGATGAGAATTCTGTTAAAATCTGCGTCAATTAGTTAAGCGACTCACTTAATTGTAAAGAAAAATAAAAATAAACTAATATCAAGTGAAATTGTGACGATTAGTAACTTTTGAACTCTGTATGTTGCTGCATTGCGTGGGGTGCTGAAAATTTGTTTCTAAACAGCATACATGGAAATAATGGATTTAATAAAGAGGATTAAAAATATATGAGTTGGTCGCATTTATTTCAGATTCACTCAAATTTAGATCAGAGATCACTAAAATTTAAAATAAAAGTTGTAAATTCCGGGACAAAGAGTCTAATAAGAGGGTCACCTTTGTTTCGGGTAACCTGGCGTCCATGCTCGGTAAAGAAAGCAATCTAATCATTCAGCGGTGTCCGGAAGTTACTTCCCGAGGAGGACCAACTGCTACAAAAGCCAACTGTATGCGAGATCCTTCAGAATTCAGATCATTATAATCGTTCAGCAACTTGGCCAGCTTCTCTGTACGCTTAGCAGAAGCTATGTGAGCCAAGGAGCCCCTCAGAGCGGCACAAGCCTCCGTATCGAAGACATAGCTTTCAGGATTGCAGTTGATTTCAAAGAGACCCACTTCGGGAATGCAAGAGTAATTCTGCGATTCTTCAAATAAGTGGAAAAAATGTATTTTCTAGCAAAGAAGCTTAAAGAAAAACCTAAAACACTCCACAAACCTGGAGCTTGACCGTACAAGCTGTAATAATCGAATCGCCTGTCAGGAACCAACGTCCTGTAGGTCGCATTTTCGGGACACTGCAAGATGTGGCAGTTAAAAAACTCTTCCGGTAGCTGCCAGAAATGCCTTCGACGCATTTGACGTTGAGCGGAATTGAACAGAGATGCTAAAAATTATTATAGTTTTAATTTTCAAACATTTTTAATAATTAAATATTTCTAAAACCTTCATAATTCCTCTCGGTAAAAATCTCCGGGTTCTTGCTGGAGTGAATATTTGGACAACGTTTTGAAATGGGTCCATAATTCAGATCCAAGCCTTTAACATTTTTAGCTAAGGCTATACATTCTTCAAGATTTTGCGTGTTTTCTAGCTCAATAATAGCAAGTTTCGAACATTGATAGCGTTTTACAAGGCTGAACGACGTATCATCTGCGCTATATTCAGCGCAATTCAAAGTTTCCACCAAATAATTGGAGCAATTAAAGCTGAGTGATAAGATTTTTTAAGAAGTTTGTATTGGTAATTTTCAGTTTCCGTATAAATATTGCATTGCTCATACTTTTAGCGTTTGAAACGCCCTGTGCGGATGGCCTCTCACAATCGTTGTTAACCTAATCGTTTTTATTTTGACGTTCCTTTCCTTTTGTTCTCGCTCTGCGCCGCGTGGTGCTTTACAGCGAAGACTTCGACATTTTCTTGTTTTAAAACCTGAGAAAAAATTAAAATAATTACAAAATGAGTTTGTATAACTTCAAGAAGATCATGGTGGTGCCGCCAGCAAAGGTAAGAAACAGCCACGGCCGTTGGAAAAGCAAACTATCTGTGGCAAGCGGAGCTCCAGCAAACTAACCTCAAAATTTGTTTACGTTTACTGATGAAATTGAATTCCTTCTAATTTTTCTTGACTTCACCTTCGCAGGACTTCATCGACATTATGTTGTCCAAAACGCAGCGCAAAACACCCACCGTGGTCCACAAAGGCTACAAAATCAGTCGCATTCGCGCTTTCTACACACGCAAGGTGAAGTACACGCAGCAGAACTTTCACGACCGTCTCTCGCAGATTATACAGGACTTCCCGAAGTTGGATGATGTGCACCCGTTCTACGCCGACTTGATGAATGTATTGTACGACAAGGATCACTACAAGCTGGCTCTGGGACAGCTTAACACAGCTAGGCATTTAATTGACAAGTATGCACGCGCGATTCGATGTTGACCGAACTTAGAAACTAACTTCACACCTCTTGCCTGCCATACAGTGTAGCCAAGGATTACGTGCGCCTCCTCAAGTATGGTGACTCGCTTTACCGGTGCAAGCAGCTGAAGAAGGCAGCTCTCGGTCGCATGGCCACCATTATGAAGCGGCAGGCTTCAAATTTGACCTACCTGGAGCAGGTGCGTCAGCACTTGTCGCGTCTGCCCACAATCGACCCCTACTCGCGCACCATCATTATCTGCGGCTTCCCCAATGTGGGCAAATCCAGCTTCATCAACAAAATCACGCGCGCCGATGTCGAGGTGCAGCCCTACGCATTCACCACCAAATCGCTGTATGTGGGACACACTGACTACAAATACTTGCGCTGGCAGGTGAGTGAAGGGAGTTACTTTCGGGCAGAAGAGCTCTGAAATTACTTTATCTTCAGGTCATCGACACTCCCGGCATCCTCGATCATCCTCTGGAGGAACGCAACGTCATCGAAATGCAGGCCATCACCGCACTGGCTCATCTGCGTGCGTGCGTTCTGTACTTCATGGACATTTCGGAGCAGTGTGGTCACTCGTTGGAGGAGCAGGTCAAGCTCTTCGAGAGCATCAAGCCACTCTTTACCAACAAACCCTTGATTGTTGCCGTCAATAAAATCGACATTGTTTCCCTCGATGAGCTGGACGACGACAGAAAAGCTATAATCACCAAACTACAGGAAGATCCGCAAATTCCTGTTCTCTTCCTTTCCACGATTAGTGAGACTGGCGTCATGGAAGTCAAGGTGGAGGCATGCGACCGTCTGCTGTCCTACAGAGTTGATCAGAAGATGCGCACCAAGAAAGTCGACAGCATACTCAATCGGCTGCATCTGGCGATGCCAGCGCCACGCGATGACAAAGAGCGCCCTCCTTGCATTCCTCCGGCAGCACTGGCGCGTCTCGAGAAGAAGGCCGAGAAGGCCGAGCGCAAACGCAAGCTGGAGAAGGAGATCGAAGAAGAGATGGGCGACGACTACATACTCGACTTCAAGAAGAACTACACCGAAATCCCCGAGGAGGAACGTTACGACGTCATTCCAGAATTCTGGGAAGGACACAACATCGCCGACTACATCGATCCGGACATCTTCGAGAAACTGGAGGAGCTCGAGCGCGAAGAAGGCTTGCGTGAGGAGGGCGGTGTCTACCAGGTGCCCGACATGTCCATGGACGAGACACTGCGCGAAATTCGCGAGATGGCCAAGAAGATACGCGACAAGCGTTTCATGTTGCGCGACGAGAAGCGCCTCGCTCACAGGAAGAACAAACCTACCATACCGCGCAACAAGCAGCCGAAGGTGCGCGATCGTTCCGTGACCAAGCTGCGCGAGACGATGGAGAATCTGGGCGTGGACATGTCCGGCACAGAGCAGGCCAACTTTACGAAGAGTGTGGTGGATCTGCGTCGTGGCGTTGTTGCGGTGGGCAGCAAGAAGAGTGTCGTCAAGCGGCCGCTGCTCGACAAGGAATCCTCCGCGGTGGTCAAGGCTACCGGCCTGCCGCTGAAGCGCAAACCAGCACGCGACACCATGGGCGTCAAGAACATCGCAATGAAGAAGAAGCTGCAGGTGATGGCGAAGCGCGACATTGCGAAGAAGGTGACGCGTCTGGGTCTCAAAGGTGAAGCGGATCGTTTCATCGGCACGAAGATGCCGAAGCACTTGTTCGCCGGCAAGCGCGGTGTCGGCAAAACAGACAGACGTTAGTGGGAAGACGATGCGTGGCGGAGGTCGGAGCAACGGACGGGTGAAAGTTTTCTGATTATAATTTTATTTAGTTTTATTGCAAACACAAGCTTCGTGCAGATTTTTTTGATTTAAATGAATAAATATATTTATGCCTGAAGCTAAAAATAAAGTAATTTAAGAGTGGAAAGAAAATCGCGATATTTTAATGGATGTCGGTGTCGCCAAGCTTTGGATTGTGGAATTAATTTTAAGCTCATGTTTTTCAAAATGTTTTGTTTTCGTCTTTTTAGTCTCGCTTTGTTCTCTTGTGTTTGTACGTCGTATTTTGTATTTTTCATCTGGTGTTTTTAATTCATTCTTTAAAATTCCCTCCCTACAGCGCCGGTGGCTCCTCATTTATCACCACCGGCTCACCATCCAGCTTTTTAATTCCCGGCAGACGTTTGACGCACTCTGCTCGCCAGTTTGCTTCCTCCAGACCATCCGCAATGGGATTGCCCACTACAACTAAATCCTCCAGGGACTGCAGTTCCTGCAGACGTGCGAATTCGGTCCAATCCTTGATTAAGTTGTTGCCGATATGGAGAACTTTAAGCATTTTTAGCGACGAAAGTCCTTTGAGTTTCTCTATCAAATTATAGCTGATCCACAGCTCAGTCAGAGTATCCGCTACAGATTCCTGATGTGAAATATTAAAGTAAAAATTAAATTCATTTGCTACACGATGCCCTTCCATCCCCTACCAGTCCGGAGATTTGCTTTATATAGTTTCGCGATAGCGAGAGGACGCGCAAGTTCTTCATGCCACTGAGACCGAACATTTTCTCAATCATATTCGTGGACAGGCTGAGCCGTCTGTCGAGAGACACCGCTGACATTATTGCTTCGCTGTTGTTTTTTGTTGGTTCGCCTTTAAACTTGACTTACTCACAGCTCGCCAGCGTGCCCAGTGTGCTGTCCATCTTCTCGATGGGTGGCCATTGGAACTGCAGCTCAACAACTTTGGCCTTCGCCGCGCTTCGATGCTCGCGTTCCTCCCAACGTTTCAGTGCTTCTTTCACAGTCGTGGCTTTCGACATCTTTTCGACACGCAATCTGCAGCTGGATTTAAAGTGTTGAATTCAAGTCTTGCAGTGCGAATATTAGTAGCGCTACCAAGAAGCTTCTGGTATTTTTTTCACATCTGATGTATTGATTAAACAATTTGTTGCCGCGTTACCAAGTGCTGTGAGCGGAAATCACAAATTCTAGAATTTTATCCGATTTGCCAACTCCTGATTTATACGCTGAACTTCGTTGTTTGATTTGCGGTTGTTTTGCGTGCATCTTGACTACGTCAAGGATTGAAATTCGTACTGCAACCTGCAGTGCGAGCAGCCGTCTCATTCTCTGTCGCTTTTCCCTCACCCGACAAATCCTACTTGAATCCCTCGCAGACGGTGGAAGTAGAAATAAATTGAAATTTCAAGTTCGTCTCTTTCATAGTTGACAATTTGTTGCTGCCGGCTTAGTAATCTTTTGTGGCAGACAGACAACCTTATTTCGCGTTTCAACAGAAGTTGAGAGCAACCAGCGCTCGCTGCTGTTGAATTCTGACGAATGAGAAACTATTTGAAATTATTATGTTGATTGCAGCAATTCGTTGAGAGGGGAAGTTGGGAGGGCGGCGGCAATTACAGGAGAATATTTCAATTACAGAAAGAGATGACAAGAATTATTCGTCGCGCGCCAGCAGAAACTTATCAGCGACAGAAGCTGGCGAGGCGTGGAGGTCAGCGATATTTTTCTACAGCCGCTTGTACGTGTAACTTGAGGCGACAGCAACATTTTATTTTGTATCCCGAGATAACAATCGGAATTTTTTTGTGATGCTTTTTAAAAAAAAGATTTAACGCTAAATTAATTGCAATCTTCGTTCCCTTTCCTCGCCCCCCCTTTATTGTAACGTTTTCTGCTGATTGTCGAGGATTTTATTAAATTCCTTCTTTACTTTTTATTGTGTAAGTTTTTTGTGGTCACATTTTTCCCTAATTTTTTCTCTCAATTCAATTCACTGAGTGGAAAAAATTTATGTGCTGTAAACTCTCATCCATTCGAATGGCAATTCATCTGCATCGGCATGCAAAAACTCCCGCACCCACCGAGGTGTCCCGACCACCTGGCTGAACGAAGCATTTTATTCTTCCTTTGGGAGAAATAAAAAAGGCGCCGTTTTATTCGGAAGGATTGAAAATATTTGCAACCTCACTCGTGAAAACGTGCATTAAAAAATTCTCACGTAACATAATCCAGAGCAGAGTCCACTTGCGATCCACTCCTCTGGCTGTGAGTGGTTTTTGTTACTGCTGTGGAGCAAATTGGAGCAACAACAGCGGCAGAAACAACAACAACAACAGCGAGAGCGTTAACATTGTAAATCTGCCGGAAGAATCGAAATCCCAGCAATTTCTACGTAATCCGCTTTAAACGAGTGCAAATAAATGCGGCCACCGAAATTCTTGGCTTTTTAGAGTGGGGTTTTTGAGCCGAAGGGGGTGGGGTTTGCGGAAGGTTGAGTGAGAGCAGAAAGTGGGGGTTAAGAAGGCTCAATCTGTTTTTTAAGAATCGTTTCTCTTTCGCGCCTCTCTCATTTCCTCCTCGCTCCACTCATTTCTTCTCTCTTGCCAGCCGGGTGTTCAAATTCCAAAATCCAACGTGGCCGTGTCAGTGTTGCCGTTGTAATTAATATTCTCAAGCAGGGCAATAAATTTGAAGCCACTGATTAATCCTGGCGGTGGCCACCGACACGGGATATACGGTGAAAACAACAACAACAACAACATCCACGAACGCCAGCAGACCACCAACTTTATGAAGTGCAGCGCGAGAACAACTCTGCTCTCTCTCTCGTCTGGTCAGAGTCTACTTTACTCTGATGTCCCCGCTTGGAAGCGCATAAAAATAAGGAATCGTCCTGATGCTGATCCTTGTCAGTGGCGGCGGCAGCTGGCATTATTTGGTGTATGCGTTGTTGTAGTTGTTGTTGTTGTTGTTGATGGTGCTGGTGGAGGTTTTTTCGGTGGATTTTATATTTCGACGTTACGGTCGTCCTTGCCTTGGTCGTCCTTTCGCTGCACAGCCTCCGCCGGACGAGGTTTAAATCTCTATCTCGCGCTCGCGTCGGCGGAACCGGAAGTGCGGCAAGATGGCCGCCACTGACAGAGGGCAATGGATGTGTTTTCGGTAACAAATGAGTCTGAAACTCCGCAGTGACTCCTCGAAGTGGCAAGAAGACGAAAGGCATCGAAGCGAACGGAAGGAAGGAAGGAAGGATGAGTGAGATAATAAGAGTTAGGAAGGGGGAGGTGGGGGCTGCAGTGGGGGAGGTTGGGATGATGAGCGCCTGATGGCAGTGACAGTGGCAAACGCTGTATAAATCATTCAAGGCCAAGCGAGCGCACGTCGACTGCGGTTGCAATTTCGGCGATTTATGAACGTAAAATACGGCATGTTAAGAAGAAGAAGAAGATGATGAAAAAGAAGATGATGAAGAAGAACAGAGGAAGGGAAACGAAAAGAAACGAGAACCACAAATCCGAAGAGCAACACTACTGGAAAAGTTATAAAATGCGCGGATTATGAGAGCATAAAGTGAGTGGAATGTTGCGAGTTCTTCAAAAAGTAGTAAAAACTGTAGTTAAAGAACGAACGCAAGAAATCGGACAGTGGGATTTCTGTACGAAAAAGTAACAAAGTATCGAAAGTATAAAAGCGAGAAGGTAGTAAATTAAAATGTAATAAAATGTGTGGGAAGAAGGAAAGTTTTCCGAAAATTTAGCGGTGCATTTTTATTTCTTAAAAACTATAAAGAAAAATGTAGCAAATATTATGGGCAAAAAAAGTAATAAAAAATCCCCGTATAAAATCGATCAAGGGAGAGCAAAATCCCACAAAATACGCGATGAAAATGCGAAAAAAGCCTTCGAGTGGGAATAAAAACCGAATATCAGCCGGAATCCAATTAATTTTCCATAATTATTTCTAACGTTTCCTCTGATTTCTTCCATTTCTTTCTTTTCTCCACAGTAAATTCGTAAATTCTCATGTTGTTCTTTTTTGTGTTATTTTCCTGCTCTCTTCTAGTTTGCAAGAAAAGATTTCAATTTCTAAATAAGGGGATTTTTTGCAGAAGTTAATTTCTGTAGCATACTTTTAGGTGCTCCGTGGACCTGAAATCGATTGCTTCGTTTTCATTCTTCTCGCAGAATTTCGGACGAAGGTAGTGGGATTTCTCGGTTGATTGGTTGCCGGTGTATTTTTGCCTTTTGCGATTTAATTAACTTACATTCGATTGGCGTCGTTAATTGGCGTGGAAGCGAATACAAAGTGTGGATGAAGTCATAATCGAAATGAAGTCATTACGGCGGTTGTAAATGGTTGCTGAAATGGAAAATGAAGGGATGGAAGGGGAGGGGAACGGTATTTGCTGTAAATTTTTTGTAGCGGATCCTTCAAAATCAGGTTCAAAAGAAATTGAAACGCTATAAAGAAAAGAGTTTTCGTAAGCTAATTACAGTCTTTTCGCGATTCCATGATTTTCCACATTTTTTCCTATTTTCCGAACGATTTGTTTCTGTTTTCCTACCCGCAGAACAGTTCTGAGAATCCCTTCCAATCTCGGGGAAACGTTGGTTGCTACAATATTTAGACTCAAATCCACAATTCGTTAATACTGATTATTTTCCACATTCGTCCCGGAAGAACTTTGCAAATTACGACCGAACCTGAACTCGCAGGGACCATCAGAGGATTGCGTCTGCACTGACCTCTCGTCCCGTCCCACCCCGCCAGAAGTCCATTCCCGACAGGCTGGATGGTTAGTTAGCCACGTGATAATGGCGTCGAACCCACACCCCTCACCGAACTCTGAAAACAGAAGACGAACTTCAGTTTTTGTTGTGTAATTCTTTTTTCTATTTGCTTTGACTATCGTTGTGTATCGAGGGGAAAAAGTTGACTACAAACTTTTTAAATTAAAATTATGAATTTTACACTTTGTACGTGGATTTGCACACGCAGTGGACGCCGCAGAGCAAATGGACGCTGGAACGGAGCAGCCTGAGCACGTTCAGTGCCCGCTGTGTCGAGCCAAGTCAAAGTTTTCGAATAGAATTGAAAATTAAGTTAATAAACATTCGAATTGTTCGGTGTTGTTTAATTGATAAACGGTTGAGCTGTGCAGCTGTGCGAGGAAATAATGTGAGGAAATAATGTAGTCGGCGCTCAGGTTGAGCAGACTTGAGTTCGGAGTTCGGCTGGAAAACTTGAAGTGGGCTGTTTTTCTGTTCTCCTGCTTCTGCTTGATTTTGTACGCTTCTGTGATGAACAATCAGCGTTCAGTGTTGAGTTCGTGTAGTTATTTATGATTGATTTACAACTGCAGGCATTCGCAAGTTTAATTTACAACGCAAGAAAAAATCATCTAACGAAATATCGTACTTGCAAGCTACTTTTTTAGATAGTTATATAGACAGATAGACGTATAGACAAATAGATGGATAGATAGATAGATAGATTCACACTAATTTGTGTCAAATAAAATCTCAACTTTATTGTAGACTTCATTCAGTTCAAGAGGTTGGCTGGCTGCCTCTTCAACTGAAGTCGGTATTCACTCCACTCGCATTTTGTTGCTGCTGTGTTCTGGTAAGTGTGTGTGTGTGTGTGTGTGTGTGTGTGTGTGTGTGCCTGGTGTCTGTGTGTGTCTGGTGTCTGTGTGTGTGTGCCTCTGTTTGATTCTTCATTGAAATCCCATTTAATGGTTACTTACTTTTGCCACTTGTAGCGCAGAAGAGCAGAAGAGGAGAAAAGTCGTCCTGCGAGATGCATTTTTTTGTACAACGACCACGCTGCACAGAATCCTGCAGCAGTCAACCGAATGATGGCGCACTTCCGCTTCCCTGTCAAAGGAAGTACGTCATTAAGAGCGTCTTAATGATGTCTGACGGCTGCGAAAGCGTGGAAAAATCAGCCAAATAAAAAGGAAACTTGAAGGGATCGCGGAAGAAAAACTGGCAATGCAATCGAATGGGAAAAAAGTGAAGAAAAAGGAAAAGAAAGCCATTGAAAAGGCAGGTGTAGAAGAAATAGAAGAAGCAGGAAAGAAGAATAAGTTGTGACATTCAAAATAACGAAGGTTACTTTTCTGCTTTTTTGTTTCTTTTTTCAATTTTAACCTTAAAGACGCATTCATTGAAAGAGGGAATTTTTGGGGCACAAGAATGCTTTAAAAAAATAAATTCGCTTTGTAAAGAAGTGGAGCGACTTAGAAAAACGTCAAATATATCAGTTCACTTGCACTCATAAATATAAAAAAAGAGGAGAAGAGAAAGGAAGAATTCAACACGTAAAAAAACCTGAAGTCATCATCACACATTTCGTATTCTTCATAAACATGAAGACGAAATGTTATTCCATCGCCAACAGACACACTGTGTCCCCAAAAATTGGTGTGGTTTGCCCACTTTAACGGCTGCAAAGGAGACTTCGGAGCTTTCAAGATCCGTCCGTCCGTCCGTGCGTCGTCTTACCAGTTTTAATTGAAGTGTTTCTGTTGCTTTTATTGTTCTGGTGTTGATGATATTTGCTGACGTGATGACAGCAACGATAACGAATGTGAGGACGAAACCAACAAGCCAAAGCAAGAGGTTATTGTTACCATAAAACGGCAAAAAATGTCCTGCAGAGAAGAGAATGCAAAAACACCGAGCTGCAGCTCTGAACGACTCAGCAAGTCATCGTAATGCCTGCACGAGATTCATTCTCATGCAGACGATTTTGAGGTTAAATAGAATTTTCTTTCTCTACTTCACACTTTGGCTTCGCAAATGGTTTTGTTTTGCGAGAAGTGTCAAAAATATTCAACACTGTCAAGAAAATCTTTACTGCATGTCATCCGGATGTCGTCCGCATTCCAGACGTCTACAGAAACGTATGATTTAATTAAAGTTTGCATGTAATCAAATATTTATTTCATCGTGTGAGCATCTCTGCGGCTGTATAAATAATTTGTTTCTCTAGACTTGCTTATAAATAATATTTAAACCACAGGATTTGCTGTTGAAGAAGGAAAGCAATCCTTAGTTTGCAATTCTGTAGTTGCAGAACTTCCATCTTTGGTCGGAGGAGGAATCCAGTGGCTTAGTTGTCGCTGTCATCCTTGTCGAGATTCTCATAATCTGGCCACATGACCCACACAGCGGACTCCTCTGTCGTTGTGGCGGATAGCGAAGAAGAACGGATGATCCATCGAGAAGAGACGCGGCGTGGTACGCAGCGAGGAGTAGGCGTTCCAGAAAAGTACAGCTGCGACAAAAAGTCAAAGGAACGCATTGAATCATTCTAGAGTTCACTCTCACTCTCTCTGAGTTCGAAATCTCTCAAACTCTTGACTGTTTCAACTCACTTCTTTCGCCAAACGAGCCCAAGCCGTCTTCGTTGACTTCTATCGCTGCCTCGTGATGAATTCGCGTTACATTTGAGTCGAGTTCTGCCTAAAAAAACAAGATAAGCATCAACAACCTTCAAGCCACCAATCGCACCGTCATCACCATCATCATCATCACTAACATTCAGCTTACCATTTCCACAAATTCACGCAGATCTACACGATGTCGAAACTTGAATTTGGGCATTAAAATTCGCACCAAAGTCAAACGTAGCCGTCTCGCCACGATATCCTCCACGACATCCAGATCGCCGAGCTGCTCCTCCAGCCTGGCCAGGCCGTCCAACTCGTGCGGCAACACAATCAGCACCGCGTGCTCGGCGTCGTGCAGTCGCAGCTCCAGAGCCGTGGCATTCAAGTCGTCGAGGCGGCCGTACCGGAAGATGTCGTCCTTACGCATGAAATCCCTGTGGACGAGTCGAGTGTGCGGTGCCACGTGAAAGGGTTGCTTGTACGTGTCACGTTGTTGGAGGTTGAAAGCCCAGCGTGCCTGCAACGTGACGCTGTTGAGCAGCTCAACCGATTCGTTGTCGCCTTCAGCGGGGCGTGACGTGGGATTAATTTCTACTCTGGAATTCGTTAGCCTCCGAAGTCCGTTGTTGCTCTCATTGGAAATCACGATTGTGTTCTGAACTTTTATGGCGCCTTCAGTTGGGGACTCATTAGACTCACTTGACGAACTTGAGTGTCCATCTGTTGTTGCTGCGGTTTCTTGCAGGTCGTGTAGTAGTTTCTGAACTTCTTGCGGCGCCAGAAGAAAATTCCTGCTGGGATCTGCTTGCTGCAAAGCCAGTCGGTATATCGCTGCTGTGGAAACCGCTTCTGCGTGAGCTGTAGGATCTACAGAATCCCATGCCAGCAAAGGACAAAACAATACGAAAAGTATTTCTGCGTGGTACAGATTTTTGTCAGCAAATTCATTTTCTATTTTCCTTGCAATAGTCAGTTGATCTTACTTAATGTCATCTCCAGTGGGACAATTTTTAAAATAAAATGAAATGAAATTTAACGCTCTCAAAATGTTCGTTCAACTTCTATTCGAGGCAATTTATAACTGTTTCTAACACTCAACAGCAAATCTTGAAGAGCGATAAGCCGCTCTTATCAGCGCCGATTTTTACGAAATCTCTCTCTGCGTATCAAGCGATTTTAGTACTCAGTTTGTGTTGATGTTAATAGCAACAAATATTGAACTTGACCGGCATCATGCGAGAGAATTAAGAATAAATTTTACGAAACTACGAGACCCAAATGACGATTTCAGTGTAAATAGTTGAGAAACAGCAATTTCTCAATACTGGAAAGAGAACGGAAAAAACACTGAAGACGGCACATCGCTGAAACTATAATCGGAATCGAGAGAGTTCGAGCCGGCCAGCTCCAGGTTCGGTCATCTCAAGTTCCGACCAGCACGAGGTTCGGTCAACTCGAGGTCCTCCCAGCTCGAGGTTCGGCCGGCTCGAGGTCCGGCCAGCTCGAGGTTCGGCCGGCTCGAGGTCCAGCCAACGATGTACGATAATCTAAATCGAAACCGTTTTTTCTTCCTCGATAATTGAGATCGGATTTCTTCGATAACTAAGATCACGACAGATTTTCCAACGCTTTTTCTCGCGATATCCACACTGAAAAGGCTTTTATTTCTCTCTTCGAGAATAGCAACAACTTCAAGTCGAACAAATAAAGTGCAATTAAAATAGAAGATTTTAAATAAAATAATAGAATAACTGACGACGACAACAACAGAAGTGATAAAACTTCGCAGTGATATTTAAATTTTTCACAGAGACAAAAGGAAACACGAAAATCCAAACAAATTCGCAAGAAGTAGCAAAAGTTTTGTTTCGCAGCTTGCACGCAGCAGCAAATTTACAACGCAGGGGAAAAAAAGTACAGATTGTTTGCCCTAAACTTGGTCCGCAAAACAACGCGGGAAGTGAGGGATGAAGATGAAGAACAAGCGCGGGAAGAAGAACAAGCGCTGCTAACAAGGACGAGAGTAGCAAAAAGCAAAATGTTGCCGTCATTTAAGCGAGGAAAACCTTCTTCTTCCTGCCGCGTTACGTGCTGTCGTAACTTTTTACGTTTCGCAAAACTTGTCCTTAACCTTTACTTCGGCCGGCACGCGGCGAATTCCGCACGACTTCCCTGCCGTCTCGTCATCGTCATCATCGTCGTCGCCGTCGTCCTCGTCGTCCCCGTCGTCGCCGTCATCGTCGTCGCCGTCGTCCTCGTCGTCCTCATCGTCGTCCTCGTCGTCCTCATCGTCGTCCTCGTCGTCTTCTCGTGTTGTAAGCGTGGATGAGCTGTGGTATTCGCTACGCTTAACATGCATTTCTGCAATATTTTTGAAAGATTTCGTGTGGCAGAAACTTGAACAACTTTTGCTCGAACGACGAACGACGAACGAGCGAGCGAACGAATGGATTGCGTTGCTTGTTTTTTGACGCTTGGATGTGTTTTTTGCTCTGCTTGCGCTCTACACTTGTGTGCGACATCCGCTTCCGGTGAGCCGACATGCAAAGACCAACAACAAATTGTTTCAAATTTCATAATCTTTAACTAATCGTATGCACGTTCGTCACCATCACGTACAACACGCTTGCTGACTGATTATGCTGCTGCTGTTGTTCTGCTCCTCCTTGTTGTTGCTGCTGTTTTGCTTCTTCTTGTTGTTGCTGCTGTAGCGTACACGCGCCCGCCAGCAGCAGCAGCAGTTTGCGCCGAGAGAAGGATGTGCGTGCCGACCACTCCGCTGTTTTAGAAATGCCAACGAGAGCAACTTCACGAGATGAGGCTACATTGTTGTTGTTGCTGTAGCAATCGAGCACTTTTACTGCTGCTTTTTATTTATTTTACACTCAGGAATGAATATTAACCAGGTGGCGCTCGTGCTGTTTGTATCGCAGCAGAGTTCACGAGATCATCGCGGTAGGCAGAATATTTTGCAAGAGGGTTGCATGTTTTAAAATTACGTTTTTTTGTTAGAGTGCGACTTTTATATAAATATTTTTTTATGATTTTAACCACTCTGCAAGTTTTCCTTAACTTAAATTATTCAGAGAGCGACGCTGCTCCTTCACCCCGCTAGCTACGCCCATGAAGCAGATTTACGACAGCAGCAGCAAAAAGCGAATCCTTGCCGAATGAAGAACAAAACCGACGAAAAGTCTGCTCACGTACAATTTGCTTAACTAAAAGCGCAGCTATAAAGGAATGTAAGCAGCGAGAGAGAGGGTGAGAGAGAGAGAGAAATGTAGGGAGAGAGAGCCTCGCCCAACACCCAGTCAGTCGTTTAGACGTCCACACACACACAGACATTCTAAATCTGCGCGCCCGAAGTTAGACAACCGCGTCAGTCTTCGTCGGATTTCGGTTTTCAGGCGGATGGACGATCACGTTCGTTGTAAGCCAGCGAATTGTTTGCGTTTGATTTTTTCCAAGATTGCAGTCGAGCTATAAATGGGGAAAATATTTCAATCAAGAAATTCCATCAGAAGGAAAACAAAAGAAGCGCACAAAATTTGAAGACTTTGTAAAGTTTGCCAATTTGTTCGGATTGTTGTTGTTGTTGTTGTTGTTGTTTCTTTTGTTGCTTTAGTTTCTCTAAAAATAGACAGACGCGAAATGGAGTTTTTTTACGAATATCTAAACAGAGCTGCCAATTGGAATTCCCAGGCTTACAATAAAAAATTCCATTGTGGGAATTCTGAATTCTAGAATCCCCCTTCCACAAAAAAATCCCCACACTTTTTTCCACCGCTAAAACTTCGAATAGCAATAAAATTGTAATATTTTATTGATAAATAAAAACGAATTGTGAAAGCAATGAAAATATTGGTATTTTGCGGTAGGAACTTCTTTATTCTTTTTTATTCTCTCCTTTTTCCCTTTTATTTCCTTAAACTCTCTTCTGAATTTAATCTTTTAAATTTTTCTTTTATCTTTTTCATTTAATCTTTTAAGTTTTTTTCTATGATGGAAGTGTGAGATGGAGGCAGGAATCAAACCAATTATATATATTTTTCTCTTTCTACATAAATGATGAATAAAAAAACCTCGTAAAACCTCGTTAATTGTGTGAGGAGATTTGTCATAGCAATTTAGATAAATCCCACGGAAATCCCCCTTTCCACTGACAGTGAAAGGTTCCCACGAAGCTGGCAGCTCTGCGAGTAACGTTCAGATATCGATATAAATAAGAAGAATTCAGATATCACTTTAGCGAGAGAGAGATTTTACCGTGAAATCCGAAATATATATCGGGGAGAATTTGAAGAAACAATAGTGAGAAGAAAAAACGTAGCAACTCAAGACTCTCTCTTTCTTCTCTCTTTAAGCTCTCTCGCGTCAGCTTAAATGTGACAGTAATTTTCAAGTCGTCTCGAATTCTCTGGAATCCCTTCCCGCACCAACTGTCATTTCCGTTTCCGGTAAGTGGCAAAGGATATCGTCTCCATTTTGTGTCTGCGCTTGTTAGCCGCTTCGGTGGACTTTTTCTTTGTCTCTCTTCGGTTGACAGACCGCGCCGCAGACGTCTTCGTCGCGCGTGCTTCTCGCCTGCAGGGGGGGCACACAAAATTCACGATTCCCTTCTTCCGAGTTGCCTCAAGTCGTCAAGGAACGAACGAAATGTGTAAACAAAGCTGCAACACTGCAATGTTGTCAACTGCAATGGAATAGAAAACGTCAATTGACCGCAATATCGAAGCCATTGTTTGGCTGCGTGCGTCGGTCTAACTAGCTGTCTGCCTGTCTGATGAGATGTTGGCTTGGGTTGACTTGGTTGACTGGTTGGTTGGTTGAGAGGTTGGTTGGGTGGTTGCTTGAGTGGTTGGTTGGGTGGTTGCTTGAGTGGGTGGTTGCTTGAGTTGTTGGTTGGGTGGTTGGTTGAGTGGTTGGTTGGGTGGTTGGTTGGGTGGTTGGTTGAGTGGTTGGTTGGGTGGTTGGTTGGGTGGTTGTTTGGGTAGCTTTTTTTTTTGCTTTTTAAAACACCGCTTAATTTTTTATATTTCATATTTAATATTTATTCTTTCATATTTTTCCTACAAATGATTCTTATTTTCAATATGATTCTTATTATTTAGTTTTTTGACTAGAATCGTAAATATACTTATCAAGCTCATTCTATAAGAAATCTAAATCGTGCAAAGGGTTTCAAAATATACAAAATATATTGTATTAAGAAAGTATATATATTGTATTGTAAAGTATGATATATTGTATTAAGAATTTGATTACAAGTTGTCTATTTATACTCGATTTGAAATTTTGATTAGCTCCTTATCATTGATTTCATCAGCAGAGATCTGTTATTGTCCAAACACTTTATAGATGAGGAAACGTCGGGTTCGTTGGAGTCGGCATTCCCTCTTACACTGCGGAAATCACACTTCCTTCTGGCGAACATCGACAGCACCTCAATGTATAACTTGGGCGAAGACCAAGTTTCATAAGTCACTTGGCGGAATTTTGTCCTCTGCTGTCAAAATTTCTGCTTGTAACGATGATGTGGTGGTTGAAATTAGACAGTTTCTTCTGCGTGACGTTCGCTTATATGCACTGCTGGATTTCCTTCCAGTATTTTGAGGCATCCTCTTACTCAAGATCAACAGGATGCATCTCTCAGCAACAGAGTTACCAATTTTGATAGACTCAAGACTCGTAATTCCATTTTTTCAGCGCTAGTTTATCTTCGTTATTTACTTTAAGTGATGGTACACTTAATCTATCTCAGATTTATAAAGCTGGCTCCTCAAATGCTTTTCAAAAACCCGCTTACGCACCCCACATTGGAGACACAAATGGGCAATGGATTTTTTTTCTGGGATCGATTAAAGTACTTTCTAAATTCAGTTTTTCGCTTATGAAAGACGTCTGCAAAGTTTCAAAGCAATTTTTAGTGTAAATTGTTAAAATTAATCAAGATTATGGACAAAGTTTTTTAAATTTAGAGATTTAAACTGGTTTCAGATGGAAACATTTCTTCGGGTTTTTCGGGATTTCCATACTTCCTTTTCTTACGCCTTGATGTACCGATAGCTTTCTTAGTTTGAAAGGCTTTGCCACCTATGAACAGGTTCTTGTACTTATTTTTCTTCCGTTCAAAAATTGCCTTCTTGTAGATCTGGAGGTCTGTCTTGGGATTTGCATAAAGGCTAACGTATTCCGCGTCTATCTCACTTGCTTTCGCTTGGATTCCAATCGAATGGCTCACAACACGCTTCCGAGTAATTTTCCGAGTAATTTTCTTTCTTCTTGTCATTATCACAAAAATTTTGAAATTGAAAAGTGTCAACTTCGAAAGAAAGTGCCAACTTCGATTTAAATTTCAATTTACATTTCAATTACGTTACGTTAAGAAATGCTCTCTAATAAGTTTTTTTCTATGCGGTACATGAGATATATTTAACAAATTTATAGGAAGTTCATTTAGGATTTTTGGTATCGTGACGTTAAGTGTGGCTTTGCCATAATTATTGTAGAACTTCGGGATCTTGTATCCGCCTTGTACTTTTCTTCTTGTTGTACGTTGGTGGTCAATTGCATTGCGATATCTGGCCTCATCGTAGAATTCATTAAGCAGGCTGATCCTATAGATTTGCTCAATGTTGAGTATCCTTAAAGTTTTGGTTATGCTTCCGGTGTTATAGTTGTTAGATCTTTTCTTCGACAGGATTTTTAGCATGATGTTTTGGCTATCTTGAAGCTGCCTGCAATGCGTTGAGTTGCCGAGTTGCCCAAGCTGTTATTCCGTGAAGTATATAAGATTCCCCGAGTGCATAATATGCTTGTCTAAGAACCTCATAGTTGCTACTGTAGCTTAGTGCTGACGGTGTACGAGAGGTTAGTTGGGTGGTTGTTTGGGTTGCTTGTCTGCGTATCTGATGAAACAACCAGACGGGCTGGCTGGTTGCTGGGCAGTTGACTGAATGTCTGGTTGCTTGGATTTGTTGGGCTGGTTGAGTGGTTTGTTGGTTGAATGGTTGTCTGGATTGGGTGAGTGGTTGGTTTTGTAGTTGTTTGATGGTTTATTCAGGAATTGGTCGAGTGGTCGGTCAGTTGGATGCTGATTGAAAGAATAAATATATATTGGAATATTGGATTGGTTGTTCGTGTGGTTGGCTGAGTGGTTGGCTGGATGGTTGTCGGCTGACTATGTGCTTGTTTGAGTGGCTGATCGAATGGCTGGTTCGCTGGCCGGTTGGGTCATTTCAGTGGTTGTTTGTGCAGTTCTTTCGGTGGCTGTTGTTGAGTGGTTGCTTTCATGAGTGGCTGGTTGTGTGTTTGGCTGAGTGGTTGCGTTGGTGGTTAGTTGGATGGTTGTTTGGGTTTTCCCTTAGCTCGCTCTGTGGTGGTTTAGGCTGGCTGAGAGTTGGTTAGATGATTCTTTGGATTGGTTGGGTGGTTGTTCAGGTAGTTGTTTTTTAGGTGTTTGTTGGTTGCTTTATTTCTGAATGTTTGACTGCAAGAAAAATGAAATATCCTTAAAATGAGAAGGATGTTTGAAGGAGGGGTGAGGGGTGTGTAATTCTTTATGCAGCCAACCAGCCAGATAGCTAAGCAACAGTGAGAGTCTCGCGTTTAAGATTTGAGCTGAACTATTAGAGAATCGCGTCACGTTTGCACAATTTAGAACGGAGTTTATTTCTGCTCTCAACGTTTCCAACATGTCTGTCGGACTGACTGTTTGATTGTCTGTCTGCCCGCGAGGGTTGTGGTTTGTGTGCCTTTCGTCTATCGACACGCAGAATAAAAAACTGTGCAGGGAAAGTTTAGTTTCTAAGAAAATATAATTTTAATAAAGAAATAACGCGATTGGGAAAATTGTTTTTTAGTTAAAGTTCAACAAGGAACTTTTATCAAGCTTACAAATAAAATTTCTCTCAGTGTACGACCACCCCTCGCACCCCGTCGTCCCCTGAAAACTTTTTGTGTCTCAACAACTCCAACAAAAAAAAGAAGGAATGCTTTTTTGTTGTTTTTTCCTCTTATTTCACCTCTTCTCAATCACTTTTTCTCTTTTTTTCTTTCTGAGTTTTTGTTATCCTATTTCTTCCTCTTCTTTTTCCTTTTCAAGGTTTGATGGTTGGCTTCAAGTGAAGCTCGCGCAAACGTTGTCAGATTTGTTGCTGTTGCTGTTGTTGGTCTTGTTTTTGTTGCTTTCATTCTTCGTATGACTTCAGCTGAAGTTTAACAAAACGGAAACGGATACGTTAACGAACTTCAGCCAACTCAACCAACTTCAACTTGAACTCATCAGACGTAACGAAATGTTTTCCTTACAATGGAGTTTTTGGTTGTTGTTGTCGTTGTTGTTGTTGTTGTTGTTTTGTTACATATCTCCTTGAACTTCTTTTGTCGTTCTCGTTATTTCTGAACTTTTCCGTTATCTTTTGTAATTTCGATACTCTTTGTGTTGCAACTACAGTTTTTGTTGTTGTGGTGCTGTTTCTCCAATTTCAGTTATTTAAAAAACGTTTTAAATAGGAATTTAAAAACATAGAATTTTCGACGAGTTACATAGGAATTTCTGAATTTCTTGAGAATTTGAGTTTCTTGAGCTCTGAAAGATTGAGTTTTCTAATTTCGCCTCACTTAGCAGAAAAATCTGAAATGTTATTTATCACCAATTTATGAGTACTTAATGAGTACTCAATTAAGCTGATTGCGAGTACGGTTTGTCTTCCAACTCAGTGAAGAGCAGCTTTTAAAACTCGAAACCGATACGCTGGCTGCTCTAAAGTGGCCAAAATGACTTCTGCAGCGTACAAAATCCCCGCAGAAACATCCGCAGCAAAGCAAACGCAAACGAGGCACCCTAATTCGAGGCCACCTTCATTACCCTCCCACCTCACCACCTCTCATCCCCTTCACGCCATCTAGCAAACGAAGACCGAAGCAGCTTTACGTAAATTAAATATTTGAAGTTATTAAAACGTTCGTTTTTTTTACCACTGAGAATTTATTAACGGAGACGTTAAGCTTTTCAAACTATTACGAGCAAAGGAAGAGAAGAGAAAATTAGTGCTAAAAGTAGCAGCAGAAGAGTAGTAGAAGCGACTTAAATACTCTTTCTGAATTTTTTACAGCAGCACCAGTTATAAATTCTTTTTACAATTATTATTTCAAAAGACGGGAAAGAAGGAAAAAATAAAGAGATTCTTAATTCAGCAATTCGAAGGAAATGAGAAGAATGAGGATCCTCATTGAATTAGGCGACAGTGGACGAGGAAGCAGCGGAGTAATAAAATCTTTAGTGACAGCAGATGGTGCGTCTCTTGCTACGATTTTCTTTGCTAAAACTTCGTTAGTGATGAGCAGAATAAATGAAGGGATGGCGACGATTCGTTGTACTCGAAACAATTCTAAATTCGTTGTATTTGGATGAACACTGCACTCGTTACTTTGGGATCAACGCTATATTCCTGCTACTCGAAACAATTCTAAATTCGTTGTATTTGGATGAACACTGCACTCGCTATTTTCGAATCAACGCAGTATTCGCTGTACTCGGTTCAATTTTGAGTTCGTTGTATTCATTTAAACGCTGCATTCGATGTTTTCAAATTCACACACCACTCGCTGCCTTCAAATCGTTACTGTTTTTGTTGAAACGGAGTTCATACTTTTTTTAATTTGAAGCCTTCTTCATCCTCCCTCTTCAACAAAACTAAATCTTGTCTCAGCAGGTACCGAAATCGAAGAGTTTGAATCTTTAAAGTTCTTCCTTTTGCGCATCACTAACGCCGTTCTTCCCACTTCCCAACTCCCCACTCCCCGCTCCTCCTGTCGCCCACCACTGCAGCTACTCGCTACTTTATTTCGAAGACGCGCTCATTAATGTTTGGGCTTCTTTTTACGCGCTTCATTGAAGCAGATAATTATTCAATAATTGAATGAGACGCAGCTGCAAGTGAGTACTTGAGAGCGAGCGAGTGGAGGGACATCAACGGGTAAAAGTTTCCCTCCCTCCACTCCGTCCACTCTTTCGCTCAGTCACTTCTGCAGTTGGAATTAAAACGAAGTCAACTTGACACTTTTGATGACAGAGTTGATGGTAGCAAAAGCTGAACAAGTTCGGTAGTTTTAGGAACTTTTACTCGCTGGAGAGTGAGTATTCTTCTCGCCGGAGAGAGAAGAAGGGAGGGAGAAAGTTTACAATGCTGTCCAGTTTTTATTTTCTTCACTAGGTTTTGAATGTTTTGTCGCCAAACTAAGAGAACAACAAGATTATCCACACAATTTTCAGTGTGCAACAAGGAATTGCTATTTCAGTCAATTAGCGAGTGGAACGTCACTTACTCGACACGATTTTGGCAAAGGATTGTCGGTCAATGTGGCAAAGCAATGACAAGAGAGCAACAAAAAACAGCAACAACAACAACGGCAGCCACAATTAGCAAGCGAAGACCAACAGCTGACAAACAGCAAACGAAGGCTACGACAACGGCAACGGTAACGGCAACGGTAACGGCAACGGTAACGGCAACGGTAACGGCAACGGCAACGGTAACGGCAACGAGAGAGGCAACGACAACGGCAACGAGAGAGGCAACGGCAACGAGAGAGGCAACGGCAACGAGAGCGGGAACAACTGAGCTCGTCATTATAATGAAATTAACGTCATCTGCTGACGCATTTGAGGAACCAAAATGAGTTAAATAAACTTAACGCGTTGACAAGCTGCTGATGCACTTAAAGTGGCGTCGATGGCATTCGTTTATAATTAAAATAACAAGAGTTTAGAAGCGAAAGGAAGAGAAAGAAGTCGGAAGGAAGAGAAGAATTAATTACAGGATGGAATGAAGAAGGAAAATGAGGCGGGCATCAGATTCAGTTTGAATCCTTGAGGATAAAAATGAAGAAGAATGAATATTAAATGAATCTGCGAAGTCTTGTGAAGCGAGAAGTGAATCTAGAGTAAATAGTCGGGCTTAAAGTGACGAGTAAGAAGAATTGAGGAAATTAAATGAATGAATGAAGGAGTTAAAAAAATTTCCGATTTAATTTTTAGTTATTTTTCGGCGCGTTTCGATCTCTTTGTCCAGTAACACACAAGTGACTCGAGCAATATTTCACTATTAAATGCTAATTACGGCGAACAACAGCGACGGTTATGCTAGTTAATTTTAATTAATTTCATTTTACAAAACTGGCAATCGCGCTAAAATTGCGGAGGGCAAAACATGTATCACTTTTTTTGCACTACAGTTAATTAACGCTCTTGCCACTTCATTTCCAGCTTAAATTATGCATCGCCAAACGAGCCGCGAGTCGCGCGTGGACATCCACGCACGCAACACGCAACCAGAGACACCAACTTTCACATCCCCGCGTGGCCACAAACGAAGCTGCCGTCCACTGCAAAACGTCCCGCAGGTATTTCAGCAAAAATGCGAATTCGCCAATCTGTTTATAATTCATTTAGGCATTTTTAATTAGACATCACATTCGCAGTGCAGCGAGTAATGAATAATCAACGAATAACTGAGTCGCTGTGTGAGAAAACGAGCGAAAACTGCGCGGCTGAAACTGCTGCGTTTTGATTTCGATCGAAATCAATTCAAATGAATTGAGTTGCTCATAAAAAAAAAAAAAAAATAAAAAATAAAAAAAAACAAACAAATTATTAAAGCGTGCATTGTGCATTTAAGTTTATGAATTTTGTTAAATTTTGGAGTTTAAAGAGCTCGAAATTAACATGAGGAATGCAAACGCCGAAGTTAAAGCAGATCAACTGAAGGAGTAGAAATTCTCACTCTCTTTTTCTGCTCTCCATCGGCTTCTGTTGGGTTGCTTCGCTCTTCGTTTTCATTGTGGTGCGGAAGAGACTACAATTTCGGTAGTTTTGTGGATTGTTAATCCGGAGCGGGAGTGGAAGCGTGTTGCCATCTGCAAATGTTCTCGCGTTTAGATAATTCATGAGTGTCATTAGTTGCAAATAACGAGCGAAACGGGCGAGTTTGTGGGTGGCTGGTTGGTTGGTTGGTTGGTTGGATGGTTGGCTGGTTGGTTGTTGGGTTGATTAACCACCGACTGGTTTGCTGTCGGCGTGAAGAGTCCAGCCGAGTGGCTCTCTAGTTTGTAATATTTAAGGTTGACGACTGGACGAAAACAGAAACACCAACCACGACTGCGACCTCGAATACCAACGCCACAACCACCATCACAACCACAACAACCACAACAAAAACCATTCTAAATATTTATTAGAATAATTAATTTATGTCTTTTTTTCTGGTAGTTTTTTGTAGTTTTAATAGCTTTGCCACGCCTTCTTTAGCCTCAAAACTCACACGAGTAATGAAACATCGCCTAATTTCCCGCCGGATTTTCTACATTTGCAATAATTTGCAATTAGTTGAGGTCCCGTTTTACAGTGAGGTCCCGTTTTACAATAAATTACACAAATGCAGGCATGCTAAATCTAACTAATAATACAACAAAAGCAACAAACTCAGCCACAACAACATTTGTGATAAATAAAACACAAATGACGACAGCTGCAACTCGTTGTTGTTTTAATTAGTTGCGCTTAAAATTGCGTATAAATGAGTTTGTCGTTGTGTGGGTGGGAATGCGTGTGTGTGGAAGTAAAATTCCACTGTGCAACTCGGTGCGTATTTAAATAGTTGAACCGGAAATAGTTGGAAATGCTATTTGAAAGGAGTTTTTTTTTGTAGAAATGCATTTCACAGCATTTAAATTTCAAATGATGAGCTCGAAGAATCTAACGAAACAGAAGAACGATAAGAAGAACAAAGTAAAAAGAAAGAAAAGAAAGGAAGGAAGGAAGGAAGAATGGAAGGAAAAACAAGGAAGAAACCAAGCAACAACAATAACTGCAAGGATGCAAACGCTTTTAACAGCAAGAAGTTGTTTTTCCGTGTTTCTGCAGTAAGAAAACAACAACAACAACTTCTCCCTCTAAAAATAACAACAACTAAAACAACAGCGCAAGCAACAGCTGAAATAACAACTAAAATGAGAAAGCCAACATCAGTGCTAACAGTTGTTTTTGAACTGAAATTGAAAGAGAAACTAAAACAAAAACTTCTCTCGCCGCTTCTCTGCTCTTCAAATGCTGAAAAGATGGCGGTTGCAGCCATCAGCAGGTCGCTTCTCTCCCTTCGCCTCCCTCACCGACAGTACACACTGACATTTTCCAGCAACTCGAACCTCTTCGCTTTTTTTCCCCCTCTTTCAATCACATCTTCAATTTGAAGATCGAACTTTTTCTTCGTTCATTTGCAAGCTCTGAGAATTTGAAACAAATTCTTCTTCGCGTTGACAACGCCAGCTGAGAACTGAGAAGTTTTCTTTTTAGCAACACAGATTTTCGATTTCTACGATTGTTAGAATAAATCGTGACTAACGGTGCGCACGAGTTGGAAATCGCGATGAATGTCAGTCTCGAGAAGACTCGAACGTGCGAATTATGAAACGTGATACACGATCAGTGGTCGTTGTTGGTGTTGTTGTTGTTGTTACTGCGGTTTGTTGTGGTGGTTTTTATGATTGTTGTTGCAGTTGTTGTTGTTGTTGTTGTAATTCTTATAATGGTTAATTTTTCTTCAATTAATTATAATCTAATTTTATTTTTTTTAAATTTTTTTGAAATTTTTTTATTTAATTTTTAATTTTTTTTTATTTAATTTTTTAATTTTTTTTATTATTTTATTTTTTATAAAGAAAGGATTAACTTTAATTGCAAATTTCCAACTAAATTCAACTCAAAGTAGAACGATTTTGCGTCATTTCAACACGGAAATTTTCCCGCCAAATCTCCCGTTAGCATTCCCGGGCATATAATAGACAGGATACGCTCCTGCGGCGATGCGAAGTGGCGTCCCCTTGCTCGAGCTGCTCAGTGGCGCCGCATTCTGCTCGCTGAGCACGAAGTTCGGCATGAAGTTCTTCACGTGCGGCACGATTACGCGTTGAGTTTGAGCCAGAGCTTTCAGCAACTGGTAGGGATACCCGGTGGCGTTCGGCTGATAGGGCACGACGATCGTGGTGATGGGCGAGTCCTTGAACGGCCGAGCTGCGGCGAGTGCGGTGAGTGCGGTGAGTGCGACGAGTGATGAGACGGCGACTGGGAGCTTCAGTGTCTGCGGAAATGAAGAGAATCAACTACAACTTCTCCAAATTGTTCACTTCCAACACACCAGCAACATCGTGTGTCCTTCAGCGTTGGTTTCCCCACTAAATTCTCGCCAACATTTACACACTCGACTGCTGCGCCGGCGTTTCGACTGAAGTCGGCCAATTAATTGTTGGCCTTTTTATTGCCTCTCCAGCTGGCTGGAATGCGAACGAAGTGAAGTGAGTGGAAATGAAATTAGTTAATAAAACTTTAATTGATTGTTTAAGCCAGAAAGCGAAGAGCACGACGACGCGAGCACGCAAACAGAACAAAGCGACGACTAGACAGCAACAGCAGCAGCAACAGACGGGCGCAATAAAAATTACAAATGAAAAGTAAAACCAAGAAACGTAAGACTTTCAGTTGAAAGAACGCAGATTATGAAAATAAAGATGCTGTTGAAATGCAAACCGCGCCGCTTTCACTGCGCAGAAATGTGATTGTTGAAATTAAAGCTGAGTGCGGCTGCTCTGCATCCTCGCATTCGGTGACTTTCTGTGTGCGAGGTGTGGATGAGGCTTTCGAAACGCTTCCAGTGTCTCACATCTCGTCCACGATTGTGGATTTGAATTTGCATCCTCTCGCAGTCCATGATAATTATTGTAATAATAATGAAAGCCCTTCAAATTTTGTAGGCATTTCATGTCGAGAAAGAAGAGGTCGATCGTCGTCTGGGAAATTCGTTCGGCGAGAGGAGATGCGATGACAAGTGAGGAGTGAACAGCGGGATGATGTTTACAGATCTTGTTATGACCGAGACTCGTGGAGGCAAGTGAGTGCAGACGCCGGTGGCGACGAGCACGGCGACGGTAGAGGTGGGAAGTGGAACCTCTCTGGCTTCCAATGTAAGTCACTCGGCTGTTAATTATTATTACAAAGTTTAATTACGCTGAACACAAGCCAACAATATTGTAAAATATTTGTTAACGTTAATGAGGTTCTTTCAACATTTTCTTCTTCTTCTTCTTCTCACCATCCTTCTTTGTTTGCTTGTTCTGCTGTCGACGTGATTGAGGAGGAATCGTTCCGGTTTTTTGTTTATTTATCAATATGATATTCATATTTATTTCTTATTTGTTCAAGTGAGTAACACAATAAATCTTTTTGAAGTTATTTTCGGTACTCTGACGTTTATCAATCAACAACGAAAGCAACGCAACGCGCGGTCTGAGAAGCCAAAAAACGCAAATCCACTCAGTCGTCAGCAATTCAGACAACTGGATGGAGGCGAAACTACTGGATTGACGATATTTTATTAGTTGTAAATATCAAGAAAACAAAATAAGGAAAATTTTCTCCACACCTTCAGATAACAAGCGGAAAATATGAGAAGCAGTCGGGGAATTTTGGTGAGCGTGAGCGACTGATGAACTGAATAATTGAAGTAAAAGAAACCAGAAAGTCGAAAATATAAGAATTCAACAATTTTTCAGTGTTTCATCGTTGGTTTCGCGTGCATCGCTGCTTCGGTTTGCAGTCCCTCTGTTGCTGCTCCGCCTCCTCCTCCTGCTGACGCTGCACCATCTGAAGCCATCGTTGAGGATGTGATTTCGGCTGCTGAGAACACAACACAGAAAATAATACGCGTGAATCCACTGAATTTGCCGCCCGTGCGCGATTCGTCCGCCTTTCACAGCACGAATTCATCGGTCTACAAAATTCAGTCGCTGCCGACGCCTCAAACGGATTTCGCCGTCCATAAAAACGTCATCAGGGATTCTCTGCAGTTGAAGGGAACGCCAAGTCAACTACAGAAACAAAAGCAGCCGCAGCAGCAGCAGCAGCAGAAGCTCAACTTCCTCTTCAACCAGCCAAATGTGGAGGGAAGCGCGGCGGTGGAGGTCGGAAAGTTGGAAGTGCGAGTGGCAGCGGGCGCGTATCCCGTCTACTACGCGCTCTCCAAAACGAACGGCAACTTGGCGCTGCAAGGAGTCTACAAACAGCAAGAATTCGAGAAAAATCTGCGGACGCCTCAACATTGAGTCGCGCTACGCTGCAATTTTAAATAAATAAATTTTAGCGGAAGAGAAGAAATCATGTATTAAATGAATATGTTTACTTTAATATTGTTTTTTAATGAGAAATGAAAATTAAATACAATATAAAGTAATTTAAAGTTTCCCAAATCTTTCGCTTTTCTTACAAAGAAACACGAGTTTGTGTCTTAAGTCTTCTGTGTGGAAGCGAGGGATAAATAAATTTGAAAAGATTTTTGAAGAATTCATCCTTTTAATAATAAAGTGATGATTGAAGTGATGATTGAAGTGATGATTGAAGTGCTGATTAAAGTGATGATTAAAGTGATTATTGAAGTGATGATTAAAGTGATGATTAATTAACGAAGACTCAGTTCAGTGGCCTTCACGAGCTCTGCGTGGAAGAGGCGGATTTTAATTGAGCGAGTATTTTAATCAGCGGAAGACTGCCATTAAATTTGGAAAGCATATAAAATTGATATTAAAAATAATAAAAGAACCGGAGATTCTTAGGTAGAATTAAAGACACCAGCTGTAACTAGAAATATTAAAGTTAAAAATAGCCAATCTGCGATGTGGAGACGAGAAAAGAAACAACAGCTGGAAATCAACTGAATCACGATTCACACACACACACACACACACTTCTGTGATTATTTTATACTTGTTTGATTAGAAGAAATAACAAAAAAAAAAGATTTTAATTGCTTGTTTTGTTGATGATGTAGACATTGAATTGCGTTGCTAATTTTTTACTTATTTCATCTTTAATAAATTCATAATTTGCTAAGAAATACAATAATAATTTCAATTAAAATTTTCTTTCAATGATACACATTGAAAGCAAGTTTGTCACTTAAGTCTTTCGTTTTAATCACACTGTTCTGTTAAAAAGATTTCTGGGTTTTTTTTACTTAGAAGATGTTTTAATTTTTTAAAAGATGAAAATTTGTTCTTCTTTCTCAAAGCAGAAATGGCAGCTTTTGCTCTGAATTAATTTTTTCTTTCATCTTTTGGCATCTTTTATAAAATTTTCTTCTTGTTTTCACTTTTCTGCTTCTTTAGCAATTTCAGTTGCCATTTAAAGTTTTCGTGTCTTGCTGCTGCTGCTGCTGGTCGTCAATCATCGGTTTGACAACACGTTTTCCACTCTATTTACTACTCAGCATCCAACTTAGCCGAACTCAACTCAACTTTAACTAACTTTGCTCAACTTTGCTCAACTTTACTCAATTCGATTTAATTCAGCTTGCGACAGTTTTTCGCTTTTGTGTGTGACAATCGAATTTAAGCGAATATCAGTGCAAAATTTGTATGTAGTAACGGGAGAAGAAGCAACAGACAACAACAATAGCAACAACAACAACAACAATAGCAACAACAACAACAACAAACTGTGCACATATTGCCAACATTGAGAACACATAAAAGCGAGTTTTGTGACGACAAACTCAGCAGAAACACTCGGAATCCACTTGACTGAGCGGCGGTGAGGATGACACGCCGGCGACACGCAGGGACGGCAACATTTTTCAGCAGACGTTAGTGTTGAGTAACGAGTAACGAGTAACGAGTGGGGAAAGAGTTCGGTTTTTCTTTTATTCATTCGGAGGAACTGAAGCTGGATTGTCGGAATACATTTTTTAAGCCGTAAATTCGTTGTAATTATTATTTCGCATTCTTTAAAAACGTTGTGACGCTTATAAAATGCGGCAGACGGTGTTTTTGCATCCTGCATTCCATTTAAATCGCCGAAAATAATAGAAAAGCGTATGAAAAATCGATATTATCGGTCTTCACCAAGAAGTCGGTAAAAATCCGGTTTGTTGATAAGCTTTCGTGAATTCCTTTGAAAATCCCTCGTAGTTTCTTCAACAACAAAAAGTTTTTATTAATGTCAGCAGCTCACTTACAACGCAAACTTGGCGAAAATTGTTGGGAAACTTTCTTATTTTCTTTATTTCTTTGGTTACTGATGTTGTTGTTGTTCTTGTTGTTGTTGTAACGCTACAGCAACAATACAGCGAGTTATTAGAATTTTTTTTGCTGGCGCTGCTGCTAAATGGCGACGAAGTGTCGTGTAAGGGAAGAAAAAAACGACAACATGTATAAGAAGGAGAATAACAACAACAACACCGAAACAACAACATCACTAACAACAACAACAATATCGACTACAGTAATGTCTGTGGAGAAACTTTACTGTAAGTGCATTATTTCCGGCTTTTATAAAGTTTGTTAAATTTGTACTTCGAAGAACGAAAGGAGTGGAGGTAAAAAGTAGTAAAAAAAAATAGTAGTAGAAAAAAAGGTAGTAGAAAAAAGTAGTAAAAAAAGGTAGTAGAAAAAAGAGGCAGTATGTAGTCGTAAAATAAATAGTATTGAGAAAGTTTCTGCTGCAAATTCTTCGAGAAAGCTTTACAAATGTGAAGCAGGCCACTGCTGACGTGTCGTGTGTGGCTGTCTGGGAAGTTTTCCGTAACTACAAGCACGAGAACAACAACAACAACAACAACAATAACAACAACTACACCAACATCAATAGCTGTAACAACAGCCACCTACAACGAAACAACAACAAAAGCTGAGCAGTGAAACGAAGGACGAGGACGAGTTTTTGTAAATCGAATAAATGGAAAATTTTTGCGGAGGTTATAAAAATTGTTGTCGGCAAGCAATTTCGGAAGTTTTTCGCGGTTTCTGTTAGCAAAGAAAGGAAGTCAGCAGCAAAAATGCTGCAACATGCTGGCAACTTCGAATAAAGTTTTTGCGACGCTTTTAATGTTTGCGTTGATTTCGATTTCGTTGTTCGCTTATTTCGAATTTTACTTAATTTTTTGTTGATAAAGAGTTTGATGTTGAGGAGTTTGTTGAGCAGTTTTAACTGACTCTCGCACTCACTGCTGCCAGCTTCATCTGCAGCTCCGTCTTCCCTTTTATTTCTTCTTCAATTACAATAAAAAAAAATTGTTTATTCTTGTGTAGCAATTTTCTTTTTTCGAACGCTTTGTTTGCTCGCAATTTCAGTAGCGTTTTGTGTGACGTTTATATAAAATTTGCATTCTTTTGTGTCGTCTTCAGTCTTTTAACCGCTTTTATTCACCGCCGGCTGTCTGCTGCGAGATGGAAAATTATAAATCACAGCTTAATTTTCCTGTTTCCGCTTGACGCCGTAATGAGTTTCATTTCATTTTCATCTGCATTCTCCTTTCCGCTTTGCTCCTCTCGCTCAATCCTCTCACTCAACCCTCTCATTCAGCCCGCACTCACACCTCGTTTCTCTCCCGTCTTCGTTTACCTCGCTCTGCTCGCTTCTCTGTCGCCATTTTATGAAGTTGAATTTTTTGCCCGCATTAAGTGTTGCCATTGCAGTGCCTTGCATGCGTTTCCCTATTTTAGCTGAATTACTGGCTCGTCCGCGGCTCAATACGGCGACGGCAACCGCAGCCATTTTAATGAAATTATTATCTGCAGCAGCGGCGGCCGACAGACGGCCAGACGACGAATGAAGACGGACGGAGACGGAGTGACGGGGGCGACTGAGACTGCGAGCTCTTGATGTCCCTGCTGTTACCGTTGCAATGCACGAGTGTTTTTATTTCGCGTTTCCTTTTCGAAAAAAAAAAAAATATGGCGACTGACATGGCGGCTCGCCCTGGCAGGCAGAGAATGACAGCGAAAGCGAAACAAAGTCCACAAAAAGACAAACGACGCGAGAGAGTATAATGAGAGCTGCTTGCTGCGTTGGCGGGAGAGAGAGACGCAGAGAGAGCAGAGAGAACAGGGTGAACAGGAGCGGCAGCATTTGAAGGTGCGCACGGAAGTCGAGCGTTGAAATTCTACACTTAATTGCTGGCATAAAGCGGGAATTATTAAAGCAGCGCCGCCGAGGGCAACTTCAAGTTGATTATATAAAAATTGTGCATTGTTTTACTGCATAAAAGTATTTTCTCACAAATAATTAAATAAAATTATAGACAGTCAATGCAGCCCAACAAACGAATGCAGTGCAAAATTGAAGCAGGACGCAAAATGTTCGGCAGACTTGACTGTTTGTAGTTGGAGAAATGCAGGACTTCAGTGATTCTCAAAGGATTTGAGGTGGAAGAGTAACAACAACAACAACAGTTTCAGTAACAACGCAACAACAACAACAACAACAGAGAAAGGCAAAGGCACAGCAGTTGCAGTTGTGTAAGAAATACTCAATTAAATGCAGTCAAATGATGGCCAAGGAATGCTAAAGTCCGTCCCCTCATTCCTCTCACTGCACCGCAGCCTCAAACTCTTCCACATCCTCTCTTTCATTCCAAGGAATCCTTGGCTGTCAGTTAATCCTTGTGGGCGGCCAGCAGACGTTTGCTGCGGTGTTCCTGCGTCGTTTTATCGGTCTCATTCGCTCATTATTATTTCATTTCCTTTCCAGCATTGAAACGAGGCTTCTATTTGACTAAAATGTGCAACTGACACAGACAACACACATACACACATACACATACACACACACGTGGGCACACAGATCTGAAGCCTCCCGACTGCAATTGCTTTGGAATTCAGTAGCATCAGCTGTATTTCGTCTATATTTCTACATCGATAGTTGTTTCTCTCCCTTTCAGGACGCATTGAAGGTGGCCAATTGACAGACAAACAGACAGACAGACAGACAGACAAGCAGACAGACAGACAGACAGACAGGGAGGCAGAAAGCGAAGTGGAAAGAGGAACAAACAAACGAGGGGACATGGAGACAAAACACGGGCCTCGAGATGGTAGTCGTCAATGCTTGTGTGTAGTTTGAACTCTTGTGTGTGTTTGTGTGTATGTGTGTATGTGTATGTCTGTGTGTATGTATGTGCGTGTGTCTGAGAGGAGGTGTGCCATGTCGACCCATTTGGCAGACAGTGAAACGCATTCACTTGGGATCGAGTGTAATAATCATTTTCGGAAGCCGCAATATTGATTTTGCGAACATGAATTTGACTTAACCGACATCCACACGAGAGTGGAAGGGCATTTCTGGTGTCTGTAAATATCCGTATATGTGTGAGTGTGTATGTGTGTTCGTATTTCTAAAAATTTATTGAAAAGTTTAATAGTTGTTAACACAAAGTAAATTCACTGTGTCGACTGTTCCTGCTCACTGTGCCCACTACGTCCGCTGTGCCCACTACGTCCGCTGTGCCCACTACGTCCGCTGTGCCCACTACGTCCGCTGTGCCCACTGTACCCACATATGCCTACTATGCCCACTGTGCCCACATATGCCTACTATGCCCACTGTGCCCCTTGTGCCTGCCCACTGCGCCTACTCACAGCTGGAAGTACGGTGGGTCTGTAATTCCTATCATGAATATCCTTCAAAGGGATTCCGGACACAGGCAAAGAAGAGGTCCAGCTGAGAACGGAGAGGATGACGTGCTCAAGGTACTTCTTTCCTCATCGAATACCTCCGTCCTCGCCACGCTTTCTTGTCAATTGCATGAGTTGATGCATGAACTCAAAATGAGTCGTCGGAAGGTCAGAAAGTTAGTTGTAACGCGGACGTTAATTCTCGTAATTGAAAAAAAAAAAAGCAAAAATGGTTAATGTTGTCAATTAAAGAAGAAACAATTTAGAAAATTAGATAAATTATGATAAATTTAAAGACTTGTATTCTCAGCTGTTTATAAATCAAAATTCGTATCGTTGCATATTTAATTTGATTACTAATTTCATTAAATATTCTTGCGCGACGAAAGCATGCAAATTTTGCGGAAATTACAACAACTACTCACACATGAATGTAGATTTATAAATACACACACACATATATACATACATACGCAGCGATATATGTACACGTGTGTGTGGAAATGCAATTTCCTGTTTTAGATTTAATTCAGGTGGAAAAGTGTCACGAGGGGGGGATGAAGAGTGGGGATGACGGAGATGTAGAGAGGAATGGCAATGCGATGGAGGACAGACGTCGTCTGTCAAGATGTCAAAATGTTCCCTTCTACAGTAGGCGACAAAGTTGTGAATGGTTTGGTTCCTTGGGAAGAAAATTAAGAAAAATTCAAGTAGAGATTTGAAAGAGAAAGGCTGGCAACAACAACAGCAACAATAACAACAACAACAACATACATAAAGAGAAAAGAAACCAAAAACAGTTGGAGAAAAATAATAGTTGCAATAATTAGAAAAACAACATGGAAAAAAACTGGAGCAACATTAAAGCTGAAAATATCAAAAGCAATCAAAGGGGGACAAATTAAAGCAACACCACCTAAAAACACTCCCACACACACACACACACACCTATGTAATACAAATCACAACAACACAACTGCGAAAACAAAGAAAATCACAACTGAAGCAATGTAAATCCGGAAATTTTTGAAGGAATGAAGAAACTTTGCACAGAATTCCACGTTTTGTATAAACGTTCGGTGTCCTGCAAAATTTGCATATAAGAGTCAGTGTAATGATTTTTCTATGTGTACACACACACACACACACACAGATGTAAAATCAAGCTGTATGTATGTAAATGCATACGAACAAAACAAGTAACGAGCTGAAGGAGCTGCAGGATATTTGAATATCCACACATCCTGCAGGCCAGAAACGGTTGCAGTTGCAGCAATAATAATGCGGCAGAAATAATAATAACAGATAGGGCAACAACAACAACAGCAACAGATACGTCTACACCAGGAACAACAGAAACCGGAAAGTCGTCAATGCAGCGAGTCGGAAGTAAGTAACGAGTGGGAACTAAGTAACGACGACGGATGTACCAGCGAGCAATCGTCCAAGCAAGTGTTTACGTAGTTTGTGAGTGTGTGTGTGTGTGTATGTGTGAGTGTGTGTGTCTGACGGTGCTTGACTGTATGTGAGTATTATTGTGTGTACAGATTTGATATGAGATATTTGTACACGTGTTTTGTTCTACATCGGAAATGCGGCTCCGTGTTTGTCCGTCGTGCGTGTCGCTCTAGCGTCTTCAAATCAAAGCCGCGTCTATTCATTCCCGCTGATTAAATTTCATCATGTGAAGAGAGGACGAGTCATCATTCCTTCGCTCTCTCCTTCCTGCCTTCCTTCCTTTATTCCTTTATTTTGCGCTGCATAGCAATACCGGTGTTTTATCGGAGTCACCTTTGCATTCAAGCTGCTCTTCTAATCCCTCCCGCTCCATCCCTCCCTCACACCCACCATCCCCCCACCGTCCCTCCCTCTAATACACTGTCACCCTCATTCAATACTCACCGATGCGTGCATTCATTCGGACCGCAAGTAAGTGACGGTGGCTCTCCGAGTGTCACGTTTAATCATGCAACAGAGTTGAGTACTCGAATTTGCTGGTGGGAGAGAAGGCATTGTGTATGCGTGTGTGTGTGTGTGTGTGGCTGAGTATGAGTTTCATTGTGTGAGTATGTAAATAAGAATGGCTTCAATGTGTATGGTGTTGTTGTTGTTGCTATTGTGGTTGTTGTTGTTGCTGCTGCTTGCCATTGTCCTCAGGTAACTGCCGTGAAGGATGTTTTAATTATTCATAAATGTTTTGTGGCCTGAATGTGGTTGTCTTGAGCACGTTGAGTCGCAAGGACAGGAATGAGGGAAAGCACACACACATACTTAGTATTTCCCTACCAGTTGCCACAACTGATTTAATTTCTGAGTTGTGCACTCAGAATCAGCAGTTAATTGAAAAAAGTTGATTGAAATATTAACGAAACAAAGCGCAAAATTCAATTGTTTAAATCAAAAAATTGTGCTTTTACTTCTAAAACTGTTAATTTGAATATTGTAGTCTTCGGTGAGACGAATTTAGTAGTTAAATCAATGAATAAATTTGTAGAATTTATGAGTTTCTTTGTTATTTCACCGAAAAGCTGTTGTCATGTTGACAATTCTGTTCGTCAATAACTTCCACCTCACAAACGCGGGTTGTTCATTCAGATATATTTTTGTAGTGTGCTCTGTCTTCGCAAATTTGTCGCATTTTCTCACAATCACTACTTGCAACTCCGGTGATTCGGTAGCAAACGCACTCGCAGCTTGTGATGTTGCAGTTGTCGCTTCATTTTTAAATTGTACATCAATTTAATTTGCGGTTACTGTTGCCTCTACTTCTCTGCTTCCTGCTTGCTGTACTCCGGCTTCGTCTCTCTGTTTGAATGTCCTGTTTGCATAGCGATCTCTATCCGTGTTAATGGCTTCATCGGCATTTCATTACAGCAATTCAGGATCGCTGGTTGGACGGTTGCAGTGGGTGGTTGCGGTGGTTAAGGTGGTTGACGTGAATGGCTAGGAGGCTGAAGTGAGTGGTTGCCCGGCTGGTTGCCCGGCTGGTTGCACAATCGCACAGAATATTTAATAAATCATTGAAGTACTGGTGCCGCACGTAGTTTTCTGCATAATATATTCATGCTATATATTAGTTTGAGCAGGTTACTTACACACACACACACACACACACACTCACACACTTGTGTTAACACAAGGATTACAAGAAAGGCTTGCAAGGAATTCATTTAGGCGACAACAAGTTGGAGTTGAAATTAAGTCTCGATTTCAATTTTATGCTTGAATTAAATTCGAATTAATTTCGAGTCTCTCTAAAACAACAGGCTTAATTAGGAGAGTCCTTCTGCAGGAAAGGATTTAATTTGAAAATGAAATTTTAGACGAACGGTTAGTTTTGTTAAATAAAAAGATAAAAGTAAACATTTGTGAGAAATACGATGCGCATTTAGAGCAATCAAATCACTCTACTGATTTGTTCAGCATCATCTTCTCAAATGCAGTTGGTCACTGAGCTGATTTCAAGGATTTCAAATCCTTCGAAACGAGATGCGCTTTTCTAGCTTGGAATTTCTATTAAATTCACTCCGTTTCGGTTCGACTGTAAAACTCAAGTTTAATTCAATTAAAAGTAACGATGTGGAAAATACAGAATTGCAGTAATAAAGATAACAACAACAACAAGAACAACAACAACAACAAGAACAGCAACAACAACAACAACGGCAACAACTGGTAAAATTACAAGAAATTGAAGTGCTGCCGTTCCTGAAACTCAATTAGGACGGATAGCAATGTGGAACAAAATAGGAAAACAACTACAACAACAACAACAGCAACAACAGCAACAAGAACAACAACAACAACAAAAGTACTCGAAAGAGAACTGCCTTCGGCCAGACCGAAGTCCAAAGTACCCTACATTCGAAGGTGTCGAGTTATTCCAAGTTAAAATGAATTTATTTTGCTCTCGTTGATGGGGCAATTTTAAGTTAAAACATCTCGAGACCCTGACGAGTGACAAATATAATATTGAAGTCAAAATTCAGCACAAAAGTTATATAATTAACTACTACATTTTATTGCCAAAACTTGGAAAGTGATCATGTCTTGGATTTTTGGTAAGGAAAGGAATTTTTCGACATTTTAATCCCGATTTTACAAAATTACAACATTCTAGAGAATTTCTTTTGAAGTACAAAATATAGTAAAGTCAATACAGAAGATTTAGAATATCTCGGACACAATAATCGCGCCTATCGACTAAAAAACCGTCTGTCTGTCGATTATCGTCTCGATTTCGAGAAGAGAAAATGGCATTCGAAAGAGAAAATGGCGTCGGTCGCGTCTCATCCTCATCATTACGAAGATTAATAGTATTTTAACTTTCTAAATCTACTCTGTATTCTTTCTAGAATCTAGATCTACTCTGTATAATTGGAAGAAATAGGTGACCATTGCTTCCCCTCTCCAGTGTAGGGTATAAAAAACAAAAGTACAACTACAACAAAACAACAGCAATCAGCGCAAATAACTCACTCAAAATCGAATTCTTGAAACAAGTGAACGGATGATCGCGCAAGAGTGAAAAAAGAGTGAAAAAAAGGATTGATAAGCGAGAGTGGGTTGGAAAATAGTGGAGTGGGAAGATGGAGATGGAATCCCTCCAGCAGGAGGAATTTTATTCGAAGCAATCAGTGTTGCTGCCAACATCGCTGAGACGTGAAGATGCTTCACTGGTCCAACCTGGATTCCGTGCGGATCCAGATAATTGAAGAAAGTCGCTGGCACTGCATTTCCACTGATTGGAGCGAAACAAATGACGACGCTGCCGCGTTGACGATGAACACGAACCAGCAACTGGGAAATGGCGGCAATTGTGGCTCGTAATTGAATTTGCGCGTGAGGCGAAGTCGATGAAGATGTTGCAGGTGGCGCTGTTGTTCGCATCTCGATTGAGTGTGCAAGTTGATGCTGAAGAGTGTGATGATGATGATGATGGTGAGGAGGAAAAATCCAGTTTTGTTGGAGGGAAAATCCAGTTGGTTTGCAATAAATAATAGAAAATTAGAAATAAATTTAGTGGCAATTTAAATAAAACAGAAGAGGCAAAATAAGTGGTAAACAGCTAAAATTTTTGAGGAAAAAAAAATCTATAACAAATTTATAAAACTGAGGAAAATGTGTTGTGAAGAAAGTTCGTAACTTGTTACTGGAAAACAAGCTACTAAAGTATAAAACAGAAATCAAGGAACGCATGAACGCGTTTCATGAATCTCTCAACCAGCAAACAAGTCGAGTTTTCCCCCAAAAGTCATCCTTTTTTGCCTGCGACAAAACTTTTGTTCACACCAACTGTCGCCTCTTTAACGCTGGCAGTAATTAATTAGTAGAAGGACAACAACAACAACTGCGTTTTAACCCCTTAACGCAGTTGACAACGCAGCGACTGACGCCGCTGTTGTCTACAAAATCCCGCTAGCGACCTCCGCATCGCAACCGCGCGCTCGGAAGGCTGCAACGCGAACGAACACCACAAATGTAAAGCGACCGCGACGCGACGCGACGCGACAGCGACCGCGACGCGATAGCAACGCGACACCAATAGCAACGCGACACCAATAGCAACGCGACACCAATAAACTCCACCACAACTCGACTCTCCGCTGTTTGAGGTTGAATTGACGATTAATTAGCATCGTAGCGTGTTCAGTCTTTAGTTTTTAAAGGGGGGGGGGGATTGTGGGCAGGAGGGGAGAGAAGGAGGATGGTGAAGGAGGTGAAGGAGGTGTGAGGAAGGCGGCAGTGTGTTCCAAATAACCACGAACTACTTGTTCACATTTTATCTCTTCTGTTTGTTTTTTAAAGCAGAAACTTCAGTGATCAGTGCGAGCGAGTTTCGTGCGATTTTAATCTCATCCCCGTGATTTGCATTCGGTCTACCAAGCGTCGGTCTGATTTAATTCTCTCCCGTGACAGAAGCCGGAATCTACGGAGCAGAAATTAATATCGGAGCCAAAAGTTGCAGCAGAATTTGAGCGTCAGCAGCGGCAACAATGAAAACAACCGATAACGCCAACAACAACTAAGAAGTTGTTGTTGTTCCCTGAACGCATTCCAGCGCGTTCATTGCAGATTTCGATGGAGTTCAAGTCGATGATGATGATGGTGGCGGTGATGATGAGGTGGAAAGTTTGCTGGCTCCACGCTGCTTAGCATCGCATCAAGCGAAATTGGCAACCAGGTACGCCGCGGCAGGACGCGAAAACTTTTAACGATGCTTTTAAGCGCTCTTTAGAGCTTTTCGGCGGTTCGAAATTAAATGAAGTTGCAGTGTGAGTGCGTGAAGGGAGGGGAGGGGGAGGAGTGTGTGGAGGGAGAGGAGTGTGTGGAGGGGGAGGAGTGTGTGGAGGCAGAACTTGATGGGATTGAGGGTGAAATTCGGTTAGAAAAGCCTGGAAATATCTGAGCTCCTCTTTATTCGAAAGTTATTGTGAAACTTGTAGAAATCTTTAAATCAATAAATTTGTAGTATTTCCTGAATATTATTTCCGAATTCACATACTTTTCTAATCTAGAAATTCCAGCAAAAAGTTCCAACCTCCCCTTGACAGCGAGTTTTTGCTAATTTAACTTTGCTATCCACTGAAACTTTTCTAGTGTCATTAAAGTTGCAGTTGAAATGAAGATCCCTGATTCGGACACATCAAGCCAATTCATTTCAATGACTTATGCGACCCTCATTGCTGAGCTCTTCTAATGGCAGCCTTAAAATAGTTTTAAAATGGCAGCGTAGTTTGTGTTTGGATTGGAGAGCTTTTAGCTTTTCGGATCTATTTTTCAAGACAGGGTGTTCGCGATAAGCGTTCCCAAATTTTACGCTTTCTACTGTAGGAATTCCCATTAACTCCTAACAATTTCTTTATGTGGAGAAGTTTTAATTGCTTTTGAAAAAGCTAAGGAAACACAAAAAACTCTTTCAGATCTCTTAAGGATAAAAGAAAAGTGAAATTTTCTACAATAAATTTAACGAATCTCTGTATTTCTCGTTCGTAGCATATGTTTATCTTGTTGTTGTTGCTTATATTGTTGTTGTTTATGTCATTGTTGTTGTCGTTGTTGCTTTTGTTACTTTACAACACCTACAAAACTAGTAATTATCATCTTTAATTACACGCCATCAAAGTTTTTAGCAGCTGCTATTCTAGTCGACGTTGTTGTACTTAGATGTTGTTGTTGTTGTTGTTGTTGTTTCTGTAGTTTGCTGGCCACCTCATTGTTAACCAACACCACCAACACCATTCTGAGGACAAATCCATGAATGTGTTGGAGGACAAATCGAAAACGAAGTTCAGAAAGACTCGTAGAGAAGCTCGGAAGTTTTAATTACGTGGGTTGTCGAGACGCTGGGCTGCTGGTCGTGTGGGTTGTTTGGGGAAGGGGATGGCCGGCCCGGGGGGAGGGGCGGTCCAGGGGAGAGGGGATTTTTGGTGTGTAGGTCACAGTAAAAATTCACGGAAGAATAATGAGAAAATACGATGTAGAAGAAAGAGATTGCGAAGGATGGCGTAGCCTACTGAAATGTTTGGAAAGAGATTTTTTAAAGGTTAAGTTTGGAAATATTCTAATCTTTCTCACTTAACTCGAACAGATTTTGGGGTTCACCTACCGTACCCTTAAATCTGTGAATTTAGAGGGTGAATAAACGGAATTAATTTGGGAATATCAAGTTCTTCCTTTCGTCTTTAGAACAGAAGCATAAATCCATCTGAAATTTTGCATTCATTCGTATTGTGCTTGAAGTAGAAATGAAACCCATTTAACATCGTTAAAGTGGGCAACGAGTTCCGCCCCTTTATTAGTAGCGTGAATTAAGAGGCGTGCATAAATCGTGTTGTACGCTGCCCCTACCAGCTGCTGGCCAAACGCAACGTCAGCGAGCAACAAAGTTAATTCGGCGTACTTAATTTTGAGGAAGCTTCGGAAATTGTTTAGATTACAAATGCTTAGAAGTTCATACACTGGTACACACACGTGCACACATACACACACACACACACACACACACACACACACACACACAGTTAGTCACAACCACAATTACATGCACTACTGCGCTTCTTCTGAGGATCCCAAGTCAGTGCGTCGCTGTGGACTTGAAAATGGTGTCGCTTATCATTCCGTTGCATCGCATTTCTCTTCACGACGACGTGGTTAACACACAACACGCAGCAGTGATTGAAATCGCAGAAATACACACGTAGAAAATTCTAATTTTAATAAAGAAAATAAGATTTAATTTCATACTTAGTTTTAAAATGAATTCAGGTAATCCAAAGTAATTTCTTCGCGCACTTTCAAGAAAAGTCTCCGACTTTATTAGAGGAACTTTAATGGTGTCAAAGTGGTTGCTCTCGAATTCCTTCCATTAGAGGGTTCGCACGCTTTAGATGTTTCGTTCCATTAGCTGCTTCGCTGGCTGTAAAACTCCGAGTTGACCGCCAGAATGTGGACGACGCTGCTTTGCAGCCACCGTGCAACATCCTGCTCGGCTTTTATTGCGCTTTCACTGCTCGTTGCACGACGTTGATGCTGCCGTTGCTGCCGTTGCTGCCGTTGCTGCCGCTGCTGCCGTCGTTGCTGCCGTTGCTGCTGCTGCATCGACATTTCCAGGATCTTCCAGTCAGTGTAACATTTTAATTCATTCACTCATACATTCGTGCACTCAATCTTTCATTCCCTGCTTTACTCAGTCGCTCGTTACGCCACCTCCGGCTTCGTCAGGGTGTGCGTCGCCGCCTTTATCTCCCCATCCATCCGTCATTCTTAATGCACGTAAATTTCACGGACTCCGAGTATCTTCTGCTGACTTTCTGCTCGGCTGTGCTCGGCTCCCTCCTCCTCCCTCCCACCCAACCAGCGCGGTGCAACCAGGATGCAGAAGTTGATTGCGGCGACTCCAGCAGCCAGCAGCTCCTGCTGCTTTAATTTCCTAATTTATGACTCTGGCCAAATTTTCATTTGGCTTGCAGATTAGTGCGGACTTTCGGGAAAGGAAGTTTCAATTAAAGCATCTTCATGCAATGGTGGTGTGTGTGTGTGTGTGTGTGTTTGTGTGAGTCCGCTCGAGGGTTGCAAGACTCGCTATTCGGTTTTGCAGTCCTTGAACTCCTGAAACGAGTTTAGTAACCGATCGAGTTCACTAAAATGTGAAGAGAAAAGTTTTAATTTCTTGCAAATCGTATTAAAAAAATTAAACTCTTCTTACACTTTCATTGTAACGATTATATTATTTTTAATATCATCATCATTTACAGATGCAAAGGACACGAAAAAGGACGACACTGCAGTCCTCTCCAAATCTCAGCCTTTTATTGCTCGACAGAATGTGTGAAAATATTTTCAGTATTTTCGCTGCAAGGACAACAAACGACACAACAAGGCAAAGAGAGAAACAAACTTCAGGAGGATGAGGAGGAGAGCGTGGGGGGGGGGGAGAGTGGCGATGAAGGAGAAAATAAAAACCCACAAAAACAAAATCCACGAATGTCCGAAAATAATTTCAACAACTTAATTTCGTTGCTTTTTGAGATTCTCTCGTTCGCTGTGACGTTCGTGGAACTTCATCAGATAACCGAAAAATGATAGCGGCGAGACAATAAAAACAAAAGTGGATGGCATTGCTGCAACACCAACAACAACAACAACAACGTCATTCCCAACAGCACGACTGCAACTCAATGAAAAAAAAGTGCAACTCAATTTACAGGCTGCTGTTGCAGTCGCTGGTGTTGAACTAAAAAAGTACGGAAAAGTGGAGCAAAAATTTTGCACCCAAGAAGAGCAGCAGGCGTTCTATGAAATTTTAATTAAAAAAAATGTCCACACATCCACACATTCTTAGGCACACACACACACATACGTATGGGTTTGTGAAAATATTTATACAATATTTCACACACACACACGCACACATTTGGTGACAAAACTGCTAACCGAAGCGAAAACGCTGACTGATACTCTGGCTGCTTCTTCTTCTTCTTCTTCATCTTCTTGTGTTTTTTTTACCTACCGCGCAGTTTTCTGGTTCTGCGATACCGTTTTCTTAAATTTTATGTATGTATGTGTGTTTGTGCGTGTGTGTGTTGTTGAAATATTAAAAACTAAAATTAATCGGTTGCGACCCTTTGTTGCTGTTTAAATATTCGATTTGAATTGAATAGAGATTGAAAAATTGATAGAAACTGAAAACAGGAATTTTCATTGTCTATCTTGTGCTTGCAAAACGGCGGCGGCTGTGGCGGTGGCGGTGGCGGCGGTGGCAGTGGCGGTGGCCGTAGCGGTGGGCGTGACGGTGGAGCCCATGTATGCCACCCCACTTAAATAGTTTTCACATGGTACCTCGGTAGTTCTGCACAACAACAACAAAGTCGCGACGCGAAAACAAAGTGTATCCGACTGAAACATAAATTCACAATTTATTACTCTGGTTTTCTTGCCTTTTTTTGCATCGTACAAAATCCCATTCCCAAATTTTGATTTATTGATTCGAGTGTAGTTTCGATTTTTATGTTCCTTCTTTCGATTCGATTGCATTACGTTTGTGTGCAACGGCGTAGATATTAATTGGAAAACAGTGACTGTTTCTTCACGATCTTCTTTTTAACTTTTTTGTTATTCTTTTTATTATTATATGTTACTAGGTAATTTTTACTATTATTACACAATTTAATATTTTCACTGAAAACAACGCATTGCGAACAAAACCGAAGCAAAGGATAAAAAAGGGAAATCAGTGTTAGAAACACTGATAGTTTAATTCTGTGGATAATAAAACGGTAACAGATAACAATAACAAACAATATAAACATCAACACAAATACACTTCGAAACTTTTTATTTGCATGCAGAGCTCATTGAAGATGCTTGCGTTTGAAAAAACTAATCCTGGGGATGGCAACGCCACCAACAACAACGACAACGAACAGCGATAGAAGTAGAAAATCCTGGTGAAATTGTCCTCATGAGTGCAGTTAAAATCGTTGATTTCTCCACTCAACAGCAAAAGGATGCGTGCAGGAAGCATCCTCTCCTTGCGATGCTTCGGTTGGCTGCTCACGACGCTTTGAATCCGCTCCTCTCTCTCTCTCTCTCTCTGCGACAGCTGCTTGCAACGCGATACCTGCAGCTGCACCGTGGACTTCTAGTCTGGATGATAGTTGCGCTCGTAATATTGCTAACAATGCGCTTCAAACTTTTCCATTCGAAACTGTTTTTCTACTCCCTCATCGATTCTTCTTCTGTTGTATGTATGTATGAATGTGTGAATGTATGAATGTATAATGTTTGTGGAAGACTCCGTTTTTAAATTGCCTAAGTGGATTTTGAAGTATTTTGCAACATTTTGAATGTAAAACCGAAAAAATAACAATAGAAAATAAGGATGGTCGGTGAAAACTTCATTTATCTCTTTGCGCAACAACGACAACAGCTTGTCGTTCAGGAAGAAAAGTTGTCACTCAAGCAATTCAGGACAAACATTTGATGGCATCGAAGTCGCCTCAGCATAAAAACGAGTCCTCACAGAGGACGCTGCCTACAGTCACCGTCACAATGTCAACTAATCATGCACTCAATAACTTGCTCCACTCAACAATAGCTACAACAATAGCTACAAGAACAGCTACAACAACAGCAACAACAACGACAACACCAACAACGACGACAGCGTACTACAAAAGCACAACATCCTGCAATAACCGGAGGGACGTCCGGCCTCGAGCGAAACCTGTTCGAGAGGCAACACGTTGTCGTCCCGAACGCCATCATCTACTCATCCATCCATCCATCCGTCCGTCCATCCGTCCATCTACACGTCCGTCCACACGTCCGTCCACATAATGGCTTAACAATTGTCACTTATTGACTCTGTCATGAGTTGCTGCCCCCGAAGAGTTGCGGGCCGTTGCATGCAACGCAACTCAAAACCACACAACAGAGGAACACTTCGAGCTTTTGTCGATTTTTGCCCTGCGAAAAGTTAAATAGAAGTGAGGGAACGAAGTGAAGTGACAGCGGGAGAGGAAGAGAAGCCGTTTCGAGAGTGCACGAGAGAGAGAGAAAAGAGAAGTCAATGCCCTGGAAAATGCATGATTTCGATCCCTCTTGACCATCCGCCTCACTTATGAACTCTTTGACCGACGTCGCAATCCACGAGAGAGATGAGCCAACTTTACAGCTGCACGAGTTGCATGCTTTCGGCATTTAAGCATGTGTGCGTGCGTGTGAGTTTGGTAATGTATGCGTGTTTGTTTTGGCTGCACTAAAAAAGCTGTAAAGTCGTGTTTATTGAAGAAGTTTTCGCCCGTTTATTTTGGCAACAGCAAGAAAAAGCGGAAGAAAAATACTGGCTTTAATTTCAAAGCTTTTAAAATCGCATAGAAGTTAAAAGCGGACTGAGACCGTTCGGGTCGCGAAAGATTAAAACCCTGATTAACTTAATAGCGCGGTTTGAATGAAGAACATGTTTTTTTTTTATAATTACTAAATACTAAAAAGAATTCAATTCATAAAGTTTAAACTTTTAAAGATAAGCAAATAAAACACGCACACACGCACACTAACACACACACACACACACACACAAACTCCACACAAAAACACACACACACACACACGCATCTAAATAAAGCTGCATTTAATATGGCAAAATATGACGCTTATTTTCTCTTCTTCTCCGCTCTCTTGTGGATCCTATAACAACAACAACATTAATTTTTTTTTCTTGCTCATTTCTCATTTTTCTGTTTTTATTTGAACACTTTGAGATGCTTTCAAAACAGCAACAAATGAGTTGCTAAAGAGCAAAAGCGGGAATAAAGTAGAAAAATTGAAATTGTTTTCTTGCAGCAAGAAATGAACAAAATGAAAATCTGCAAAAATGATCTGGTTGTTGTTGTTGTTGTTGTTGTTGTAGTTGTTGTTGTTGTTGTTGTTAAGCGTGTGCCCACGCTGTCGAGCAGGTTGTTGAGCTTTTAATAAAGTCGCTCAGATTTAAATACACTGAAAATTACAATAAAAATTCCTCGGTATTCTTTAAAAATTACTTTTCTTAATTTATTTTAATTTTTATTTCAATATTTTACTCTATTTTTATTTACTATACTTAACCTTATCTAATCTTACTTTATTTTATTATATTATACGAGTGGTTAATTTTTCCCGTGTATCGATTTTGATTTGTTGCATTTCATTGCAATCCCGAGCACGGGAGATCCTTGCAAACTCCGCAAGCATCTCTGAATGGAAAGCCAAGAGCGAGGAAAAACTCACTGAAAGCTTATGATTTATTAAAATTTCGCAGCGCCTGTCAGAAATGCCCGCCATCCCTCTTCCCGCAGCAGCTGTCCAGATATTACGAGGCGGCTGCCTACTGGCGGGAGGGATACGAGTTGGCAGATCGCTGAGATGAGTGAGGGAGAAGCGAGTTGGAGTAAAGCGTCGTTGAGCCTCCATAAAAATGGAGTTGCATCCCTGAAATGTGAGAGCGATACAAATTAGAAAAAAAGAAGAGGAAACAAGAGTGAGACTTTGTTTTCAAATGAATTGCGCGCTTTACATCCTCCAACGCATCAGTAGTCCTCAAAGGACACTCCGAAGGACTCGAAAATAAGGATGTGAAAAATTGTAAAGCCAATTTGAGAGGCAAAATAAACTTATTTATTTACATATTTCATCCTAATATGCTAAAAAAAGCGATTTGCCTGAAAAGCATTTTTTCTCCTTTTTCGATCGCTTCGAATTCTCTTTCTCTTTCTTTTGGAGAATAACAAGAAACGTTTTCTTTTTTTCTTGGTGTTAATATTTCGGAGACAAGTTTTCATTGTTCACTATTTAAAAATAATTTGAGCGTTGTCACCAAGTGAAGGATGAAAGATTTTTCATTGCAGATTTCATTTTGCGAGAAGTTTTGCTGAGCTTTTTGCATTTTTGTCCTCGCATACAAAGGCCGGGCCATTGTTGTGCCATTTTTGTTGACATTTTTGACGTTGTGTTGTTGTTGTTGTTGCTGTTGTTGTTGTTGTTGTCATTGTTACAGTGAAGCAACAGCCTGCAGGCAAAGCAGGAAAAACGTTTTCACCATGCAATGGCAAGCAGGAGAGGAAAGATAGAAGAAGGAGAAGGAAATGCAGCAAAATGGAAAAGTGAAAAGTTTTTTAAGTAAGCCAACGACACTCTTAAAAAAGCAATTATTTTGCTAAACGTAGTTCATCCCAACCATAGAAGCAAACTATTGGAGTTTATGAAAAGAATTCGTTTGCAACTATAAAAGAAACAAAGAATAATTATGAAGTGACATCCTCTCGAAGGAGAAACGAGGACCAAGATCGAGCCGGACTTTTTGGGTGTTTAAATCGAATTTAGATTTTTAAATTAACTAATTTTCTGAAGGCGAAATGACGTTTTCTGAATTACAACTTACGATTCTGAATTACAAATGATGTTTCCTGAATTAAAAATTACTAATCTGAATTGCGAATTATTATCCTAAATTTCAAGCGACGCTTTCTGAATTACAAATTAATTTTCTAATTACAAGTAACGTTTTTTGAATTACAAATTATGTTATCTGAATTACAGCTAACTTTTCTTTATTACAAGAGAAGATTTCTGAATTACAGACGATAATTTTGATGTGAAACTTACTTTCTCTGAATTATAATTGATGTTTTTTTCTCGATTACAAATAACAACTCGGAATTACAAATAGCCGAGCTAATTTGTGGCTGATAAGGACGATTGAACGACATTACATTTGCAATGGACGAAATTACATTTGCAATGTTGACAATTTTCAGTGCATTCATAACTTGCTCATCCTGCAGTCGCTGAGGACTCTTGTTGCTTCGTTGGTACTACAAAGTAATCGTTTTTTCCGTTTCCTTTCAAATCCGAAGACTCATCGCGAGAAGTCTGCTTCACAACGAAGTTGCTCTCCTCGTTGCTGACTGAAGGATTTACAGTGTTGCGTGGCCTGCAGTCAAAATGCTCGTCGTTCCGTGTTTTTCTCTTTCCACCCTCTTTGATTTTCTTTCGCGAGATTTCTTCACAAGCTTCTGAATTCTTTTGATTCTACGTGCGTTGCAAGCGTTGGTTGGCTGCTTGGATTGATGGTTGCAAGGATCCTTTTGGAGTTTTTTTCTTAATTTAAAATTGACGCCCTCACAAAGACTGCCACCGAGTCCTTGCTTAGTCTCGTCACAATTTAGATAACCCTTGTGAAGCAGTGAATGCATGCATGCGGCGAAGCTGTGCGATGTGGCAACACTGAGAATGTTGGTGGTGGCGGTGGTTGCTGTTGCTGTTGTTGCTTGCAGTGGCATTGCAAATATTAATTAACCTTAAGGTCGGTAAGCCACACCTTCAGATGCAACTCCAGCAAGTGGACTCGTGTATGCAGGGACGCCAGGACGCCAGGACGATGCTTTTGTACTCGTGCATCTTCACATTCATCCTTCGCATTCTCATGGTCGAGTTATGCCTTCCGGCAACTGCTTCGTTTTTATTTTCTGCTCTTTCGCAGGTTCTTTGAGTTCCCGAGAATATTGCTGTCGGCTTTTGTATGCTTGTCGCCTTCGCTTCCAACAGGATCTGCATTGCGAAAGGATGTGTTCGGGATGATGTAGTTGTTGTTGCTCGTGCAGTGTTGTCGCTGTTATTTTTGCGTCGGGATTTTCGCTGTGGTTTTCATGCGTTAATCACTTGTTTGCTTAACGTTCGCAGAGAACGTCCACGATGTCTTCAGCATGAGTGTTGAGTGTCTCGCCGAAGGACGATTTCGTATCCTGCCGTTTAAGTGTGTACAAATAACTTCCTCCTCGTGAAACGCTGGCTGTTTTAGATTTCCCATTTAGCAGATCTCTGGTGTTCGAGTGAATGGGTGACGCAAATGAGACGGCGGAATAAACGCGAAACTCTTTTAACTTGAAGGTATTGGATTTCTAATTCTATATTCGAAATATAGAATACGCTGAGATGTTCTCAGCGAAAATACGAGTGTTATTAGCATTTAACTTTCGTAAGCTTCTTTTAAATTACTTGAAGAGCAAGACTTTCGCCAGAAAGTGGGAAGTTCGGACCTCTAAAAAATTCAAATAAGTTCGTGCCAACTTTTCCTGGCCCTGTGTTGAATTATTTTTCTTTTAATATTCTTCGAATATTTCGGATTTCTTAATTCTTCAGGCATGAAATTTATTAAAAGATTAGACTGGAAACTTTAATGCAGCGAGTCGGAATTTGCTTCAAAGTTGGCTTAGCGTGGTTCGGTATAACGAATCCCAAATCCTTTTGGATTTTTAACGTTCTTCTATTTAAGGTTGCCATTCTCTTCACTTCTGTGAAGATCAGAAGTCGGTGTCAAGGAGGTGTCGAGAAGTGGAGGGGAGGGCTGAAGTTCTCAAGGCCCCGTATAATTCAATGATATGCTTGGCTTATTGTAGCCATTATTTGGCTCTACTTGCGGGTTGCCACGGTTAGTTGAACTCTTCGTTGCACACTTTCTGAGCGAAGGTCTTCTCGAAGGGATTTTGCGGTTTGTTATAATGATATCGAGCAAAAGAATTTTAAGTAATTGGATTTTTCGGGTTGACCTGAGCGGAACATCATAAATTTAAATGATGATTGAATTTTTGAAATTTTTTGTGGGGGACTGAATTTCTGTCGACTACAAATTCTAATTGCAAATCGGGGTTCGTCAATCACAACTCAGTCCAGCCATCACAACACATCACTCACTCGGTTCAACAAGGCAACCTCAGTCGGTATCCAGAGTTAACCTCACCTCACCCGGTATTCGACTGAGAGTGGAGTGAATTTCAGCCGCTGATGAAAGCAGCCAAAATTATTTCATGACATTTCAACTGAGCCACAAAAATCATTAGCAGACGTCAATTATTCACCGACGCGACAGCAGGATGAGCGCAGCAGGATAATTAGGAGTCGCCACAAAATGTTGGAATTCGCAACACGAGGCGCCAATAAAGCCGTCCGTCGTGTGCCGGACGTGTTTTCCGCAACGAATCACGAACTTTTCATTGATGGAGTCGATGAAGGGAGGGAAGGCGGTACACGCAACACAACGCGGAATTTCATCAATGGTGCGGAATGCTCTGTGTTGTGATAGCAACGCCAACATCAACGCAACAGCGGACAGCAAGCGCGAACTGGAAAAAATCGGACAGTCGGAGAGGAATTTGGAATTTTTATTTAATATTTCTGCAAGGGTTGGGTTTTGTGATGGTGGTGATGTTGTTGTCGCTCTTGTTGTGTTGTTGTGTGTTGTTGTTGTGTTCTGATGTTGTTGTTGATTTTGTTGTGGTTGTAGTTGTTGCTTTTGTTGCCTCTTATATCGCCAGCGGTTCTTGTTTTCCTTTGTCCCTCAAAGATGATAATTCTGCTGTTTTTCTTGTTGTCGTCTCGCTGTTTCTGCTGTTGTTGTTGTTGGTGTTGTTGTTGTTGTTTGTTGTTGCCCATATAGTTATTGTTGCTGGTGTGGTATCGCTGTTGCTGTTGTTGTTACCAACTTTACCAATTTGTTCTTTACGCCCGTAAATGTTAATTGGTTTCCATTATCCTCGCAAATCCTGTTCGCGCGTTCCGTCCATGTTGCGGTGCCGCCAAATGACAGTTCAATAAACAGACGGCACGGCAATCAACTCGTCGTCGTTGTCGTTGTCGTTGTCGTTGTCGTTACAGCTGCTGCTGCTGCTGTTGTTAGTGTTGCTGTTGTTCAAAAAAGCGTGAACGGGAAAAACCCCGAATAATCCAAATTGATCACCATTTATTCACGGAAATGTTTGCACAAATGAGCCCGCATTTTATGCATGCCGCAGACATATTGTTGCGTGAGCACGAGCGGATGGCGCAGCCATTTGCAGCCAAAAAATATTAAAGTGGAATTCGCAGTAATTTCCGCAATTTAAATGCGTTTTCCTCAAATCTCTGGTCAACGCGGTGAGTGGAATTTCATTGAAAATTCCGTATTAAAATCAGTTTACAGCAAATTTGAAATTACTAAAAACTCATTTTAAGCTTTTCAAAAAAGAAAATAATGAGCAGCCGCGTCATATGAACTCCAAAAAATAAACTTTAACGAAGTGGATTGCAGAAATTTCAATTAAATTCTTTCGGTTTTCATTTTCATAACTATTTTCTACCGAAAATCCTTTGATAAAAAATGCACCGCGCATTAGAAAGTAATAAATTCAGCCTTCAGAACCTTCTGCGCGGAATGCGCATCCACAATATAAAATATCGCGCTCTCCACGAGCAGCTGACCTCCAGCCATTCCAACCTCGTTTTCAGTTGCCGTTTTCAGTTGCCGTTTGAGTTGCCGTTTCTCAAAGGATCCCCACAAACGTGAAATATGCAAGTGGTCGTCGCTGATTATCGCAAATGCGAGTTTCATCCGCTTGATCCTTCGCCTCTCAGAAAAATTTCCTTTTTCGAGTGCGAGTGTCTGAAACATCCGCAAATTTTTAGCTGTGCGGTTGGAAATGCTTTAGCATGCCGGGAGGCGGGAGGCGGCAGGATGAGGGCGTGACCACATGCACGGACTGATATGATGGCACGAGTGGTTCACTAGAATGAAGTCCGCCGCACAGTCCGAAATGATTACAAAATAATGCGGAGAACTATAACGCGGTCCGCAGATGCATGCATGCTTCGCGTCGAATAAGTTTTGCTTACTTTTGATTTGTTGTTTTGCGGCGGCAGCCAAAGGGAATTGACTGCCTTCTCGTGTATCCTTCCCGTTTTACTGGTTTTTGACTGCTACTCGTGTATCCTTCCCGTTGATTCTGCTTCTCCTCGTGACGCTCCTGGCTTCCGCTGGCCGGGCGCTTCATTTGCAGACTCTGAACGCAAAAGTAGCCGCAGTCTGGCGGTACTGGAGAGGCTGTGGATTAATTCGCCCGAGTAGTTGGTTCGGCGTTGTTGGCATGGCTGGCAAACGGGCGGAGTAGGTGGCGCCGAGGGCAGCGCAAGGGATTCAAAGAGTTGCTTGGCCATTCTGACTTCTGATCGTAGATTATCGTCGCTTGATGTTTCTAAAATTGAGCAGAAATTGCATAAAATGTTAATGAAGCTTAAAAGTAACGAACGATTCATGCAATTGCAGAAACATTAGGCGAATAATCGTGTCCTTCCTTCTTTTACAAATTAACTCGTACATTTCTAGTTCATCTGAAGTTTGCTTCCTCTCTGTCGCATTTTCTTCTACGAGAATCTAACGTTTTCTTTCTTATATTTAAGTTAACTTTATCTTGTTGAATTTAAGGAGTCTCCTGCAGTTGGTGGGGTTTTTCTATCATGCGCAGCTTCGCGTGAAATTTTCCTCTATTTATGCATTAAAAAACCCCGAAGAAGGAGTGAAAAAGAAAAGTTTAAATCGTTTCCTTTTTTGAAACGTTTTAGTAAAATAATCTCGTATAATAAAACAAAAACATGCAGAAAAAATGTCCTGTCCTTCAAACGATTTCCAGACTGAACACTTTTGATGTTCTGATAAAAGTGTCCTGATAAAAGTGTCCTGAAAAAGGTCCTCTGTGTTTTTTTCCTCTAATAATTTTATGAAAGGTAACGAAATTTTCTGCTGCTGCTATTGTTGTTGTTGGCCTCTTCTTCGCGCCATTGATCACGTACACGGCAGTCAATTTCATGTTTTATGGAGACACTGAAGTCCTGCTCTGACTTGCAGTTACAAGATGTCCTTGCTAGCTGTTTGACTTCACGGCGAGTGCGTAGATTACGTATGCAGGATGCGTGCGCGCTTCAGCTTCAGCATTTGAATTACCGTGGAACAGTCAAAACAAGCAAAAGAAAAGCGGGAGGGAGAGCAGGCGAAGCAACATAAAGAAGGACATAAAAAAGCACATAAAAAAGGACATTCGGCATTCAACGCATGATAAATTCCGCCATCAAAGGCTGCTGATTTCGATGACTTCTTTTTTCTTTTTTAAGTTTTCAAGTCAAAATCCTTTCGAGATTTTTAGTCCCTTTTTTGTTTTACGTTTCACTTGATATCTCGATTTAGCGAGAGAGTCAAGTAATTAGCGTTGTGGAGTTGCGATGCAACGACATCAGTTAATCGTTGCTCGGAGTATCCTTTTGCAGTCTTCTCCTCTCCCTCCTTTCGTGATCCTGAGCCTTCACACCGGAATCCACTGCGCTCTGAGTAACAAGTTGTGATTAATTAACCGCAAAACAAAAAGCGCCGCACCAGTCAGAGCGGAGAGCGAGTGATTGAGCTCATCACAAACACACAACAAGTTCTCTCTTTTTATTTATTTGTTGGCTTCTTCGTTGGCTTTTCCTCTGTTTGCTTGTATGTTTTCTCTGTTTACTGGTTTCGTCTCCCTATTTAATATATTTTTTTGCTTATTCTCTCCATTATTCCTCCGTTTCTGTCTCTCTGCAATATCTTTCAAAAGCAGTGACCTTTGCTGGTGCTAAATTTCCGAATACGCTACTAAATTTCTTAATAAACCCCCTAACAACCCGCTCTCTCTCTCTCTCTCTCTCTCTCAGCGACACTGAGATGACGGCCATGGAATCTCGTCGGAGTGCAGCACTTCGCTCCGGTGCAAGCAGAGAACTCTGTGCTCTTGAAACTCTTTACTCAGCACTCAAACCGAGGCAAGCTCTCGCAAACAGCAGCGAGCAAATACACAGCAGCAGCTGCTGCCAAACACAGACGCAATTAAGCATTCCACTCGCGAGCGACAATACTTAGCATACAATTACGGGCCGGTCAAGTAAACATTAGCAAATTATATGCTAACATGACGTGCATGAATCGTATGCGCGCATCGAGGCCTTCGCCACTCCTCTTGTTGTTGTTGTTGCAGCTGTGCACTGAGAGCTGAGAGAGGTACAGCCTGGCTGCGCTGTTGCATGGTCAGCACGTGTGTGTGTGTGTGTGTGTGTGTGTGTGTGTTGGAGCTCTCGTTTTTTCTTTATTTGCGTTGAGTTTTGAAGTCCAAACTTCGCCGCTTGTTTTGTGCTCAAATATTAACAACAACTTCGGGGGGAATAAAGCAACTGCAACAACAACAACAGGCCGACGTGTGGGCCGTTTTGTTGTTTGTTGTTGTTGTTGTTGTTGTAGTTGTTGCTTTTCATTAAAATTGCATGCAACGGAGGAAGTCAACGATGCAGACCAACAACTTTTCATTGCATAAATTCAGGGGCAACACGCTTCCATTTCTTTGTTGATAAACATCAAGGAGAAAAAAGAAGACAAGGAGAAAAAAGCTTGTTGCCATTTTTCAATCTCTTTTCCCACAGGGAGGCTAATTTTTGCCGTGATGAATTTGATGCACAGCGAGGAACTGAATGAGGAAGGAAGGATCTGCGGAAAAGACCAGAATTTAATTAATTCTGACTCGCAGTGCAATAATTTCAAGTTCAAAGCGCAGAGTTAGCGATTCAAAATCAAAAATTAAGAGTCCAAAAGAAGTTTCATAGACGAAAAGTATGAAGAGCTTCTGCAAACGTGAAGGAAATCTTATTTAAAACTTTGCAAAGCTTTCATTCAAAGCTTTTTAAAGCTTTCTTGGTCCTCCTGAAGCTTTATTGGTCCTTCTAAATCTTTCTTGGTCCTCCTAAAGCTTTATTGGGGCTCCTAAATATTTATTGGTCCTCCTAAATCTTTCTTGGTCCTCCTAAAGCTTTCTTGGTCCTCCTAACGCTTTCTTGGTCCTCCTAAACCTTTCTTGGTCCTCGTAAATCTTTATTGGTCCTCCTAAAGCTTTCTTGGTCCTCCTAAAGCTTTCTTGGTCCTCCTAAATCTTTCTTGGTCTTCCTAAATCTTTCTTGGTCCTCCTAAACCTTTCTTGGTCCTCGTAAATCTTTATTGGTCCTCCTAAAGCTTTCTTGGTCCTCCTAAATCTTTCTTGGTCTTCCTAAATCTTTCTTGGTCCTCCTAAACCTTTCTTGGTCCTCGTAAATCTTTATTGGTCCTCCTAAAGCTTTCTTGGTCCTCCTAAAGCTTTCTTGGTCCTCCTAAATCTTTCTTGGTCTTCCTAAATCTTTCTTGGTCCTCCTAAACCTTTCTTGGTCCTCGTAAATCTTTATTGGTCCTCCTAAAGCTTTCTTGGTCCTCCTAAATCTTTATTGGTCCTTCTAAAGCTTTCTTCGTCCTCCTAAATCTCTCTTAGCCCTCCCAAATCTTTATAGAATACTTTACAGACAAATTAAAGTTTATAATAAAGTAAATGAAAGTTTATATAAAGTGTTTTAGTATTTTTTGTTAGTATAATTATTCCAAAAATTCGAAATAAACCTGTAGAATCCTTTTATTGTTATATGCTATGAACTACCATCCCTGTATATCGCTGCTTGTTTATCTGTTCATTTTCTACGCACTGCTGGTGACGATCGGTAGGGTTTGCGTCTCGATTTCGTTTCCACGACCAGCACCGATTGACGCTTGAGGTAGGTACGCGAGGGGACTTCACTCTCCTCATCGGTGGGGACGGCTTTTTAAGAGAGAAGGGGACGAAGTTATTATGTGAACCTTTGAATTGATCGTAATCATTCAATTTTTCCTACCGGCGGCTGCCTGATCTGGTGACGACGATAAAGTGCCAGCAGCTCGTTGGCCACGCCCACCTAGCAAGTTAAAGTAGCACGCGGGAATCGATTGAGGTTTCTCTCCCTCTGGCAAAATACTCGTAGATGATGCCTTGTTTTGTTCCGCGATCGATGAAGTTTCACCATTCGTCTGCGGTTAGATATTCTCACTAGAAGTTTTTTCTATTAAATTAGGGAAAAACTCACCTCAATCGCAAGTTTTTCAACAGACGAAGGCTTCTCTTCATGCTTACTAAGCTCTTCCGCAGACCGGAGTTTCAGTTTTAATATCTGAGCGAACATAACAGAGTCACATAAAAGACTTTCGCGCACTAGTGTCTCGTTCACTCACCTCAATCAAGTCCGCGTCACTGGCTTCATTCACGAGAAAACTCGGAAAGTCCTCCAACTTGACCCGAATGTTCTTCTCCTCCAGTACGATGTCACCTTCGTCGACCTCCTGCAGTCTGTAGATCATTTCGTGAAGCCGCTCCTGCAGGTACTTCAGGACTTCGGCAGACTTCGCGGCAGCTTCCAGACTCTTCTGACGCTCCGCCTCAAAATCCCTGATGTCTGCTTTGATTTTGTCGATCACCTCTTGATTGCTAGAATTAGATGCAATCACAAATATTTCGCAAGTATTCCATCTTCCAGCACGGCGCTCACTCACACATCGCTCTCCTGGACATCAGAAAACCTGGAGGCTTCCAACTCTCGGGTCAGGCGATCGCGTTGCGCCTCTAATTCGGACTTCTCAGCCTCGGCAACTTTACGCAGATAATTTAAACGCGAAGCGGACTCTTTTTGCGAGTTAAAACGCTCGAGTACCTCTTGCGGTGAGATCGCTCCTGTCACCTCCATCAGCACCTTGAAGAGGTCATCCATCTCCGTGGTGACGCTCTGTAGCTGTGAGTTGGAATCCTTAGCGGGATCGTCGGGGTGGGGATTTCCTGTGCTCTGATCACCTGAGTCGGTTGCGATGCTGTCCTCATGAGTCAAGCTCTCCGTCCTGCTTTCGTAGAAGAGTCTTCGTCCCATCCGTTCGAGCTCCATTTTGCGCATCTCCAGTTGCTTTCGGTACTCGAACGCTTGACGTTCACGCATCTTCTGAGAGAGATGAGCCTGCTGCTCTTGACGTTGCAGTGCGACTTTGGCAGCATCACGTTTCTCGATGGCTTCGGTGTGGACTTCCTGAATGGTGTGAGAAGAGAGGAAATTGAACTTGGAATTGCCTGAGGGTGAGCGAAGTGGGGAAAGTAAACTTGGTAAATGTGGGGGGGAAGAGAGGAAAGTGAACAGGTAGCTGGTGGGAGAAGAGAGGCAACTTCATTGACGGAGAGACCATCTCTAACCTCCGAATGTTTCGCTATTAGTCAGTTGAATTGTACTCTCTCACCTGCAGTCGATTCGTCTCAGCCTGCTGCTCATTCAGTGCCTCCTTTAGCTCCTTTAAGCTCCGTTCGAATCTCTCCGCATCCGTCATAAGCGAAGCCTGCATGGATTTGTATTTCTTGCAGACATGTTCCGCCTCCATCCACTGGACGTTCGTGCGATGGATCTCGTTTTCCAGCTGAGAGACAAGCTGTGCAAAAGCGAATAGATTAATGAAATGAAAAGGTTTTTACTTTCTCTCTTCACCCTGCGATCAGCTTCTTCCTCGGCGGTCTCCGGCGGTTTCTCGCCGCCGGTCACCTGGTCCTGGTGTTTCTTGGAGGCCCGCAGCGCCTGATACTCTTCAGCTAATTTTACGTATCGCTGTTGCTTGCATATCAGTCGATGTCGCAGCAAATCCAGCTGTTTGCGACTCTCGGTTAATTTCAAGTCCGTGAGGAAGACGGCATCATCTGGCGTTTTGGCTCCCATCGGATAACTGGCTCTTCCCACCTGCAAAATGGGTGTGGCACTCGTCTTACACGTCTCGCCAGGCGCTGAATCTCGAAGAACTATCGGCCGCTGCAGGGGATTCTTGAGTTGAGTGCTTTTGATAAGCAGTTCCTTGATTTCCTTCTTCAGTGCGGCGATAGTTTGACAGTTGATGCCGCTCTGACTCTGCCATTCGGCGGTGTTGGCAGTCTTCTGGCCCTCTGAAGGATCGCTATTAATGTTTATTCACTTCAATTGAGCCGTTAATTTACCAACAAGTAGAATTCGTTTTTTTATTTCCGCAATTTTCTGATTTATTTCCCCGATTTTATCAATTTCCATAGTTTACTGCGAGTGAAATCTACTGCGAGTGCGATATAAATTTATTTCTACGGATTGTTTAATCGATTTCGTTGCTAATCACTTGCATTTCGTTGCGGCCAACGATTGTTGAATCCGTTCTCACGGAAACGAAGTTGAGATTTTCAACTAAAGTCAAACTTAAAAGCGTAACTTCTCGGCAAGAAGTTCCAAACTATGCTTTCGTTATTTTGCATTTGTTTTTGAAGCCCCAAGGAATGAATTTCTAGTTTCTATTATTCTTGCAAATTGAAACTTGCTAACTCATCAATCAAGAAAAGTGTCAAAAGTCTGACCGTAACAAAAAATAAACGCAACAATGCATCAGAGACTCAGTCGGGCATGGAATACAAATGAGAACGATAATAATGAATGGAAAGAAACAACAGCAATAATTGTAAAACTTCGTAGAAAGTAGAGACGCAAACCGTCGGCCTTCCACGGTGTTCTTGTCTCCCCCGAAATCCCCTCGATTCTCGTCTCAAAATTGCATAAAACGAGCAGAACGATTGTCACAAAATTGAGCAAAAATCATTTCACTTCCCCCTTCCATCTCCTCACTCTTCACTTACGTCTCGGCATTCCACGTATTACGGAGAGGAATCTCCAGCCGACTGGAAACAATTAATTAAAGGATATTTCGGAAAAGTTCCATTGAAAATTTGTCACTGCCTGCCTTCATATGACAATTTTCACTTCCATTTTCTTTTTTGCTTAGCTCGGAAATCGTATCCTGGAGCGCCTGGGATACTTCGAAGAGATCCTGTGTGTGTGTGTGTGTGTGTCTAGCTGAGATGCAAGTGAGAGGAGCAGAGAAGCGAATGACAAGGATTTCTGCAGCCTCAGGACTCAAGTGGATGGCTGTTCGTCTGCCTTTCCGTCCGTCTGCATGCATTCAGAGCGAAGTGCATCGTTCTGGTCTAACGAGGAATATATAAATCCATCCGAGTGTCCTTTTCCGTGCGCTGTGAGGACATGCAACGGCAGCAGCCGAGGGATTTCAAATGTCTTTGCATCGTTCAGGATATTTTATTTTGCATTTTGTGGCCTCAGAGCAGGAAGCCGCTTTTTTTAATTTCAAACTACCTAATTGAATTTTAAATTTCCTCAGTTTCTGACAAAATAAGTTCGATTTTATTTTTATTTGAATTATATGAAGATATTTAATTGAACAATCGTATTGATTGTTGTTACGAATTTTCAATTTTTCGGTAATTAATTTGGATTTGCTTTTGGAATCCTAAAATTGTTAATTTTACAAATGATGATTGAAATCTTGCCATTCAGTGATCACCCAGCTCTCAATTGCTCTGTCACTTTCCCTCTCTCTCTCTCTCTCTCTCTCTCTTTCTGTCCCTCATTTCAGCGATTGTTAGAACATCTTTTTTTCTAGTATCGGAATTTCGGAACGAATACCGATATCTATAACTAGACGAGCACTATTTCTCTTCCCATAAAGAGAAGGCAGATGTCATCCGCGCGGTGATCACGCCATCATGGTGCTCTTTAATTTAACCTGGATTTAGACATTTATGTCATTCGGGAGCTCCTGTCTGCATTCTTCCCCGTTTGCATATTATTTGCATCATCATTTTGAAGTTTTTCCTGGCCTCCTCCTTGTTAGTCCCTTGATATTCTGCTTCTCCGTCTCCTTGATGGCAGAGAAATTGAAATAAACTGTCACAAGGAGCCGAATAATTGCTGTCGAGTGGTTGTCGGAGAAACAAAGAGTGACTCACTGCTGGATGAGTGAGTGTGCAGCACAGACGGCGAAGGCAACAGCCAAGAGACGAGATACTTGAGCAACACACAGAAAATGGATGGTGTTTGCACGCAATATAACTCCTCCGCTTCTCTGTCCCGATCAGAGGGTTGGTTGTCTTGGCTTGTTGTTGCTTAAGATGCAGACTCCAACTCCAGAAGCCTGCTGCAAGAAGTCGCAAATCTTTTGATGCGCACAACAAGTCCTGCCTGCACCGAAGCTGCAACCGCAGAAAGCTGTGACAAGGGGATACAAGGAATTATGAATGAAGCAATTTAGAAAGAGGCAGCTGCCAAGTACGATACTGCGATACAGTTTGTCTGGTTGTCGTGCGCTCAGTTTGTCTGGCGAGCAGCAACATCGCCAACACTCTCCTCACTCTGACACCATCAACGCTGTCATCACTGCGCTTTATTATTCTCCTTCTCTATTAAGACTGGCAATGGTGCCGCATTGTGACCATTTTATTGCCATATTAATTGCTAGTTTCTCCGACAACACCTCCATTCTTAACATCACATCATAAACGCGTTCGTTATTGTCATTTTTCTTTTGATTACAACAATCAAAACACCACCAGTGGACTTCTGAGGTGCGAACGCCGTAATCATCACCATTACTATTTTCGTCGTCATAACAAGCACCAGTATCACTCGTTTCTTTCGCTATCACATTCTTTACATCGTAATTGCTGTAGTTGTTCGCTTAAGTTGTCATTATTGTTATTACAAGCAAGATTGCAACCATCACAATTCGTACTAAAATCAGCAACACTATCGAGATCACATCAACACGAGACATAGTTATAAGTATCTCATCAATTGAACAATAACCATCAAAATATAATCTCAGACAACATCTTTTTTACAGCCCTCGTTCTTACCTTCGTTCATAATTTTCATAACTGCCATCATTCTCACCTCTACCGTCGCTATCATGATAATGTTTACCACCACCACCGATACCAACATTACTATTATCACTTCGATTGTACATAATTTGTGTCCTTCGATGCGACGGGGTATCGGTGGTGATGTTGTTGATGTTCATGGCGGTGTCGGTAGTTGGGATAACACTGAAACCGAATGTCATTAGTTATAGTCACAGTCGTGGTGAGATTACTATCATTGTCACCTTAATTCATTGTCTACATTACTCTCACCACTCTCACTGTACTTACACCATCTACGTGTGTATATCATCATCACTGTGATCAAAACTATGACCGAGTACTCTGTCGTCTACTGTCATCACCTCACTTTTCATCACTAATATCGCGCTGACTGCCATAATTTACACAGGTGCTTACAAGTTTCAATGTTAGAGCGGATATTCCTGTAAGTTACAGGAATACAATTCAAAAGACACCGCTAAATGTTGTAATTGGAAATTATTTCAGCTTCAAATAATGACACCAACGCGTCTCGAATCTGAATGAAAGTCCAGAGTTTTATGGCTCCCATTCGTGAAGCGAAGGAGTGCACGGAAAACCAAATGGCGGAAATGACGCCATTACAGAATGCATTAGCACGCATGATGCACATTTAATGACAGATGACAATGGGACTCGCGTAGCAGGACAGCACCGAGCACCGAACAACGAGTATTTTGGCAAGGGGAAGAACGTAGCGGTGGGTGTTAAGAATGGGGTGAGTGACTATATACACACAGTACGTGTACGAACGACAAAAGAGCAAAAGTTTGAAAAAATGCAAGGGATTTAATGATCCAGTACGTTAACATCGGACGGAAATGACAACGAGAGAGAGTTAAGGGGCTGAAATTATGATTTTTTTCTCGGTTTTTTACTGCTCTTATTATAGTTATTGCTCTCAAAGAGGAGAGAGAGAGAGAGAGATGAGAGAGATGAGAGGTAGGACTGAAGTAGTCACACTAGTTACTTTCATAGAACAGAATTTAAGAACATGATAAAGTTTTAAAATTAAGTAATTGGAGTGCAAAATTTCAGAAAATAAAAGTGTCTTCCTTTAAAATTTACTGCTTTTGTTACCCTGAGGTGTCCGATGTCCTGGTGTAGTAAAAGTCGATGTAAAATGAGAGTTCACGGGAGGGAGATTTAAATTTTCTCAACAGATGATTAAGTTTTCTATTTAACCTTTTCCAGCACAGGATGCGAAAGCGCAAAAACACGTCTAATTGATGGGAAACGTTTAACTCTAATCGTTTGTTCTCTCACAGGAAGGGATTCCGAAACCATCCAAGTCTCACGCTAGTCTTTCGAGCCAACTTTGGCATTCTACAAAAAAAAACAGCCAACAGCCACCCAGAAAAGCCAAGACTTCCGACCCACTTAAAGCATCCCACGACCGTCGAAAGACGAGGTGCGTCAGTGGAAATTAAAGACTCATTAAGAGATTTCCTTCTCACTGTAAACTGTAAACGAGAAGGTAATGGGAATACTTGCGCAAAAAGCGAGCCCTGAATGTCGCTATTTTAACTTAAGGATTTTAACTAGAACGATTTACAGCCACGTTGTACCTTTTTAATTAAATTGGGGTGCATCTTGTTGTCCTTCTTTTTTCGGTGGTGTTGTTATTTTGTAATCTACTTTTTGAGATAACAATTACACATTCACCGAAATCCTCATTCATTTGTATTCAAGAATTTATTTGTATTTAAGCAATTTAATCAAGTTAATCAGATGTGAAGATTTCCAAGGATTTCCTCGTCTTTTCTTGTCGAAAATTACACAAGTTTTGCAAATCACTTTAATTTCACTGGACGCCCCATCCAGTAGATTTTCTTTCACTGCCCACTTTGTTGTCCCAACACATCAAATGCTGTGAAAATTGAATGAAATTTTCAAAGGCGGAGCTGACATTTTGTTCAAGCTGGAAAAAATCAAAATCACCCACAAAGAGGAAACAGAGAGCAAAGCAAAATAATGGGAACAAAGCGAGGATGAAACAACGAAACCTGAGGCGTTATAATGCGTTGTTCGTACAAATACAGACGGACAGACAGACAGACGGACAGACAACGTCAACATGGCCAGACACCACCGAACAAAGAATAACGTGAAATCACAAAAAAACTCATGCCAACACAAACACAGCTGCACACACACACACACACGCAGAGCCACGTAATTCGTAACAATGACCGGAAACGAACAAAAGGCGGCAATGTTGTGACTCAAAGCTGTTTCCGATCGCTTTTTTCGCAATGACGCAGGGATGGAGAGCCGTTCTTTCAAGAGGTGACGGAGAAATTGTAAAGTTTAAATGGGTTTCTTTTTTAAACATTTTGATTAAGCGAAATATTATTCGTTAAAAGGTTAAATTTTCTTCCTTCGTAACTCGTCTGTGTCACTTAATTGTTGCTTTCACGAATCATTAAAGAAGGCAATAAATACCCTTCAAAATCATCCGTAATAACCCTTCAGTTTATTATTGTTCAGAGAACTTTGTAGAACTTTTATTGTTTGTGTTGAAATCCGCCTTCTTATCTTCACGCGTCTAAGAAGCCTACAGAATGACACTAGAAAACATGTTGCTGTCCTGTTGAGGAACTGACAGCTGCAATTTACACGGAAGAAATTGGCCTGCCAACTCCTCCAACTGTCAAATGGTTGTCATTTCTTTGTAAATAACAAAAATGCTGCAAGATTATCCCCACTAGAGTGATGATGTGTGTGTAGAAAGAAAGTAAGAAGTAGAACGAAGCGAAAATTAAGAAGCCTGACAGTTTGTTTTCCAAGCCATGTTAGATGTTTTGACAGCCTGAGACTGACTGAATGAGGAAGGGAAAATGAATTGGTATCACATAAGAAACCTTGTAGAGTCCAAAAGTTTTCTTCTCACTAAATATTTTAGTTTAAATGTATGACAAAGAGAATTTTAAAAAACCGGATTTCCACAGTTCTGGGATTCTGGGAACATAGAAAGCCGAAATATTTGAAAACATATTTTCAAATTTAAGAATTCCGCGACTCTAAGTCTTGACATGCACTGAAATTTAAATCACAAAAACCAAGAATTCCCTCTCGAACGACTTCTCAGTTAATCCAACCATTTCACTGTTATGAGGTCGTTAAAAGCGCTGCTTCTCCATTTTCGGTGGGAGCCTGAAAGTATGCCACAGATTTTGCTTTTACGTTAAGCTGGCAATTCAGTGTTGTAAGCTGATGTTGGCGGCGCTTCTTCTAGTCTGGGCTGCCTGTGTTTTAATCCTCAAGTAAAACAAAGTGAAACACTTCCAACAGCAACAACAACAATCAGAAGTAGATGCGTGAAGGATTTGCTAAACACAAATACGCCCGCCACACGCAGCACGCAGCACCACCAACACACGGTAATCCAGTGAGTTGAACTAACAGAAAGTCAACGAAGCAACAACGATGTGAGTGGCACGCAAACGTGTCCACACACACACACACACACACATATATATAAACACACACACATATTACACATACCACGCTGTACTGTTAACGACTTTTTCATTTTATAAAAGCGCCTAAAAATCTGCGATGAAATCGTGCTGCCAAGCAGAAACTCGATGTGGAAGCGGCTTCAGAACAGTTTGAGCCAAATTTCTGTGGTTTTGGCTCCACGTTGTTGCTGCTTTTATAGTGGTGCTGGGGGTGGTTGTTGTTGTTTTTGTTGCTGTTGCTTTTCTGCTCCTGCATTTGTTTGTAAAAGTTGTGTAATGTTCTTCGGTTGTTTTTTTCTCATTCGTTTCACTCTTGTTTGACTTGCTTATCTTTATTGCTTTAAGCGGATTAAATCTCAATTTTGTTGTACGTGTAGTTGTAGTTATAGTTGTAGTCGTCTTTGTTATTGTTGTTGTCTTTTTTTAATGTTTCTCCTACCGATGTAATGAACTATTTTGTGCAAATCATACGTTCACGATTCCAACTAAACTGCTGACTGCCTGATAAATATACAGCAGGGAAAATAGTACTGAAAAATAGTGGAAAAACGAGGAAAGGCCGCAACAAAAGGGAAAAATTAGCAGGTACCAGAAAATCCGCTCGGTCGAAAATACTGCAGTGAAAATTCTAAACACGAGATTCTAACAACTCCGTAAATTATTCGCAAAACTGTTGTTATTGTAGGCGTAGTTGTTGTAGTTGTAGTTGTAGTATTAGTATTAGTAGTAGTAGTAGTAGTAGTAGTAGTAGTAGTAGTAGTAGTAGTAGTAGTAGTAGTAGTAGTAGTAGTAGTAGTAGTAGTAGTAGTAGTAGTAGTAGTAATAGTAGTAGTTGTTGTTGTTATTGTTGTTGTTGTTGCCTTTGTTGTTACTGTAGCTATGGTGTCGTTCTCACGGGATTTCGAACACCATTTTAGTATAAAAGGTTTTTGAAATCAGTTTATTTTTCATGTTACTCACTCAGCTCGCCATTGAAGGGTTTTCTCATGAGTTAAATATCATTAATCCATCGTATTATTATTAAATTACGAATTTACGGCCTGATTTGTTATTGGCACCAGATTGTTTCACTTTATCGAATATGTATTTCATTAAAAGAAACACCTTCTAACCTCACTTTCTCTACAAACTGCAGACTTTTTTATCAATGATTCCGCACCAGCGATTTCAACACGCCGTTTAAACGCTCGTATATCAGCGGATTGCATTTCCGACACGTCGCCGCGTAAAGCACGTTAATTTATAACTAAAACAATTGCGACTTCTAATCTGCGGCATAAATAAAATCCTTGTCACAGTCCTGTAACGAGCCGCTGTTCATCACTCAGCTCTTCCGGCCCATGCACCGCGTTGCCGTCTGGTCGCGTTTGCAGTCGAGCAGCGAATTCTTAAATTACTTCAGTCTGTTGCTTGTTAGCAGCATGAAGACGTCGGGTAGCCAGCCGAGTTGTTCATCATGCAACGCATGGCAGGTGCGCAGGCAGCAATCAATATGCATTTTTTTTCAAGTCTTCAGTGCTGTCGCTACTCGACAACTCTGTGGCTGCGGGCGACTGCTGCACATTAATTGCTGCATTATCGCCATCGTGCTCGAGCGCAGCCAAGTTAATGAATGAGCATGCGAGGCTTCTTGAATGCAACACCTCTCGCGTTCCCGCCGCCTGCTGCCCGCCGCTCGCAAGACCGCAACCCACTCCTCCTCCCTCGCCCAGTCAAACGCGATTTTCACTTAAATACCTCGCGTCGCGTTCAACGGAAACTTCAGTTTTAATTAGTTGCGCAAATAAATTCTTTCGTGCTTTTTGGCATTTAGAGGGGAGAAGAATGGCCATTAGCGTGGCTCGAATGTCGCATCAAAAATTGCGCGACCCTCGTGCGCGACCCTCCTGCACGCCGACCACCGCACGACGCTGTCACGTAGCGTCACGTACTGGCGATGCAAATTAAAAGCTGCCTGCCATGCCAGTGTGCAGCGGCCGCCGTCCTTCTGCATTTTAAAGTGTATCGCGTACGACGGCGTCGATGTTTTTTATGAGTTCCTTGTGTGCTGCGTACAGCGTGTGGCAGCAGCCAGTAAACCGAGCGTTGCCTACTTTTAGGCGGCGCTCGTTGCTTTCGCGTTTTGCCTGTTAATTTGTAATAAAGTCGAATTCGCTGCAAGTGAACACGAATGTCGCGCAGTCCGTGCCAGTGTAGAATGTCGAAAATGGGTTTTGTTTGAGGCGTAGAAACTGCTGAAGTCATTGACACACACACACACACACACCTACTCATACACCTACTCATACACTGGGAAAGCAGCAAAATTTGCTTTATTTTTACTGCGCCTTCTTCTGGTTTTGCTGGCTGAGTGCAGTTTGGCACGGAAGGTTTGCTTTGCGTGTTAAACTTCGAGTTGGCTTCAAAACTAAATTGAGGCAGCCAGTTCTTGTTAACCCAACAAACAGTTCTGCAGGTTTTTCTGGATAATAAGATTACTTTGCAAAAGGTTTCTCAATGGTTTTCGAAAGGATTACCAGCAAGTGCAAGTTAATGTAATAGTTTTTCGCAAAGGTTTTATAACAGTTTAAAAACGTATAAAAAAGAACGTGAAAATACATTAAAAACTCCTTATTTTCTTCCGTCAACCTTTCACGAGGTTGCTATTAAATTTCGAATTAAATTTTACTATCGAAAAATATTGATCTTCGTAGCAATTAGAAAAATAACTTTCCGTCACCCATCGTAATCCTCAATCCCTTCTAAGCTGCAAAACCGAACACCTCGTGCGTCGTAGAACTTCTTCACAAACTACGAGTACTTAAAACTTCGCGTCCCAATTTCTCAATGGAGCGCATTAAATCGAATCTCCAAACTTTCTTTGCTCATACATTTTAAACTAATTGCGGAACGAAAGCCACAAGAAAGAGGAAATCCTCTCAAGAGAACTTAAAAGGAAAAATGAAAACGGAAATCTAGAAACGGTCAGCAGAAAAACTAAAACTTTTTCCGATTTCCCACAAAAATACTCGAAATTTTTTCTTTCTCTTTTCCTATTTTCGGTTCACCATTCCCGCAATTTCTTCCATTTCATGTAATACACTGCGAGTTGCTTTGAACTGGAACTGAAATTTGTTGAAATTTCAATTTGAAATTTAAAACTGGAAACCAAAAAACGCCATGAAAATAATTTCTAACTTCTTTCCGAAAACTCCATTTCTGTGCTCAATATAAAAAGTTAGTCAACTTTGATTTTGCGTTTTTTCTCTTCTTTCTTTTATCTTTCCAAAGAGAAAAGTTGATTGGTTTTGTGTGGAAAATCGACAGCAACCAAGAATGTTGAAGTAGAAACTTCCGCACCACAACGATGTGAACGCAATAATGAAATGACAAAACTTATTTGAAGATTTCAGATTTCTTGGATTTTTCGATTAAAAATGTACTAAAAAGTTTGTGTCTTCCATTCTGCTTTCCTCATCTTTTGTTCCTTTCTAATATTCTAAATGGAAAATTATTCGCGTAATTTAATAAAAGATTCTTGATAAAAAGCTTTGAAGTTTTAAAACTCTAAAGAAACTTTACAATTGCCTATGAATTGAGGAAGAGAAAATTGTGGTTGGCAAGGTAAAATGCAGTCATTAAATGTTCGGACGATCGAGAGCCGTGAAAGTTGAGTTCAGCAAAGCGGACAGGAATTTCAATTCATTATGAAATCATTAAGGATGATGTAACTCGACGAACCATTTCAACTTCACATTTCCGTTGTTCTGTTGTCTTTCCTGCAGGCGACACATCATGTTACAGGTGACAATGCTTTCCATCATCATTTTAATTAAAATCGAACAACTACCGCCTCCAACTCTGCAACAGAAAAAAAAGTCTCGCAACGCATGCCATATTTTTGCTTGTACGTACAACAACAATATAATCTATGAAGTATAAAAACTCTTACCACACCATGACTTCAGTGTAAATCAACTCGGATGTCAGGTATGGCTGTCAGTCGGAAAGTTTGTTCGGAAGCCTTTGAATTGAAAACGTCATCCCAGCGGAAAGGGATTTCATCGACGCAAACAATTATCAGAGAGAGAGAGAGAGAGTAAACACTGAGATTAACTTGACGTTTTCTAATTTTTGTGTTTTGAAACGATTTGGGATTCATTCTAAAATCCAATGGTTTGGTATCATCCTCGAAAATCCTCAAACGAGACGTATTGAGCGAGTAAGTCTCCCCACAAATAGGCCTCTTCAGGGCAGAATACAATATCACGCTCAAAATCGACGCCTAGTTCAGCTCTCACTAAGAAAAGCCTAAAATGTCTCAAGTTTCAGGTCTGGAATTCGAGCAAGAACTGAAAAGAGGTCTGAAAATGTTGGCGTTTTCTTGCAGTGCATAAAGAGTGACGAAATAATGGTAGGACGGGTGGACGCAGGAAGAGCAGGAAGTCTTCAATCCAACTGATGGAACAACATCGACGAATGATAGTTGAATGCGCTCGGAGTAGTCGAGAGACGGGAGAAGGAAGACGTTTTGCTGAGCGAAGTGATGGCGCTTTCTTAAGAGAAAATGTCAGAAATGTTGACGAAAACATGACTGCTTGCTATCAATTTAATGTATCGTATTTCCCATGGCAGCTGAAGGGACGACGAGCAGTTCGTGCGGAATTCGCAGGCTAAATAATTTCCTAGATTAAAAAATAAAAAAATAAAAATAAAGCAATCATTTCGTCTGTAAAACATTGAATTTTCATTCAAATGAAACACCGTTTTTTTAATGTAAAATTATGTTTTTACACTTTTATTAATCACTAAATTTATTCAGCATACAAGTGTGTATGGCAACCATGTATGTACGTATGTACGAATGTTTGTATGCGCTCTACGTGTGTGTGTGCGTATGCAGTATGTTATTCAGAGTATCAACGACATGCTGATGCATTAAAACTACATTTTCAGTATTATATTCGCTTGATTTAATTTTTATGAATTTTCAAATTAATTCCTTATTTCTATTTCATATCTCGTCAAATCTAAATGTTCAGTTTTGCGTTTATTAATCGCATTGAGTTTTTTCTTTTTGCCATTCAGCGCAATCGAATTCGCTTTATTTACGCTAAAGCGTAGAAACATTAAGTTGTGCTTGCTTATATTTAATAACTTCCTCGTTGATAATAACTTGTGGATAAACGCTGTCACTGAATGTGGTAACAGGAAGATAAACAAAATAAGCAAAACAAAAAAAGTTGCTGGCTAAAGCGTCGTCTGTCGTTTGTTGTTATCCGTGTTCGTAAATCAGAAAGCTGTACGCGTTGCATGTGTATTTTTTGTTTATTTCGAATTTGTTGCTTGTTCACAAATATTTTACACATTTTTACATTCTCAGCTACAAACTATTGAATTTGCTGTTAATCTAGCTTTTGCTACTTTTTGTTATCAAAGATTGAACTTATCTTAGTTACGAGTAATTAAGTTTTTGTGTGTGAGTGTGAGTGTGAATTTGAATTTATATTTTCTTTTTCCCAACACAAACTGAGAACCGAATAATTATTTCGAAATTCAAAAGAAAATTTAAAATTAATATTAAAGACAGATACTCGTTAACCGCTACTTACATCTCAGCGGCCATTTTCTATCATATTCTATCCACACGCGCGCCATTTTGTCTTATCTTTTTTAGTCTGTATTTAGTCTTAATTTAGTATATATTTAGCCTACAATTAACTCCACTGTTAGTCTATATCTAGTCTTAATAGATAGGGTGTCATTAATAGTTATATTTTCCCTACAACTAATGAAATGCTATTATTGTAATAACTACAACTTACGCTACGTGTACTAATTTTAATATGTATTCGTAGTTTTGTTTTGTAGTTAATTGTAGTTTTAATGATTAAAATATTAACAGCAAACGATTTTCAGTAAAATATGCTTTATCACAGGTACATTTATAGTTGTGAACAAAAGAATGGGTTGACTGCATCCTCATTTCCGAATTGCTTACTTTACGCGCAATTTGATTGGATTTTGTAAGTAGGACAGATGGAAATAAATATTTTACACAAGAACTAAAGAAAAGAACGCTTACGTGTACAACAAAGATTTCGCTTGAAAACTTTAGTGATTTCAGTGCTTCTAATCAAAAACTCTTCCAAATACAACTTCGTTCTTCTACAGTCTTAAAAAGTCTACAGTTTTGATTATGATAACCACGTTAATAATAATGATAATGACCGTGATGATGTTTTTCAGTGACGATACTGTTTTCATGGTGATTCTAGTCGTGTGACAACGATTATAATGGTAGTTATAACTAATTTTAATGGTAGTTATAACCATTATTATTGCAATAAATTGAAGAATGAAGTTCATGAGTTCACAATATTTCTCTATTAGCGATTTTGCAAGTCTACATTCGATTTTAGTTTTTGTTTTTGCGTTTTTTTCCTTTTCATTTCCTAGAAAACTATTTTACTAAGCTTATCATGTGAGTTTGCTGGTTATATTTCTTATTTAGCATTTAAAACTATTTCCACTAACCATGCATTGTATTTCGAAAGTTTCGCTTGTTTTTCGTGTATAGTTTTTTGTTTTGTTGAATTGTATTTGGAAAGAGTAGAAAATTTATAGTTTGCAGTATTTTTGCTTTTTAGTTTCTATTCTTATGAAATGCTATTGTTTTTATATTAGTTCTACAATTCGTTTCTTAGTTCAGTACGTATTTCAGAGTATTCCTTATTTTTTTAGAGTTAATTCATGTTTTTCATTGCCAATGTAATGTATCGTCTTTAAAAATGGGTTGCTTTTCTTTCTTTTTCTCATTAAAATCCCATTTGAGTTTTTACCCTGTCTTTACATTTTTTCCTTTTTACAACTACTTTCGGAGAACACAGTTTATTTTGTTGAGGATTCGCAATTTTATACAGGTTTTCTATGGAGTGTAATTGGTTTTTTAATTAACTTTTATTCAGTTTTTGTTACATGCAATAATTTTGCTATTTCTAGTTTTTCTTTCACCCAAGAAATGCATTTAATGAAGGTATAAAATGGCAGTTTATATTTAATTATCTCCTCATTTCTCTTCGTTAGCAGTGAATTTTTGTAGAGTTATCATAGGGAAGAAGAGGGATTCTGTTAAAATCCTTTCATGGCACAAGTTTACCTGTGTCGAAATATATGGAAATCGAAAGAGATGGTCGGGTTTCTCGAGAAATTCAGACAAAGGTTTCAACTAAACGTAATATGAAGGAAATGCGGCTGTGATCAACGAAATCTACCGGATAGTGTATTCGATACTGCGAAATATTCGGGGATGGTAGTATAGATTTTTGGAAAATACAGGAATAGACGCAAAATAGCTTTAAGGTAACGAAATTTGAATTAATATAGGAATTGATGAAGTTTTTCTAGAAGAATATAATTAAAACATATCAATGAAAAACTTTTGAAAGCCTTTCCTTAAGTTAATTTTTTGTTTTCGGGGAATTATTCACCATAAATTAGTTTCTTATTTGTTAAGTATCCATCGATCCGATTATAATTAACATAAATAGACTCTTATTAGACTCGTCTGTATATCGCTCCTCAACCCCGTCGGATATTCCGTGACAGACTGTCATGCGGAACAAGAAAAAAGTGTTCGAACAGTATATTAAAAGCCATTATTTCCTTTAAGTTGTTTTTAATTTAGGACCTCACTAAGAGCAACCAAACAATCGCCGTGGAGTTCAGCTAAATGTTTGACGATTCCAACACAATGCTGGCTTCTTTTCAGAGGGTGTGAAGCTATTTAACGAGGCTTTCGGAGAGCTAAGCCGATGTTAGTTGTGAATTTATGAGCGAAGGAGCAGCCGCGGCTTGAAACATGAAACGCAGGCCATGTCGGCGCATAACGAGCGACAGTCACGCGAGATATTGCTGAGGTTTTCACAGATCGCTATACTTGATAAGAGGTAAAAAATGGTGGCTAATAAAAAGGGCAAAGTTTTCGTCGTAATCAAGTGAAATAACAGCAAAGAAAGTAAGTGTTCACAATTTATTGAAGAAAGAAGGAAATTTAAAAGTGAAAATAACATCAATTTTCAATTTGCTTTTAGAAATACTTGGTTCACTACTCTCTCCCTCTCTCTTTCTGTATTTGAATTTCTTTTCCACCAGCCAACCATCCCTTCGCCTTCTAGAAAAAGGGTCTACAAAAATCTCACTGAATTCACAACAACAAAATGCCGATTCTTCGTTTCACTTTCGATGATTACGACCTAATTTTTTGCTTTTCTAGTAAAAAAATCCAATGTACATCTTAACGTAACAGATACGAACTAAAAGATACTCATACTAGATACATATAAACATCATTAATATCGGGCAAAGCTACTTGCTCACTACTTACAATCAAGTCCTTCACTAGAAATACATCACCACTTCGCTGAACTGGCGGGCCAGATTCTATCAATTGACCGACGACGTGGCCAGATTGGCTGCAGCCGAGACGAGTGCGACTCCCGGCTCGCCGGCCTCCGCGTACAAGCAGGAGCCGTCGCTGCACGAGCAGGTGTCACCTTCGCGAGAGCTGTTGCAGCAGTCACTGCAGTTCCGTATCGCTCCCGGGTCCTCGTACAAGCAGTGACCACCACTGGTCACCCGGTGGCCGGATTTCAGCATGTGGTCGCGCTCAGGGTCGTTGATGTCCGAAGTGAAGGCGCTGCCACCGGCTTTCTGGCTGCGGTAGTGTGACTTGCTGCACGACTGATTCTCCTGACTGCTGTCCGAATGCATGGTGTCGTGTGGATGCTGCTGCGCCGCGACATGGTGGTGGCTGTGCGTGTGTCCCCCGCCGCCGCCGCCGCTGCCACCGCCATGGAGGTGATGATGCGCTGGATGCGAGTTGGAGTGACGCGAGTGATCCGAGCACTCGGAGGAACATTGATAGATTTGATGGGCAGAAGAGTTGGGAGGAAGCTGAGAGGGCTGGTTGATCAGCGGCTGGTACCAACCGTCGTTAATGCTGCCCGGCGGAGGATGCGACTGGAGAGGTGAGGCCAGGGCATCGCAACTGGTACAGGTTCTGCGGAAGAGGGATTGGAAAGAGAGAGAGAGATGAGTTACTATCTGATTACCAACGTCTTACGAGTATTAAATCAATTCAGAGAAGGATTCTCTCTTGCACTCACCTGCCATTCGAGCATCTCGAGTTGTGCGTCCCCGTCGGCTGGTACTCGGAGACCGCGTGCCGCGGCGGCGGATAATGGATATGTACGTTTCGGGCCGCCTGCAGCTGCTGTGATCCCGCCGGGTAGTACGACGGCAGTGGCGGTGGGTGCTGCCCCGTGGGCGTGATCTGGTAGCGGTTCTGGGAGCCGGCGCAGGGCAGGGGATTGTTGTAATAGTTCTCCTGGGACTGACGGTTGGCGGCGCACTGCGGCGAGACGCCCCACGTGGAGAAGCCGCCGGAGGAGCTGCTGTGAATGGAGGAATTCAAAGCGCTGACAGAATGAACAGAAGGACGAAAAGCAGGCGAATGGAAAGAAGAGAAAAATTTAAAATTTTAAAACTTTCATTCACCACATTTCTTACCTCTGATGCGTTGATACACCGGAGGCGCCACTTTTCGAACTTTTGCGCGACGATTGTGGTGAGCCGGGCGCGTAGCTGCCGCCGCCGCCGCCACCGCCACCGCAGGATGCCGGCAACACTGGAGGTGGGTGCTCTGGTGGTGGTGGCAAAAATTCGGACCAATTAAATTGTTCTTTTATAAGTGTAATATTTTTGATGCAAATTGATGCAAATTTTTTGTCGTTTGTGGTGTGAAATCGGTTGCGGTTGTGGTTACAGAAAGGTGTGGGGGTGGTGTAGGAAGCCGGATGGGTTGACATACACACACGCAGGTAGGTTGGTATATGTAGACGCACACATACATGAAAAATAAATTTTGAAAATGTTCCAATTAGCATTAATCAGCCTATTAAAGTATGAGAAATATAGAGCTATTCTTGCGAGAAAAATCTTAACTCTAGAAGGTGAAGCGATAGCAAACAATTTTAGAAGAGAAAAACAAATCTCCACTTTTAATCCTCAATCCTTATTCGCTATCCACTGTTTACCGTTTTACTTTAAAGGACTTTTTACACCGTTTTTTTATGATGTTTCTCTCCACGCGTCCCTCACAAAGTTTTGCTTTTTCTTTCCGATTTTTTTCATCCTGTTTTCACCGGAATTAATTACGAGTTGCAAAACAACCTCATCATCCGTTTCAACGTTCGGTGAATTTTTCATTCGCTCAAACTGCGGTTTCCTGAAAGCTGGGCATTTTTCCACTTTAATCTCGAGCTCTCGGAAACTCTTCAAAATACACGCCTGAAGTAACTGAATTTTTAATTTGAGATGCTCAGGATGTGCCAACGCAAGGATGTGTCTGGCATGTCACAGCAAAGCTACAGCAGAAGCACTGCTGAGGCCGATGAAAGGCAAAGAGGGAATGAAGTCTGCTGCCCTCCGCCTGCTCTTTCCAGTTGAACTACGCAGCTGTCAATGGCAATCAATGGAAACTTGTTTTCAACCGACAAACAACGCGCTACCAACAATGAACAGCCGAAAAGAATAAAGTAGATATAAAGGACGAAAGGACAAAAGCTCTCTAAGCAAATCTAATCGAGCAGGAAAACAAAAGAATTGTGTCGGGATTTGGAAAATGGAATAATAAAACCCACAATAAAACAGCAACCGAAAAGTAGGAATAAAAGAATTGATAGCAAATCTTTTGATGAATCCGATAAAGCCGCTCGCTCAGACACACAAGGATGCGACACAGAGAAGGATATCGAACACACACACACACACACATGTAGTTACACAAACACATGAGCAGACACATTACCATGAAAGTGCATAACAGGATGGCACTGAAGTTGAAGAACAAGCCAGAGGCTGAAGAGATTGAAAACAAAAGCGGCTGGCAAATCTAAGCCTCGATGGAGATGGTATTCCTGAAGGATGAAACAGGAGAGAGAAAGAAATGCCAAAGTCAAATTTTTACGGGACATAGGATCACGGAATGGAAGAGAATGACCAAATCGTAGAAATTAAAAATTCCTTTCGAAACAATGCGGTTCGGCAAAAAGAAAGAGCAACAAGAAATTCATCAACCCTCCATTCTACACCAATCCCATTTCTCGTCCCCCATTCACGAACCTGGTGGGTACTGATGATAGCCGCCATGTTTAGTCCCCGGAGGACCGGCAGCGGGCCCCATCGCCGCACCCGCAAAACCGGCACACTGTGGCGTCGTACCGTCCGAGTGGGGAGAATGTGTACCCGAGTCCTGATCCGTGCTGGACGATGATGTCTTCATGCAAGTCGTCTCTGTGGAACTACCAATAATCATGGTGGTGGCGTAGGGTGTGGGATTCTCGGGACTCTGTTGTAAAAATGTTGAAGCAAAAGAAGGACACAATAGATCGAGAATTAATTTTGGCCATTATGTGAAAACGGCGCTGTGACGCTGGAGAGATACTCGCCTTTCTGCAGTTGTAGAAGGTGCTCATGTTGCGGGTGTCCACCTCGGCGTAGTCGGTGCCACCGTCCGAATTGTAATTCGACTGGCTGTTGGCGTTCGACAGCAGCTTGGTTTCACTTAAGCCGGAGTCCTTGTCGGTGTCGGTGGTGCGCCAGCCCCTATCGATCCAGAGGGTGTCCTTGCCGTTCATGTTGAGGGCGGTGATTTCATTCGCACTAACGACTGCGCAATTATTGCGGGGGAGGGGAAAAAAGGAGGGAAAAAATTCATTATTCAGGATCAATTGCCAAAAAAGTACAGTTGCGTTTAAAGATGTTTATAGAGGTATTAGAGTTTGGAAGAGAAATGTTTCACTTCGTCTTCGAAAGGCTTCAGTTTGGTTACACAAAACACAGGTTTCGGGTCATCCTAACAACTCACCGCTTAAATTTCCCAGCTCCTTGGTCAGCTGATGACGTCGCTTGAAGAACAACATAGCCGCTGCGGCGGATATCAAAATCGCCAACAGCATCGTTATAACCAGCGCCATGAACCAGGTCTCGTGCACCACGGTCGTGGACTTGCGTTGTGTCGTGGTCGTCGCCGCTTCATCGGGCATCCCGTTGGGATGGTACGAGTAGTGACCGCCCTCGCCATGGCCACCCATAATACCGTTCATGGAACCGCTTGGATGAGCACGCGGCGGATGTATCAAGTGTGTGGGATCCATGAAAAGCGAGATCTGCGTAAAGATGAAAGAGGCAGAAGTGAATTTTAATTTTCAATTCAAATTTAATTTTTCATTTTAAAGATGTGCGAGGCAGTGCTGAACTGTACTTCAGTTCAATTTTCCCGACACCACTACTTACCGGCACCGAGTAGGGTCCCTCGCCGGCCTTCGTATACGAATTCAGTCTGACGTTATATGTAGCGCCCGTGGTGAGATTATTTAACAGCACGGACGTTGTTGTTGCATTGAGGGTCATGTTGGCCAGTACTTTCATGGTGGTGCCAGCCGTCACCTGTTGTTGTCGTTGTGGAGCGGGAGTTGTTGGAAGTGATAAGTACGGCAGCAACACGAGTGTAAAGCGAAAACATGAAAGACAGACACGGATGTGAGTAAAAGTGAGACAGTTTCATTATTTTTGATGGGGTTTTCATTATTTAAATCATGTGTGGAGCAGTTAAAAAAGTGAACGCGCCACCGAACGTGGCAACGTGGTGCAGCAACAGTATGCGGTCCTGGTTGAAGTAGGTGTTTGTTAATGGTGATGATGGTTTTGTGATAAAATTTGCACATGTTGTTGTTATGTATTTTATGCATCATAAAAATAAATCCAGGGGATTGACTAAGCGAACAAAGCTTCGTTAAGTTTTGTGACCCTTTAGGTCAATCGAAAGTTAAACGATTTCCGATGAACAGGTCATGAAGGAATAACGTGGCTCGATCTTGAAGGCGACCAATTACGAGTCTTCATATGTAACTTTAAAAATGCTCGTTATGAACAAATTTTCAGTAATTAAGTTAAGTTTCTATAGTTTCCCAAATTCAGTCGTTAAAAAGTCCCATTAAACTTTGACAAGTTTCGTTCAGTTTCGTTAAGTTTCATTAATTTTCGTTAAGTTTCGTTAGGTTTCGTTAAGTTTCGTTAAGTTTCTTTTAGCTTTAGTTTCATAAATCATCAGGTTATTTTTTGGAACGAATTCCGCACTCACCTCAATTTTGTAGCCCAACAGATTACCATTATGATGTTGCGGTGGTGGTGGAGCCCAGCGTACCCAGCCGGCTGTTAAATTATACATGCCAATCTGTATGTTGTCCGGCGGAGCTGATGGAACTGTTGGAACAGTGGGAAAAAGAAAGAAAAAAGCGTCAAAAAAGCGAAAATGCGAAAAGGTAAAGAAAAATTGCATTCATTTGCGAGGATATTTGTTTCGTAGGTGTATCGGACACAGTGTACCATGTACCCGTTCCCATAGCAGCAGATTTTTGTCATGGGGTTCGTTAAAAAAGTTTCTGGGGTTCGTTAATTTTAAGCGGATTTATTTTCTCTGCATATTTTTTTCTCATTAAATTTTGAAATTAAGTTAAAATAACAAATGAAAAATTACTGCGAGAGGAAGAGCTAAATTTATCTGGGGGATGTTTTCACGTTTAAATATGACGAAATTTAGTAAAATATTTCATTAGGGAAAACATGATAACCTGTTTGTTTTCTAGTCTAAAATATGTCGACTTTGTTTTCGCAGTCTGGTATAATTTTTGGTTTATTATTGTCCGCGTTTATTTTTCCTAACGAGTTGTTTGGTGTTGCATGTTGTAAGAATTTAAATTAAGGAGATTTCGCTATTTAAATTACGACAATTTTATATATTTATACAGAGGATGTCGAGAGAACACTTTCGTTAAGTTTTTAATTACAGGAAAAGATAAACTGAGGTTTTTTTAAGTCAAAGTTAGGTAAAATTATAGATAATCTACACAGTTAATGTTTATAGTAAAGATTTGCTTTAAATTTCGTTGAGTTTCGTTGAGTTTCGTTAAGCTTCGTTGAGTTTCGTTAAGCTTCGTTGAGTTTCGCTAAGTTTCGTGGGGTAAAATTCGCTATGTAAATTTCGCTATGCAAAATTCGTCCAATTTTAAAATAAAAGAAAGAAAGTCCGATAGCAAAATGGTGAAGTTATTGAAGTGGCGGCATCTACTTACCATCCTCGTAAGTTTGCACCAGCTTCGAATTACTAGGCTGTCCCTCGAGGCTCTGATAGAATGGTGCCAGGAAGAACTCGTACTTCGTGTACTCCTTGAGGTTGGCAACGACATGCGACTCTATCGAAGGATTCAGCACCGTCATTATGTTGAACTGCTGCGAGTTCGCGCTGACATCGCGATAGCGGATGTAGAGTCCCTACGGAGAGAATAGAAGGCGATTATTTAATTATAATATAGTTGAAAGTTCATTAACACGATTGATGCTGGAAGATTTCAAGTGGAGGAACTGGAAATTAGATATGGATTGATTTTGCTGATGGTAAACTTACCTCCACATATTTTTCCGTGACGCTAACATGCATCACCCAATCGAGACGCACTGCGGTCGAGTTAATTGCAGCCGCATCGATGAGCTCGACAACCTGCAAGAACGAAGGACGCAGAGAACTGTCATTAATTTATAAAAACACAGATTTATTTTTTCGACTTTTATAACAACTTTGAAGTAGGAGAGACAAAAAGGCAGACAATTCTATGCGTATAAATCTGCTGCAGGCTTCAACTTGCGGCTGCATTATTTTTACCACGCATATTAAATTAAAATCTGCGGTTTCATTTGCTCACCGTGCATTTAATTTATTATTTTTTTAATTAATTCGTCCACTTTATTATCTCTTGAAATGCATTCGCCTTGTTTTCGGTTGTTTGTGCTGTTCATGCGTGCGGTTGTCACTGACAACACGCGCCACTGCCTCGCATGCAAAAACCTCAACTGCCATTTAAGCCACAAATGATGGCTTTATGATGGAATTTAAAGCGAAATTAACGCGAACCATGAATTCCGTTCAGGAAGAAAACAAAAGCAGAAATTTTCAAACAAACACGGAATCATTCGGTGCTGCCAACCGCAGTCGCAGTGCGTTGCAACTTGGCATTCCTTTAATGAAATATTGATTTCGAATATTCGGGTCAGCCAGCCTTCATAACTAACGATAAATATATCGATATCAGGGTATTTTCTCTATAATTTAAATTCTTTGTGGGGAAGAATGCGTTGCAGATGCATACAGGAAATGGAATGCAAGGAGGACGCGGAGTAAGCATTCTGCATTCAGGACGTACTGTCATAAATCCTTCTGCGCGCACAAATATTTGCTCAACGTTTCGCTATACAGGTCAATCGGGAAAAGTAACTGTAAAAAAGGCGGGAGAAACGAGGAGGCGCTGCAAACACGATTTCCTCACGAATGCTTTCGTGTTGCTGCAACACTTGAATGCATTTTACTGTGAATTTCTGATGACTATAAAAAGCGAAGGAAAAGCTTTTCCAGGTTGTGCAATTTATGCTGTGGCATAAAATTCAGAAATATTCGCTCGTTGTAAATAAAATCAAATAAATCCAAGCAGCATAAAATGTGAAAAAAACTCTCTTGAGCTTCGCGTTGTACTTTTCTACTGTTCGTCTTATTTTCAAAACAGCTGCTTGACACTTGAAGAAATTCCTTTTCGCGAGTGGAGGAGAAGCTGCTTGAACGGATTTCAAGTTGAGCTTCATAACAACATCGACGACAACAACGAGAACAGCAACACAATCGCTCTACTGATCGAAAATCAGTGGAGATCTGGGGTTGCATTGTATTTATTTGTGTCACACAGACACTAGAGTAGACAGCAAATGCAATCGGGTCAAGTTTTTCGAGTCTCTTCGATCAACAGCGCGAAGTGTGCACAAGTTAAGCACTTCGGTGGAAAGACAAACACTTGAATTTCTATATACGGCGGCACCGGAGTGGCGGTGCTCGATTTCGTAAAAAGACGAGAATCTGGATGCGAATTCTTAGGTTTTGTGTGCCACTCGTTTTATCTGTTAATCCGCCCATTTGTGAACCCCACACTCGTTTATCTGACTGGCAACACAACAACCAAACAAGTCCAGAATTTTCGTTTTGTATCGACGAAAAAAAACCCCGAGCAACGAGCGACTTCAACTTCAAGTGGGCAAAGTTGTCACACTTTTAGCTGGCGCTAGCATGTTGCATGCAAGTGCTGGCTGAATCGGCCCGCTGATCGCTGCATGCATAAATTACAAGCGTACGAAGATGAAGTCGTGTCTGTGTCCAGTCTGCGCTGAGCTGGCAACGCCTCGCTGTGTCGCTGCAACGAGCCTACAACTTTTCTGTTCGCCTCGCATGCATTTTGAAGCCTGGCAGTCAGCTAAAGTGGGCAATCAAGCCCACTCTGTGTGTGATCTGGTCACTTTTCGTTGAATAAAAGCTTTCCAGCATTTATTTTAATGTCTTTTGTGCATGATTTTTTCTGTTATTTCACCTTTTATGGTGGGTTAACTTTGATTTGTTTTGTAAAAGTCGTGAAATAATGAAGACTGTGATATAATTTTTGCCTTTTTGGGTGTACAACACACTTTAAAACGATTTCTTTGTTCAAAGATATTTAAAAAATTTAGAAATTCTTTTTGGACTCTTTTAAGAAGTTACGAAAATCACCAGTTATTACAGAAATCAAGAAAACATTTTTCACCGTTCAAAAATCACTCTTGACTAAAAACTGCAGTCACTCACACGTCGTGGTGTACGTAGAACTTTGTTTGCCCCGGAGTTATTTAAAGTTATAAACAAATTCATTTTAATAACAACAAAATGCGCCCTAAATTCCTGCTTCAAATTTCTGTAAAATTACGGGATATAAAATAAAATAAACTGAACTGATATCGAAGTCATTAGGAATTTTCATTCAAAACGAAAGCTGGAGATTTTGAAAGAAGGAAGGAATAATAAAATATAATTTATATAATAAAAATCTGAAACAGCAACAACACAAGCCAAATAATGTAGCAAAAATATAGCAATACTTCGCTTCCCCAATCGCTGCTATCATCGTCTTGAAACAGAATCTCTGTTGCCCTTGTGTTGTTGTTGTGACTGTTGTTGTTGTTGTTGTTGTTGTTGTTGTTGTTGCTGCTGTCGTTGTTGCTGCTGTCGTTGTTGCTGCTGTCGTTGTTGTTGTTAATGCCATTGTAATTTTTCAAATCAACGCAACGTCTAGCGGCAGTCAAGCAAATCAAATCGGAGCAACAAAAAACGAAGAAAAAAAGGCAGACAAAGCAAAAATGCTAAGATGGAAAAGCAAAATAAAAAGACAGAAAACTCAGCATCGACCGTCAACAACCTGTAAGCAGGACCCTCAACTTGGATCGATATTTGTGGTGTTTTTGTTGTTGTTGCCCTCGCCGTCGCTGTCGCTGTCGCTGTTCCTGGTCGAGCAAATTACAAATATTCATTTCGAAGTCAAGCAGCAGAGAGAGAGAGGGAGAGAAAAAAGTAGCAGGAGCAACAACAGTAAAAGTAGACGTGAAATTTTCCTCCTCTCTCATCACCTGCTTGTTCTTCTTCTTCTTCATGGTCCTCTCTACCGCGCTGACGCATGCAATATAAAATTTCCTGCTTTTTTAAGCTACCCTCTGCGGGCTGCTCATCTAAGCTAGTCTGCATGCGCCTCCTGGCACGCCCATTCGCCAATTCGCCCACCGTCCCCGACTCTCTCTCTCTCTCTCTCTCCACCCCCCGTCTGTCGGTGGAAAATTACGAAGGAAATTTTTATGACTTCTTGACAGTTGAAGGTACCTTTGCAGCAAAAACCCAACCCGTCGTCGGTCCGACTGCCTGCCTGCCTGCTGCCTGTCTGCCAGTAGGAGAAACAACAACAACAACAACAGCACTCAGTAAAAAGTGAAATTTTTGTGCAGAAAAAACTCGAGCTGAAATAAGCTTCGTTATATTCGTTGAGGGATGTTTTGTGTCGGTTGCCAAAGTTCATCTGCCGAGAGTCGTTAAGTGAGGCTGCTGCTGCTGATGCTCCCTCAGTTGCTGCGACTGCTGTGTTGCTGACACGCACTTTGGCTGCATGCGGCAGCTCGCAACGCGGCCTTCTGTATTTTTATTGCATACTTTAAGGCAGTCGAAATTCTGGCACTTTTATGCATCCTGTTTTTGCATGTTTAACTGCAATGAAGTGGGATTTTTTGCTCTCATTTCTCGGAAACTCCTTAGGGAGGAAGAAGAAGAGGAGGAGGAGGAAGAGGAACGAAGAGCAGGAGGAAGAAAACGACAAAGACGACGAAAACGGAAGATTTTTATTATGTTTGCCCTGCTGTCTGAGGATGGATATAATAAAATATTGGACATCTAGTAAGAGTGGTTTTTGATTAAGAATTTATAAGAAGTTGAAGAGCAGACAGATTGCGGAAGTGTAAAAAGTTGAAATTTAAAAGCAGTTGCACTGCACGAGTAAATTAAATTAAAAAATTTCATCTGACCAAAATTTCATATTCGTTTTCTCAAGCTAAGCGATTACAGGATAATTTAATATTGTATTTTCCGCTCTAAGATTGAATTATATTTGCCTCCAATAACGACAAGTTGAGTCCGATTAACAAGAAACACTTTCTTGAGCTTCAAATGATAACGTTTTGGATTTAGATTATTAATTAAATATAAGATTTTTAATGCTGTAGAATTCTAACCGAGAAATGTTCATAATAACTGAGTTTTTGTGATAAATGCATCTTTTCGCTTGCATTTTAAAATCCACAAAATTGCTTTCTCTTCCTATTCGGAAATTCTTTATCGTAGACACAAACCTGATCGAATAAAAATACGTGTATTTTGCTTATCACGGACGTGAACCAAGCCTGAGAGAAATATCGTTCTGAGAGAAACATCGGAGACCTAAAATTGTGCAGGAAATTTATGGAAAAACTTCTTTCCGGAATCAGAAAAATAACTTTGTGGAGAACTAGGAAAAACATTTCCACACAGTTTAATAAAGGCAACTTCAAGAACCCCTGACCACTAAACATAACAACACCAACAAGAACAACCTATCGTAAATAGCAATACAAAACAATATCCGTTCGCATATCGTTACGAATTGGAAATAAATTTATTCCGCTTGAACTGGCATTCGACATTTCATACTTTCCGCCGCCCATTGCCACCGAATTTCCGAAGGAGGGAATTTCTTTGCTTCATTTAGTAAAGGAAACCAAGAAGGAGCCGCAAGGAAGAAGAAGTCCTTGCTGCCACTGCGGCCGCCGGCTGAGCGTTGAGCTATGCTAAGTAGTAAATATCAATCACTGTTAATGCAGTGTAAAAAGCGAACTAAATGGCCAAAAGCACAAGCGACCGAGCGGCAGAAAAAGCGACGGCAGGAAATCGAAGAAAATCGTATTGTTGTTCGGGGGATGTAAGCAGCAGGACGCGTTTTCTTTATGTTCGACTGCGAGGATATTGCGAGGATACATTTTTTATGTATGCAATTTATAAAAATTATTCAAGCAATAAATTGTTTTATGTCACCCAATCAGAGACGTTTTTAGAATTGCTTTTTGTGTCATTTTTAGGGAATTCGGTTGGTAGTTTTTCGTTTTTTTTTGTACATTTTTAGGGAATCCGAGGGTTGTCATTTTTCCTCTAAAAATTAAATAGTTTAGGTTGCCACTCACCTTGCCACTCAGTATGGAGCGGGCAGCGGACAGCTCACTGGGCGGCACTGTACCGGATTCGGTCCCCAGGGTCTTGGCAACGTTGGACAAACCCGACGGCACCGAGAGGCCGTGCGAGTTCTCGGCGCGCACCAGGAAAACATACGACGTGGCGGGCTTCAGGCCGGAAATCTGCGAAATTCAAAAGAAAATATTATAAAATAATATAATTAAATTGATTCTATAGGTTGCAGTGTGAAATTTAATTTCTCTAAACTCGGCAAAAGCAAACATTTACATTTCAAATTATCTACTTTGTTGCGAGCAAAGTTTAAACAATTTCTGCGGATAAAATCTAGAAAACTTTTGCTCCCTATTGTGAAGTGGAAAATACTTAAATATTAAGCAGTTTAAAACAACAACAATTTCTAGATTAAGCTGCTAAGTGCAGCGGAAAACAAGGAGCGGAAAACAAGGAGCAGCAACAGCAGCAGCAGCGGCGGCAGCGGGAAACAACGAGCAGCCGCAGCAGTGGCAACTAATTTGAATAGTTTTTGCATTAAAGTCGCTGCCGCTGCCGCTGCCGCCGCTGCTGCTGCTGCTGGTGGAGACGGCGCTGCCGCTGCTGCTGGTGGAGACGGTGCTGCCGCTATTTTCGCAAGTTGTTGTACGCAAGTGTACCGCATTCCCGTCCCGCACATTAGCGTTCAAAGTAAATCATGTATGCTAATAAGTTGTGCTTGTAGTTGTGCTGCTGTCTAACGCTCTGTGAGTCCTCAGAGTGTGTGTGTGTGTGGCAATTACACATGTGTGTGTGTGTGAGTGTTGGTTTGTGGAAATTACTTACCGTTATTTGCTGTTCGGGCACTCGATGCGCCGCAATCACCCATCCAGTTTGCAGATCCGAGCTGAAGTATTCCACGGTGTAGCTGCAACGAGCACGAGGAGGCGGAATTAATTTATTGATTTAGTAAATTAAGGCGTAGAAATGTTCTCTGCAGAAAATAAATATTTCATTCCGAATTAAAATTTATAATTTTCAGCAGGTTGACAAATTAATTGAATTCACATCGTAAGAATTTATAGAAAAGGCGTTTCTGAAGATTGAGAGAGCTGAGGGTTGGGATTAAGGCGACTTTTATAATGAAATTCACTAGAAATCTCTGTTAAATTTGTAAAACTTCTTAGAAATGCATTGCATTTAATAAATTGATAATTAAGAAAGACAGAAAACCTGTGAAATGCAATCAAATTGTGTATCTAAAGCCAAAAGTGTAGAATTTCTCATTTGTTTTTTGCCTTAAATTACATGCTGAAATTACAGTCCTGCTTAGTTGGGATTCGAGTAGTAGGTCGCCTACTGTTCCACTTCTCGCCCGCTAAATAACGCTTCACGTTTCACATTCTTCAAGATCTCTGCGCTCAAGATCACCACTTAAGTGCAGATCGACTCCTGCGCTCCTGGCAATTCGTGAGCGCAGATATGTCTGCCCCGAAACTCGTCGCCTCCCACACAGAGTTCTCATTACAACCGCAGGTGTGGGAGTGCTTATCACAACCACAACCGCAACCACAACCGCAACCGCAACCGTCTCCCAGTTATTCCCGAACAATGCGAACTATTTGAAGCTGCAGCCTTTCTAAAATTCACGAAATATTTAAAGGATTCCTTTATATAAAGTTTTTTTCCCCCCACTGTTACCGCTTTTTGCCTGCGAGTCATTTTTCGTTTATGCTAATTTGGCCAAATCTCAATCTCTGGCCAATCGCACAGCAACAACAGCCATGCAAAAGCCACCAAACTGTGCCGAATGCCACGGAATAACATACTGTACACTCTGACCGGCGCGCCGCCAGAAAACCAACGCTGAAGCTGAGTGAGTGCAGCTGCAGCGAGCGAGCGAGCGCGCGCGCGCTCGTGCTTCACCACTAAAAGCGGTGCAAATCGCATGGCTGACCGCCACTTGGTCATGCTTGGCTAGAAGCGCACTTCGCCACGCCATTGAAGAAGCATTACAACAACCACAACGAGAGTAACAATGGTGCACCGGCCGGCCAACTCTAATCAAAGGGAAGAAGCTGTGGAATCGCTGGAAGCGGCTGCATGTGCAACGCCACGCTGCGCGTGCATTTAATGCATGTAATTTGAAACAATGGTCAGTTGGACCGGGCCGTTCGCTCTGTCTTCCACTCCTCCCCCCAACCCCCTCCGCAAGAGCCGATCACTAACTTGCTCTCCTTTCAAAGCCCATCAGCTAGAAGTGCACGGGCCACAAAAAACATCGCCAAAAATACTCTGAACCGAGAATAGTTTGGCTGACGCAGATAGCTGACGCAGATGGCTGACGGCCTATTGTTGGACGACAACCAAAATATGAATCTCAAATATTCATTTCCTCCAGTTCTTTGTGAAGTCAGTGGAAATTTGTGTGTTTTTTTGGGAGTCGCGTAGCCTTCAGGTGCTGAAAAGTGAGCGCTCGCATTTTTCTGTGTATTTCAGGGATAAAACGGGGCAGCTGTGAATTTTTTTTTACAAAGTTATGACAACATTTAGATGGCAGTTATGACAGGAGATCCAAATGTTACCGATCCTCTCTCTTTTTCTTTAATGGAGGAGGTCCAGTTGTGGTTTCGTTATTTTAAAAGGCAGATAAAGAATTTTTCGTATATTTGCGTTAGCGGAGAGATCACGAAAATCTACCTTCCATATAGTTTTGCCCTATTTATTTATAGTTCTAGGACTATATCTGTGGATTCCTTAGAAAAACAATTTCCTGAAATCTCGTGAACAAAAGCGTTCTTTGCTTTTTCCGCAAATTATTCTGTGAACCCTAAATTAACTTGTTCGGTGGCCACTTTGTTGGTACATGAAAGAGTCCAGCATATGGTGCGCTTCACAAATATTGAACTGACCTCCCAACTAATTGAACTGACCGATCTACTAGCCGAAAATGAAACAAACAAGTTGCGGAGTTTGTGGTTGTGTTTCTGCAACTAAAAAAACTCCCACTCTTGTGAGGTCAGGTTTTGGTTTAAACGATTGTTGCTTCTGCTGGAACTATATGTGAAGCATATAAAAAGGAACAACAACAACAAAAACCACAACAAAATCAACAAAGAGTAGGTAGTTAGCGATAAAAACTGAAAGGGTTGAAATTACTCACCCTATAATTGGACTGGTTGCTCCGGGCTTCTCCTGACTCCTCGTCCAACGCAACGAAACGCTACGCTGAGTGACGTTGACCACCTTCGGTGTGCCGGGCGGGGCCGGGTAGGTGCTGGGATCGGCTGAGCGATGCAATATTGAAGAGCTGCTTTTTTCCACCTGATGGTTGTGACGATGGTTTCGATGGCAGCGTGTTGGCAATACGTGATGATGGCCAGAATGGTAATGAATGTAGCGATGATGATGATGATGACGATGGTGGTGGTGGTCATGGTGATGTCAATTATGATGGTGTTTTTCGTATTTGTAGTTTTTGTTGAGTCGAAATAGCGAGAATGCATAGAAGAGAAGAAATAAAAGGAAAAAGATTATAAAAGGTTTGTAATTAAAAGTTAAACGTAAAAATGTATAAACAAATTATATTAGGATAATATTGTCCAAAAAACCCCTGGATATTCTTTTTTCTTGCACACTACAATTTTGAAGCTCTCATCTCATCTCTACAATTTTAAAGCTCTCACACTTGTATCATCACAGTAAGGAACTTCATTTATGTTCTCTGGTATCTGCCATCAAATTTACGACTTTAATTAATGTTGGCTCCCTAGAACGGACGCTAAATTACGTTTGTTTTCACACCTCACAAATTAATTTACGATCCGGCATCTCGTTACTTCGTATTACGAGTGATAAATGTGTCAAAAACTTACGTGAGTGAGGCGTAAAGCTTTCGAAACCTTTCTACTCGCACATAAAATGACGGAATTTACAACACTGAGGCGGTAACATTTACGCTTAATAAGCAATTTACGCACCTTAAATTTACGCAGCAACAGCAATCTTTTACGATGTATCGTGCAAATAAAATAGCTGGCAACATTGCGTGGGCTTCCTCGGTTCGAGAGGCAAAAGAAACCAGATGGTAACCGAAATGATTACAAACTGGAAGCATTAGAATTGCAGGAAGTTGGCGGAAAATCCCCCCCTCTAAACCCGTCCCTGGGAATCTAAGGAAGCATTCATTCCAAGAATCAACCGGAGGCGCACTAACCGGCAATCGCGGAGGAGCCACTTAAAAATTAAAGGGATTTTTCCTTAATTGTGGACGATGAATTTATACGAGTTTTTAAGCTACACTTTACGAGTTTTTCAACTGTTGGCACTTTTAAAAGCACGCAAATGATTTTTTCCTCTTCCTTCACACGAAGAAATTTGCATAAAATCTTTTGTGGACATCCGTGTAAAAAGCGATGCCACCTATTTTTGGTTTGACAGCGAGCTGAAAACAGCTGCCCTCACGTTGCAATTAATAGGCGGCCGGCAATAATTTTGTGCCTGCAGCGCGGCGCGAAGCATCAAACGTGAGCGTGCAGAAGTTGCAACTGATGGTTTCTTTCTACTAAAGCGTTCGTTTCGAAGGGTTTTTATGATGCGAAATACTTGTTTCTTGTTTGATTTTCCCTTTTTTCTTTGAACTCATCAATCATAATTTGCAGGTTGTGGTTTTTATCGTGCAAAAATAGTGGCACCAAACGAACTGATGGCCCGGCGGTCATTAAATTCGGGTTTTCTGCATGCTCTGCCCTGTGGACGACTATGAAAAAGTAACACGATCAGCAGCATTTGCGACGAAACATTTGGCGACGCAACATTTCTGCATTCATTAAGTTATCATTAGCGCGGCAAGCGGCCGGCCAGCAAGCAAGTGGAAGCTGCTTCGGATAATATGTGATCGTCATTTAAATGAATTCATTTGCATATAAATGTGATTCTTCGCGTTTAACCGCAGGCGCTGGAAGCTGAAACAACAAGCGGCGGAGGATGTTGCATTATAAAATCGAATTTCGAACATTTCGAAAGGTTGTAATTTCAAATTTGCATGAAATTCTTGCAGGCAGTTAAACGGATGCGAAAACTTCCTGCGAAGGAATTTCGTCTCAGCCAGAAGCAGTTTCCGTGTCACGTTTTCGAATGGTTTTTCTGAAGTTCAAATTTTTACCGAGTTCTCTAAGTGAGCCTCAAGTTAACTTCTCTCAATTAACGTGCTACACGAAGTCGTTCTGCGTTCATGCATTTGGTTGCGTGTACTGCTCGCTCATAAAAAGGATTTCCGGCAAAACGACCAGATTTCTGCGTTTTCGTTGCTAAAACAAAGTTATCGTTCGACTGCAGTTTTTCGTCTTAATGTAGCTCATGAAATTCCAGAAATTCTAATTTAATTACTCCTTCAAGCAATAATTTTTCTCACTTTATGAAGCGCAGCACTAGAATTTGTTTCATTTTCGTAGGCTCTTCATTTAGTTGGCTGGTTGGTTGGGCGTTTGTGTCGTAACACATCGTTCGTGTATTTTCGTGGACATGCAAACGAAATTTTCTTCAAAACATCGGCCATAAAATGCGGCCAGAATTAGCGAAAAGATGCCCAGACGTCAGCCAGGAAGTGTGCGTAAATTTAAATGTTGAGCGAAAAAGGAACGCATCATCTACATTTTTTTCTTCTCACTACGTACTACATTCTGGGAACCACCACAACAACAACAACAACGAAATATAGTGGTAGTTGTGGTTGCCAGAATTTTATGACATATTTTCCGGCTCTTA